>VDFB02373365.1:34562791-34788224 GCA_007258455.2 Sequoia sempervirens
GACTAATACACTAGGTTAGATGTATGAGTCCCACTCTAGGTTTTTCTAAGGATCTTTCTAAATCTTCTACACCTAGATCTAACACTGTTGAATGTTGTCAAAAAGCTATATTAGGGACTAAATCACCAAGTTGGGTGAATGAGTCTTGTTCACATAAATTTGCAAAAAACACATCACAAGAGAAAGAGAAAAATGTTGTTTTGTTAGTGGATGGGGTTCTACCTCAATTAGACCTTGTTTGAGTAATTAAAATTTGAAATTAATTGAAATAACATGAGAGAATGATGAATGAACAAATGAATGTAACAACTCACCAAACCTTGTTGAATCCTTGGAGTGCAAATCTGCAACTTGTATAATTTGGCTTCAATGGATGTAGATCTTGATCATGAAACTTAATATGGTTTTGAATGCATGAACTTTTATCACAAATGCTACATCAACATGTTAACTCACAAACACACATGATGCATGAAGACCTTGACATGATGCTTGAATCTTGAATTGATGCTCCAAAATTCTTGATAATCAACTTTGGAATGCTCGTAAATGCTTGAAAATCTCTCCTAAAAGCTCTAGGTTTAGGTGAAACTATCTTGCTTGAATATTCTTAGTGAAATAATGATTTTAAACCTTATTTATATAGGCATTCCATCTAATCTAACATTTATTAGATCACAAATGCTGAAATTCACAAAATTTGAATTGAAAACCATGATTTCCTATTGAGAACCCTAAAAAGGCCCCAAATGGGACTCATATGCACAAGGTGGTGTATGGGTCCCACCCTACATTTTTGAGGTGAGAGAATGTTTGGATTTTAGAATATTAGGTGCATTTATTGAATTTTTTAGGATTTCAATTGAAATAAGCCTTAGGATACATAATAAAGGGCCTTAGGGGCCTATTAATGATGATTTGAAGGTAATTAATGAAAGAGGGCCAAAATTAGTGTGAAGATGTAAATAATTACATTTTACAACACTAAATTAATGAAAAATTAGGTCCATTTTAATTATGAGGGCCCAAACAAGTGAAAAAATGTAAAGGTATACATTTTTCGTCATTGCATTTAGTCCACACTTTAGTGACAGGAGGAACTAGTTTCAAACTTGCACTAAAGTAGACATTCAAGAGGGGTCCAAGTGTACCAATGTGGATTGTATACAATGATGAGGATTAAGGGAGTGGTCAAGCCCTGAAGATCCAATATCCTACATCAAACCAAAATTAGCAAAAAGAGACATACACAAGGTGTATGGTGTATGAAGTAGCAACAAGATACAAGCATACATTGTCAAAGACAAAGAAAAAAAGAAAAGGAAAAAGAGGGTGGATCAAGCCTCAAAAGTTTTTCCAACATGATGTGGAGCAAGTCTAAGCTTCTTGTCCAAACAAAATTTACAAGTGGAACATGATGTCCACTATGCAAACTAAACACATGCTCACAGGGGCTAGTGGAATCTAGTATCCACTAGGTGAGCTCTTAGAGACACATATACACATGACCAATATGTGCTCACACACACAAGAAAGTGGCTATGGGAAATGAGAAATGTTAATGTATTCCCCCACTTTAAAGCAATTGCTAACACCATTGCTATGAGAAATCTACTTTAAAGTAGCCAACGAAGAAGACATGAGGTCTTATTTGAAAATCCCTATGAAACTACATCATGAATAAGGGGTTTCTCTCAAAATATAGTATTAAAGATAGCTTAGTATGTCACATGCAAGCCAACTTAAGGCATGTTGTCGACATCCAAAGCTTGCTCTTATATATACATGGAAGGCAGTCAACTAGCCAAAAGAGACAATGACAAGTGCCATATGAGGACAAGGCTACCTAACCCCTTTCCCCCACTTAGTGCAAGAAAAGGATGAGCTGAGATGATTGATGAAAAACATGAAAATTAGTATCAATTAGAGGAACTAGGAGCTTCAACACAAGGAAGAGCACCACAATCCTTAAGATGTTGAATTTTATTAGTTGAATCCTTACATTCATTAGTGGAATGACCTTGAACTCTATGATATGGACAAAATGAAATCTTGTAGTAAAACTTCTTTCATGTTATTGGAGGGAGAGATATCAAATGATCTTGGAGGAGTCTCGACAAGATACTCTCTTGATCAAAAGTAGATGTTCCTTTATTTTGAAGGAAAGATATATCTTGCTCAGTACAAGATGTCATACTTACACAAGGCTCTTTAGATTACATGATTTTTTTTGCTCCTTGATAGGAGGGTGTAAAATCTAACGAAAGCTAATAGTTACTAAGACATGTCCTAGGAGTGCTTTGTGTGATGATTTGTTACTTTCATTTCTTTTGAAGGACAATAAGCATGGCCACTAGTTTCGATCAATTCAAGATGCACAAATGTTAAAGTTGGCTTAAAATAATCTTTTGTAATAGTGTTGGTATTGAGTGAAGGATTGTTTGTTTCTTTCAAGGAACAATATCCAAGACCAATAGTCATTTCTTGTGTGTTAGGCTCTACAGGAACATGGATACCTTGCTCTTTCCTTCCACATCCTTTTCCACTATAGCCAAGTTTTTTCATAAGCTCATAACCTCTTCCATAAAGTTTCTCCATTTCTTTAAGGTTTGGTGGTTGTTAGTAATCTATCTAATCAAAGTTTGTTGTATAGATTGTGTCTTATTCTAGAGTAGATGAAGTAGATGCTTGTGAGTTTTCTTCTGAATTCTGTGTTGACATTACCATTGGTTGCTTTTGATTTTTAGTTTCTTTTGTTGTAATTTTGTGTTCTCCCATAAATGTTGGTGTGAAAAATAAGATCCCCAATCATCTTCCAATAACTTCGACACTTTTTCCATCTCTTTTTTCTCTTCTTTCATAGGTTCTATCTTTGAAGTTGGGATTAATGTCTTTAGAGGACTTGTCGTTCCTTTTTCAATTTGTAAGAAACTTTCAAGCTTAGGATCTATTTTAATTTGGTACACTTTATTGTTATAGGCATACTTCATGATATGAAGAAGATTTGAAGGCACTGCATGCATCTCATGAATCCAAGCTCTTCCTAAAAGGAGATTGTATCAAATATCATGAGGCATAACATGAATATGAGTTTGTAACGTGGCCTTTCCAACTATAATAGGCAAAGTGATTACACCAAGTGGTTACTTTCCTACATTTTCAAATCCTTGAATCGATACAGAATCAGGTTCAATTCTTGAATTGTCCATGCCAAGTTTACCCAAAAGGGTTATACTGAACACATTAAGAGTTGAGCCATTGTCGACAAGGGTTTTCTTTATTCCTGTTCTATTGAAGATAGCTATTATCTGTTGAACACCTAGAATATTGAGAGGGGGGTGAACCGGTATTCAATTAAACCATTCAGCTACAAACCATCCAATTATTAAAGCATATTTAACTACACATAAGAATGAAGAAATTGAAAAGAACATGACACCATAAGACACATCAACACCAAATTTTTATGTGGAAAACCCAAAATGGGAAAAACCACAGTGAGGGTTAACTCACAATATAATATATCTAGATATAGAATATTAAAAGGGATCATTGCTAGGACACACTATCCTTGAAGGCTCATAGTCTGAATTACTTTACAAAATAGAGTATGGATCCCTTCCAAGAGATGAATTGAGATAGAATGCACCTTCCTTGTGTTGGAGTTCAGTTCCACTAAAGCAAATTATATGAAACACTTCTTTGTAAGTATATTAAAAAATTCTATCTACTCAATATTTTTCTATTTCTCATCTTTCACTTGCTCACTCACACACCACACACACTCTCTCTCTCTTTCCTTATTCATTAAAAGTCATATATATCATATACATTTTTATTTACTAATTAGGTCAACCTAAATAGAGAAACCCCATTTGAAATGAAAACCAAGTCTGTCGGAATTAGCATTCATCTTTGTGTGTAATATATATGATATTAGTCAGCATGGACCTATGATAGGTCCCTTTATCATTTGCAACACATATTTAAACTCCTTAACACCAATTCATAATTTGGTCAACCAGAGTTAGACCTAAAACACCAAAACTCCAAATGTATATGCAACTCATCAAATGTGTAACATAAAAACTTGTTAACACATCAAATTATCCTTTAGACAACACCAAATAACTTATCTTTAACTTCGCAAGGAAAAATAATTAATCATGAGAAAGTGTGGAATCTCCCACATTAATACACTGTATAGAAACTCACTGTAGTCTTCAGAACATAACACTTTTATTCATACCTTCTATATGCATTCACATATATCATCACAAAAATTCTTTGTAAGAAGCATCTTGTAGTCACAAGTCTATGTACAAATTCATGTAGTGATATCTTTCTTTGAGGATAAATCTAGACCAAAAAATTGATGTACTAAACCAATATATAAGCAAAACACTATTCTCCAAACTACTGGTAACTATATCTTCCCAAACGTATAGAAAATTCAACTAAAATATTGTTAGTGGATGCAAATGATGTCAAGATAGAATATAATATTAGCTTCAGAACAAGTCTTACAAAATAAGGTAATCTAGACCAAAATATCAGATCAACAGACTTCCATTACCGAAGAAACTATTGAACTATACAAGCAATGTACATCAATGACACTCATCCAAATTTCATTGTTGACATCAATGACAATCTTCCAATTTCCAAGAATCTCCCCCTTTTTCATTGATGGAAACACATTATGTAAAAACCATCAAAACTTCTTTCTCCCCAAAAAAAATTCACAAAACTTTTCACATGATATCTCCACCTTTGACATCAATGGAAAAGGACAACAAGATATTGAATGATTTAACAATTTCCTTTACATACCTAAATACTCCCCCTAAGGATTACATTCAAAATAGTAGGTGTGAGTAATCAACTGAAGGTGGTTTTCCCTTGAATTTTTCTAAGAGTATCCATCCAAGAGGATTTCCCTTCATCCCAAAGTTTCTTTGCTTCTAATAAGGCTCTGCATAGATAATTAAGATCAACTAGGATGTCTTTTTCTTCAACCAAAGTCTCGGGAGTAACATTCAAGTTCAAAATCCTATCTGCCAAAGAAAGAGCATAATAGAAAAGTGTGCACTTAGTATTTATTAGATCTATGAGCTTTCCATATTGTTCAAATATTTCTCCTTTCTCCTTATGTGATGTAAGATATTCTTCATGCAACTTTGTTAAATTGTACCAGGTTTGATCATCCATATCAAGAACTGGATGAAAGGTGTTGGAGGCATATTTTATTTGAGTCTCAATAGTGTCCTCAACAACCTTGAATCTTTGAGTCGCATCAGGCCATGTCCAAAAAAATGAGAATAGACTTCTGGCCTCTTTCTCACACTCTCGAACCTATTTAAGTCTGTCGAGTGTAGTGCAATGTGTAGATTTGCACCTATCTTCAATTTCCAACAATCCTTTTCTTTGACCCAAGTGACCATTTCACTTACTACTTGACTCTTCAGTTCTTTGAATTTATTATTCAATGAATTTGTTCTTTCCATAATGAATTGAGAAGAACTGGTGCCTACTCTGGGAACTATCTAAAGATGTACTTTTCTCCTAGCTAGATGCTTAAGTCTCCTTGGAGTTGGATCAATCTGAGCAAATAATGCATGAACCTCCATAAATTTTCTCTTTTCTCTAGAGGCATAAATTGATTTACCAAACATCAACTCATATTTTTCAATAATTTCTTGAGCTATTTCAGTATAAGTCCCAAATCTAGGTTTGTTGGGATCTCGAGGGTTGTTCATTAGCATTTCAATAAAACCAACAACATAATCCTTTTCAATATCATACCCCAACTTAGGAATCCATGAGCTTCTTGGATCAACCACCTTGATGATGCAACTATCAATGGATACCAAAAATGTTATATCATCTTTATATTTTGTTACTAGTTCTCTTGAAATTTTGTCTTTTGTTCATTCTTCTCTATAAATTTCCAAAGAATGCAGCAAGGGCATCTCCTTGTGCATCCAAATCTCCAATATTTCTTATTAATTCTCTGATCTGATGAGCAACTAGTTTGGTATCTACCCAAACAACTCCTATTCTAGGAACTTCTCTCATAAAGTAGAAGGTTAGACATAATATCAATGTTCCATATCTAAATGTGCATCTTTTCTTGTTGATATCATTCAAATTTTCCAACAGTTGTTGTTGGAGCAACTCACACATATCATATTTTATCCTTTTCTCAACCATTTATACTACTAAGTCAATTGTAGAGGTAGAGACATAATTATTACCAAAAATTAGGCGTGAAACAACCAAACTTGCATACTAGACAGTCAGATTAGTAATTCCAGAACCTATGTTCTTTATTAATCCCTTTCCTTTGCCAAGATTACATTCAAGAGTAGGTCTGATGGATAATAAGCCAGTAACATCCCTAATAGCTTCTCTAAATATCATATATAGCCACACAAAGTGATCATGAAATATGCTAAATACCAATCTAATACATCTATCTTCATTGCTAAAGTTTGGAAATTGATCCTACACATCCAAATTCATCTATGAGAGCATGTTGTGTTCTAGTTTTAGGGGTAAAGTCTTCTCCACTTAATTCTTCAAACCATAATATGTGTGCTTTTCCATGTAGGTAGGTTCTAGTTTTCTATGAATATATATTTTAACGTCTTCAATTGGAATAACACCAAGGGGAAATTTCAAAAATGCACCCAAGGGGTCAAGTTCTAGGGTTTTAATAGGGTACATTTTAAGCTATGGTTTCAATCTCATTGAATTGTCTATGACTCGAGATACATCCATCATATGCAACAAAATTAAATAAGTAATTTAGATGGAATAATGTATAGCAGCAACAACTTACCTCTTCCCTATGCACCAAAGCGAAATACTAAAATTTAGCAGTATGAAAATGCTCTTGTCTCTTCAAGCTTGCTCTACATGCTTCTTCTCTTCCACAAATTATTTTCATTGAAAGAATTTTCTTTAACATACTTAAATTTATTTCTTTGATCCCAATTGCTTCAGTAATAAATGCTTTATACCACAAGTAGATTTCCTCAGAATTAGTGTATACTTCCATCTTTTCAAGCTTTGTAGAATTCATTCTTCACACATGTGCACTTGAAATTCCTTTCGCATGAAATTTTTAAGTTCATCACATTTAATAAACACATTTATGTCATGAAATGACATCATATATTGAAAAGGGAATATTAAATTTTCTAATTATTGCTCCCCCTTAGCCACTTCTTGGATTTAATTTTTGATGGAATTGTCTGCACCAGATGATGACATAGATGAGATTGATACTTCTAATTCTCCTTGATTTTCAAATTCTCCTTCCTTTCTCTAGATCCTTTCCATTTCCTTATTAACCTCTACTAGATCAATCTTAGTGATTGGCTCATATCTTTTTTCTGAATAGTCACTTTTCATATTTTTGCTTCTACAGTCTTTGGAAAAGTGTCTTGGTTTGTTGCAGTTATAACAAACAACATTCTTCCATCCATATTTTCCTTTATCCAATCTATATCTACACTGGTTAGCCTTGTGTCCAATTAAATTACAGTGATAACAATAGCCTTTGAAAGGATAGTTCATCCAATTCAACATCTGACCTTTGCATTCTATAACTTCACATGCAATACTTTTGCACTTAAAACATTGGCCAATGAATGATAAATCACTTTGATTCATTCCATTTCTCTATTTCATTTTATTTCCACAATATTTTTCCCTATGTTCAAACCTATTGTAGGAATAACAGATACCATTAAAAGATAAGTACCTTTGAGCATTAGGTTATCTGATAGGAGTTCTTCCAGTATTGCTTCTTTGATTCTTGAACTGTCTACCATTGCTTTGTGTCTTCCTTTTATTGTCTATTAAATTAAGGGATTGGTTTGTCTTTGAACTTTTCCCTTTTTCAAATCCCAAACCACTTTTATCATTGGAGGGTTTTCTCCCTACAATCAGTTCATCTAGCCTTGTAGAACTAGTTTTGAATTCGTTCTCATGAGCTCTTGGTTTCTTTAGATTTGATCTTAGGATTATAACCTCTTGTTCAAGCTTTAGCACATTCATCCATCTTTCTTTGAATTTTAGATTTCTGACATTCTACAATTATCTTCTTTTCTTCCACTTGTTCTTTCAATTTCTTGATGCACTCATTTCCTTCCTTCAGGTATTCCTTCAAATCCTTATTCTCTTCTTTTATTCTATCAAGATCTTCAAGAGAAATTTCTAAGACACATTCTTCTTCAGTATGTTTAACAAGAATTTCTTCTAGAAGAATGAGAAATCTTTTATCTTCCATGTATTAAAATTTTAGGACTTCCTCAAGTTGTTAGGCTTCTTAAGAGGAACCTGGCTCTGATACCAATTGTTGAACACCTAGAATAATGAGAGAGGGGGTGAATCAGTATTCCATTAAACTATTCAACTATAAACCATCCAATTATTAAAGCATATTTAACTGCAGATAAGGATGAAGACAATGAAAATAACTTGACACCATAAGACATATCAACACCAGATTTTTATGTGGAAAACCGAAAATGGGAAAAACCACGGTGAGTGTTAAGTCACAATATAATATTGCAAGATAGAGAATATCGCAAGGGATCATTGAAAGGAAACACTATCCCTTGAGGCTCGCAACTTGAATTAATTTAAAAAACAAAGTATTGCTCATTTCCAAGAGATGAACTGAGATAGAATGCACCTTCCTTGTGCTAGAGTTCAGTTCTGCTGAAGCACAATATATGAAAAATTTCTTTGTAATTATATTCAACAATTCTATCTTCTCACAATCCTTTTCTACTTCTCATCTTCAATTGCTCTCTCATGCACCACACACACACACTCTTTCCTTCTTCATAAAAATTATTATATATATATCATTATACATTTACATTTACTAAATAGGTCGCCGTAATTAGAGAAATCCCATTTCAAATCAAAACCAAGTCTGTCCATAGTCGTATTCATCTTTGCATGTAATATATATGATATTAGTCAACATGGACCTATGATAGGCCCCTTTATCATTGAGAACACATATTTAAACTCCTTAACACCAATTCATAATTAGGTCGGCAAGAGTTAGACCTAAAACATAAAAAATTCAAATGTATATGCAACTCATCAAACGTGTAACACAAAAACTTGTTAACAAATCAAATTCTCCTTTAGACAACACTGAATAACTTATCTTCAACTTTGCAAGGAAAAATAATTAATCATGAGAAAGTGCATAATCTACCACATCAATGCACTGTACATAAACTCACTGTAGTCTTCAGAATAGAACACTGCTATGCATGCCTTATATATGCATTCACATATCATCACAAAAATTCAATGTACTAAACCAATATATAAGCATAACACTATTCTCCAAACTACTGGTAAGTGTATCTTCCCAACCATATAGCCAAGTCAACTGAAATCTTGTTAGTTGATGTTGTAGACACCTAGATTTGACCACTCCCATATGATCAAATTCACTCCTTGTATTCCTCTGTCTCCCATCCCTCATCTGAATTAATTAAATAATTTAATATTTAATTAATATTATTCTACAACCTAATGTCCCTAAGGTATTTAATAAATCAATTAAATACCTTACCCCCTTTTTCATCTCTAAATTAAATAAATACCCCAATTTATTTAATTTGGTCACTTTAGCCTTTATGAATTAAATCCATTTTTTTAATTCATCCTATTTCTCTCTCCTCATGTCACATCCTCCATAATCCTCTCTAATCCAGGTTAATTTAATTAATCTATGATTAGGATCTGCACACTCTTAATCATCATTAGGGTCACATCCTCCATCACCTCCCACTTGCCTCTAATCTGTCATTAATTTGTCTAATCAAGCATTTGCACAATCTTAATCACATGATTAACCTAACCTAATATCCATGCCATTTATATCATATGTCCTTAGTCAACCAACATTAAATGCTTTCTCCATTTGGAGAAGACAACCCCTCCCCTATGTGAATTTTTAATTCACATTTATTTTTTCAATGCATTTTAAGGAATTTGAAATTCTTTCTCCCATCCCCATGAGGATTTTTGAGGAATTTTTAATTCCTCACATGTCCTCTCCAACACATGTGGGCAAGGACCTCCTTTATGAGGAGATCTTGTCCCTTCCCAAGGTACAACCTAGTACCTCCACATCATCTCCACATCATCCCCCTTCGTACACATCACCTACCACATGTCAATATGTGAGGGCTTGTGAGTTCTCAACTCACCCCGCCCCTTGATCTTTGCCATCATGGATAAATCTTGACCCTTCATTCCTTTAGAGGCACTTTCCCTAAAAATGGTGGAATTCTCCTCATTTGTACTATCCATTCTAACAATCAAGTATTCAAACACTTAGCCAATTTTCAAGCTTCCAAGCCTTCCATCCACCATTGTTGCAAAATTTGATCCTTCATCTTGCATCCATCCAACCACCTACAATCTCCATTGCATTCCTCATCTTCTCACCATCATTTAGAGCTAGTTTATATGCCACTTTTCAACCAAGGAGCACACATATCAAATGATCAAAGGGCCAACCAAGACCATCAATCTAAACAAGGTAAAAGGTTCTAATTTCTTGTGTTTTTGTTTAGATTAAACTAGGCCAATCTTGAGTTGATTGTTTTTTGTTCTTCCTTTGCTGCATTAGTTATTTTTTTGCATCTTAGAGTAGGAATTTAACATTGCACACATTTCTGGCATCACAGGTCTATTTTACTATTTGTTGTTTTAAATTTTGCAAGTTCAGATTTTACACACAAGGGCGAATCCATCCCTAGAGGAAAAATTTTCTAAGTACAAAGGCGAACTTGCATCAAACATAGGAGAACATGAACATGCTTGGTGCAAGAGCACCTACACCATATTGTCAAACTTTGATTATTTGATGTTGGTTATTTGATGAGTCTAGGGAATTCGGGGGGTGATAAAGTTTGTTTGTATTAAATAAGGTCTCAAAGACCATTTTTCTATGTATTTAGGTGTATGGGAAAACATTGGAGTTCATATGTCAAACCAAATTTCAAATAGATGTAAAGTTTTTAAAATACAGTTTAGGGAATATGAAGGGTTAAGCATTTCAAAAGTTAGTTTGGAAAATTGGGAAGGTAGTTTTAGTTTTAAAATTGTATTTAAATCCTTCAATGGCTCGAGCTAAGGTTGGTTGAGAATTTTTTTTGAAGTTTCATATCAATAACAACGTCCTTTTTCTGCAAATTGGCTCTATTTTCTATTTTTTTTCACTTTGTTTCTTTTGTACGATCCGTACATGTTCACTAATGATCTGAATTCTATTGAATTGTATAGATTAATGAATTATCTTTCATTTGAACTCCTTTTGAGAGTCTAACTCCAAATTTTGTGAAAGATATTTTTGTTTTTCTAGAACTGCTTATGTTAGGGCAATAAAGGCTCTGTTTGGAATTTTAATCATGCACTAAAGCCTTCCACCTACTGTTATGACTGTTTCTCAGTGGGAAGGAATTGTACCATGGTAGGGTAGATGTCTACATTCTTTAGATGAAAGGGAAAGCAATTTGTGTGGCTGGGAACGATGCCCTAGGGTTGACTGTGTTATTTTTCCATGTGAATCGGTGGTGTCAATGAAGGTTTATGTTGAAATAGTGAAGGAAATTTTAGTGTGATGTTTTTGTGAGTTTTTATAGGGTATAATTAAAATTTTGGATACATTGTTTGAATGAGATAAGCCCGAGAATAAGGACTTTCAATAAAACGCTAGTGTTTTGAATGAAAATGGAAGGTTTTATAAAACAACATCAAAATGGCCATGGCTTGGAAAAAGAATTGTGAAATATGTTGTTTTTTGTCACAATAAACCTCTATCAATAGTTTTTGGAGCATAATCAAGTGATTAGGAGGGATCTCCTTTGTTAATTTTGGCTAATTTAGTAGCCCTTTGGGCAAAGCAGTCTATTGAATCTCAATGATGGTGCAAAGAAACTTGGTGTGAACTTTTGGGATTTTGTTTTAGGATTTGTTTTAAAGCTTATTTGATGTTTGGTTGGCCATTGTATGACCTTTCCAAGAGGATATCTCCATTTTGAGTGTTTTGAGGGCTAGAAGCCTAGAGTGGTTGTTTAGCGACATTTTGAGGGAATTGTGCTTTGGAGGTTGTTTCCTTGTTTGTATTTGATCAGATTGAGATGGATAGTGAGATTTATCCACCTTGTATTGCATCAGGTGGTATCAAAGCATAGGAACAAGATTCCTTGTGGTTGGTTTTTGTAGGTTTGAAGAAGAAGATGAAGAGTCAAGGTTGAAAGGATTCCTCCAAAAGGTGTTGGTGTTGCAAGAGAGTTGCAGGATCTGAAGGAGAAGCATGCCAAGCTTCTGGAATCACACAATGCTGTGTTGGAAAGGCTTGCTTCCTTGGAGACAAGGAAAAGGAGAGAAGTGAATGATGAGAGTGAGACAAAAGAAGATGATGAAGACTATGAAGATGTTGAAGAAGAACTAGATCCTAAAGACCAGAGGATGGTGAAGATGCTCAAAGTAGTGAAAGGTGAATCAATAAAGGTAAAATTTTATCTTCCTATTTATTGTGGTAATTTAAATGAAGAGGAATTACTTTATTGGATTACTGCTATGGATAACTACTTTGAGAGTGAAGAGATTTCAGAATAATAGATGGTAAAGGTGGCAAAAAAAAAGCTAAAAGGACATGCTCTTCTATGGTGGGACTATGAACAAGCAGAGAGGAAAAAAGGAAAATAAAGGATCACTTCATGGCACAAGATGGTGCAAAAGTTGAAGGGTAAGTTTCTTCCAAAGGACTATGAAGTTCAATTGTATAAGAAGTTGTAATGTTTGAAACAAAAAGATCTTGATGTTAAGTCTTACACTGATGAATTTTACAAACTAAGCATAAGGTCTAGAAGGGATGAAGATGAGGCTGAAAAGGTGGCTAGGTATCTAGGTGGTTTGAGATTTAATATTCAAGATGAACTTGTTGCTAACCCCAAATCTGTTGAAGAGTGTTTTCAATTAGCAATTAGGGTGGAGGAAAATCTTAAAAGGAGATAAGAGAAATCAGTGAGAGGAAGAAGTGCTACTAGTACAAGAGGGAGAGGAACAATCCCTACACCAAAGAAGCCATTGGAAGAAAAATAAGGAGTGAATAAAGGTAAAGAACAAAGTGTTGATACTAGAGGAGGTTTTAGAGGTAGAGGAAGGTTTAGTGCTGGTAGAAGTTCTAATGATTTTGCAGGGATATGTTATACATGCAATGAATATGGTCATCCATCTTGGAAATGTCCAAAAAGGGCTAGTAGTTCTTCAAGTGGTGAAAATAATATTCACATGAGGGCACAAATCATTCAAGAAGAAGAGTGTGAAAGCAATCATCCTACAAGTTTAAGGGTTGTTCCTGAAATAGGGGAAACATTGATGATGAGAAAAAAAGTGTTGAAGGTAGCCAAAGAGGTAGAACCTTTGCAAAGAAAGAGTCTTTTCAAAACTAATTGTAAGTGCAAGGATAAGGTATGTAAGATTGTAATTGATTCTATATCAAATAAAAATATGGTGTCTACTCAAAATGGTAGATAAGTTAAATTTACAAAAATACCTCATGAATTTCCTTATAAAGTTTCATGGTTAAGTGATGAAAATATTTGTTGGTAAATGAAAAGGATGTGGTAGATTTCCAGATTGGAGGTTACAAGGACAGTTTGGTTTGTGACATCCTTCCCATGGATTGTTGTCACCTACTCTTAGGTAGACCCTAGCAATATGATAGGGGAGCCTTGTATGATGGTAGGGAGAACACCTACACAATAGTGAAGGATGGTTGCAAATTTGTCTTAACTCCTTTGGTGGAAGATGAGAAAGGTAAGGAAAAGGTCATCATGTGTGGGAGAAGGGAGCTTGTAGATGTTGAGAAAGAAACCAAAAAATATGATATTGTAATCAGTCCTAGGTCTGATAATGCAGGGACAATAGGTATAAAGGTTGATTCTGGTTTGTTGATAGTAGATTGGAATAAGAATGTGTTGGTTGGAACACTAATATATCCTTTGATTGAAGGTAAGCTTGTAAAGTTTGAAGGAACTATAGGTAAGGAAGATGCAAGTATGATGGTACAATAGGTCATGGAAAGAAATGTACAATGGTACATGTTGATAAGACAACAAGTCAGATGACAGTGATGGACAGACAGATTGGGAACAGTGTTGAGGATAGTCAAAAGCACGAGGATGAGATTAATTTAAAGATAGTTCATGGTAATGGTATTGCTAACAATTTTTTTTTTTGCAGGTGTAGGTAAAGGAGAGCATTCAATTTTTTATCAAAGAAAAGGAAAAGGGCAGACATCAGGTCAGAATGTTGGAATAAAGAGAGTTGCATATGCAAACAACTACCAAAATGAAGGGCAGATTGGGAGACCACAAAATTTGAACTAGTGGAGAGGATTTGCAAATTAGTGGAGCATGTATGAAGCCTGGAGATATTGGAATCAGAGGCAACTCATGTGGCATGATTTTTGATGTTGGTTATTTGATGAGTCTAGGGAATTTGGGGGGTGATAAAGTTTTTTTGTATTAAATAAGGTCTCAAAGACCATTTTTTTATGTGTTTAGGTGTATGGGAAAACATTGGAGTTCATATGTCAAAACAATTCCAAATAGATGTAAAGTTGTTATATAAAGTTGTTAAAATACAGTTTAGGGAATATGAAGGGTTAATCATTTCAATAGTTAGTTTGGAACATTGGGAAGGTAGTTTTAGTTTGAAAATTGTATTTAAATCTTTCAATGGCTTGAGCTAAGGTTGGTTGAGAATTGTTTTTGAAGTTTCATATCAATAACAACGTCCATTTTCTGCAAATTAGCTCTATTTTTTGTTTTTCAGCACTTTGTATCTTCTATACGGTCCATATAGGTTCACGAATGATCTGAATTCTATTGAATGGTGTAGATTAATGAATTATCTTTCACTTGAACTCCTTTTGAGAGTCTAACTCCAAATTTTGTGAAAGATATCTTTGTTTTTCTGGAACTGCCTGTGTTAGGGCAGCAAAGGCTTTGTTTGGAATTTTAATCATGCACTAAAGCATTCCAACTACTATTATGACTATTTATTAGTGGGAAGGCATTGTACCATGGTAGGGTAGATGTCTAAATGCTTTAAATAAAAGGGAAAGCAATTTGTGTGGCTGGGAATGATGCCCTAGGGTTGACTATGTTATTTTTCCATGTGAATCTGTGGTGTCAATGAAGGTTTATGTTGAAACAGTGAAGGAAATGTCAATGTGATGTTTTGTGAGTTTTTGCAAGGTCTAATTAAAATGTTGGATGCATTGTTTGAATGAGATAAGCCCGGGTATAAGGACTTTCAATAAAACCTGAATGTTTTGAATGAAAATGGAGGGTTTTGTAAAACATCAAAATGGCCATGACTTGGACAAAGAATTGTGAAATATGTTATTTTATGTCACAATGAACCTCTTCCAATAGTTTTTGGAGTAGAATCAAGTGATTAGGAAGGATATCCTTTGTTAATTTGGGCTAATTTAGTAGCCTTTTTGGCAAAGTAGTCTATTGAATCTCAATGATGGTGCAAATAAATTTGGTGTGATGTTTTTGGATTTTGTTTTTGGATCTGTGTTAAAGATTATTCGATGTTTGGTTGGCTATTGTACAACCTTTTCAAGAGGATATCTCCATTTTGAGGGTTTTGAGGGCTAGAAGCCTAGAGTGGTTGTTCCAGGAACAGTTTGATGGAATTGTGCTTTGGAGGTTGTTTCCTTGTTTGTATTTGATCAGATTGAGTTGGATAGTGAGATTTCTCCACCTTGTATTGCATCACTGCCCTTCTAAGAAATGGGTGGACTTGTAGCTACAGGTGAGGTCATTTGGCACAAAGGCGGATATGCCGAGGGCTACTTAAATGGGTTGCAATGCTGGTTATAGAGGCATACACACATGAGTTATAGAGGTGAGTTTTCATACGCCCCCCATTTGATAGGTGACAAAAACTTTTCCCATCTCTCTGAGTAGGCAATCCTAATGAATAGACAAGGGAAAATTTGTCTCACACAAAGGCGAATTTGTGGTAATCCAGAACCTAAAATTTTTCAATTTGAGTTATGATTTGATTTTGGTTTTATGTACTAATTATCTAACTTGTTTGTCAGTGACTTGTGACATTTTATATAACCATTTGTGTAGCTTGTTCACCCTCGTTTGTCCAAGATTGGAGGTCAAAACTACTAAAACGTGTGCTACAAGACAAGCAGTCTAAGACTTTAGTTAGCTCTATTTGTTGTTTTTTGAACTAATCTAGGCACACATAGCTTAATTAAAGGGTCAATAAACCTTGTTTGTTGTGCTTGGGGGTGAATTTTTGACATATCCACTCCCTTTGAACTTTTCGATGATCCAGGGTGATGAGAAATCAAAATTTATTCCACTCCAGTCTAGTCTACCCAGGAAGTGCTAGTATGTCTAAGCTCTCCCCTTGCACTACGTGCGAGCCTGGGGACCAACCGAAGTGTCTAGTATTTCCTTCCTTTAGCAGGACCTACCTAGGATTTCATCACCTAGGGGACGATTCCAACCACATGTTATTGAGGGGGTATATAAAGGGTGGAGAACTAAAGTTGTACCCCAATCCAGTCATGTCATGTCTAGCGAAGCATTGAAGCTAGGGTGACACCTAGATAAGATGTGTAGGGTTGGTCTAAGTTTCCAGTACCTTGCTAGGTCTCTCAAACCATGCTTGTGATAGGCTGGTGTTCACAATTGTGCCTCACATACCTAGCGTATATCGAGGACGCATGAGATAACCTGTATAGCCTAGATAGAGACCCATGTTTTAGCCATGGCTTGGTGTAGTGTAGGGGATGTGCACCATACCCTAAAGTTACTCACCATGTACTCCCTTGGGTTGAAATAGAAATCCTCTTGGTGGACTACGATAGTCTCTGAGAGAGAGTGTGAAGGTGATCCCGTGGCATCTGTTGATGACCCTGTGCCACTAAATCTCTAGCTATCTACCTTCATGAGAAAGGGTGATCCAGAGAACCACCCCGGTATCATGGAGTATTAACCTTGGGTTTTTCACCCAAGGTGGTGGGCCTACATCAAGTTTGTAAACCCTTAACACTAATTTTAGGATTGTGTTGTCTAACACGTCTTCTTTCTACGATACTTGTGCTTGTTGTCAGTCCAAGTCAATCCAACCTTATTGCTTATTGTTTGTCATGTTTGTTTGTATTTTTCTATAGTCCATCCTTTCCCTTAGTTGTGAGTTTTCTTCTCACAGAGGTGAATTTTCATTGTGGATAGGCGATCTTGCCCTATAAAGGGGCAATTCCATGTTCAAGTCCAGTCTAGGTCCTCCTTTAGGAAAGTTTTGTCCTTGTTATGCGTGAATTTACTTGTGGGTACCTTAGTTAGGTGACCACGTGTCTAGCTATTCCCTAAATAGGTGAGTCTGCATCTAGTTTGTACCTCTTGAGTCTACCCATTCCCTTAGAATAGGTGATCCTATTAGCTTTTTCGATGAACCTGTTGTTCGCAAGGGAAATCCTTTGTCTCATCTACATCTCCCTTATCCATACATCCCCTAGAATAGGAAAACCTGTTTTTCGTAGGGGTGAATCCATGTCCATCTGTACCATCCCCGTCTATACAGTTTAAGACATACAAAAAATCATTGGTCTAATAGGTGATCCCGTCATAGGCATATCCATTTTCTCGTCCGTACAATAGAGGAAATAGGTGAACTTATCTCCCCCGATAGGCAATTTTTCTTGTGTCTGTACATCCAAGATAGAGGTGATCCTGCTTTCTAGGTAGGTGATATTTTCCATCGTGTCCGCTTGTTTCTTTTGATCCCCTTAAGATTTCAGTAATCTTGTGTCTGAGAAAGGCGGTCTAGAACCCTGGATAGGCAATTTTGTGTTTCATTCCTACCTGTTTCTTTTAAACACACTTAGACTTAGGTGATCCTGTGACATAGATAGGTGAGTTTTACCAACACAAAGGAAAATCTGTTGGTCCTTAGATAGGCAATCCCATCGCTTGGAGGGGAAATTTTGTCAAACATAGAGGCGTATAGGCTGCCCATACAAAAATCCTGAGAGTTAATCCTTTGGGTCACTAAAATCCTGTTATTTTTTTAGTCTAATTCCATAATAAAAATTTTTTTATCATCATCTTTCTGCCCATAATCATCACTTTATTCCATTTGCATTTCCCAAAAGCCATGAATCCATCAATCAAATCATATAGGTGTATATTAGAACATCCATAGATTGCATATCTATCATCGATTCAACAATCCCAATCCCCTAGACTTCATTTTAGAGGTTTTTATGTAAGTTGACTTAAGTGTTTGATTTTGATCATCATCCTTCGCACTTGCTTAGGATTTTTATCCATATTGAGTCAATAATCATCCATGGCCCAATCAATCTACTTCCATCTAGAGGTAGATTCAGTGTTGTAATCATCCTTTTTGTCATCCAATTTGATCATCAACATATTATGTCATCTAGTTAAACCTTTGAACTCAGTTTAGAGTCAACCTCATCAATCCAATCCAATCAATCATCCAATCCTATCAATTGTCTAATCCCCTCAATTAACTTAAGCAAATCCAATCCCATTAGCTATCAATTCCATTAGTTGATCCATTATCTAATCCAATCAACCCTTTAATCATCACTTAGGTCATTCGTTTAAGTGCATCCTAAAGAGTAGTGTCATCTTAGTCACTTGGTAGTTTTTCATTTTCATTCCCATTACCTGATTGTAAGTAAATAAACTTATGGAAGAACAATAGGCCTAGGCTACTCAGCCTCACATTCCCCAGGATTAACCCACCAATGGTGGCTCATCGCAATCTAATACTAAGGTCCACACTTCACCCCTTTCAGAAAAAAGCATGGTCAACCAACCTAAGATCACGATTGATGAATACCTCAATAATCCCATTAATGTCCAAATGATAGATCGCCTACTTGATGAGTGTGGGGATAAAATCCTCACTGTGTTACTTCTTAAAGGTATTAAACCACCATCGAGGTTTGACTTATCCAAATATGTCAAAATCACACCTCCAACACCCCCAGTTTCATCCCAAGATCCAAATGCTAGCTCATCATTCCCATACATTTTTGAGGGTCTTCCACAAGAGGGTTGGTACCAACCAGGATTTGGCAATGCTATGCTTTATCAAGTACTACCCCCTGTACCACCTCCTTGGGTTCCAATTTTGGTTATGGGTGCACCTGATCCAAAGATCCCTGAAGGCACCGATCCTAACAATCCTCTTGGCTTAGGAATGCCGCAAGGTCCTCCCAATTTTCCAAGAGCAAACATCTTGCAAGCTTCAATCCCCATACCATCTGCATCACCTCTTCAACCTAACTAATCAGGACGACTACCAGGGAATACTTAGGGAAATCCTTTCACTGCACCACCTCCACCTCCTAGACCTACACCTACATCAAACATACCACCACCTCCTTAAGATAATATCCCATCCTTGCATCAACATCAAGGTAAGCCACAACAGGCACCAGCATCACAACTGTCTCATTAATAGTTATCACAACAACCCCCATCTCAGCCTTCATAGCATATCATGATTCCTTCACAAACCCCACACTAAGCATATGTTATGCCACAACATCAACAACCGCATCCTCACCAACCAATATCATCCCATCAATTACCTCCACACCAATTGAAAATCCATAAAAAATGTCAAATCCCATCTAGAACTCTTTACTAGTAGCCACCATCCTACCAACAATCCCCTCAACATACACAAATCTTGACACAACCAGAATAATCCATCCAACAAATACCAAGCAACCCTACTACCCAATACTTTTATCACCCACATAACACTTATTATGTTCAACCCACCACATCCAATCCTAATCTCACTTCTCCTTACCATAATCCTCAAAAATCCTAGCAACAATCATCTTACACAAATCCCCAACAACCACAACCAAATCCTTACTATCAGTAGCCTAATCCATAACAACCTCTTTATGCTTCTCAACAATTGACTGTTGCTTATAATTACCAATCCAATCCATATTACTCCCAACCGTAGCCATCGTATCAACATGGTGCCTCCACCTCTTTATATTACCAAGCACCTCCCTCATATCAATAGGGTGCCTCTTCCTTATATTACATAGCTCTTCCATCCTATCAACAATCTTATACCAATCCCCAATCCATGCAGCCTAATCCATATCAGCAAACACCTTCATATCTGCCTCCGCCATCATACGATCAAACTATCCTGACTCCATCCACATCATATCAGCCATATGCTCCTTAAAATCAATCCAGTATGACCAATCCTCCTCCATCAATGCCTGTCAATAAGGAGTGGGAAGAAATAAAAGCTTCCTTAAAAGACTTGCAAGAAAGGACATCCAAAAAGTCTTACAAATTCAAAAAAAATTGTCCCTATCCATTTGATCCCTCCATCTCACTTGTCCCCTTTCCTAAGAACTTTGAAATGCCAAAGTTTGATAAATACAAAGGAAAGAGTGACCCAAGAAACCATCTGCAGGAATTCTACACACATTGTCAAGAAGTCTTGCACAATGATAATTATCCCATGTAGTTATTCCCTAGAAGTCTAACAAGGATAGCTCTAGATTGGTTTATGGGTCTTCCAAATGGGTCCATTTCTTCTTTCGTAGATTTGTTTGAAAAAAAATTTATGCACTTTTCCTTCAATTTTGAGAAGGATATTGACACCTTAGATCTACTATAAGAAAAATAATGTGAGGGAGAAACCTTTACAAGTTACCTACAAAGGTGGCATGCCTTGGCTAGTCATCTAAAATCCCCTCTTAGTGAGGACATGGTGACCATCTTCGTTACAAACACCCATCTTGATATGGCACATAATCTTAATCTTCATTGTGTCACAACCTTTTCATAGGTCATAGAAAAAGGCACTATCATTGAGAGGGCTCTCATTGCCAAGGGACAAATAAAAATCTATAACCCAGACAACGAAAATTCATCTAGAGACAAGTCTTGCTACTAGAACAAAAACAAGAATGTTGTCAATGATGGTGTCACTAATACCAATCATGTCCAAGTAGCCAAAACCTCCCAAAGATCATGATGTCTCCAATTATCCATTGGTCTCTAATGTCATATTCATGCCACAAGATGCACCATGTCCTCCTCCACAATCTAACCAGTATAACTACAGAAATAACAAGTGTACATTCATTCCTTTAGGAGAATCCTTCAATGATGTGTTCATGAGGCTCTTACAAGCTAGTTATCCAGTCACTTATCCTATGACTAATCCTTTTGATGATTCCAAACCAAAGCCCACCTGGTATAGGCAAAATGAGTACTATGACTTTCACAAAATCAAAGGTCATTCCGCTAACAAGTGTTAGGGACCTAAAATGTATATTCAATATCTCATAGATCAAGGAGATATATTAGTTGATGCCAAGCAGGCGACGTCATCTAGTACCCAACTGCAAATATATCAAAATACTTTCTCCAAGAGCAATCAAGGTCCCAATACTTCTAATGCTAGTCCAGAGCCTAGCAATAATAATAATCAAAATAACAACATGAATAATATTAGCTATAAGAATGTACCCTATAACTATGATGGAATAGTAATGTGCATTAGCCAGGTAGAGCCCTCCATGTCCATGATGCACATTAAGGGAAAAGACCTGCAATGTGTTGTTACAACACGTCACAACTACATATCCATTCCTAGACCTTCCACATCATCCTAGCCAGCTCTTGTGAGTTCCTAATATAGTATTCTTGATCATCTTGGAAAGACTCTCGTTCAAATATCCATCTTGGATTTGCTTAATTCTTCCCCTGTCCATCAGGAAATCCTCACCAAAGCTCTTCAAGACACAAACGTGCCTAATGATATAAATCCTACTCAATTTCAAGCCTTAGTAGGGAATCTATCATCCTCATATCAATTGGGATTTGGTCAAAATGATATATGCCTTCCATCGATTCAAATGATAACCATCCCTTGCACATTGAAGTCCTTGTAGCCTGCCATAAAGTGAAAAGGGTCCTAGTAGATAATGGCTCTTCCCTCAACCTTTGTGCGCTAAGTTAATAAAATAGGTAGGGTGCACCCACACTGACTTGAATAATTAGACTATCACCATCAAAGCCTATGATAATGTAAAAAGATACTCTGAAGGAATCATTTGTCTTCCTATTCAGGTTGACCCTGTAGTGTAGTACACCACATGCCATGTCCTTGATTTGGACCTTCCATACAACCTTTTCCTTACTTGCAAATGGATCCATGCCATGCAGGCCATTCCATCCACTTACCATCAATTCCTGAAATTCCCATTCAATGGGATGGAAGTAACCATACATGTAGATTCACAACCTTTTGAGTATTGTCATGATTTAGAAGCTTCCTTCCCTCACTCCCACTACAATCTATGAGTTGAAGTGGGGGAACCTCAGGAATCATCCTCCAATCCATCATCCACTACATCATCCATTCCATCCACTGCATCTGAATACACTATCACCAAGGTCTAGATCATAGACAAGTGTTGTGGAGACTATGAGATGCATATGACTCTAAATGTGGCAACCATGCCTCCATCTCCTCGTATATATGGCCAACCTTCATAGTCTACACCAAAGGAAGAAGAGAAGATAATAACACTCATCTCTAAGAATATGGGGTCTAACACTTTTTGATCCCCAGGAACATGACAAGATCAGCTAGATGATGACATCAGTTAGTGGATATACAAGGAAGAACCTAGGTCTTCACACCTTCTTATTGAGTATTTCCAAGAGATTTAACCTTGTGCCTCCAAGTTAGCTGAAAAATATAATTATTAGGTGGGAGGTCTTGGTGTAGAAGAACAAGGAAGATTATAGCCTATTGAAACACCTATCTGACCTATAAATTTGGGCCTAGGCTATGATAAAAAGAAAAAAAGAGCCCGCAACATCCACTAGTACCTCTAATAATGTCAATGCAGATAATGCTTTCCTTGATGACATACCAGAAGAAGAGGCCATCTTACTCTCCTATGATGATGTAGATCTCCCTACCCTATTTGACTCCACATCCATCTGCACCATTAGCCCTTCCCTTCGTCATCTCGACCTCATTGATTGGGACTTACAAAGTAGTGCACCTATAGATACCTTTCCTTTAATGGACACTTACGTGCATCTCATGGGATTGGGTGAAGATGAACACCCTAACCACAAAAGTAAAAAGAAGCAAACTAAAAAAGGGTCATCTAATGAAAACCTCTCTGAGGCACTTCCTGACTCATCAAAAGTAAAAATAAAGGGTGTATCCGATAATGAAAACCTCGATGAGGCACTAGAGGATGGGGATGTTCATCTTCCCCTTGTTAGAACTCAGTTGTCTAAATGTTCTTATGTCTTGATCGAAGAGATGAAAGAGGTTAATTTGGGAACAGAAGAAGACCCCAAAATCACTTACGTAGCCAAATCATTGTCAGAGGAAGAGAATTCCATTATTGTCAACCTATTAAAAGAAGGAATCATCAACTTCACATAGACCTATTCAGACATGCCAGGATTAGATCCCGCCTTGGTCATGCACCATTTGGGCATTCATCCAAATGTCAAACCTGTTAAACAAAAGCTAAGAAAAATGCATCCCCAAGTGGCATTGCTCGTAAAGAAAGAATTGGAGAAACTACTAGATGCTCGGTTCATAAGGCCTATTGATTATTCTAACTAGATATTCAATATAGTGCCTATCGCCAAACCAAATGGGAATATTAGAATCTGTACAGATTTTTTAGGATCTTAACAAAGCTTGCCCTAAGGATGATTTCCTACTTCCAAACATTGACATGTTGGTCGACCTTATAGCAAGGAATGCGATGCTCTCCCTTATGGATGGTTTTTCTAGCTACAATCAAATCAAAATTGCATTAGAAGATCAGCATAAAACTACCTTCACCACTCCTTGGGGCACCTTTTGCTATAATGTCATGCCCTTTGGTCTCAAAAATGTAGGGGAAACCTATCAACATGCCATGATTGTTATCTTCCATGACCTTATCCATATCATAATGGAAGATTATGTCGATGACTTATTAGGGAAGTCCAAGACTAGAGAAGAAAATCCCATGATCTTGAAGAAAATCTTTGGACGACTAGAGCAATACAAGCTACGTCTCAACCCAAAAAAGTGTGTATTTGGTGTCACATCTAGAAATATATTGGGCTTCATAGTCTCTAGAAGGGGAATTTAAGTAGATCTACCCAAGGTCAAGGCAATAATGTAAGTGCCCCCACCACATAATCTCAAGCAATTAAGGAGCCTTAAAGGGAAGCTACAGTCCATCAGGCGTTTTATAGCCCAACTCGCTGATAAGTGTCAATCGTTCACACATCTTCTACACAAAGACACTACCTTTAAGTGGAATTCAGAATGTCAGCAAGGCTTCAACAAGATTAAGGAGTATTTGGCTCATCCACCCATCCTAATTCCTCCTATTCCAAGTAAACCACTTCTGTTGTATATCTTAGCTACATCGGTTGCACTGGGGGCATTATTAGCACAACATGATGAGTCCTCTAAAGAATGTGCAATCTATTACATCAGCTGAACACTAGTGGGTTATGAACTCAACTATTCCCCAATGGAAAAATCTTATCTGGTAGTGGTATTCAATTCATAAAAGCTTTTTCATTACATGCTTAGTCATCCCATCATGCTAATACCAAAAGTTGATCTACTTAACTATCTGTTGTCTAGGACTTCTTTGACTGGCCGCATGGCCAAGTGGGTCATGCTACTGAGTGAAATCGTAAGGATATCAAGGGAAAAGTCATAACAGATCAGTTGGTCGATGCTCCTTTGGTGGATGCATATCTGTTAGTAGATGTTTTAATGAAAAGGTCTTTATAGTTGTAGAAACAGATACATGGATGCTCTACTTTGATGGGTCATATACGTATAATGGAGCTAGTGTAGGTGTTTTATTCGTCACTCCTCAAGGTGATTATATCCCAAAGTCATTCAGATTAGAATTTCCATGCACCAACAACATCACAAAGTATGAAGTTGTCATCATTGGTCTTAAAATCACCATCTAATGGAATATCACTTGTCTACGTGTCTTTGGCGATTCTCAGCTGATTATTAAATAAGTCAATGATGAGTTTTAGACATAGGATGACAAGATGTTACCCTAAAAATTCATGGTGGATGACTTCAAGAAGTATTTCATCTTCATTCAGTTTTAGAAGATCCCTAGAGTCCAAAACAAAGTAGCAGATGCAATGGATACAATCAGTTCCCTCATTGACATGCCAAAAGATCGAACAGATTGTGAGTTCCTCATCGAACAACTTATAATCCTAGCATATGATATCCTTGATAATGAGATGGTGTGCAATATCGTAGGTCTTGAATCACCCTAGTACCATGAAATTTACAGCTACCTCCATGATAATATCCTACCACCTGACCTTACCTTAAATCAGTGCAAATCATTTATACAATGTACTTCTCGCTATACCATTGTAGGAGGTACACTTTATTGTCGAGGGTATGATGGCACACTCCTTCGGTGCCTCAATGAATCAAAATCGTGTGTTGTATTAAACAATGTGCATAGTGGTGTATGTGGTTCTCATTCTAATGGAATGGCCTTAGCTAAGAAGATTATGAGAGTAGAGTATTATTGACCCACTATGGAACATGACCCCTATGAGTTCGTAAAGAAATGTCTACCCTGCCAACAACATGCAGATTTGATCCATGCTCCTACATAAGACTTATAGCCTATCATTGCTCCATGGCATTTTTCACAATGGGGTTTTGACCTAATCAACAAGATTTACCGTCCATCCTCTGATGGCCATACTATCATCATTAGTACCATTGAATACTTTACCAAGAGGGTGGAAGCAATTCCACTCTCCCAAATCATAGGTATTCAAATATCCAAGTTAATCCTTTTCCATATTTTTTATAGATATGGAATCCCCTTCCACTATCATCACTGGCAATGGTAAGACATTTAAAAACTAGTACATGAAATCCCTTTGTGAGACATATCATATCCAACATCATTGGTCCACCCCCTATTACCCTCAAGGTAATGGTCAAGCTAAAGTGACCAACAAAAAACTTATCAAAATCCTTAAAAAGGTTGTCAACAATACTGGTCAAGAATGGCACCTCCATCTTCATCCCCCCCTTTGGGCCTACCGCACATCCATCTAGACACCCACTGGTGGCACTCTATACTCCCTCATTTATGGCATCGATGCTATCTTATTGATTGAGGTCTAGATCCCATCACTTTGAATCTCTCTAAAAAATATTATCAGTGATGAAGATGCTTGAGTTGCACAATTAATCTAACTATAACTCCTAGATTGAAAGCACATCAGGGACTATAATCATCTAAAATCATACCAACATCATCTTAGAAAAAGATACAATAAGAAGGCCCATCCACGTCAATTCAATGTTGGTGATCTAGTCCTTAAGGAGAATCAACACACCCACCAAGATTGAGACAAGAAAGGAAAGTTTGAAGCAAATTGGTAGGATCCGTATGTTGTCACAACTAAATATGGTTCTGGAGCATATAGGCTAGCTATACCTAAGGGGGAGCCCTTAGAGGATCCTATAAACATCATGCATCTGATTAGGTTTTATACCTAAGTCAGCTGGGTTATCCTATCCTGAAAAATACCAAAAAGGAAGTAAAAAATTATCAAAAATACAAAATATAAAAAAAGTCAAAAAATCCAAAAAACATAGTAAAGAGAAATAATCCGTCTTATGGTGAAATCCACCCTTGGTGGCACCTTGGATAAGTATATTTTATGAAAACTTGGCAATAGGTGCCATTTGTAGAGGGCTTAATCATTATCTACCTTGTGTCCTAGTTACTTTATCCTTCCATCCATCCTATCCTCGCATCCTATCCTCACATCCCATCAATATAATCCTTTAATTAGAATTCGCTTATCCGTCGCTTGTATATTTTGGTTGAGCATTGGATGATTCAAATTGGCTATTTGCAATCTTGAGCTTTTATCTTAAATCTAAGATTTTTTTCATCTGTCAGTGTCATTTGTCAGTCTCTTGACCTCATCTAGGATCTCTCATTGTGTCAGTCATCATTAGGTCTCATCTTATCTTTTGTCCTTTTATCGAACTACGTTTCCCTTGTGCTTTGATGTAGGCAAGGCTAATCATTTGATGAGCCCCCAAGTCATTTTGTTCATCTTGTCTTTATCATCCATCGAGGTCTCCATTGTCAACTTTTCGCTTTTATCCATGGTTAGTCATCAGTCTTTCATCGAACTATGAGGGCTCTACACTTTCATGTGGGAAAGTCTAATCTTTGATCAGCCCTCGAGCCCTTTAGGGTGTGTCTTGTTGGTGTGTTGTGTTTTCAAGTATGTCCCTACCTAGTTGGTTACTGAACAAACAAAATCCCTTCGTATCTTGATGTCTAATCAGTTTCAAATATTTTGAGTCATGTCGATCACCTAGTCTATCCTACATCTTTGGTCTTAAGAGGATGCATCCTTCCTAATCAGACCCTATCAATCCCATCCACCCTTTTGATCCTATGGAAAAGGACATTTGAAATTTATTGTGATCTTCTGATGCTTTTGGCTTCTTCTTTTTTTATCATTTGAGCTTCCTATTATACCTTGTCAGGGTTGCCACGATCCATCATATCATGGTGCACTTTGACTGGTAAACATAGGGGCATATATTGATCTTTTGTCTATTCTTGTCTTCTTGGTTGTCCCAAATAGTACCCACCAAGATCCCTATGGTCTTGTGTTATGTTGGTGCATCCTTTGTGCTGGTGGTTATCTCAATATCTAGCCCGACTAAAGCCCTTGTGGCTTTGGGGTGTTGGGATAGCCTTCTTGTTTGTTGTGTTTGTTTTGTACATGGGAAACTAATTTTCCTTGGTTCCTCATACCCTGGCATATTGTGTCTTATGCTATAGCAAAAATAAGTGCTCCTAAAATGGAAAAATGGCATTAGGATTGCATTTCATTTATCATTTCATTGCATTTCATTTATCCCCATCCATTCTTACCCTAGCCTATGGTTATTGATTTCGATTGTGCAAATGCTCATCTCTCATCTTTTCTTCCTATCAAGATTCCTATGGTTTTTGACAGGTGCAGTACCACATCCATCATCATTCATCTTAATATGCAATAAATTGTTACACCTATCATTGCTCACTTAGGTTCATTTCCCATTGCATTATCATTTTCACATCCATTTTAAGTTGTTTAGATTAATCTAGATTGGTTATTCTAAGCATCTTAAGTTCATTTCATATCATTTCATCTCATTGCATTATCATTTTCATATCCATTTTAATTTTTTTAGATTAATCTAGATTGGTTATTATAAGCATCTTAAGTTCATTTCGTATCATTTCATCTCATTGCATGATCATTTTCATATCCATTTTAAGTTGTTTAGATTAATCTAGATTGGTTATTCTAGGAATCTTAAGCTCATTTCATCTCATTGCATGATCATTTTCATATCTATTTTAATTTTTTTAGATTAATCTAGATTGGTTATTCTAAGCATCTTAAGTTAATTTCATATCATTTCATCTCATTGTATTATCATTTTCATATTCATTTTAAGTTGTTTAGATTAATCTAGATTGGTATCTTAAGTTCATTACATATCATTTCATCTCATTGCATTATCATTATCATGTTCATTTTAATTTTTTTATATTAATCTAGATTGGTTAAGCATCTTAAGTTCATTCCATTCCACTATCATTCCATTGCATTATCATTTTAGGTTGTTTAGAGTTATTATTCCAAACATATTAGTTCATCTCACTGCATACATTGCATTACATTACATTACATTCATCACATCCATCCATAAAATTATCACATATGCATACATAACATTTTCATACCACAATCAAATTATAATAATATGGCTGGAAAAATTCCCACTAAAATTAAAAGAAAATTGATTGTGTAGTGTACAACATAGATATCCATCATATTTGCTAAACCAATCACAAGGATTTCTAAATATATCCATTGCAGGCATAATTTTTCATCTACACATGTTCATCACACCTGCATCACAAACCGTTAATACCACATCTATGAAATACATCATAAAATCATAAATCGTACATCACATCCTGCATCACAAAAACATTAGACATAATGCATATAACATCAACATAAGCATAAATCATAATCATCATCATAAACATATCCATATCTCATAATCATCCACATACACATGAACATAAATAAACATCCATCCCATAATAACCACATAGTGTCGGCAATGTCCATTGCATATCATACATATCAAAATATATAATGTCCATCATGTGTTCATCATAATCCATAATAAAAAAAATAACATAAGTCCATCATAATGTCCATCAAAATCTATCAAATAACATACAAGTACAAAGCTCTGATCAAGTATAGAGACTACATCTCCTCAAAGAATAAAGAATAAAGAATAAAGAATGAAATAATCAATTAATCAAATAAATCCATGTCTAATTTGTGCTAAGGAGTCCATAGCCTCTGTCTCGATATCCCGCATATACACTCTGCACCTATCATAACCTATATCCTATATCCACTCTCCTATCTACCCTGAGCTACCTACATCTGACCTCTAGGAGGAGTCTAGGACTAAACCTTTGCCTCTAAGGGGAGTCTCACGAAAGTTGTTGTATCCCTATATATGCATGGCCCTTCAATTTGATGGTGCGGGCATCTGTGGGACTACTCTAACATATGGCGAGACCTTTTGTGCTAGATGTAGGATGACCTAATGATAAGCATGTAGTAAGCAACCTTTTTGCTCACATTGACCACATCTACCACCTGTCCTCTTGCCAGGTCCCACTCTATCCAATATCTATCTCATAGCCCAGTGATGTGCCTCCTCTCACTCTCTCAAGTCTTCAGGGCCATTTGCATCTGATCCACCTATGCCTATAGCTGAGATATCTATTGTGCTGCTACATCTTGCTCTACCTATAGTACTTGTACCTGGGCCTCTGTTGTCTTCACCCTCTCTAACAGTCCCCCTGCATCCCCCATCATCACCTCAACACACTCTGCTATATCTCAGAGCTCATCTCTCTCCCTCCTCATCTCCTCCAATCCCCTTTACAACTCTGAAACATGTCTCCTCAGATCATCCCTCTTTGTATGGGTCTCTTGTACCCTCAGCAATGTCTCATCTGTCAGTGCCTCATAATCCATGTCTCCATCCCTCTGTAGCTTGTCCCTGTCTACCTCAGACTCCCTAAGTCAATGCTTGGCTATACCTAGTTGGGCCAAGGGTCCTGTCAATAGTATAGCGGAATCCTCAGGTGGTGGTGGTACATACGACACCATAACCAATGGGTGTATCTCTAGAGCATCTACCTCAATCAGCTACTCCTCTCCTCTTGCCTCCCACATCTTGAAATCCCCATCTCTCCCTCTCCTCTATCATCCACCTCTCCTCCTCCTCTGTGGTTGGGCCAACTCTCTGTCATCGTCAGATCTGAATCCTAGTGCACCTACAATCGACTGCACTATCATAATTCGCCCAGTCTCCCCTCTACTTACCATGCAAAGTATTGTACGATGGTACCTGTGTCTACTATCTGTACCCTCCATGGGTATTGTGTCAATGGGACTGTATCTCATATCTGCCATGCATAATTGGTCGTAATCGGCTCTCCCCATATCACTACTAGCTCCTTGGTGATCCGCTGGAACCTTTGTGGTCCTGTAGGAATATCCTGCTATATACTGAACTGCTTGGAAACCCTATCAGGTCTATGCAGCTCCACAATATACAGATCTTAGCCAATCAAATAGAAAACTAAAAATAAGTATCCCTTGTATCTCCTATCATCATCCCTTCATCCCTAAAAGAATTGTTCCATGTAGGGTCTCTAGGTGATGTCCCCCTCCCTCAACCCATCCAGTCTCCTTTGTCATGTATCCAACTCACCCACTGCTTGATAGTGGAGCCTCCAGCCATACTCCATCCCCTACCAGTATGCCATGGGCAACATCTGATCTCTCAGAATGACAATATGAATGTCTAGTTTGGCCACACTGATATGCTCCCAAGCCCACACCTAAAGCAATGTCACATGAGTGATGCTCAATGCTCATCTGTAATAGACAATGTGCATGTCCCAGTATAGTTGGGATAACACACATGATGCCCATGCAAACTCCCCCTCCCATCACTCTACAATGTGTCTAACAACCTCAATCACCTTGAGGTTGCAGAAGTGTCCACTCCTATCTGGTAACAAAATATTGCTAATTAGGTCACAAAGGTACAATGGTAGGGCTGGTACCTGCAGTCCCAAACAAGCATCAAGATCTAACTTCCTCCCTTGGATAGGTAGCTCCACCAGTCCAAATATAGCCCATAAGCTCCTATCCACCTCCTAGTTATGTGTCTAGCTGATCAAGTGCCCTCAGATGGGAAATCAAAAAATCCTCCACACGTCCTCTAGAGTCATTGTCATCTCCCCTATTGGGAGATGGAAGGTTGACATCTCCATCGCTCCATCGCTCCATCAGTGTTGTTAGTAGTCCCCATGTGCTTTAATGTTGGGATACCCCAATGTGTGTAGTAATCTTGCCTGTACTAATGATCCATGGTCTAGGCATTCATCACCCTCCATGTCACCTCCAAAACCGCTGAGTGCCTCTCATGAGTCCTCAATGTCTCTAAGTTATGCATCCATAAAAAACATTATTTTAGTTTTCCAAAATTTCCTTTCTTTTCTATCATTTTTATCACTTCCTTGAGTTGGACGAATTCACCTCTATTTAAGGTGAGTTCACCCATTTCCCTTTTCCGCACGTTTTCTTGTCTAGCTAGCACACTCGCCGCTTTGTTGTCTTTTTGCGAGTTCACCTTTTTCACATGCAAACTCGCCCCTTTCTTGCCTAGGTACGGATCTGCCTATCTTATCCTTAGAGCCTAATTCACATTCACCTTTTTCCCCAAGGGGCAATTTCACATCTGCCCCTGTGTCTTTTCTTCCTTGAGTGGTGAATTCACATTTTTCATTTCCCTTGAAAGGTGGATTCACATCTTCCTGTTTTCCCTTTGAGCAAACTCCTATTCACCTTTTCCTAGTTTTGACGATTTCACATTTTCCTATCCAGGTGTGAACCTGCCTCTGTGTTGGGAAATCCCTCCCTTTTCTCGGAGAGGCGATTTCACAATCGCCCCTCCCCCAGCATGCACACCTTTGCAATGCATGCAATCACCCCTTTCTTTACCAGTCCCTCTAGATGGGTGAATTTTCCTTCGAGATGGGAAAATATTCCCATTTGCAACAAGTCTGTGCCCTAGCTACCTGACCCAAACTTGAACAATGTGGATGAATTCAAATCAAAATAACAAGCGTTGGATTAGAGTCCTACCTAGCATGGTACCGCATGATAGTAGTAGAATTGCTGCACCTCCTCACCTTGGTAGATTAGCTCATCATCCATGAATGCCTCATCACTACTCCCGTCAACCATCCTTGTCACTCACTTTCTCTCCCTCTCCTTCGTCTAGTCAACACCAAGTGTGCAAATGAGATTTTGGTGAATAGTAATTTTTCAAAATTACTATTTATAATTTTCAACTTTTGTACCAAGTTATCCTTTTGATTTTTGGGTAATTTTTACCCCTTAATTACCCTCTAATTAATTCATTCACCCCTTTTCTTCTGAGGGCTGTCATTTGTGACCCATTTCTCCATTTTCCTCCATTCAAAATCCATTCTTCGTGGTTTTTCACACTCTATTGTGTGGCACCTTTCATTTCTCCATATCGAGAAGTCACCCAGGGCCACTTTTCTTCCCCATCCTCCCTCTCAAGGGGGCATACCCTACCATTTTACTCCATCCTCCCATCCTGCCCACTTCCCTGTGACACTGGAGCATCATCTAACATTCTTTTCTTCTATTGAGTCATATGTATTTTATTTTTCTTCAAAATATTGTTATTTTAATAGTAATTTGAAGAGGGGAAAAATTTAGACACTTAAATTTGACCACTCGCATATGGTCAAATTCACTCCTTATATTCCTCTATCTCCCATCCCTCATCTACATTAATTAAATAATTTAATATTTAATTAATATTGCTCTGTAGCCTAATGTCCCTAAGGTATTTAATAAATCAATTAAATAGCTTACCCCCTTTTTCATCTCTAAATTAAATAAATACCCCAATTTATTTAATTTGGTCACTTTAGCCTTTATGTGTTAAATCCATTTTTTTTCATTCATCCTTTTTCTCTCTCCTCATATCACATCCTCCATAATCCTCTCTAATCTAGGTTAATTTAATTAATTTGTTATTAGGATGTGCACACCCTTAATCATCATTAGGGTCACATCCTCCATCACCTCCCACTTGCCTCTAATCTGTCATTAATTTGTCTAATCAGGCATTTGCACAAATTTAATCACATGATTAACCTAACCTAATCTACACGCCATTTATGGAAAATTTCCTTAGTCAACCAACATTAAATGCTTTCTCCATTTGGAGAAGGCAACCCCTTCCCTTTGTCAATTTTTTATTCACATTTATTCTTTCAATTCATGTTAAGGAATTTAAAATTCATTCTCCCATCCCCATGAGGATTTTTGAGGAATTTTAAATTCCTCACATGTCCTCTCAAGCACATGTGGGCAAGGACCTCCTTTATAAGGAGATCTTGTCCCTTCCCAAGGTACAACCTAGTACCTCCACATCATCAACACATCACCCCCCTTCTTACATATCACTTACCACATGTCAAGATGTGAGGGCTTGCGAGTTCTCAACTCACTCTGGCCCTTGATCTTTGCCATCATGGATCAATATTGACCCTTCATTCCTTTAGAGGCACTTCCCCTAAAAATGGTGGAATTCTCCCCATTTTCACTATCCATTCTAGCACTCAAGCATTCAAACACTTAGCCAATTTTCAAGCTTCCAAGCCTTCCATCCACCATTGTTGCAATATTTGAGCCTTCATCTTGCATCCACCCAACTACCCACAATCTCCATTGCATTCCTCATCTTCTCACCATAATTTAGATTTAGGTTTTATGCCATTTTTCCACCAAGGATCACACATATCAAAAAATCAAAAGGTCAACCAAGACCATCAATCTAAACAAGAAAAAAGGTTCTAATTTCTTATTTTTTTGTTTAGATTAAACTAGGCCAATCTTGAGGTGATTGTTTTATGTTCTTCCTTTGTTGCATTAGTTAGTTTTTTGCATCTTAGAGTAGGAATTTCACATTGCACATAGATGCAAAGGATGTCGAGATAGAAGATAATATTAGCTTCTAAACGAGTCTTACAAAATAAGGTAATACATACAAAAATACCTGATCAACAGAATTCCATTACGAGAGAAAATTTTGAACTATACAATCAATGTAAATCAATGACACTCATCTAAATTCCATTGTTGACATCAATGAAAATCTTCCAATTTCTAACAATCTCCCCATTTGTCATTGATGGCAACACATGATGTGAAAACCATCAAAAATTATTTCTCAAAAAAATTTCACAAAAAATTTCACATGATATGCTCTCCCCCTTTAACATCAATGGAAAAGGACAAAAATATATTGAATGCTTTAACAATTTCCTTTACATGTACCTGAATACTCACCCTGAGGTGTACATTCAAAACAATACATGTGAGTAATATACTGGAGGTGGTTATCCCTTGAAGTTTGCTAAGATTATTTTTCCAAGAGAATTTCCCTTCATCCCAAAGTTTCTTTGCTTTTGATAAGGCTCTACGTAGATAATTAAGATGAATTAGGATGTCTTTTCCTTTAAACAAAGTCCTAGGAGTAACATTCGAGTTCAAAATCCTGTCAGCCAAAGAAAGAGCATAATAGACAGGTGTGCATTTAATCTTTATTAGATCTTTGAGCTTTTCATATTTTTCAATTATTTCTCCTTTCTCCTTATGTGATGCAAGATATTCTTCATGTAGCTTTGTTAAATTGTTAAACCTAAGAAATAGGGGGATCTAATCTTTTTGGAACATAGAACTAGGGTTTGGAACCAATTTCACTTAGTTTCACTCAAGGAAACCCTAGAGATCTCAATTCAATGATGGAATGAGGGAAAGAGATTTGCTAAAGGTTTTCCTAGGGTGTGATTAAATACTAAAGAGGGCTTCACCACCAAGCTAGGGCTTGGAAAGAATAGTAACATGCAAAAACTAATTATATGCAAAGCTTAAATAAATGACATAGAAATGAATGCAAATCAGAACAGTAAATTGAAAAATCAAAGAGGTGCACCTAGAAACTTGTAGAAGCTTGAATGAAGATCTAAAATGTTGAAAATGTTGATTTAATGCTCACTAGGACTCATGTGCCAAACTGGGTGATTTAGTCCTAGATTAGGGTTTCTGGGAAGGAACAAAAATATGACATTGACAAGTCTAGAACTCCTGAAATATAGAGAAAACATTGTATTGGGAATCATACACCACAAGTGGCATATCAGTCCCATTCTGCTATTTTGGAAAGTCAAAGTCTGAATCTATTCTTCAATCTCTGCTCTTTCTTCCTAATTTGATTTTTGGATCTAAACCTGTAAAAAGACCTATAGAATAGAGTATTGTAAATTAATTTTCTTATGAGGGGTTTTACTTGGTCAAAACCCTAGTTTGATAATTAAACCTTTATAAAAATATTGGATCTTGAAAGTAAATGTGAATATAAACCCTAACCTTAAGTGTATCTAAGATTAAGAAATCTGAAATGCAATGCAACCCTATTCTAATGTGCTGGAATGAGATGCATGAATGAAGTATGAAGATGATGAATCACTTTGGGAGATCTCTAATCACACTAATAAGCCACAATAATGCATGTACCTTCCTTTAGGTTGAAATTATAATGATAATGGAGGATGCAATCACTTAGGAAACAAGTCATTAGGCTTGGGTTGATGGCTAGTTGTATCTCCCCAACCAAGAATCCATCATGATTCACCATAGGAAACCATCATCAATCTTTGAAAATGCTAGATCTTAATGAAAGTGAGCTTGAAGACCTACAAAAACATTATAATGCTGCTCCAATGCTTCAACTTTGTTTGCTACTTCCTCTTGAATGCTCTTGTGAAAGAATGCTTGAATGCTTAGATCTTGAAGTGCTTTCTCTAGATGAAAATAATGATTTGAAACCTTGTTTATATAGGTAATTCATATAATTTACCATTATTTAGATCTCAAATGCTAACATCAACCAAATTTTTTTGGATGGCGTGGTTGTGATGCTGATATGTGGTTGCCATTGATGTCAACACTGTTAGCTTTAATGCATTAGAAGCTATATATGTCAAGGGTATTGAGAAAATTGTAATGAAATGAGTTGCAGGATGTCAGAGGTCAAGTGAAATTCAATATATTGTTGAGTTTAGTACATTGATGATCACAAGTTGTGGATTAAAGGTTTTTTTGATAAGTATATCTAGTTTATCCATGTTGAGTTTTAGAGATCTACATGAAGACTTAATCGAGTTATGCAGATTTGTATTCTGATAGTTTTTTTGTTGCTTCAATTTGTGTTCCTGAATGAAGATGATGTGATTTCAGCGAGTTCAGTTGTTGCAGATGCTTCTCTAGTGATTTGTGATGTATGTGGATGTGTCTAGATCATGCTCTATCTTTGTTGCAAATCAACATTGATTGTTGTGCTCACGATTGGTGTTTTTCTCTTGCATGTTCATGTTTTTCATGTTCTTAGCCAACAAGGTGTTTGTAGCGTGTTGTGGATCTTTGAGGAATAATTTTTTATGGCGGTTCATGTTTGAGGATGTTAATTTGGGACTTCACTATGTTGTGGCTGACCTTGGTTGATTCACATCAATAATTGTTATTGATTTGGGCCGATAATTTATATTCATTTTATTATCTTGTTGAAGTTGACTTGTAGCGATGTAATTTCTTGTTGCAGGTATATATAAGCCATTGTTTATTTTATTTGAGGTATGTCAAATGTGTGTGTGCATGAATAATTTTCTAAGTCTTTCAAAGGTAGAGTAGAGTGTAAAGAAGAGTGAAGAAGTGTTCATGTACTTAACCGAAACTATGATCAAGCATTAGCAGATGCTATTTTGTTAGTTCAAATCCCTGCAGATGTAATCCAAATGTTTCTGTAAGATAGTGTGTCTTCCTTTGGGCAGTAAGCCTTATTGTAATTGAGCAGTGAGATCTAGGAAGTGTGCCTGAATGCATGTGCATTCCTATTTCATTCTTTATACTTTTAACAAGGTATAATCTTGTGGATTGATCTCCACCATGGTTTTTCCCCTAACAGGGTTTCCATGTAAAAAATCTTGGTGTTATGCATTTTTCTTATGTGTTGATGATTTATGCTTTCATTTCTATTAATTAGATATGAGAATAATGGTTAATAAGTTTAATAAGTTTGAATTTATATGACAATTGATTCACCCCCCCTCTCAGTTGTCTGCCCTAGTGTTGCCAACAATTGGTATCAAAGCAGGTTCCTTGGAAGAAGTTTAACAGCTTGAGGTGATCCGAGATGGCAACATACAAGAAGGATAGTCCAAGATTTGATGGAAAAAATTATTCTCTATGGAATACTCAAATGGAGTGCCATCTAAGATGCATTGGTGAACCCTATTAGAGCATTACAAGTAACAGGTATCTTATTCCACAAAATGGTCCTACTACTACTGCTGAGATTAGGGATGTTGAGTATAATATCAGGGATAAGGAGGAATTGTTGAGAGCTTTGAATGATTCTGAGATGACAAATGTTATGGATTTCAAGACTGCTTATGAGATCTGGAAAAATTTGGAAACTTTGTATGAAGGTGATGTTAATGTGAAGATTTCTAAGCTACAAAGTCTAAAAGGGAAATATGAAATGCTGAGAATGGGTGACGATGAGAACATTACTACTTTCATGCAAAGAGTGAATGAACTTGTGTGTGGTATCATATGCGCTAGTGGATAGTTGGAAGAATTAGAAATTGTTGCTAAAGAGCTTAGATCCTTGCCTGCTGCTTACAAAGTCAAAGCTACAACTATTGAAGAGCTCCGGACTGTGACAAATGTTACCAGAGATATGTTGATTGGTAAGCTTACTAATTTTGAGTTGAGTGAATTTCGTGATGCCTTTCCTAAGGTAGAATCTACATTAAAGGATACTACTTCCAGAAGAGATAAACAAAGATATAATCCAAGTGAAAGTTATTCTAGAAAGGTATTTAAGTATGAGGAATAAATGAGAGAGATTGAAGAAGAAGAAAGAGAACTGAATGAGCTTGAAGCACTTATTTTCAAAAGAGAAGCCAAAGGACAAGGTAAGTATAAAGGGAAGTTTCCTATTAAATGTGTTTCTTGCAATAAGATAGGTCATTTTGCATCAAGGTGTCTAGAAAGAGTTCCTAAGTCAAGACCTAACAAGCCTAGATTTCAAGAAAATGCTATTATGTTGCTAATGAAGGTGTGACAGATGATGAATCTAATAAAGGAAATGTAAGTGAGGACGAATGGGTATTTATTTCTATCAAGGAAAATAATCCTATGTCTATTGAATCTGCTAGTTGTACAAATGTGGAGAAATCCCTAGCTGCTCAAGTTGAAGAGAAAGATGAATGGGTGATTGATAGTGGATGCTCTCATCACATGATAGGTGATAAAATTAAATTTGTAAGCTTGGAAAAGTATGATGGTGGTGTTGTGAGATTTGGTGATAACATAGCTGGTGTAATTTGTGGCAGAGGATGTATTTCTCTTGATGGTAAGCATAATACTGATGATGTCTTGTATGTGGAAGGTCTAAATCATAATATTTTAAGTGTTGGATAGATGGTTGATAAGGGATACAATCTTCAGTTCAAGGATGGAAAGTGCAAAATATTGGGGTGTTCTAGAAATGTGATTGCATCAGGTACAAAAAAAAAGGTAATATCTTTCATTTGAATGTTGCTAGTAAAAGTTGTTTGATTGCTCAAGTTGATGAAATTTGGTTGTGGCATAGGAGAATGTTTCATGTAAAATTTGATAACATTTTCAAGATAAGTTCTACAAGGCTATGAGAGATCTTCCTAAGTTGATGAAATCTACTAATGCTATATGCGAGGAATTTCAATTAGGGAAGGAAACTAGAGCTTCATTTCGGAGCAAATAGTATTGTTCAAATGAATTGTTGGAGCTTGTGCATACTAACTTGTGTGGTCCTTCTATAGTTGGAAGTTTACAAGGTTACAAGTGTTTCATGTTGCTCATTGATGATTATTCTAGAATTATGTGGGTTACTTTCTTAAGGGAGAAATCTGAAGCTCTAGAAAAGTTCAAGATCTTTAAGGCTATGGTTGAGACAGAGACAGGTCTGAAGATTAAATGTCTGAGATTAGATAGAGGTGGTGAATTTACTTATGGTGAGTTTAATTATTTTTGTGAAGAAAATGGAGTAAAGAGACAATTATCTACACTATGGACCCCTCAACAAAATGGTGTTGTGGAAAGAGAGAACAAAAGAATTGAAGAAGTTGCTAGAACTATGATGTTGGAAGGAAATGTCCCTCATATCTACTGGAGAGAAGTTGTGATTACTATTCACTCAATTGAGTACAAATCAAAGGTGATACTGGTAAGACCCCTTATGAGCTATGGTATGGTCATAAACCTACTGTTAGATATTTCAAAATCTTTGGGAGTAGATGTTATATCAAAAGAGATGAAGATATAGGAAATTTTGATGCTAGAAGTGATGAAGGTATCTTTCTAGGTTATTCTACTAAAAGGAAGGCCTACCAATGCTACAATAAGAGATTGAGGAAAATGGTTGAAAGTGAAAATGTCAAGGTTGATGAAGACATAGCTAAACCATCTAGAACCTATGGATATGAATCAGATTATTAGAATGAAAATACAAGCAAAGGAAAGCGATTTTAGACTTCAAATCAAGTTCAAATCATTTTGGTGAATCAAGAAGATCAAGAGGAAGAAGAAACTGGTGAGAGTGAAGAAGAGAGATCACAAGAGCCTTAAGTTCAAGAACATCCCAAGACTCTGAGGTATGTAATATTAAATCATTCAAAAGATCATATTATTGGTGATAAGAACAAAGGTGTCTAGACTAGGAGAAAAATTGTAGAAGAATATTGTTTGATTTCAAAGACTGAGCCTACTAATGCAAATTAAGCATGCAAAGATGAACATTGGGTTGGAGAAATGAAAGAAGAACTACAACAAATAGAAAATAATGATACATGGATTCTTGTTCCTAGACCTAAGGATAAAAATATAATTGGAACTAAATGGGTCTTTAGAAACAAACTGAATGAGCAAGGTGAAGTGGTTAGAAACAAAGCAAGATTGGTGTGTAAAGGATATTCTCAAATGGAAGGAATTTATTTTGAAGAGAATTTTTCCCTTGTTGCTAGAATTGAAGTTGTGAGGCTATTTATTGCTTATGTTGATTACAAAAACTACAAGGTTTATCAGATGGATGTCAAGTCAACATTCTAAATGGTGAATTGGAAGAAGAAGTGTATGTTGAGCAACCTAATGGATTTCAATTGACGGATTGGGGAGACATGGTTTGTTGATTGAATAAAGAATTGTATGAAATTAAGCAAGCCCCTAGAGCATGGTATGCTAGATTGGATAAGTATTTGTTGAAGCTTGGATTTAAAAAAGGTACTACTGATAGTAATTTGTATTTCAAGATTGATGATAATAAATATTTGATTGTGGAAATCTTTGTTGATGATATCATTTTTGGAGGAGATGATAGTTTGTGCATGAAGTTTGTTGATGAGATGCAAAGTGAGTTTGAGATGTCGATGATTGGAGAGATGAAATTATTTTTTGGATTGAAAATTGGTTAGTTAAATAAAGGGATCTTTATATCTTAGTCCAAGTATGTGAAAGAATTGTTGAAGAAGTTTGGTATGGAAGATTCAAAGCCAATTGGTACACCTATGGTGATCAGATGTAAGTTGACACAAGATGATGATTCTTTGAAGGCAAATTAGACTAGATACATATCAATGATTGGTTGATTTCTTTATTTGACTCAAAATAGGCCTGATATAATGAATGTTGTATGTATTGTTGCACAATTTCAAGCTGATCCTAAGGAATCTCATGTGACTATTGTGAAGAGGATTTCAGATACTTGAAGGGAACAGTTGATTTTAGCCTGTGGTATCCTAAAGATGATGATCTTACTTTGAGTGCCTTTACTGATGTTGATTAGGCAAGAGACATGAATGACAAAAAAGGTACTAGTGGTGGTGCATTTTTCTTGGGAAAGAAGTTGTTTTCATGGTTAAGTAAGAAGCAGAATGCCATTTATTTATCTACTGCAGAGGAAAAATACATTGTTGTTGCTAACAATTGTACTCAAGTATTATGGATGAAGTAGATTTTGAAAGATATCAGAGTTGTGTATAATGAACCTATTGGTATATTTTGTGACAATTTGAGTGCCATTAGCATTTCTAAGAATCCGATGCTACATTCAAAGACCAAGCATATGTCTATCAAGTTTCACTTTTTGAGAGAGAAGGTGAGTGAAAAGGAAGTTAGATTGGAGTATGTACCTACTAAGGAGCATATTACATACATCTTTACCAAGTCATTGCCTAAGGATACTTTTGAGTATCCTAGAGGGAAGCTACGGGTGATTACCCATCCTAATCAGAAATAAGATGCATTACTTTGCATTAGTTTGTGCATTTCATAGTCATATCTTGATCCAGATTGATGTTATGGTGGTTGCTACTCACAGGGAGTAGTCAGAATGTTCAGATGTTCAGATATGTGGTTGAAAGCTTGTATGGAAGTCTATAAGAGTGAATTTTCATCTCCTATGTAAATCCCCTTTTTTCCTTTAACCACCTTAGAAAACCAATTTCAGAGGCTTAATTCCACCTAAGCCCGTTGTGTGCATCCCACTTGGTTCCTATTTTGAGCATTGGTGGAGGTGTTTCTATCGGGGACACCTACGTGGTGCGCAGTCGTCCATGTGGTGCACTTACATCCCTGGTAGATTCCTGCAGATGAACCTATAGAGGCATTACTCTTCTCATTGGCAGCAAATTTGTAACGCCCCTTTCGGCCGACCGACTAGAATTTTGCCATTTTATTCATTCCTTCTTCAAATTCATCTCTTGAACAAGCTTTTCATCTTCTAGAAAACCTTCTAAGAATTCAATGGAACTTCTACACCACTTCAAGCCTCCATTCTATTACTCCATGAGCTCAATTTCTCACTCACTTCAAGCATCCAAGCATTCCATTGCAAAAAATCCTCACTCCATCACTTCGTTAGAGCATGTTTGGGACCACGCCATTGTAGCAGAGGCTCAAGTACTCTTGTTTCTCCTCCAAGAAGCCTTGAGTGCTCTTGATGGAGGTGGTAAGCTTCCCTCTCCTCTCCTCCATTACTTGGTTGAGTAGCATAATACTGCTTTGTAGTGTTTGTATTCTCTTCACTATATTATTTCCTTTATCTCGTTTCCTTAGTTGTCCATGGATGTGGAAACACCTAAATGGGGGTCTGACTGAGACATGCCCCTATACAGCCACCCAACATTTTCCCTCTTTTTGTGTGTAGGTGTGTGTGCTTCTTGGGGAACCAATTGGAAAACGAGTTTCTTGGTGAGATCATTCTTTCCATTTTCACTCTTGCATTTCTACTTTATAATATTAGAGAATTCTTTATTTACTTGCTTGTGTCATTTTGGCCCTTTAGTTAGTTAGCTGGGCCATTAGCCTATTTTGATAGGTTTGACCTTGTCTATGTTGCTTTTTGGCCATACGGATGCTAGCGCACTTTAGAGATGCCAGCGCATCACGCTGTCTTCCAGGGATCACACTTACATCCTTTGGAAGAGAGCTTCCTGAGGTGCAATGTTGAACCTGAAAACTAGCTCGCCTAACCCCACTTTGAAATTCAAGATTGCAAAGTGGTTGTAGGACTTTATATTCCTCATCATTCTCATCCTCATACCCTAAACATTGCACTTAGCTAAGATAAGTTAGGGAAGTCTCTCGCATCTTAACCCTCTGTGACATGGGGTCTTTCATGCGGTGGTCCCCCTCTCTTACATTTTTGGTGAGCCCGACATGAAACATTTTGGTTCTATGCTTGTGACATTGATAGTTCCTTTCCTCATACTCTAGGAGTGTTGTAGGTGTGAGTGTTGTAAGGCTGTCATCTTGCAACCCAACCTGCGACCCCTAGTTGGCATAGTTGGAAGGTTCTAAAGGTATTGCATGACGAAACCTTAATTGAGTCACCATCTTATATGACAACCTTTAGGGACTCTGTGAAAGCACTGTCTAGTGTGCATAATGCCCTCCTTCTTGCATCAACACATCCCCTCTGTGCAGCCTATGGATAGTGGTACTGGTATAAATTTCACTTCACAAGACCTTCTGATGGGTTTTAACAAGGAACCATCTCCTCTTTACATTCCTACATAGATGAATGGAAACATTGTATTTGGTGTTCTTTTTTATTAGAGATCACAAGTGAACATAATAATAGAGGAGATTATGCTAATAAATTTTTTATACAAGGATGGATACGATGCTCCTATGAGTTCCATCCACACACATGATGGGATTTCCATACCCCCTTTGGGTAGTATTGTCCTATCGGTCCTAGTTGGACCTAATTTCGTGAAACTCCTATTTGATATCATTCCTGGATCTTAACTCTTTAGGGTGAAATTGGGTATCCCTTGGTTGGTGGTGATGAATGTGGTACCTTCTGTTGTGCATAAATGTTTAAAATTTATCCATGGACGCTCTATGCACATAATCCACAACACCAGTTATAGACCACCAGTTGCACATGGTAGCTACTCCTTGGATCACCCGTGGCCTGCGTCTGTGGGTACTCTCCCACCTAGGATAGACCTTTTGTGCAAGACATATCAGAAATATAAGAAAGGGCATATGAGGCTGAAAGTGAGATACCCTCCTTGGCCTTATGCTATCTCACATAGGGCTTGCTTGAAGGCTAACAATGAAGCCGCTAAGGCTCAAAATAAGAAAGAAGAGAAGCAGTCTTGTGATCCTCCTTCTTCCTCTTCTATTTCCCAGTCTGACACTTCTTCTAGCTCAACTATGGTACCATTAGGTTCTGCTCCTCATTTGTAGGAGAACCCTTCAGTTCCCACTTGGCAGAAGCCTAAGCGTCCTGCATTCGAGCTTCATGTTATGTCAATAGAACCTAGACCCATTTGGTATGATAGGAAGAAGGTCTCCCAAGGAGAGTCCTCTTTGTCTTGACCTTTGTGGCCTCCTAGTGCTACTGCTCCTAAAGTAGTAATCAGAAAGAGGCCTACTTCTGAGGCTCTCAATTCGACTCCTCCTATCGCTCCTCAACCTGTTCCTCCTGCTCCCATGCAGGAATCTGTGCCTTTGCCTAAAATAGTCATGGTGGATGTTCCCATGGTTGAGGAGGAACCCTTTATCCTTTCACAAACTCCAGCCTCTTACTCCAAGAGTTGTATAAACCACCTTGCACATGAACGCAAGTGTTGACGAAAGGCTCTGCTAGCCAAGTAGGTTGCCTCACAATAGAAGGAGGAAGGAATGACTGCTCTTGCTTCAAGACCCCCTACAACATATTCTTCCTCCCTTCCTTCTGCTTCTCTCCAATATGGTCTTGTATTGCTCCTGGCTTATATTGTGAGTACAAATGTACCTAACCCTAAATGGGCGCAGGTGTTCATCACTCCTTCGATGGAGCTACCTTTGCTAATGTCCATTCTGAATATCCAACCCTTCCTGAAGCCCATGGATATGGTTAATACTTTGGTTGTATCCATTACGGTTCTTTCTTCCTCTTCCTATGCACCCCTAGCTTTGTCTGTGGCGATTTCATCTCCTCTAATGAAGAAAGAGGTAGAGGGTGGTCCTTCTACTAAAAAAGGACATAAGAGGAGCCCACCTTCTTCACAAGGTGGTCCTATGATGACTTTTTTTGTCCTTGTGACAAAACCAGTCCCAACTTCCCCTGAGCTCGTCACTACTCCTGAGTCATTCGGTGAGATTAGCAGTGAACCTCAAGCATAGTCTGTCCCTTCCATTGAAATTAGGCATGCTGCCCCTATGGGATGCATGTTTAATTCTATGGATGAAGTCTCGGCCTTGTTGGTGATCTTCACAAAATTGCTGACCTTGACTCCATAAGAGCTCGATGGAGAGGACCTCAAGGGGCCCTCTTCCTTAGCCCTTGTTGCAGGAGGGTCGGATGCTCCTCCTCTTAACATCCCACCATTGTAGGCTCATCCTCCTTCCCCTTAAGAGGATTTATATTGGGAAGCAGATGAAATCTTGGTCGATCAATGTTAGGAGGAGGCCCTTTCTTGATCTTGTGTGTGTGTATTTTTGTGTGTGTTTTGTGATGTGTTCCCTCGTGCTTGTGCTATGTGTACCTGGATGACCCTCATCACCCCCATTGGTGCTTGGATATAGGTGTGTTTTTTTTGCCGTAAACCTTCTTCTATTTGTATCATCATTCTTCCATGTTTGTGCTTGATTTTCATTAAATTGGGGATGATGCAAAGCGTTGGGGGAATTTAGGCTCCCCTTCCATGTTGACCTAATTTTTTATTTTTACTTTGTCTTTTGTGCATTCTTCCTGATCTGGTTGGGGATTGATGATCTTTCCCCTTGCATTGCGGTTACCTATTATTATGAGCTTGGACATATCTAACCCCGCTAAACCAGATCCCCTTGTGTCCTTTTTTGGTATTTTTCTTTTTTATTTTTCTTTCTCTTTATCTTTCTCTCTTCTTTTCTTGAGTTGTCCCTTCTATGGGTGACAATGCTCTTCTTCAATACTTTGATTTTCAAAAGACGAATTCATTGACAACAAATATTTTTTCAAAATTCTTCACAAATTCTTCCTTAGAATCACATTCTCAACACGAAACCCTAAAAAAACATGTTTACTTCATCACGGGTTCATAAAGAAAGGACTTGAAGACGTTCCTCCAAAGTGGGAACAACTTTTATTTTTCCATTGTGTGGGGGCATATCCTTCCTTGATGAAGTGAACATATTTCAAAAGGATTCCTCGATGATGAATCGCTCTAAGAAGAACAACTGCTTTTGAATTATGTGTCCCTTGAGTGGACCCCCCTTCTTCCTCATGGCGCGTTCCCAAGGGACCCTTCTTTCAAAGTCTCCATTCCAAATGGAATTATTTCATGTCTAGCCTGAGGGTATCCTGACTAGACTCATTCCATTCACCTTTTCATGTCTAGCTTGGGGGCAGCCTGACTATACCTTACCTTTCAAACTGTGCATCCCTTGAGTGGACCCCTCTCCTTTTGAAGGGTTCTCGAGGGACCCCTTTGAAAGTTTTACTTATTGACAGTCTACATGACTGTCACCTTATTTTTCTACATGGTTGCTTTTGACATGTTTTATCCATGGGTGGACGTGTCGCCACTTCCTAACTCTGTGAAGTTTCCTTTCTAGGTTTTCCTCCATGTGAGAGATCTTGAGGGATACCTTCCTGCAAGATAGTGAAATTGTAGGGTGCTTTTCTTTAAGCTTCCTCCATGTGAGAGATCTTGGGGTTGGCTCCCTTACAGGACTAACAGCCTGTAGGGCACTTCTTTGGGTGTTCTTCATGCTTGAGTTCATGGAGAATACCTTTCCTGTAGGACTAAGAGATTGTAGGGCATTTCTTTTGGGGGTTCTTCATGCTTGAGTTCATGAAGAATACCTTACCTATGGGACTAAGAGCCTATAGGGAACTTCACGATGCTTCCTTCATGTGAGAGATCTTGGGGGTTGCCTCCTTACAGGTTTGCAGGCCTATAAGACGCTTTTTTTTCTAACTTCATAGTTTCAAGCAACTCTAGAGTCCTTTGCTTTTCCTGCACCTTCAAGTTCGCCAGATCGCAGTCTACTTCCTCGATAGTTTAGGTATATGTTAGTAACCTTAATCTCTTCTTGATCTACTTTACCAAGCACTCATCAGTATTTGTGCTTGCTAAAGTGGGGGAAAAATGTATAAGAGTGAATTTGCATCTCCTATGCAAATCCCCTTTTTGCCATTATCCACCTTAGAAAACCAAGTTTAGAGGCTTAATTCCACCTAAGCCTGTTGCATGCATCCCACTTGGTGACTATTTTGAGCATCAGCGGAGGAATTTTTGTCGGGGATTCCTACACAATGCGTAGACATCCACACGGAATGCTTACGTCCCTAGAAGATTCCTACGACTGAACCTGAAGAGGCATTACTCTTGTCATTAGCAGCGAAGTTGTAATGCCCCTTTCAGCTGACCGACCCGAATATGGTTGTTTTCTTCATTCCATCTTCAAATTCATCTCTTGAACAAGCTTTTCATCTTCTAGACAACATTATAAGCATTTAGTGGAACTTCTACACCACTTCAAGCTTCCATTTTATCACTCCATGAGCTCACTTTCTCACTCACTTCAAGCATCCAAGCATTCCATTGCAGCAAAGCCTCACTCCATCACTTTGGTAGAGCACGTTTAGGACCATGCCATTGCAGCAAAGGCTTGAGTACTCTTGTTTCTCCTCCAATTAGCCTTGAGTGCTCTTGGTGGAGGTGGTAAGCTTCCCTCTCCTCTCCTCTATCACTTGGTTGAGTAGCATAATATTGATTTGTAGTGTTTGTATTCTCTTCACTATATTATTTCCTTTATCTCGTTTCCTTGGCTATCTATGGAGGTGGAAACACCTTAACGAGGGTCTAATTGATGTAGGCCCCTATACAACCACCCAAAATTTTCCCTCTTTTTTTGTGTAGGCGTGCATGCTTCTCAGAGAACCAACTGGCAAACGAGTTTCTTGGTGAGATCATTCTTTCCCTTTTCACTCTTGCATTTCTACTTTATAATATTAGAGAATAGTTTATTTACTTTCTTGTGTCATTCTAGCCCTTTAGTTAGTCAGTTGGGTTGTTAACCTATTTTGATAGGTTTCACCTTGTCTTTGTTGTAGTCTGGACGTACGGACGCCAGTGCGCCGCGTTGTCATCCAAGGATCACGCTTACGTCCTCGGGCAGAGAGCTTCCTAAGGAACGATGTTGAACCTAAAAACTAGCTCATCTAGCTCCACTTTGAAACTCAGGATTGCAGAGTGGTTGCAAGACTTTATAGTCCTCATCATTCTCATCCTCATACCCTAAACATTGCACTTTGCTGAGGTAAGTTAGGGAAACCTCTCGCATCTTGACCCTGCGTGACATAGGGTCTTGCATGCAGTGGTTCCCCTCTCTTACAAGAAGAAATATTTGTCATTTATGTCAAAGGGGGAGAAGAGTAATGTGCAAAAATTTCTAGGAGAGAAGAACCTTGTGGGGAGAAGAGTTATGTGAATGAATTGAGAAGAGAAGAATCAAAACCTAAGGGGGAGTAAGTGCAGTTGCATTGATGGTGTTTTTCACATCATGTGTTACAATCAATTCCAAAGGGGGATATTGTTGGATGTTGTGGTTGTGTTGCTGATATGTTGTTTTCAATGATGTCAACACTATTAGCATTAATGCATTAGAAGCTATATATGTCGAGGGTATTGAGAAAATTGTAATGAAATGAGTTACAGGTTGTCAGAGGTGAAGTGAAGTTCAATCTATTGGTGAGTTCAGTACATTGATGATCAGAGGTTGTGGATTAAAGGGTTTGTTTTTGAGTATATCTAGTTTATCCATGTTGAGTTTCAGAGATCCATGTGAAGACTTAATCGAGTTATGAAAATTTGTACTCTTACAATTTTTTTGTTGCTTCAGTTTTTCTTCCTGAATGAAGATGATGTGATTTCAGTGAGTTCAGTTGTTTTGGATGCTTCTCTAGTAATTCATGATGTTTTTGGATGTTTCTAGATTGTGCTCTATCTTTTTTTTATGTCCACATTGATTTTTGTGCTTGTGATTGGTTTTTTTCTCTTGCATGTTCATGTTTTTCATGTTCTTAGCTGACAAGGTGTTTGTAGTGTGTTGTGGATCTTCGAGGAATAATTTTATAAGGTGGTTCATGTTTGAGGATGTTGATTTGGGTCCTCACTATGTTGTGTAAAACCTTGGTTGATTCACATTAATAATTGTTATTGATTTGGGCCGACAGTTTATATTCATTTTATTATCTTGTTGAAGTTGACTTGTAGCGATGTAATTTCTTGTTGTGGATATACATAAGTGATTGTTTATTTCATTTTAGGTATGTCAAATGTGTTTATTTGTGAATAATGTTCTAAATATTTTGAAGGCAAAGTAGAGTGTGAAGAAGTGTTCATGTGCTTAATCGAAACTGCGATTAGGCATTAGCAGATGCTATTTTGTTAGTTCAAATCCCTGTGGATATAATCTAAATGTTTCTGTAAGATAGTGTGTCTTCCTTTGGGTAGTGAGCCTTGTTGTAATTGAGCAGTGAGCCTGAATGCATGTGCATTCCTATTTCATTCTTTATACTTTTAATAGGGTATAATCTTGTGGACTGATCTCCACTGTGGTTTTTCCCCTAACAGGGTTTCCACGTAAAAAAATATTGGTGTTATGTGTGTTTCTGATGTGTTGATGATTTATTCTTTCATTGCTATTAATCATATCTGAGAATAAGGGTTAATAATTTTAATAAGTTTGAATTTGTGTGACAACTGATTCACCCCCCCTCTCAGTTGTCTTCCCTTGTGTTGCCAACAAAAAATTGAATTAAAAACCTTAAATTCCTGCTCAAACATTAAAAAATGGAACAAATGAGACTCATACACCATTTTTGGTGTATGGGTCCCACCTTGGGGGACTCATATGCCCAAGGTGGTGTATGAGTTCCACCCTATATTTTTTGGGGTGCACTAATGTTGGGGTATTAGAAAATCAAATGCTTTTTTTGATCTTGTTAAGATTTCAACTAAAATAAGCCTTGAGATCTAAAATAAAGGGTCTTAGGGGCCTATTAATGATTATTTAAAGGGTTATAAATGCAAGGGTAATAAAATAGGTCCAAATTAAGTGTGAAATTATACCATCTCCAAGAAGGGAGTATAATTTTCTACACTACATTTAGCCCCCACTTTAGCACCCATATGACTCTACATGCATATGCAAGCTAAAAGAATCCAAACAATAAACTTCATTTCATAAAAGGATACTCATATGGATTCATTCACAAAAACGAGGGAATGAAGCCCCCATTGTAGCTATTTGTAAAACCACAATGTTAGGAGCTGCATCCTGCAAAAAAAAATATTAGTCATTCAAAAGTCCTCTTATCTAACTTCTCATAGAAATAAAATTCAAGGGTAGATGTATGCCCCATTTGATTTCACTTGCTTTAGGGAGGTGGAATGAAGGTAGCAGTCTAGCCGCATCGAAATAGATAAGTCATATCTTAGGGAATTTCCAAGTACCATACCACATACTGATATAAATTTTATGAGAACGAGAGTGGAATCACAAATCCAATGCAACAAACAATGTCCAAAATGAAGTTCTCTAGCCCCCAGTATGCTAGTTTGAATGGAAAAACAATTTTAACCCTAGTATGCTAAATACCTAATTTGAACATATATAAGAGTAAAAATTAAAGTAATTTGTAATCATTTTTTCTTTTTACATTATTGTAGTTTGACTTCATTGGAGAGTGAGTGAAAATTCCAAGTGTTCGAGAGTACATGCCCTCAAGACTCGATAGCTTGCATGAGGAGGTTGCACATGGTGACCTTTAGCATCAGGTGACTAAATTCTTATGTATCGTAACTTTTTTTTTACACATTTATTTTATGTTTTTACACATTTCTAGATAGATTTAGGACCTTGAAAGAAAAAGTTGCAATGTGTTCCTTTTTTGCAAAGTGTCCCCTTTTTCACAAAGTGTCCCAATTTTTCACAAAGTGTCTTATTTCTTCGCATAGTGTCCCAAATAGGGAATAAAGTGTCTAGGACCCTTAAAAAAGCATCCTAGAGCAACTTTATCACACTTTCTGACTATTGATGTAAAGATTTCATATTTTAGAATGCTTCTAGGTGATATTTTTTCTTTTTTGTTAGATTCCTCCGTGATCATGATAGAGTCTCACTAATAGATTATTTTGTCGCTTATGAGACCTCATTATGAAGCTATCATGATGAGGTACCATGATGCCATGCTCATGGCACTAGCAGAGAGATGGCACACATACACCTGCACATTTTTTCTATCGACAGGTGATATGAAGATCACTCTAGAGGATGTTCATCACATGCTTCAAGTTCCCATTTGAGGCAAGAGAGTCTGTTTCATAGAGGATCATTCATATGGGAAGATGAGAGTAGAAATAGGGTACTACCTTAGATGACCAACTCGAGAGGAGATTGTGCTGCCATACATCAAGCTACAGTAGCTACTCTATGTACGATCGCCACTTGTGAGATGGATTATGGTATTCACCATAGCACTAGTACTAGTCCCATATGGATAGGGAGCACACCTAGATGGAGGCCTAGTTCACATGATAAAGGAGATAGAGGACCACAGGGTCGTTTATTCATGGGGTCATAACATGCTTGCACATCTATATTATGATCTTGGATGATTTTCTTATCATGAGGTCGAGAGCATGGTGCATTATACACTATTGTAGGTTTGGTGCCTAGAGCATATCACATGCACAAGGGCAGTAGGTTTTCCTTCTATATGTGCCCTGGGATATCCATGCTTGTGTAGATATCCTTTGAGACAGGTATGGCAGTATGGATACTTGCATTTTTTGAGAGTCTGATTTGATCGACTAGACTAGGAGGAGATCCTCTGGAGACCTTACCAGCTGAGAGCATAGTGGCCAGATGAGATCCAATAGTTGAGGATGATGCAGAAGGATAGGTTTCTATTAGGGAGGCATGATTATATAGTAAGACCATTCTACTATGATCATGTCATGAGGCATTTTCGGAAGATACAGGTACCACCAGTAGCACAAAATTTTTATAGGTGATCAATGCGGAGTGCCTAGAGGCTAGGAGATATGAGATGACTAATAATGGATGATGTTAGATCTAGAGATTCAGACAATGACCTTGATATGCCCCCAGTCTTTGAAACTAATGATGTCAGTGCTACAATGCATACAAGGAGTGGTAGGTGGTAGCACGTCCAACTCTGATATTTCCTATGGATCAACCTATAGGCTCTGCGGGGCCACTTCCAGATTAGAGGGATGAGGAGGAGGAGGCAGGTGAGGATATAGGTCTTAGGGATTCAAATATATTTGCAGATGAGGTAGAGGAGGACTAAGATAAGGAGGCAGATGTAGACTATGAGGAGGAGGATGAGGGACAACTAATGAGTGAGGGAAGTGACATAGTAGATGAGGGTCCATTTTCTCCCGAGTGGAGAGATCCAACTTCCACCCATGTTACTAGATCATAGTTGATAGTTGCAGCACACACTAGCACTTATGAGCCTAGAGAGGCTAGCACATATTCAATACCTCCTGCACAAGATGAGGTTGTTTTTACACATTCAGCCAAAGATCTAGGTGATGACATATTATATATGATTATGCTTATACTTTAATCATTATGCTTTTGATTTACATATATATATCATGATCTGTACTAATTATATTTATGATTTCTATCTTGCAGGGTCTATGAGAGAGTTACATGATCTTTACCAATAGGAAGGCATAAATATAGTACCTCCTCCAGTCTTAGATCAGTCTATCAACACAAAATACGTTCCCCCACCTATTGTGGAGCAACACCCAAAGCTATTTGAGCCTTATGTTAGATTGAGAGTAGCATACAAGGGTGCTACTAGGTGCACTAATTGAGTTGAGGTTGTATATGAGGAGCTTTGATCGTATCAAGATTTGGTGGAGGCCGAGAGACTTCATGTAGAGGTAGCTAGGCTATAGAAAGATAGAGACCGCATAGAGTGAGAGAAACTAGAGCTTGTTGGATGGGAGATTGTAGCTATTGGAGGAGTAGAGGACCTATTGTAGGCATTAGATTATCTTATTAGGTCATGATCCCATACTAGTGTCTCTTAACAAATCGTTTCTCAATGGATGTGATCACCAGGTCTTGAGGGATCTAGTAGCCATAGGCAACATTAGCATTGTATATTTGATGACATGTACTAAAATTTTGTGATGTATATATATATGATCATTTTATGCTTGGTCGTTTATTCTTATGTGTTTGAGTTAGATGGAAATGTGATTTATAAAATAATCTTTGTAAGACCATTTAATAAATGTCTCCATGATCTAACATTTTTTATGTGATCTAATAAAAAATATCCTAGTTTATTTTAGATGCAATGTTATGATTAAGTATGTTATGATAAATTAAATGCTCCTATGATCTAATTAAAGAACATTGAATGCATATAAGGATCTAATCTAACACAACATACAAGATTAAATTGAATAGTATGAAACCTAAAGTAATCATCTAAAGTTAAATTAACTTAAATAATTACTTTAGTATTCAAGACACACAAATGATTGTTTGTCAAGAATGAAGAAATGTGCGAGAACATAGATTGCCATCTACTAAGTCTAACATCACTTCTTTATCATTCACACTATTCAAGAATATTAGACATAGTAACAACACAAATGAATGATATTAATAGGCTCTTTAAGAGGTGTGTCATCCGTTTTTGTTAACGTGTATGTTCTAGACCCATAACTTTCATCGACTATATAAGGTCCTAACCAATTAGGGCTGAATTTTCCTTTTTTAGTCGAGGCAGAATTGACGTTAATTGATTCTCAAATAACACCAAATCACCTATAGTAAATGTGGGAGGGATAACATTATCATTTTAACTATGTTGTATTTTTCTATAGTAAGCTTGGAGATGGTCAAGAGCATTAATGCACTATTTATCAAGCATCAAGCTAGTGCAATCATTGTTCCTTATAAGTATTGTCATCAATAAGTCCTTGAAGAGAAATTTTTAATGAAGTAATCTCTAACTCCAAGGTAATTATTGCTTTGACACCATAGAAAATGTTATAACAAGTATTTATGGTTGATGCTCTAATACTAGTATGATATGCCCATAACGCATATGGAAATTGTGTGTGCCAATACTTATTATGTTTGCCAACTATTTTCCTTAATATTTTATCAAGAGTCTTATTAGTTGATTCAACTTGGCCATTAGATTGTGGGTAGTAAGGTGTTGAAAAATGATGTTGGATGTTGAACGTTTCTAAGAAGATATTCACATCATTATTCTTAAAAGGTGTCCCATTGTCCAAAACTAATGTGAAAGGAAATTCAAAGCAAGCAATAATGTGTTCCAATATGAAATGACATATTACATTGGCAGTTATTGAAAGAAGAGGAATGACTTATACTCATTTCATGAAATAATTTGTTGTAGTGATTATGAATGTATATCTAGTAGGGGAAGGTGGTGAAATTTTTCCAATAAGATCCAAACCCCATATCGAAAATGGCCAAATAGGTATTTGAGCATGAAGTTCAAAAGTAGGAGTGTGAATCAAATTGTTATGTTCTTGACATTTATGACATTTCTTAACATATTCAAAGCAATCTTGTTCCATATTTCTCCAATAGTATCCCATGCAAATTAAATTTTGAACTAATGATCTTCCTCCAAAATGGACCCCACAAGCACCCACATGAGCTTCTGCAAGTGCTATGGGGATTTCAGATTGTTTAAGGCATCTAAGAAAAAGACCATCTAATGACCTTTTGTACAACACGTTAGCAAGGATGATATACCTAGACATGAGTTTTTGAAGGTGAGCTTGGGTATTCTTAGTGGTCGACTAAGGGAAGGTACCCTCTTTTAAATAATTAAAGATCGGTGCATACCATTCACTAGAGCTTTCTATAGTTGTTGATAATACTTCATCAGCCTTAAATTATATTGATGGTTTCATAATTGTATGAATAATAAATGTGAAATATTTTGAAGGATCTTGAGGAGATAAAAGGGAATCCATACTTGCCATTGCATCCACATGTTGATTATCTTTACCTGGAATGTTGTCAATGGCGTACGAATCAAAATTCTCTAACAAGTCATTGTGAGATCCTTGTATATTTATAATTTGTCATGTTTTTCTTGATTCATTTAGTTTATTTGTTTAATAACTAATTGTGAATTGAAAAATATCTTAAGATCTTGATCTCCCATGATTAAAGTGACGTGCAATACAACAATTAATGCTTCATACTCTATTATGTTGTTTGTGCATAGGAAGTTTAAGTGATAAGACAAGGGAATAGGATCTCCTTCAGACGGGATTATTATAACCTTTGCACTGGAGCCTATTCTACACTTAAGTATAACTCTCATGTATTAGGTTCAATCTTCAACACATTATCATCAGGGAACGAATCATTATTAGGTAATGCAAGGGGAGAGGGAGTGTCAGCTAAATAGTCAGTCAAGTATTGTCCTTTAATTTCTTTTTGTGAAATAAACTAAAAGGTCAAACTCAATTAACAATATAACCCACTTAGCTAAGCATCCTGATAAATCTGTTTTAGTGAAAAGATGTTTTAAAGGATCAAATTTCATCATCACATGTATTTCACCATTTAGCAAGTAATGTATCAATTTACTAGTAGTTAATACAAGTGCCAAACATTGTTTTTCTATCATTGTGTATCATGTTTCATAATCAATCAGAGTTTTATTAATGTAATAAACAAGATGTTCTTTGTCATTTTCTTCTTGTTGAGCCAACAATGCTGTGAGAGCATGGGCCAATGCTGTTGTATAAAGGATGAATGGTTTGTCTTGCATAGTGGGTTGTAAAATAGGTGGAGTAGCAAGGTAATATTTCAAACTCTCAAAATCTTGTTTACAATCCTTATTCTAGTTAAACTAAACCTCCTTCTTAATAAGATGTGTAAAGGATAATGTTCGGTCTACTAGGGATGCTACAAAACAATGAATAGCCTAATTTTTTCCTTGTAAAGTGCGTAATTGAGAAATGTTTCGAAGAGATGGCATGCTAACTATAGCATCAATTTTCTTTGTGTCCACCTCAATTCCTTTGTGAGATAATATAAAACCTAAAAGTTTTCCACTATCTACACCAAAGACACATTTTTTCATATTTAATCTCACATTATATTTTCACATTCGCTCAAAGATTTTTTGATGTATATTCACATTGTCTTGTCAATTTAAATATTTGGCTAGAATATCATCAATGTAATCTTCTAAAATCTTATGTATGTAATCATGAAAGATCAATGTCATAGCTCATTGATATGTTGCACCCACATTCTTCAATCCAAAAGGCATGACTACCCAACAAAATGTTCCTGAAGAAATAGTAAATGCTATTTTGTATTGATCTTGAGGGTTATTGAAGATTTTATTATATCTAGAAAATCCATCCATGAATGACAACAAAGCATATCCCGCAATCGAATCCACTATCACGTCAATATTAGGAAGGGGAAAATCATATTTCATAGATGATTTATTTAAATCACAAAATTCCATACACATCCTAATTCGATTATTAGGTTTCATGACTACAACAATGTTCGAGATCCAAGGAGAATAATCTATAGGGCATATGAAACCAACCTTGAGAAGTTTCTCAATCTTAGCCTTAACCAATAAGGCTATCTTAGGATTCATCTTTAGTATCTTTTGTCTAATTGTTTTAGCATTTTCAACAAGGACTATGTTGTGCATCACTATCTTAGCATCAATTCCTAACATATCTAAATAAGTCCAAGCAAAAATTTCAGGAAAGTCATGAAGTAAAGGTGCATGGTCTTCTTGTTCATCTTCATCAAGGAACTTTCCTATCTTAATCACTTTCTTTTTGTTATTAATATCCATCTGTATGTCTATTGTATCCCCTAAAGGAAGTGCACTCTATTTTGGAAATTTGGGGTTGTATTCTTTGTTGTCTTTAACAATCTCCTTGCTTTCATTTTCTCTATCTTCTTGCTTAGCACTAATCATAGCACATGTAACTCATTTCTTTTTAGGAGTAAATTATTTATCATAAAATCCTAACATGTATTTCAAGGCTTCATCATCTTCAAAGTATTTCGATGATTCTTCACAAGTTGTGTCAATCAATTTAGGATGCTTCAAGGTGAGAGTTGTTTTAGGGTTACACATGATGGTGTTAATGTTCAATGAAGTTATTTTTGTTTCTTGCATTATCTTAGGAGGGCAATATCCCAAACCATTTTTTGTTTCTTGTGTATTAGGCTCAATAAGGACATAGATTCCTTGTTCTTTCTTTCCACACACTTTTCCACTATAACCAAGATGTTTCATAAACTCATAAAATTTTCCATAAAGTCTCTCCATTTCTTTCAGGTTTGGTCATTGTTGATAGTCTATCTCATCAAAGTTTTTTGTATAGCTTATGTCATCTTCAAGGGTAGATGAGATAGATGCTTGTGAGTTTTCTTCTGAATTTTGTGTTGGTATTCTATTGGTTTCTCTTGCTCTTTGATTTCTTTTGTTGTGATTGTGTATTCTCCCATAAATGAAGGTGTGAACTCTAAGGAACCCCAATCATCTTCCAATAACTTCAATACTTTTTCCATCACTTGTTTCTCTTCTTTCATAGGTTTTATATTTGATGTTGGAATTAATGTGTTTAGAGGACTTGTCATTCCTTTTTCAACTTGTAAGAAACTCTCAAGCTTGACATCTATCTCAACTTGGTATACCTTATTGTTCTAGAAAAAAAACATGATATAATGAAGAAAAGAAGGCACTACATGCATCTCATGAATCCAAGGTCTTCCTAAAATAAGATGGTATGAAAGATGGTAAGGCATTCAAAATGAATAGGAGTTTGTAAGGTGGCATTTCCAACTATAATAGGAAAAGTAATTACACCAAGTAGTTTCTTTTCTACATTGTCAAATCCTAAAATTGATAAGGAATCAGGTTGAATTCTTGATTTATCCATGCCAAGTCTATCCAAAAGGGTCACACTACAAACATTAAGGGTGCAGCCATTGTCAACAAGGGTTCTTTTTATTCCCAACCTATTATAGATATCTATTATCATGAAGGCATCATTTCTCTTTCTCATTTCCAAAGGAGGTAGCTCATGTTGATGAAAAGTAATGTCCATGTTAATCACATTCATTCCTTGAATTAGAGCTACCAAATCATTTTCATTTATAATAGAAGGAACCACTACTTGTTGCAAGGTGGTTTGAAGCATAATATGATAATTAGGTGAATTTTGAATTAGAGAGGGATATTTTTGCAGGAGTATTCTTAAGTTGCTCAACAAGATCATATTCCTTCCCATTATTCAAAGGAAAATGAGGGGCACTAGGCAAGACAAGGTTAGGCAAAGGTAAGGATGTTGGAGTTTATTGTTTTGGTTATGGATTGTTTCTAGTGTTATATGTATGATAAATGGTATTATAACTTGATTGTTGTGAAGCATTATTCTTAGGTCGTTCAAGGGTGAAAATGGGTTTGTTTTGAGTTTGAGATGTGTGTGGTAAAGGATGATTTGAGGTTGAATTACATTAACTTCTCTTGGTTTTAGTTGGTTATAGCAAGACTTAGTGGATGAACCTTATGAGATGAATTACTCAAGGGCTTCATCTAACATGTCAAAGTAATCACTACTAAAAGGCTTGATCGTTAGGTTAACTTGGAAAAAGAGATTTGATATACTCAAATAACTATGCTTTCTCCAAGTGGTTTATTAGTTATATAGGTGTTTTTGGTTTTGTTTTCTAATGAATGCCAAATGTAATCTAAGCTTACCAAACTATGAACTAATGCTGGAAATGAAAGCATAGTATTCTAATTCTATCCACAATTAAAATGAATCTAAATTAAGCTAAATCTAATGAAATGCATAGAACAATAATTCAACAAATTAAAACAAAAAGCTTATGAAAGTAAATAGAAGGTAGAAACAAAAATTTTAATGCTATAAAATGTTATTTAAAATTTGAAACAAGAATAAATCACCCAAAGGGGTGTATGAGTACTAATCAAGGTTTTTCAAGTTTTCAAATAGTGAATAACAGTCACCACAAAATACTCAGAAATAAGGAAAAACCATCTATACTGGGACTAAATCACCCAAAGGAGCGTATGAGTCCAAGATTAGGGTTTTTGTATTGTTTTCAGAAAACTCTATGTGAATGTTATGTTTTGTATTATGTATTATGTCTAGACTGATTTCAAGTGCATATTTCAATTGAATTTCAATGATGCAACAAGTAAAAATGCAACCTATATGTACTTTCACTAACACAAAATTTAGAAACCCTAGATGCAAATTAACTAATGTAAGACCTAATGAAAAGTTAATGCAAGCTATATCTAGGATTTTAGCGCACTCCAAATCATAAAATGAAATTTTCTAAAGGTCGGGTTCACCAAAATGAAACCTAAGAAATAGGGGGCTCTAATCTTTTTGGAAGATAGAACTAGGGTTTAGGACCTATTTCACTTAGTTTCACTCAAAGAAACCTTAGAGATATCAATCTAAGGATGAAATGAGGGAAAGAGATCTACTAAAGGTTTTCCTAGGGTGTGATTAAAAACTAAAGAGGGTTTCACCACCAAGCTAGGGCTTGCAAAGACTAGTAACATGCAAAACCTATTGATATGCAAAGCTTAAATAAATGACCTAGAAATTAATGCAAATCAAAATAGTAAACTAAAAAATCAGGGAGGTGCACCTAGAAATCTGTGGTAGCTTGAATGAAGATATGAAATATTGAAAATTCTAATTTTAATGCTCACTAGGACTCATACGCCAGACTAGGCAATTTAGTCTCAGATTAGGGTTTTTGGGTAGGAACAAAAATTTGATAGTGACAAGTCTAGAACTCTTGAAATATGGAAAATCCACTGTACTAGGACTCATACACCACAAGTGGTGTATCCATCCTATTGGATCTCAAACCTAGCCTTGATCACTTGAGTGTGCATCTGTTGATTATTCATCTGTAATTCCTCACACTTGTCCTTTGATTGGGAGCCTTCTCCTTGAGTCAACATTTTAGTGGATCCTTTGAATGTATCCTTGATTGTGTCTCTTAGAAAATCATTTTCTTTGAGCTTCCTTTCATTGTTCAACTTGTACATATCCCATTATTTAATCAATATTTGAATTTGTGCTTTGTTCAATTTGGCTACATTTATGCCAATATCAGTTGTGACCATAGGATCAGTTTCACCCACTTTAATGTCATCACATGACCAAATGCTTTCTCTGTAGATCAATAATTATAGACTTCTTATGTGGGGGGTATAGAGGCCAAATCATAAGAGAATTCTCATTAGGATTGTATCTTGACTCAGTGTATACCTCTGTTACCCTTTCTAGAATGAATTTGTGTTTGGCATCATTATTGTGCAAAAAGCTATCAAAAAATAAAGTAGAGTTTAAGTCCAAACCAGTAAAGATCATCACACTGGACTCCTCTAATAATTTTCTTCCTTTCTCTAGAGTCATGTTCTTTGTTTCATTCTCCACATCCACTTTCAATGTGTTCAACAACTGCCTTTCATTGCTGGGTGTGATGTCTACAACTGATTCCCTTATTGTTTTTCCCTTTTGTTTGTACAAGAAAGATTTAAATTCGGGAGACTTAATAAACTGGTCATCTGAGACAAAAGACTTATAAGCCAATTTCCTAGCATCTATGTTAGATGATTCCCCAACTTCCTATTTTATATTTGGGGATTGATTCTCTTCAATCCTTAGCTTGGGGATCTTATCAGGTTGGAATTGGGGTTCATTTTCTTCAAAATATTCCTCACTACCAGAGGATAAAATTTTTGCTTCTTGTATCTCCTTCATCTTCTAGTCGATTTCTCTATTGTAATTATCAATTTGCAATTAAACCTTTGTTTCTTCCATGTTTCTGATAATATCATCATGAGGATATGGTACATGAACATATCCACCTAAATTCTATTTTTTCCTAGAAAAATCAATAAAACCTTCAGGATCAAATCCTTTCCTTGGTGTAGCCTTCTTCATATTGAAATGTGATAATTTATCCAAAATGATATCATATCCTTCTTTTGACACCACAGTAAAATCCCCAAAACACAATGTACTAGGCATGAATGATTGGTTTTCATATGCACTCAAGTTCATGACATTGGAATAATTCAAATGCCTGAAAATCTCTAGATATGCAATTTTGTTTGGCACAATCTTGGGTAATTGGAAAGGTGTGTCTTCAAAACCATAAACCCTGATCATAGTGGAATCAACATAGCAATACCAACCACCCCAATTATGACTTATAGTTGGTGGTCCATTGAAATCCTTAGGCCTTAAGAATATTTTGATCTCATTAGACAATGAATAATCACAAGGGTGATCATAAAACCTATACAATGTCTTGAAAAAATGTTCTTCAAAATAAACATAATTGGAATTGACAAATCTAATGTCCCAAATGGAGGTCCATAATTGTATTGGTAATGGTTGACCCTCTTTATCCACTTGTGTGAATCTCAATTCCTCTAGACATATTCCCAACTCTTGTCCATAGTACAATATCATGTGCATGAGAAGGGAATAATATTTAAAGTGCATTGTGGGAGATCCATTCTTGATGGCCATTAGCCCTGAGTCAATCCCTCTAGAAATGTGTGAAGCATAATCAAAAGGTCTTGCATTGTGACATTGTATGTCTGTAACAATCACCATTGGCCCTATAGACATAAATTCAGAGACCTCTATTCCCATTATTTGACCCACTGAGAAGTAAGTATGTTTTAAATAGGGCTCAAACAAATCAAAATGAAAGGGAGGTCCATCACCATCCTCAAGTGGTACTAGGTTTTCATCTTCTCTAGGATTGTGTAATGGTAACCTCCATCCCTTGTAGGTAGTGTCCATCCTCTAGTATTCCTTTTCTAAATCCTCATGCACTATAGGTTGATCACGTGTGTCATCTAGGTTGAACACTTCACAAAGCACAATTTTGGATACATGTATGAAAGGTTCTCCTTGCAGATTGCAAATGGCTAGAAGTTTTACAAGGTCTATATTCACAAAGATGTTAGGAACAACTAAATTTCCCAAATTGAAATTCCAAGGGTTACAAACTGGTTCAAATCTACTTCTTCGACAATAATGAAACATGAAAAATTCATATTCCCTAATGGGGGTCCACACATCACCTACATGTTTGCATTTATCTTCTAATATTTCTACATCAGCCCTCAATTGTATAGACCTTCTAGATTTTGGCCCTAAACTAGAAAATTGATGAATGAGGTCTTGGTTTAGTTTTCCTTCTTTTGTTCTCAATTCCAGTCTTGTTTCAGTTTTTTGCTTCTTACTTTTAGACTAGCTACTTTCACCTTGTTGCTTCTTGTTTTTTGTTTTTGCAGAAATTTCCATCTTATTTCTCTACAAGATGGAAGAATTGAATTACAATCTATCAATTGTAGGGATATTTTGAATGCTTACTTGTATGTTTTTGGGCACACTGAATTCCTTGACTTTTGCTCAATCTCTCATCCTTCTTCACTGCAACTTCTAAAAATTATTTTGGTTCAATCTCTTCTCAATCAGAAGTGTTCATATGAGGTTCATTTGTGCAACCATTAATGTCTGCCACTAGAAATGAATGCAAAAGTTTTTTTTCAAATTTTGAAATGTCAAAGCAATACATGAAGATTACATTGGTGGGACCCCTCTAGTCTCAAGCTGATCTATGTGCTTTATTTGGCGCCATCTCTGTTTATACATTCATAAATGATTGCCAAGACAAACTGAATGTACTTTTGATATGAAGTGTCCCTTTGGTTCTCTTATTTAGTCAGGAAGACAACTTAATACTCTCACCAATATTGCACAACTACCTTTTCTCTTTCTTTTCAACTCCTAATATTTTGGGGAGAATGTTATGAAGTCTACCCGATATCAGGGTGGTTTGGACCACTAGAAATCATTTTAATCATCACCGGGTATCTCTCCAATAAATAACGTTCATTGAGAGAATAAAATTCCTTTCTGATATACTTGGTCTCCCCGATATGTCTCCTCTATTTCTTTGTTCATTTGGATAAGTCGGTGAGACTTTCCCTAGAAACTTCTCTAGTTTCCCTCATCGGAGTAACCCACATGGTCAAAGAGATCTGGGGTACTTACTCTAATCATACATGTCTCTTTGATACAATTGTTCTCCTATTTTATCAGTGAAAGTATGTATGTTTCTCCCCAATAAGGTCTCCATCGACGTGATGCAAGATCTCGGTGTGATTTGAAAATTTCCGTCCAACTAGCTTGCTTTTGTCGATAAGTTTTTCATCAGTGAAATGTTATGCATTGTCTTCCTAATTATGCACACCTGTTGTCTTTGAGATCTTTGATCATTGTATCTTTATTCATCTCTTCCCAATATGCATAAAATATTCAATAAAGGGCTATGATTGTTAATCGGAAAGGCATGCATGTGATCTTCTTGATAAGGATCAATTGCTCTTATAGTTTTTGCTCAACTATGATCAGGGAGACGCTTATATGCCAAAGGCCATATTCATAGGATCATGGGTTATGAAATGGATTTGGTCACATGAATTTTTGCACTTTATGAAAACAAATGTAACTAGTTTTGAATAAGACTTTTAGTCCTAATAAGTCCCATTCTACTTTTATGGAAAGTCAAAATCTAAATATGTTCCTCAATCTCTTCTCTTTCTTCCCAATCCGATTTCTTGATGTGAACTTGTAAAAAGACTTGCAAAATAGAATACTGTATTGATTTTCTTATGAGGGGTTTGCCTTAGTCAAACCCCTAGTTTGGTAATTAAACCTTGATAGAAACAATGGATCTTGAAAGTAAATGTGAATATAAACCCTAACCTTAAGTGTATCTAAGATTAGGAAATTTGAAATGTAATGCAAACCTATTCTAATATGCTAGAATGAGATGCATGAATGAAGTATGAAGATGATGAATCACTTAGGGAGATCTCTAATCATCTTAATAAGCCACAATAATGCATGTACCTTACTTTAAGCTGAAATTATAATGATAATAGAGGATGGAATCACTTAGGAAACAAGTCATTAGGCTTGGCCTGATGACTAGTTGCATCTCACCAACCTAGAATCCATCATGATTCACCATAGGCAACCATCATCAATCTTTGAAAATGCTAGATCTTAAATGAAAGTGAGCTTGAATACCTGCAAAAAAACTACAATTCTACTCCAAGGCTTCAACTTTGTTTGCTACTTTCTCTTGAATGCTTGTGAATTCTTAGATCTTGAATTTCTTTCTCTAGATGAAAATAATGATTTGAAACCTTGTTTATATAGGCACTTCATCTAATTTACCATTATTTAGATCTCAAATGCCGACATCGACCAAAAAATTTAATTGAAAACCTTAATTTCCTACTCAACCCCTAAAAGGGTCCACACAGGACTCATGCACCACTTGTGGCGTATGGGTACCACCTAGGGAGACTCATACGCCCAAGGTGGCCTATGAGTCCCACCCTAGCTTTTCAAAGTGGGCCAATGTTGGGGTATTAGAAAATTGAATGATTTTGTTGATTTTGTCAAGATTTCAACTAAAACAAGCCTTGAGATATGAAATAAATGGTATTAGGGGCCTATTAATGATGATTTAAAGGGTTATAAATGCAAGGGTACTAAAATAGGTCCAAAGTAAGTGTGACATTGTACCATCTCCAAGAAGGGAGTACAATTTTCTACACTTAAAATCATACTAGGTTTGATCATCCATATCAAGAATTGGATTAAAGGTGTTGGAGGAAAATTTTATTTGAGTCTCGATAGTGTCCTCAACAACCTTGAATCTTCAAATCACATCAAGAAATGTCCAACAAAATGATAATAGACTTCTGGCCTCTTTGTCACACTCTTGAACCTCTTTAAGTATCTCAAGTGCAGTGCAATGTGTAGATTTGCACCTATCTTCAATTTTCAACAATCCTTTTTCTTTGACCCAAGTGACCATTTCACTTACTGCTTGACTCTTCAGCTCTTTGAATTTATTAGTCAATGAATTTGTGCTTTCCATAATGGATTGAGAAGATCTAGTGACTTCCTTGGGAACTGTCTGAAGATGCGCTTTTCGCCTAGCTAGCTACTTAAGTCTCCTTGGAGCTGGCTCAATCTGAGTAACTAATGCATCAACCTCAATAAGTTTTATCTTTTCTCTAGAGCCAGACATTGATTTATCGAAGATCAACTCATATTTTTCAAGATTTTCTCAAGCTATTTTAGTATAAGTCCCAAATCTAGGTATAATGGGGTCTCAAGGGCTATTGATTAGCATTTCAATACAACCAACATCATAATTATTTTCAACCTCATACTCCAGCTCATGAATCCATGAGCTTCTCGATTCAATTTCGTTGATGATGCAACTATCAGTGGATACCAAAAATGTTATATATCATCTTTATATTTTGTGACTAGTACTCTTGGAATTCTCCATATTTTGTTCATTCTTCTCTAGAATTTCCCAAAGAATGCAACAAGGGCATATCCAAATCTCCAATATTTCTTATTAATTCTCCAATCTGATGAGCAACCGATTTGGTATCTACCCAAACAACTTCTCCTCTTCTAGGAACTTCTCTCATAATGATATCTTAGTAGGTGTGTTCTTAATTTGTTCAAAAAGATCATACTCCTTTCTATTATGTAAAGGAAAATGAGGGGAACTAGGCAATATAGGTTGAGGTAAGGTGAGGGATGTTGGAGTCATTTGTCTTGGTTGTGGATTGTTTTTGGTGTTATATGTATGATAAATGACATTATAACTTGATTGTTGTAAAACATTGTTCTTAGGTGGTTTTAGGATGAGGACATGTTTTTTTTGAGTTTGTGGTTGGTTTGAGGGTGCATAAAGGATGATTTTAGGCTCAGGAGAGTACTTCAAGGGATATCTAATGTGCATAACTTAAAAAAACTTAACCTTATTCTCATTATCTCTTAGTGAAGGGGAGTGTAGTGTCACTTCATCATCTTCATCTAAGGAAGCCTCATTACTAGTGTTTGAAATATATGTGTCAATGTTTTCTTTTTCTTGCACCATCATATCCTCCCTAGTAGGAGATTTTTTAGGAGAACTATAAACAAGATGTTCATGACATTGAAAGGTTGGTTATTATAAATGAATTCATCACAAGTACGAGAGGTATCAATGGTTGGATTTTCTTGCTTATTGATGATGGTATTCTCTTGTTTAATAATGTTTTCCCTAGGGGAAGAGAGGCAAATAAGATTCTAATGAATCTCATTGATTCATTTTTCTAACATCAAAATATATTCTTCACATGTAGGAGAGATATTAGGAGAAGGCCAAATTTGATTGTTATGATTGTCTATAATTTTATTCTTTTTCTCTAAGGTCTCATTCTCTTGTTCCATAATATCTATCCTAGTAGGAGAGATTTTAGGAGAGGAGAAAACAAAGGGTTCATCACATTCCATGGTTAGATTTTGTGGTCAATGGAAATGGATGCTTCACTTCGTTGTTCACACGAAATGGGGATACAAAGAAAGGGATCCAATTTTGCAATTACCACACTCAAGGATACCTTAGATATCTGAACCCAATAATGGATGGAAGAGATCTAACAATAAGGTATCCTAGGATTTGATTGAGAAAAGAAAGGGGTTCGCCACCAAGTGTAAACTTGGAAAACATGAAATTATGGAAAACACAGTGTGATATGCAAACTAATTCTAAATGACCATGAAACAAAAGAGAAAGCTACAAAACTAGAAGTTTGCACCCAAAATTTTGTTGGAGATGAAATTGATCTCTAAAATCCTGAAAATGCTAATTTTTAAACCTAGTGGGACTCATTCGCCATTCTGGGTGAATCAGTCCTAGATCTAGAAAACTGCACCAAAGCCTGTTTTAGCCAAATGGGTATCCAAATCCACAAAAATCTCTAAAAAATAGGTACAGTGGGACTCATTTGCCACTCTTGGTGAATGAGTCCACTTTGAATTTACTAGAAACTCAAAAGTGGAATATGTAGCTCTCGATTTGCTTAATCTGTACCTCCAAGTGTCTAGATGCAAAACCCTAATTTTCATGGCTGTAAGTGACTTTTTGTGAGGATTTTGACCTTTCCAATAGGGAAATGACCAACAAGTTTGTAACGTATTCTTCAATCATCTCCAAGCCTTCAAATCACCTAGATCTACAATCATGCAAAGAAAGAGAGAAAATGTTGATTGTTAGGGGGGATAGGGGTTTGCCTTGGTCAAACCCCTTTTAGGTAATTAAACCAAATGATGAAATAAGATAATGAAGAATGAACATAAAGTAATGTAATTAGAACCCTGCCATGATGATGGATCTTGAATTGCTACAACAATTGATGAAGAATACACCCTTGAATGCGTTAGAATTGATCTTGAAAGCTATCATGATGACCTTGTGAAGACTTTCAAAACGCTTAACCCTTGAGTTATTGACTTGAAAACATGGATGGATGATGAAATAATGATTTGAGAGCTTTCTTTTATAGGCAAGTTACTCAAATGGTCGTTAATTTGATCTCCAAGGCCGACATTGAGGAAATTTGAATTAAAAACCTACTTTTTCCTGCTCAAACCTCAAAAATAGGTCAAATGGGACTTATTCACCATCTTGGGAAAATGAGTCCCACTTGGATGGGGCTCATTCTCCCAAAGTGGTGAATGGGTCCCACAGGGGCTATTTTGCTTGCCAGAATGTCGTGGAATGGAAAATTGAAGCTCTTATGTTGATCTAGTTTGGTTTTTGGTCAAAATATGCCTCAAGATGTAAAAATAAGGGGCCTAAAGGCCTATTAATGATAATATAAAGGGTGATTATGGCTAGCAACACAAAGTTTAATGTGAAAGTGTGTTTAAATACACTCTACAACATTAAAATGAAGTCCACTTAGCCTAGAAAGGCACAAGATCCAATGTGAATGTGTAAAACATATTACAACACTAGATTAAGGCCAAGTTTAATTTACAAGCCTTCTAGATTAATGTGAAAATACAATTAAATATATTTTACAACATTGAATTAAGGGAAAGATGGGTCCACTAGACTTAAGTGCTTAATAAAGGTCTAGAAAAGTGTAAAAGTGATTTACAACACTTTACAACACTTTAAAAGACATGTATTTTATTCAGTTTAAAAGGGCTCAAGACCTAATGTGAATGTGTTATCCATATTACAACATTAAATCAAGGAAAAATGAAGCCAAAATCACAAGGATGACCCAAAGGAGACAAAAAAAATTAGAAGGGTTACTTTTTTCAGTGTCCACAAATTTTGTAAAGTAGGTTCATCACAAATATGGGAGGCATCAAGAGAAGGACAACTATGATTTTCATGTTTACTAATGATTGGAGTTTTTCATTCAAATAGATCTTTCCAAATGGGAGGAGCATTAGGGAAGGGAGGAACAAGATTCTCATGATTCTCAATATGTGTATCTTCTAACACCGAAATCTCTTCTTCGCATCTAGGAGAGATAGTAGGAGGACAAATTTGAATGTCTTCCAACATTTCCTCCTCATAAATGTGATTTTCATGATTGTCTACGATTGTATCCTCTTTCACTAAAGAATTATCACAAGTAGGGGAGGTGTTGGGAGATAAATGGAGACTAGGTAAAGTAGTGACAATGATAATATCTTCCCAAGGGAGAGGAGGAGAGGGAAAAACAAGAATTTCATGATTCTCAATGATTGTATCTTTCTTCACCAAGATACCTTCATCACGAATAAGAGAGGTATTAGGAGAAGCACAAGTATGATTATCATGATTGTCTATACTTGCATCCTCTTTCACTAGAACCTTCTCACAAATAGGAGAGGATATTAGGGAATGAGCCTAGATGATGGGAAATGTGGTATCATGGAATATGCCAAAAGCTCAATCTCCTTCATCAAGATATTCTCATGAGTAACGTGCTTGCTAATCCCATTTTTCTTTGCAAACTTGGAAAAGAAAGATACTAACATTGTGAGTGTATGCCTAAAATATAGTGTTTCAAAATGTAAACAATTGTCCAACATATCTAATGATGAATTTTTGAAATTCTTTAAAAATGAATACATTAAATGGATGATTTTGACCTAGATGTGCATAAAAAAAAAAGTTCTTGAATCTTTCCAGACTGATACTATAGATTACCAACAATCCTAGGAGGTACAAAAAATCACCTGAAAGCTCATAAAAGATGGTTTTTGTAGGCCCCCAAGGACTCATTCTCCCAAATGGGTGTATGAGTCCCACTTAGGGTTTTTCATAGGTTCAGATACTAAAAAATAGAAAGCACATAATTCCTAGAAATTTGGGAAAAACACATGTACAAGGACTAAATTGCCCAAGTGGGTGAATGAGTCTCGAATTAGGGTTTTTAAACCAAATTCAGTAAATTCTGAGTGGATTTAAAGGTTTCTAGGTTGTATGCTCATATTACTATTTGTGAGTACAGTTTTCCAATGAAATTGAATAATGCAAAATGAAAAAATGCAACCTATATGCAGTTTTCACTAATGCAAGATGTAGAAGCCCTAAATGAAATTCAATTAATACAAATCTAATGAAAAGTTAATGCAACCTAGATCTAGTACTACAATGTTCTCCAAATCATAATTTCAAGGGTCCAAAGGTCAGGTTCACCAAAATAAAAAGAGGGGAAATAGGTGTGTCCACCTTTTAGGAGATGGACAACTTTGGGGACCTATTTGGTGCTTCAATTAATTAGGAAACCAATATACCTCAACCAAGTGATTCAATTGAGGGAAGGACTAAGGGTTTCCTTAGGTGTGATTAAACATGGGTTCACCATTAAATGAAGTTTTAAATGAGAATTGAAGGCACTACATGCAAATTCACTTTATAACCTAGGAATTTGAAGGCATAAAAGAAGATGAACCAACTAAAATCAAATAGTAAAGTACTTGGAATAATGATGGAGTCAAAGCAAGGTCTAAAACAATGAAAATTGTTGTTTTGAAGTGCACTAGGAATGATACGTTGGGCTGGGTGATTTAGTCCCAGTTCAGGGTTTTTGGGCATGATTTGGAATCTTCTGAGAGTGGATCAGGATCTACTAAACAATGATTAGAAACTATAATGGGACTGATATGCTAGGTTGGGAATATGAGTCCCACTCTAGGTTTTTCTAAGGATCTTTTTTAATCTTCTGTACCGAGATCCAACACTGTTGAATGCTTTGGAAAAGCTATATCAGGGACTAAATCTCTAGGTTGGGTGAATGAGCCCCATTCACATAAATTTGCAAAACACACATCACAAGAGAAAGAGAAAAATGTTGTTTTGTTAATGGATGGGGGTCTGCCAAGTAGTCAAACCTCATTTGAGTAATTAAAATTTGAAATTAATTGAAATAACAAGAAGGAATGATGAATGAGAAAATGAATGTAACAACTCACCAAACCTTGTTGAATCCTTGGAGTGTAAATCTACAACTTGTATGATTTTTCTTCAATGGATGTAGATCTTGATCATGAAACTTAATTTCTTTGAATGCTTCAACTTGGATAAAAAAATGCTACATCAAAATGTTAGTGAGCACAAACACACATGATGCATGAAGACCTTGACATGATTCTTGACTCTTGAATTGATGCTCCAAAATGCTTGATAATCAGCTCTTGAATGCTTGAAAATATCTCTTGAAAGCTCTAGGTCTAGGTGAAACTCTCTCGCTTGAATATTCTTAGTGAAATAATGATTTGAAACCTTAGTTATATAGGCATTTCATCGTATTTATCATTTATTAGATCCCAAATGCTGACATTCACAAAATTTGAATTGAAAACCCTGATTTCCCACTCAAAACCCTAAAAAGGCCCCAAATGGGACTCATATGCCCAAGGTGGTTTATGGGTCCCACCCTAGGTTTTTGGAGTGAATGAATGTTGGGGGTTTAGAATATTAGGTGCATTTATTGAATTTGTCAAGATTTCGGCTGAAATAAACCTTGAGATACATAATAAAGGGTCTTAGGGGCTTATTAATAATAATTTGAAGGTCATGAATGCAAGAGGGCCCAAAAATTAGTGTGAAGATGTAAATAAATACATTTTACAACACTAAATTAAGGAAAAATTAGGTCCATTTTAACTAGGAGGGCCCAAACAAGTGAGAAAATGTAAAGGGATACATTTTTTGTCACTACAGATATGGTAAAGAATGGCTTGCATAAGGCCAATCTCCCTACTTATGAGTATAGTTTAGGGAAAATAAATGATGTCATTAATAAACTTGTCAATCACTTTTACAATGTCTTCCCTAATTACGAGAGTACCTTAGTCCAAGAGAATGAAATCATTGACACATTTATTAGTTTTGATTTTCCTATCCTTTACTCATCCCCTAATATTCCTCCTACTTGTGAGAATTTTTTGGTCCAAAAGGATGCAATCATTGAAAAACATGACAATCATAGTTTTTCTTCTCCAGATACCTCTCCTACTTGTGATGAAGGTATCTTGGCATTAGAAGATTCAAGCATTGAGCATCATGAGAGTCTTGTTTGTACCTCTCCCCCTACTTCCCCAACTTGGGAGGATATTATGGCACAAGAGGATGCAATCATTGACACATTTCTTAATATCAATTTACCTAGTCTTCATTCATCGCCCAATATCTCTTCCACTTGTGAGAATTTTTTAGTGCAAGAGGATGAAATCAATAACAATCATAAAAATCATAATTTTCCTTTTCTCGATACCTCTCCTACTTGTGATGAAGGTATCTTGGTGGTAGAAGACCCAATAATTGAGCACCATGAGAATCTTGTTTGTCCCTCTCCTACTGCTTTTCCCATTTGGGGAGATATGGTGGCACAAGAAGATGATAGTATTGATACATTTCTTTCAAAATATAGTAAGTTGGCTTGCTTAGGTGAAGATGCTAAGACAACCTTAAATCCTCCCTCAATATAAGACCATCAACAATAAGTCAAATTTGTTGAGTTTATGAATGCACAAGTGGCCATTAGATCTCCCTTGCTTATTTGACCTCCTAAAACTCCTTGTAGACCTCCTAAGATTCATCTAATCATTGGACCTCCTAAGTCGCCTCCTAATCTATATTTCTCATTATAGGACTTCCTAAACCTCGTGGCCATATCCTAAGCTCTACAAAACAACTTACTATTAATCATGTTACATCAACCAAGTTATCACACAGTTTCTCACACATATAGCACTAGAAATAATAAGCAACCAAGAAAAATGAAATCCATTCCCTCTTCGATACCATTCCCACAACATATTTTACCTAGTACCCCTAATTTACCTCAACATAGTGGAAATGAGTATGATATTGTAGAACACATTTGTAACACTCATGCCAAGATCTCCCTTTGGGATTTGATTCAATCATCACCAACTTACCATGACATGCTTAAAAATGTTTTGTAGAAAGTTGTTGTCCCTACTAGTGTGCAACAAAATGATATGGCAGCTTTGATTGAGAATATGAATCAACCTAATTTGGACATTTTCTTTCATCAAAGTGAGTTACCCCCTTTGGAAACACAAAAACAAAATGATGCTTTGATGATATTGTTTTTTATTAAAAAGTTTGGAATTAGGTATACCCTTGTTTACAATGGTTCATGACTCAATTTTTACAATGTGAATATTTTGGATAGAATTAGAGTGGATAAGACTAAAATCCAACCAGTTGATTTATCTATTCATTGTTTTGACAACATTGGGAAACAACTATTGGGTGTGATAACATTACCTTTCAAAGTTAGATATGTTACTTTACAAACTCCTATCCATGTCATTCCCTAGGATCTTTCATATAATCTTCTCTTTGGTAGACCATGGATTCATGAAATGAATGTAGTGCCTTCAATGCTACACCATATGCTAAAATACACTTACAACAAGGTTTACATGATAAAAGCTAGCCCTAAATCTGAATAGTGTTTACAAACTAAAACAAGAGCAAAGGATTCTCTTAGAACACTGACACCAACTACAAAATTTGAAACTTTAGAAGTTGAGGATATAGATAGGTTCTTCTCAAGTGTGAAAATGTTGTCAGAGGATGATTGGGGATCATTATATTTCACACCTAAATTTTATGAGGAATGAAATATTATACAGTTAAAGTCAAGAAAAGAGAATGAAGTGGTAAAATATATCATTGAGTCATCAAAAAATCCCAATTCCATAAGTTCTAGCAAAGAAGAAAACACAAATTATACATCCAATTATGATGAAGATGAACATGGAAAACCACATTCTTCAAAATAAATGAAAATACTTTATGTAAGAGGTTATCAATTGTTGAAACAATTTGGCTATAAAGGAAAATGATGTGGTGTAAAAGAAGAAGGTATTTGTGTCCCCATAAAACCTAACACACAAGAAACAATAAGAGGTCTTGGTTATTTTCCTTCAAATTATCATACAAGAAACAACTAGCATTAGTTGCTGCTCCTTGCCATGTGGTAGATGTAGTATCATAACATATTCACTATCATGCATGGAGGTATAAACTTGGGTTTATGCAATAATATTTTATGTCATAAGGAGCAACATATCATCATCCATTGGGCTCACATTTTGTCCCTAAACTTGGTAGGAAAGGTGTTGGGTAGCCTTGTCCTTGGTATATTTCTTCTAGAAAGGGATCGCTTTCTATCTCCTTAAAATATTAGTGTAGAAAGTACAGTAACATTTCAAGGGGGGCATATAGTCCCCCAATTTTTTTTTTCAATGAAAATAGTATCTTCCTAGTGATGATGACATGCATCTCCTAGGAAGTGTGATCTTATCAACCAACATATGTCTTTCTTAATCCATGTGATGTGTCTCCTCTGTGGTAATATTAGGCTTGATATATCCTATAAGAGTGTGACCTTTCTTGGTATATGACATTCTTCTTGGTGGTAACACTATGTCTAGTGTTCCCTAAGATGATATTTCTATTCCTCAACTATTCTTCTCTTGGTGGTAATGTCATATATGATGTTCTCTTAAGGTGAGACCTTTCATGTATTGAAAAAAATCCCCTTTCATGTTTTTGAATTTTCTTTACCTTTTGTGGTGATTCCATTACAACATCCCTTGAGGTATTAGTTTTGTCATTGCATTCATCCCCTATGGCATTAAACCTTGTCATATTGCATGTAACCTAGCATAATACAACTTGATAGCACATTGATCATTTTGTGGCACCTTATTAGAGTTATCATTGAGCATAATGTGTCCCATGTTTACCTTATGAACTTGAGCACATATTGGTTTGACACTGAAGAACCAAAAAATGTGACACATTGAAGATATGTGATGCAATGAAATAGAGCCATCTATCTATAGATGACATCACCCTCCCATTATGTTTTGCATGCACATTGCTAGGAAGGAAACATGCTAAAAATGAGTTGTGCATTGCAATGGAATGTGAGCTTGTGTGTCATCGTTTTAGGAACCATAGCTTAGTGCATTTTTTATATGTTTCGAGGATATGAGAATGCACTCTGAAGGAGCCCTACAATGAAACCAGGAAGTGACACATGTCCCTTCCTTATACCTTTGTTTAACTATTACATTTTAATTGTGCATTCTATCCTCAACAATGCACTCTAAAGAGCTGAAGCAATGAAATGAAATAGTGACAAGTGTTGAGTTATTAATGGCTTCTTACAACTATTCTTTGCCTTTATGTTGAGGAACCAAAATTGTGATACACTGAGAGTGTGCGCTGCAATTGCATTATGACACATGTCTCTCTTGAGGTGAATAAAAAACCTAGCACATATTAACTATGCACTTCATGAATAGAAGTGCACTCCAAAGAGGGAGTGCATTGTAATAAGGTCATGCCACATGTTGAAAATTGATGAGCCGTGGATTGAGCAATTTTGGTTTTGTGCTCAACTTTATAAAATGTGTTGTGAAGAAACATGGTGATGCAATCAAAGGCCACCACATGTCTTCTCATTGTTTATCCAATCCTAGTGCAATTTCATTATGCACTCCCTTAATGAAATTGTGATGCAAAGAGGTAGTGTGCTGCAATATTACAATGACATCTATTCTAGGTTTATTATCACCACTTGATGCATTTTAGCTATGCTAGAAACGTAATGTGAAGATGGTATGCAATATTTTATGGATGTGACACATGTCTTAAGTGGTTCAAGATCTTAGAACTTAAGTGACTCAATAAGCACATGCACCAAAGTTGTTTAAAAGATGTGCCTAGGAAATGAGGGGGTTGAGACCATACAAAGTTTTAAACAAGATTTTTAAGAATTTTTGATAAAATATTAATGGGCTGAAAAATCAATGCAGTGACTTAGGCATGAGGGGTTGGTCAATAGATGAGATATAAACCCACAAGTTGTCACTTAAATGATGGGTAACTAAAGTAGACCATCAACTCATGTTTATAAAAAAAAGTGCAAAGGCATGCTCAGACCTAGGGTTTGAGGAGGATTTTTAGCATAAATATAAACCCTTATAAGTGATTAAAGAAAACCCTAGCAAGAAAATACACCATTCAAGAACTCAAGACAAAAACCAAAGCCAAAAGCCAAGAAATTTCATAGAAAGTGTTATAGCCCAACACAAATGGTGTTAAAACTCCCTAAGTATGAATTTTTTTAATAAGGTGACAACATGGGAAGACTTAATAAGCTAAGGGGAAAAAAATTGCATATAAAATTTCATCGATAAATGGTTGGAAGACCTCACTATATGATAAAACAATAAAAAACAAATAGGATACAAAGAGGGACAACCCCATCCAATCTCTAACACACTAAACCAACAAAGGAGATGATCTACATAATATGGGAGGCCTACAAGGGACTCTAAAATGAATCTAAAAACATAGGGGACAAAGGGAAACATTCCCAATAAACCCTACTTATCCTTCAACCAAAGGGAGAACCAAAAATTACTTCACAGTGGGTTCTTACCAACACATGATCCCCAAACTTGGGAGATGAACCACATAAGACCACACATGATCTAAGCCAAAATTGAATTTTTTATAACATAGTAAATTTATTTTAAACCCACATATAAATGTTCCCTAAGTTTATTTTACAAAAATTTCTATAAAGATAAATTGAATAAGGAATGGAAATAGCATTTGATACCAACATCAAGAAAACATGCATACAAAGTTAGATATTTCACCACTTATGTGGGATATTTAAATTTCATCCAAATAGGAGGTTCCATTTTTATATATTACAATTATAAAAGAGGACCCACTATCCTAAATTATATGTATTACATCAATTTATAATAATGAGAGAAAATAAAGGAGAGAACCTCCACTTGCATGCTAACCAAAGATCCACCAAGGTGAAGCCTCCAAGAACTTCAATCTAAAATGATGGTATGGGCACACCACCCAACCATGTGGTACCCTTAGCTTCACCCAATCATGCTAGGAGATAGTAACTTGGGCACAAGTACATCACTCCAACAAAACAAGCATGGCTCACAAATATGCTAATCAATATAAAAATCATCATATACACATGTGGCATCAAATGAAATAAAACACTATCACCATAACATGTACATGGTGAAAGCATGATCACATCAAATGCATATAGGCCATTAGAATGATCATTGAACACCACATGTACAATGTGTTCTAACATCACATACAATAAGTGAAAGGGATAATCCACATCACATAATATATAGCATGAACATAAACACATGTGATCCATTTCCCTTCCAATCACAACATGGCTAGAGGCAAGTCTCTCATTGGACACTTATTCCAAAGACATCAAGGGCAAGGAGCCATAGGATCTATGGAAGGAGTTTCATCACAATATCTCAAAGTGATGGTCAAGAAGAATCAAGAATGCATAAAATTTCCCATGTGTGAAACCCAAATAGCAAGGACTGGCACTCCTTGAGTGCGCATGCCTTCTGTGCTAATACCAAGCCTCTACAACTGCCTGTATCTTGGTTGTTTTTAATTACCCAATGTCATTAGTTGTCACTTAATTAAAAAACTCTTTGTCTATTATATCCTTGGGCCCCTTTGTGTCTTGAATGATATCAAGAGCCACTCCTTTCCTAGACCCTACACCTTAAATCCTAGGTTCATCACCCCAAAGCATTATTTGAGTGTGACATGGATTTTAATGTAAAATTGTGGGGGATAAAAATAAACTTGGTATTAAAAGATTACAAATAAAAAATTAATGAGTCTTCTTTCCCCACATTAAAATTCATTATAAATCATCCCAATTTCAATTTTTTAAATTTATTGTTCACATGAAAACCATAAAAATCCCCAAATCTGTCATTGAAGAAAGCTTCAAATTTTAAAATTCAAATTTTATTTTTTTTTAAATGCCCTTTATTTAAAAATATGCACAAAAACACACTTTTAACATTAAATTTACATTTTATAAATTGTGGAATATTTAACCATAACCATAGCTCAAAATGGATATTTTTCAACTTTTTGAAAAAATAAAATTATTCAAATAAAATGTAGGGAATTGAATCTAAATAAATGCAACATGCTTTCTTAAGGGTAAACATGGAAATAATCCACTGAAGAATTCAAAATATGGAGAAAATGAGAAAAATTACCTCAAGTTTAATATCCCAAAATTACCAATTTTCGTCCAAGTTTGAGGGGTAAATCAAGTTGCAATCTAAACATATCTTCATTCTTCTCTTTGCAATCCAATCTCCTAGCCGAAGAAATCCAATATCAAGCAATTCTAAGAAAATCGATCCATTTTCTAGTTTTGAAAAGAGAGGGTTTGAGAGGGAGAAAACTTTCAAAAAAAAAAAACCAAGCCTTTTTTCTTTTTCTTTCTCTTTTTTATTTTTGATTTCAAATTTCATTTTCATTGTTAATTTTTTCCTTTCTATTTTTTTCCCTCTATTTCATTTCTTTAATTTTCATTAAATCAAAATCTCCTAATTTTTTTTTTTTCTAAAGATAATAAAATAATACAATTAATTTATTTTCTAAAATTTAAATAATTGAAATTGAACTTCTCACAAAAAGAAATACTTTCTAATCAAAATAAAACTAATTACAATAATTAAATATCATTTCTGATGCATATGAAATTACAAATTTTCCCTTTCTTTCTTTCTTTATTTCTCAATTTACAATGGATCAAACACACTATTCACACACATGATTGAATATTTAAAAATACAATTGTATGCAAAAAAAATAACAATCACAACATAACTCACAAAATTACTTTTTTCCACAACACATGGAGTCTAAAATCTCTACCCATGATCTATATAATTTGAAAAATATGATCAATATTCTTGTTGGAGGACTGAGTGTCGAAAGGTGAATGAGCTTTGCTAGAGTTTCTTCTGTCTATGGTCATTCTTGGCCCCTCTTGCATCATACCATGCCATAGGCATAGGATTTTCTCATTTACTATGTGTACAACCACATTTACTACATTTTTCTTGGATTTATTATGCCTTCAATCGGTTCTAACCCAATAGTTCTTGTTAGTGTTGGCATTTCGATGAATCTACTCAATGACTCCCCCTTTGAAAAAACATCCTCAAAAATTTGTTTTGAAAGTGTTCCACGGGGTAAGTCTTTTGACTCCTTGACCGATGTTGTTTTACCCTTGCTAGATTTTGATTTTGCATGTCAATGGTTAGAGTAGCATACTCTTGTTGGCTATTTTGTTGGGAGGAATCCTCTTAAAGTGTGCTTAAATAATGGGTCCATAAGGCCTAGGTCCCTCATGAGGTCCACCTTGATATGGTCTAAAATTTGACCAATTTTTTTTAATTTTTCGCTTTGTGGAGGTTAGTCATGTTCAGGCCATCTTGAACCGTGGTCCTTGGTCTATTTGGTCCTTTTTGTTGGTTTTCCAGTCGTGGACCTGGGATTTTTCTATCTCAGATGACACCAGGTTATAGGTTCTAGTCTGGATTGAGTTTCATGGTTCGTCATTGTAGTGTGTGCCTTTTTTGCAACATATTGTGTCCTCTTTGGGGAGGGTTATTTGTGTTGAACCAGATAGGTTCTTTCACTAAGCTCACCCTCAAAAGTGGGTTTGTGTCAAAGTGGACCTTTCACAGGATTTGAAAGAGTCCATTGATATTCTAATTGGCTCTCTCTAGCATACCTAGAAAGTCACTTATTTTAGCCAGCCAAATACTTGTTATAGGTGTTAGTTCGCAAACCACAAGATTAAGGATTTCCCTCTAATAGTTCCTCACACTCCTTCGTTGCCACGGGATATTGAAAAATCCCTGTTAGGTAGAAAATATTGTTGCCAAACCAGAGGAAAAGTGGAAAACAATTACCTACCAAAAAAAAAATCCAATGGCTCTAGGATGGTTTCCAAAGTCCCCGAGAAAAAAAAAGAGATTTCAAACCCTTTTTTCAAGGGGAAAGAAGCCTAGGTTGGATCCACCAATACTTTTGTGTGGCCAAGGCCTAAGGATATGCCCCAACTTATTGTAGTCATGATAACACAACCAATTGAATCTCGTCCTATGTCGGGAGCTCATAGGAGGTCTCAAATCCCTTCTCGAACTATAGAAGAAGGAGAATATGTTCAAGATAAATGGAGACTTTCATCTCCAACCATTCAAATTAGCTTAGTTTCGCTAGAATTTTTATAGAATCACTTCTCCACTTTTGATGAGGAGCTGAAATTTGATGATATGGAGGAGTTTCATTCATGAATTTCCTCTCATGAAATGTTCAAGGTCTAACAAACCTCTCTAGGAAGTATTCCATTAGGGTTACTCTTCAGAAGTATGCTAGTATTGATGTTCTATGTCTTCAAGAAGTGAAATTTGTTGGTTTTTTGCTTGCTTTAGCTTGTTGTTCTATTTGGCCAACCAATAAAATTCTTTGTACTAAACATGAGGCCAAATGTGGTGGAGCGGTCACCCTTCTGTCCCCACGGTGGCTTGCTTGTGTGGTTGATCATGGGTCTGACCCCATACATATGCTCATCTAGATTCTTCTTACATTGATAATCATTCCTTTGAGATTATTAATGTTTATGCCTTGAATCATGTTGTTGAAAGATCTCTTCATTGGCGTTGGATTATTGATTCACTGTCAGTTGCTACTTGGCTCTTGTGTGGGGACTTCAATATGGTTGAGATGGCATACGACAAGGATGATACTCTGCCATTCTTATGGGAAGCTGGAAAAAGAGAGACATGGTACTACATGAGCAATAAATTAGGGCTCTTTGATCCTAATACTAGTCGCTTCCATTCTCATTCTCTTTGGTACACTTGGTGCAACTACCAGGCTTGGTTAGGATAGGATATTTAAATTCCTTGATCGTGCCATGATCTCAACTCAATCTTTTTTCTCGTTTTCCAAATCTTCACCACTTTTGGTTAGGTCATTAGTGGATGTGACGTTGTTAGACCACTTTCCCATTTCAGTTTACATTGAATGGGAGTTAAGGTAGCCTTGTTCCAGTAGGGCTCAATTCTTTTTGAAAACATCCTTGTTGAATCATTAGCCCATGTTGGCCCACATTCATATATTTTGGAATTTGGAGTGCATGCCACCTCACAATATAGGTTGGATTTCTTGGTGGAATGATGTCATCACTCACACGGTGAGGTTTCTCTACATTTATGGGTTTCAGCTGGCCATCTTTCATCGAAGGTCCTATGAGATGACCACATTTTATCTCCACTCTATCACCAAGGCTCTGGTGGCTAGCCCTTTTTCCCCTTCCTTGCAAGTCAGGGTGGTGGAGTTAAGGCACAAAAAATAAATTACTGATAATTATGCTGCTAGAGGGGTGAAAATCAAGGCCAGGTTACACTAACTTAAAATTAAAGATCATGCCTCCAAAGAATTTTTCTTGGCCCTTCGTGTTAGGAACTCTTCTCCTGGTATTAAATGGATCAAATATGGCAATGTTGTGTTGTTCGAGTTTCCTAATATTCTCCAAGCCTTTATTAGGCATTATGAGCAGGGTATGTGTAGGATCATCATGGAAAAAATAGGCCCTTAAGTGGCAAAAAATTAAGAAAAATTAGAGTTAGGAAACTTGATGTAAAAATTTGAATAAGTTATCTATATTATTTAAAAAATATGTAAGAATAGATTCTATAGCAAATTGAATGTAGTTTCTAAACTACTAGGTTTATTTTTTTGAAAAAAAAATCTATTTGGTGAAATTTTGAAATTTCAATGCAATAGTACTTAAATTTTAGAGAAAAAATAAGAAGTAGGTGTATGTCCGACCACCCTAACCACAATAAAATGATAATATTTTTTTATAATATTTTAGACACAAGTAGAGGAATCATGTCCAGATGTGATGCATATTTTTTTTGTATTTTTTTCCATGTAAATAATTAATTATGAATTTTTTATTACAACATTTTAAAATATAAAAACTTGTATGTCTGACCACCTTAACTTGGTCAAAATTTTATGAAATTCAATTTTTATTTTTGTAATCCTATAGTATGCAAAGCATAGAATGTGATGCATGTTTTGGATTCAAAAAATGTGATACCATTTGAGAGCTATATATGTTTTTCAATCAGCCTATCAATCAGGGCTTTAGTCGTAATTCAAATAGAAAATAAATAATAATTATTTATTAAATTCAAAGTAAAGAATAATTTATATTTTGGAAAGCTGAGAATCTCCTTTAAAAACCATTTTTATTTCATCAATTTTGGGTAAAAAAAAGTCATCAGCCACATACCTTACAAATACCCATCATATTGCCACTTTTTGGCCCATCATGATCCTGCACATACCCAGCAGGTGTTTATATCTTAAGATTACACTCTGGAGCGACATCAAGCTCTTCAAGATTGTCTTTCTATTGTGCCAAATAGACCATCCTCAGCCCAGAAATCCTTATGTGAGCAATTGCTCACAATTGAGGATCTTAAAGAAGCAGTCCACACTATGGCAGATGACAAAGCCCCAGGAATTGATGGCTTCTTGCATGAATTTTACAAAGCCCTTTGGGATTGTGTTGGGCATGATCTACATAAGGTTTATCTTGAAGCTTTTCATTCTAAAACTTTAGAAAATCTTATCAATAAGGGCAATACTTAATTCATACCTAAGTCTAGTGATCTTGAGGATATCTATAACTGGTGGTCCATCACGCTCCTCAATGTCTCTTATAAAATAATTGCCAAATCCCTTGCCTTGAAAATATTCCATCTTTTGCCTCAGATTTTACACTCGGAGCAAACAAGTTTCACTAGTCCAGGTTCATTTTGGACAACATTATTGTTGTTTGGGAAGGGATGAAATGGGCCAGACACTCTAATCAAAAAGCTATTTTTTATTAAAATAGATTTTCCCAAAGCTTATGACTATATTGAATAGCCTTTTATTCTTTCCATTCTAGCTTCCTTAGGGTTTGTCCCTCATTTCATACAGGTTGTGCAAATGCTATTCTTTGACACCCCTGCTTGCATCACCATTAATGGTTTCCAATCCCCTTCCTTTGGTTTGTTCTATTCCATTTGCCAGGGTTTCTCACTTGCCCCCTCACTTTATGTGCTTGTTGTTGAAGGGTTTGGATACTTGTTGGCTCATGTTGTTTCCCAGAGGTGGGTTCGTGGCATTTCCTTACCTAATTCACCAGCCCAGCTGGTCAATGGCCACTTCTATGATCTTTTCTCACTCTTTTGGAAGAGGAAAATAATGTCAAAGTTTCTCTGGATTGCCTTGAGACTTTCTTCCTTTCCTTTGGCTATGTCATTCAATGGCATAGAGCCTTATGCTACAAACAGTCTATCCTACCCAGTCCTTAATGGATTCATAAATATGGTTGGAAGTGGATTGGTCCAGGTGAAATATTTTGATTCCTAGGAATTCCTTTTGCTTTCTAGGCTTCTCCTGTAGATCTCTAACAAGTAGTTATTTCTTGAATCGAGCAAAAATTGGCTTACTAGATTACCAAGCCTCTTTCTCTGGCTTATAAATTCCAAATTTTTTCTAAGGTGTCAGAAGCTACGCATGTTTACTATTATTCTTGCTGGTCACCCTCAAAGGCTGCTTATGCTAAGCTTGAAAATCTTCAATGCGACTTTCTTTGGGCCTCTTTTGAGATGCATCGAGGGTTTCATTGCATTGCCTGGGAGTTCTATTACCTACCCAGAGACTCTAGAGGGCTTGGCCTACTCTCCACTCAATGGAAAGGGATTTCTCTTTGTGTCAAATAGATTATCAGAGTGCTTACTAGTGATGAGGCCTAGAAAAGTCTTCTCAGACATTGCATTCAGTCTGGCTTTCCATCACACAAAATGACCTAGAATGGGATTGTCTTTCAAACCCTTTTGGTCATGAGGGAACTACTCCAGATTGTGTGAACTTTCATGGCCAAGATCATTTGAAGATCTTGGGAGGCAGTTAAGCCCTAGCTCTGTTGGGTTGGCTCTGGTTTTCATGATGGGCTTTTTCTCAATCAATAGAACATGTGGTGGTCACCTCATTTTGCCAGTAATGGTCAGCCTCTAGCCAAGTAAACTTGGCTTAAGGCCCTAAGATTTCACAAGAAAGGTAGTCATACCTTGCATCACGTGTTTCATAGACCCACGATGTGTATCATGTCATGGGAATATTTTTGTGCTCATTATAGGCTTCAAAACCAAGACTCTAACACCTATGATTTTTTGGTGAATGCCATTTTGGCTGAGATGCTTTATAAGGTGGGTATTCATGCCACCAAGCCCTAGTGGAAGGAATAGAAGTGGTACCCAGAGACCCCTTTCAAGAATTACAAGTCTCAACTTGGCTATCTGTGGCTTTCACCTCATTTTCCTAAGGTTGATAGTTTGAACCAGTAGTTGCATCTCCAGTCTTCTATGTTTGTTTGGCATAAAATATTTTTTGTCACTTCATCTGTAAGTGTTGAGCTAAATCTCGCCTACTTTGCTTGGTGTATTATTTTCCAAGGCTTACTTGTAGGGTATTGATTTGTCCACTTGGGGGTCCAGGACCCTCGTTGCCCATTTTGTGGGAAGGTAGCTCCGTTTAAGGATCTTTTCTATTTTTTTACCAAAGCTCAACAACTGGGTATGTGCAAGATCATCATGGAAAAAATAGACCCTTAAGTGGTGAAAATTTTAAAAAAATCAGAGTTAGGCAACTTGATGTAAAAATTTGAATAAGTTATCTATATTATTTCAAAAATATGTAGCAATAGAATCTATAGAAAATTGAATGTAGTTTATAAACTACTAGGTTTATTTAAAAAAAATCAAAATCTATTTAGTGAAAATTTGAAATTTCAATGCAGTAGTACTTAAATTTCAGGGAAAAAATAAGAAGTAGGTGTTTGTCTAATCACCCTAACCACAATAAAATGATAATGTTTTTTTATAAAATTTTAGATATAAGTAGAGGACTTATGTCTTGATGTGATGCATATTTTTTTATAATTTTTTTCCAAGTAAATAATTAATTATGAATTTTTTATTACAACTTTTAAAAAATATAAAAACTCGTATGTCTGACCACCTTAACTTGGTCAAAACTTCATGAAATTCATTTTTTTTGTTTTAATCAATATAGTATGCTAAGCATAGAATGTGACGCATGTTTCAGATTCAAAAAATGTGATATCGTTTGAAAGCTATAGATGTTTTTCAATTAGCCTATCAATCAGAACTTTAGTCATAATTCAAATAGAAAATGAATAATAATTATTTATTAAATTCAAAGTAAAGCATAATTTATATTGGTGGAAAGTTGAGATTCTCCTTTAAAAACCCTTTTCATTTCATCAATTTTGGGTAAAAAAAATGTCATCAGCCACATACCCTACAAATACCCATCATATCGCCACTTTTTGGCCATCATGATCTTGCACATACCCAACTATGGAATCGAATTCATGGCTTCTTTTGACTATTTAGGCCAGAGTCATTTTCTTGGCATATGATTATGTTGGGTGATTCACCCAAGATTCCCACGAAGTATACCCAAATTTGGCACACTTTCAGGGTGGAAATCCTCTTCAATATTTGGAAAGATATAAATGCCTGCATATTTTCTCATAGCCAGATTGATAAATATGTATCTCTATACTTTAAAGCAATTATTTGTTCTAATTTTATTTTGCAGATACAAGTGCAAGAAAATAAAGTTGTGCTTGAAGTCTGTCACCTCCAAGTGCTTTTGGACCACTAGGGAAATGCCCCTTGCACTGTGGCTCAAGTGCCCTCTTTGCCTATTGATTCCTGCATCCGATCACCCCACAAGGCTTGTGGTGGAGTGGCTCTACTCATCCCTACTCTCAGGCTCCTCCTCATCATGGCTCCTTCCCTTCTTGGCAGCCGTGTTCTCCTCCACCACGGGCGGACCTAGGGTGGCCCTCTAGAGGGGTGGCAGGGGACAATGTTGGCACTTCTAAGTGGCCCATTGATAATGCTCCTGGTAGTGGTTATGGTTGGCCATATATTACAAAATGGCCCCTACGTTTGGACTTAGCAATCTTGCCCAAACACGAGGATAAAGAAAAAGAAGATGACGATGGTTGGGGTCCTCCTAACATCACTCCAAACCCCGTTGATGTATGGGGAAAGAAACCAAATGACAAGGACCCTCTGCCCCTTACTAACACTGCTCTGGCCACATGATGGCCTTTTTTTTTCATGTTTGTAATGTTTATTCCTTTCTGGGCTTGAACCATGTGACTGAACTCTTGGGTTCTACCATATGACTCTCAGGGTGTTCCTTTTTACCACCCACCTTTTTTTTATGAATATGTATTTCTATCTTTATAATTAATATAGATACATGCCTATTCATAAAAAAATATTCTACCCATTCAATTTAAAAACTAGAAGGTAAAACATGACTCATCTCGCACTCAATTGAGTGCAATAGAGGTTACCAAATATAATAAGTCCAAAGTGACATCTTCAATTATCACCATTCAAGAATAAAGGTGGAAAAATAACCCTATACATATACCCACTCAACACACATGGAAATCATCCAATAGGGTTCAACATCATATATCATATAACCATAGAATTATGATAATTCTAGTTAAAATTCTAAATACTAAGATCATTAATCATCACATATATGATTCTATTGCAATAAAGTATAACATAAGAAACTCAATAAGCACAACACTAACAAAATAAATCAACCCCTCACAAGGAACTTGACACACTACCAAGCATGCATTGCAATAGAACCAAGACTATAAAAGAATGGTGAAGTTGAAACATCAATAGTCACTCAAATAAACAAGAAAAAGGATGACGTATGCATCCCCTAATACATAGTCAGAAGGCAATAGTGAGACCGAGACATCTCAAGGAAATGAATGGGGGGCATTACACGTATGACCTAGGATAATATAGAGAAATTTATATAATCAAGCATAAATCAACCTAGGTAAATACATGATAGTTGATATTGATAACTAATAATATTGAATATAAGAAATGTGAATATAAATTAGATATGCTTAGCTCAATAATTGAAGAATAATATAAAAATTATATGGATCTAAATTTGATGTGTTTAAAAATCGGAATGAGTGGCTAATATATTAGTAAATCTTATAAATAAGATTTAGAATATTTAGTTGTGAAAGTGTAGGGTTGAGTTTAGTTGTTAGGGGTAAATCTATGTTTGCAAATTTATCCTACACACATGAAATTGATCTATATAATTTGTATCTAAATATTTCTTCTTCACTTTGCTTTATATGTCTTGATTTCATCTAAGATTCTTCATGTTTGCAAGGGCTAATAGTATTGATAAATTATTTTTTTAAAGTTTTGGTACAACCAAGATGCTAAACCATCTTGAAATTGGACAATATAAAGAAAGTCACTCCTCAATTATATAAATGTCAATCTACAATGATTGTTCAATACTATGTTCCTTTTAAAGTGCCAATTAAAGTGTGTAAATTAAATAATTTCTCTCTATAACTAGATGATAAGAATTAATACATGTTGAATTATTTTAAATATAAAGGCATAACAATAAATTATCTAAAATGTACTTAGTAGGCTCTGGAAGGGTTTTCATTTGACTTTTTAATTTAGAAAATTAAACATAAATGTTGGGTAAATATAATTTGGGATATGGATAAGTATAATGCATATAGGTAAATATAAATTAGGACATGGATAGAGATCATGCATAGAACAAGACACACCTTTATATTTTGTTTTCATTTATTGATGCATTCACATAAAAATGCACATGTTTCAAAATAGGTACAAAACTAAATGGGAAATGACACATGTAGATTTCACCATTACAATAATAATGGCTTATCAACCAAAAATATTATAAAATTTAGTTTTCAAATAAAGTTTGGGGTTATAAGTTATAGGAAAAAACATTAATCTTTCTAAGCCTTAAAGATTTTAGATATAAGTTATAAGGGAAATAATTAATATTGTGTGGTAGATAATGTTAACGATGGCATAGCTTTCTATACTTGTAAAAAAAAATATATATTTTCTTTAATTATCTTGGCTAATTTAATCAATTAAGAATAAATTAATGAAGATTAATATGAGCTAGGTAAAATAATTTTAAGAAATGTATGAAAATTAAATATGAATAATAGGAATATCTAGCTCTAGAATTGATGATAAGTTATCGATGATGTTCTCAATTGATTTTGTCACTATCCAAACTTAATACCTTCAATCTAATGACTATCTTAGAATTTGTACCATCTTAAACAACTTTGTGGTTCAATCTTGAATTTTATGAATCTAATATGTTGTGTTAATCTAATATTTTTTGCACAAGAATCAATTGATTGAATATGCATCTATAAAAAACTAGCTTCATTTTTTTGGTATCTTAATCTATTAAGATAGTGATTACAAACAACTTTAGGAGATAGCCATCTTCTTCAGTGAACAATATCTCTTTGGTCAATCCTCTTATTGGATTAGATTAATAATGATGAACAATAAAAAAGACAACATATACAAACATATAAATGACTTATATGAGGATGATATGAATCTAATTCTTTATTACCTTTTAGAAATCAAAGTGTGTTCTAATGATTTTTTCCTTGTAATTCCCTCTTCATTTGAATTAATTGTATATTAAATGTCTTTAAATACATTGACATATGAACATGTTGTATAAATGTGTGTTAAGTTAGTTCATAATAGCTAATAGATGGGGGTGGGAAAATTAGAATTAGAATATAAACATATTGAATTTTGGGGTTAGTTTAAGTCACTTGGAAATGAACCTTAGGACAAATAATAATTTTGAGGTAGGGCGAGAATGTATAGGAATATATGTGAATAAAGATGTGCAAATGACAAATATCTTAGACTTAGTGCAAATAAAGGTTTAATGAATGTAGATATGGATTGAGCCATGAGCCAAACATAAAACAGGAATATGTCACTTGTCTATATGTTATAATCTTAAAATATTTCACCAAAATAAAAACAAAACTAAATTTGAAATAAATATAACTATGCAAACTTCACCATTACAATAACATACAAAAATAAATTACCAAACAAGATTTAAAATTTGTAATTCAAGATTCATAATATATTACTTATGTTTTATTAAAATTATATTATAAAAATATTACAATTTAATAATTAATTGAAATAAAAGAAATATTTATTTTCATAAAATCGCCACCTAGAAAACTATATTGCGGTCTGCCTCACTTCTACCTACTTATATAGTAATTTTAAGGTAGACTTGGCTTTCTTATATCACAACCCTTATTAACTAGCCAAGTAGAAAATAATACTATGTAATATGCACTTGGAGGCAAGAGCAGATGGACTTTTATAATATAAGAAATGATAATATGATACATGTGATCAGGTTTGAAACGGGTGTGGTTCGTACGAGGAGGATCCATTTAGGTTATTGTGGCATTGCCAAGACATTTCCATTGGACTTTCTTCACCATGATGTCTTTATCGAGACTGAGAAGTCTTATAAAGACATCAATACTTTGTCTTCACCAATTTATAGTGAAGACAGTAGATTGATCTCTTCAGCAATGATGTATAATTGGTGAAGACAGTAGATTCATCTCTTTAGCAATGATGTATTCATCAATCTACAGTGAAAGAAAGTTGTATTGAATCATTGATGTCTTCACCAATCTACAGTGAAAGAAAGTCGTATTGAATCATTGATATTTTTACCAATCTTCGGTGAAAGAAAGTAGTATTGAATCATTGATATCTTTACCAATCTACAGTAAAAGAAAGTAGTATCATTGATATCTCGAACCACTGATATCTTTACCAATCTACAGTAAAAGAAAGTAGTATCATTGATATCTTGAAAGTATTATCATTGATATCTTCACCAATCTACAATAAAAGAAAGTAGTATTGATGCCTTCCCAATCTACAGTGAAGAAAGTCCAATGGAAATGTCTTGGCAATGCCACGATAACATATTTTTATTCACACCATTTTATTCATTACAAAAACAAGTTACAATTACCTCTGTATTTATATAGGATTTGATGCATATGATTCTATTGATTTAGGAGATAAAAACAAAATAGAGCACTACAACATAAGTCTGTGAGACGTGGAGAATATGGTAGGTATCATGGAGGATGGAGTAACAAATAGTTTACATGACTAGATAACAAGTAAACAAACTTCTTGTTCTGTCATAACTGACAACATACATGGGCAGTAGCTATGGAGATGTGGAGGATGGACTTAGCAAACAACTTTAATCGATGGACAACAAACTTCAGTTCAGTTTCAATTGATTGTACATGTGGGAGGAATTAGACTATTTCAATAGTTAGCTTAAGCCACTTGGAAATGAACCTTAGGGAAAGTAATAAATTTGAGGTAAGGCGAGAATATGTAGGAATTGATGTGAATAAGGATGTGCAAATGGCAAATATCTTAGTGCCAATAAAGGTTTTATGAATGTAAATATGGATTGAGCCATGAGTCCAACATAATACAAGAATATATCACTTGTTTATATGTTACTATATTAAAATATTCCATCGAGATAAGCACAAAATTATATTTGAAATAAATATGACTGCAAATTTCATCATTATAATAACATACAAAAATATAAAATTAAATTACCAAATAGGATTTAAAATTTGAGATTCAAGATTCAAAATATATTAATTACGTTTCTCTAAAAATTATATAATAAAAAATTACAATTTAATAATTAATTGAAATAAAAAATTTTTTTTTTTTCATAAAACCACCAACTATGAAAACTATATTGCGGTCTGCCTCGCTTCTACCTACTTACATAATACTTTTAGGTAGACTTGGCTTTCTTATATTACAGCCCTTATTAACTAGCCAAGTAGTAAACAATACTATGTAATAATATGCGCTTGGAGGCGAGAGCAGATGGACTTTTATAATATAAGAAATGATAATACGATACATGTGGTCGGGTTTGAAACGGGTGTGGTTCGTACAAGGAGGAGCCATTTAGATTATGTCTTGGCATTGCCAAGACATTTCCATTGGACTTTCTTCTATTTTATCAAGACTTTTCAGATAAAGACATTAATACTTCATCAATCTATCATTGTCTAGACAGTAGCAATGAGATCATGCCGAGCTTAGATGTCCAAAGTGTAGCTATAATGGTTGCACTTTGGACATGTCAAGATCAAGATCATGCTGAAGTCAGATCATGCTGAAGTCAGATGTTCAAAGTGTAGCTATAATGGCTATAATGGCTGCACTTTGGACATGCTAAAATCATGCCGAGGTCAGCATGTCCAAAGTGCAGCCATTATAACTACACTTTGGACATCTGACCTCACCATGATCTTGATCTTGGCATGTCCAAAGTGCAACCATTATAGCTACACTTTGGACGTCTGAGCTCGGCATGATCTCATTGCTACTGTTTAGACAATGATAGATTGATGAAGTATTATTGTCTTTATCTGAAAAGTATTGATAAAATAGAAGAAATTCCAATGGAAATGTCTTGGCAATGCTACCATAACCTAAATGGCTCCTCCTCGTAACCTAAATGGCTCCTCCTCATACGAACCACACCCGTTTCAAACCCGATCACATTTCTAATCTTATAAAAAGGGCATCTGCCCTTTGCCTCCAAGCATATTACACATTATTGTTCAGACGTACTTGGTTAGTAAGTAATGGATGTACGCTTGTCAGTCCCTGAATTGAGTCGTCTTGCATCTGTGCAACATAGAAGAAATTTGGCATACATGCTGCTTTTGCACGTTTTCTCTCTTCGCGATCAAATTTTGGGTAATGAAAAATTCATCTCAGACCAACAATTGGGAATTGATAAGTTGCTGGGCTATTATGTTTCTATTGTTGGAGCGGTCCTGTCCGCAATATTTACTGCTCAAATAGTTGAGAGGAAAAAGCACTGTGCTACATGGTGGACTCTGCCTGTTCTAGTTGCTATTGCATCTATTGGTATAATTGGAACAATTGCTCTAAAGCTCTACACCCAGTTTACTGCCTTTGTTAATCGGCCAAGTCTTGTCCAACAGCTTAATATGTTGGTTGACGCGGTTCACAACATTGAAAGTCAATTGCTGGTGAGGATTAACCCTTCTCTATTCAACGATTTACGCATCATGCAAATGATGCTAAATCTTAGAGGGGGGATGTCTGTTCGATGTTGGTGTGTTAAAAGGGCTGGGTTTCTGATAGGATTAACAAGTTTCTCACTTTTTATTTTTATCTCCTGCAAACGTCTCACCTGCTGAAATGTAAGAGGAAATTAACAAATGCATATTCAGATAGCGTTGATGTTTTCAATATATTAATGATGTTTAGCAGTTCTGAGTGTGGGAGATGGTCTCAGCTTTCAGTTTTGGCTTGTTTCCATATAGCTGTTCTGGTTTCTGTGGCTGTTCTCCTTTCCAGTTTGTTGTCTCTATATTTCTTTTCAGCAGATCTATTGATGAGAGTTGTTTTCAAGCTTAAGGCTGTTATTCTTACAACCGCTTGAATGCTCTGTAGGAATGGCTGTTGGCTGTCTGTTTGACTGTGCTGGCACGTGTTTGGTTGTGGACGAAGTCAAATAAAAAGAGTCTTTGCAGACAGGTTTCTAAGATTAGTTGGAACCCTCACTGGGTTTGCTACAGTGATATATTAGTTATTCAGCACCAGCTGTGTTTGTCTCTTCTTTGAGTGTTGTCAGTTTTCAATAAAAACTTTATGTAAGCGTAGATATAAATATCTCGTTTCTTGTCTCAAGTCTTATTGTGATTTTGAACTAAAGTTTTCAATTAGAAGTTCTTGGCTTTGATTAATACAAATTAAAAAAGAAAAAGAGTTTTCAATTAGAAGTTCGATGGATAAGATTTTAGATTGTAAAATGTCAAAAATTGTGGGCAATTGGTTTTTTATGCAACAGCTAAAAAGAGATTGTTGGGTTTGTATGGTCCCCTTATTAATCCTTTTTAATTAAGTGATTATAAGTATAATCCAATCATATTATTTTTCTTCCTTAAAACTTTGGATAGAAAATAGTTTAAAGTTACAATTGTTAAAATAAAAACATAAAAACATATTATTTATCTTAAATATTATTAATTTTATATTTAAAATTTAGTCATATTGTAAAATATTTTTTGAATTGTTGCATTTATTAAATCTAAATGTTAAAATATCAATTTAAATAATTAACGTATATTCATTAAAGTAAATCATAAAATAATATTAATTTTCAATCACATAATCTATGTTCTTCTTATTGATGACTAAATGCTTATGTATATGTGTAGTTATATTTTGTATCATATATGTGGTTTTAAAAATATGTGTTTCATATATCTTCTCAAAATAGGATTTTAATAATTTTCAATCACATAATCTATGTTGTCTTTATAGTTAACCATAACCCTAACCCTCAACCATAACCCAAAATCCAACCCTAACCTTAACCCTAACCCTAACCTTGAATCCAACCCTGATACTAATCCTGATAAGAACAGTAACCCTCATCCTAAAATCTAAGCATAACCCTAATGCCAATACTAATGTTAACCTAAACCTTAACCCTAATTCCATCTCTTACCCTAACCCTAACCCTAACTTTAACCGCACCTTTCATCTTAATTCTATGTCTAATCCTAACTATAACCCTAATTGTGATAATAACATCAATCCAAATTATAATTCTATTTCTAATTCTAATCATAACTTTAACCCTAATCGTAACCCTAATAATAACTCCAACCCTAATACCAATTTTATCTCTAAACCTAATCCTAACCCTATTCCCAATAATAAAAATATTCCCAACCCTAACCCTCATTTTTTGTCTAACCCTAATGCTAATCCTAATAATAACACTATCTGTAACCCTAGCCCAAACCTTATCCCAAATGTTAATCCCAAACACAAGCTCCAACCCTAACCTTAACCCTATTCCTAACCCTAACCCTAACCCTAACAATAATAATTTTGTCATCCATATCCCATTGCAAATGCTACTAACATATATATTATATTAAAATTCTGAGACGTCTATTGCACTTTTATATGTGTCTAATTGATTATAAAATAGATGCTGGAAAAAGATATCTCTCGATATATTATTAAAATAATATATATATATATATATATATATATATACTAGTCATAAAATTAATTAAAAAATAAATTCTTAATACCTAGACGGTGTGTTGATGTTGATAATGTGTGAAACGTAATAGAGCAATACAAACAGCTGACTTTTTTAATGGCGTATTATGCGCCCAATTTATCTACTCGTGATTGTAAGTGGCATCAAAAGTGTGATTTTTCTAATAACAAGACCTTAACGGTGCGGCTGTGAGCAAGCGAAATAACTTATGTAGCATTCTATATTACTATTATATAACTATGTCGGTAGACGTTCTTTTCCGAGAAGTAGTGTACTCATCTCATATATGCTCTAAATCTTTGACGGCTTAGTTGGTACATGTTAGGCTCGCTAAACCTAGGAATGCCCGTTAACCGTTACAGTCAGCAATCAGCCGCTCTGTTCCTGCGCATGAGCCAAACCAAGTCAAACTCAGTGTTTGATCACATAAAAGAACGAGATAGCCTCTCATGGGTGTCCTCACGAGGCAGTCGCGCCGTTTCACCATATGCAACGAGCAGATCCCTAACCCGATCAGTTTACCTTTGCCAGCATACTCATCGCCTGTGCCAAAATGGGAGCTTTGGAGCAGGGTATAAGTATCCATTAAGCACAAAGGAGAGAATAATTTTGTCAGATATCGTAATTGGAAATGCTCTGGTAGACATTTATGCAAAATGTGGAACCATAGACAAGGCAGGTGAACTGTTTCACCGAATGCCTCAAAGAAATGTGGTCGCACGGAATGCCATGATTCAGGGTATGCACAAATGGGTTTGTTGGCAGGGTATGGACATCCATGAAAGGTTAAATGATATAGGAATTTTGTCAAATGTTATAGTTGCAACTGCCTTTGTAGAAACAAGGCACTTGAACTGTTTGACAGAATACTTCAAAAAGGTGTCATCTCATGGAAATGCCATGATTGCAGGACATGCAAAATGTGGAAGCATACATAATGCATGTGAACTATTTGGCATAATTCCTCAAAAGAAATGTGTTCTCATGGAATGCCCTGATTCCAGGATATTCACAAAATGGATTTGTTGAAATGGCTTTAGGAACTTTGAAGCAAATGCAATTGGTAGGTGTAAAGCCAGACTCTGCAACCTTTGCCAGCATCCTCCCTGCCTATGCCACATAGGAGCTTTGGAACAGGGCACAGACATCCATCAAAGCATAAAGGATAGAGTAATTTTGTCAGATATTGCAATTGCAACAAATGTGGAAGCATAGACAAAGCACATAAACTGTTTGACAAAATGCCTCAAAGAAATGTGGTCTCATGGAATGCCATGATTGCAGGATATGTACAAAATGGATTTGCTGACAAGGCTTTAGAAACTTACAAGCGAATGAAATTGGCAGTTGTAAAGCCAGCATCTTCCCTCCCTATGCCAAAATGGAAGTTTTGGAACAGGTTATGGACGTCCATTAACGCATACTGGAAGGGGAATTTTCGTCAGATATTATGGTTGGAAATGCTCTGGTAGAAATGTATGGAAAATGTGGGAGCATAGACAAGGCACGTGAACTGTTTGATAAAATGCCTCAATGAACTGTGGTTTCATGGAATTCAATGATTGTAGGATATGGACAAAATGGGTTTTGCATGGATACTTTCAGGATCTTTGAATTAATGAAGCACTCTGGAACATATCCTCACATAATAAGCTTTGTTTGTGTTCTTTGTGCATGCAGCCATGCAAGTTTAGTGGGATGTGGGCTGTGTAATCCTTATTGCATTACACCTACAATTGATCATTGCATGGTTGAGCTTCTTGCCCATGCTGGCTATCTTGAGGACACTGTAAACTTTATCATTAAGATGCCAGTTAAATTTATGGTGATTGTGTTGATGTGTTTTCTTGGTGTCTGCAGATCACATATGAATATAGGTTCGCAAGTATTTATAAAGATGCTGCCTTTTGATTTGGATTCTAAAAATACTGTGACTTATGTTCTTCTCTCAAACATCTATGCAGAAGTGGGCAGGTAGTGTGAGGTTCAAATGGTAAGGAGATTGATGAATGATAGGGGGATTAAAAAGATCCTTGGATGTACATGGATTGAAGGCTAAATGGTAAGAAGATTGATGAATGATAAGAGGAATTAAAAAGACCCCTGGATGTACTTGGATTGAAGGCCATAAAATGGTACTTGCATTGTGTGTGGGAGACAGATCACATCCATAGATACAGGAGATCTACTCAAAGTTAGAGAAATTGGCTTGGGAGATGCAAGATATTGTTTTGATTTAAGACACTTAGTGATGCATGGAAACGTAGGAAAAAGAATTATTTCTTTATTATCGTAATGAAAAGTTGGCAATTGCTTTTGGTTTGTTAGACATGACCTCTAGAACAATTATTAGAGTTGTTTAAGAACTTTCGAATATGTGTTAATTATCACATTGCAACAAAATTTTGTCCAGAAATTGATGTGTGATGCAAATTGTTTCCATCATTTTAAATAGGGAGAATGTTGTTGTGGAGATTATTGGTGATGTTAAATGGAGTGATTTGAAAATTAGGCTTGCATTATAATAGTGCACACCATGTTAAACCTGCATTAATAATGAAGGGATAAGGCTTTATTTTCAGTTTGAAGATGTTTTTTTGGTTTTGTTTTTGTTTTTAAGTATTTGGAAATCTAGAATATGATGCTAGCTTTGTCAAATTTGATGTATAGAGTGCAATGGAGATTACTACTTACATTTATATACATTATTGAGGTATTTGTCAAAGACTTATTTTATGATAACATGGATGTTTAATTGAATTGTTTTTATAATACTTACATTTGTATGAAACAAAAAGCTAAAAGAGTAGACAAAAACTAGAAAACAAAAGGCGAGAAACCCTTGAAGTAAGTGGAATGATGCTTGACTAGTGGAAAATGGGAGAGGAGGGCTCACTATTACCCTTTCCATTTTGTATTGTCCTTTTGTTTGGATTATATATATATATATATATATATATATATATATATATATATATATATATATATATATATATATATATATATATATATATAACTATGTTAGGTTAGCCATTTAATTACATTCTATATTCAATACGTAATTTTGTATAAGCCTATGTAGATTTTGTGTCATTTATGGTTAGATATTTTTAATGTCGTTTCACATTCATTTGCTTGGTGAGATAGCTAATAGATTTGTGATTTGCAAATATTTTTTAATTTAATTTGATTTCAATGTTTAAAATTTAATTAGAAATAAACTAGTATAATTTATAATGAAGAAGTAAAAAAATGACAAGTGTATTTATGGCTAATTAGTAGTTATGCATGACATGTGAAAGACTCACATAATGAGGTGTATAGATCGATGTTAGAAAGAAGAGTAACATTTGTATATGTAAAAAATAAATCACAATTATTGCATTATAATTACACATTCATGGTATTACAAAATTGTGCATGAAGAGATTTTTAAATTAATATTAATGATATGAGGGTTTGAAGGTGGTTAGGGAAGAGCTAATAGGATATTTCATAAGTTTTTGGAGTGACAATAGTATTTGAAACAAGAGGAACTCAAAAGGATGAGGGTAATTTTAGAGAAATGCAATGGGAGACATCATATGTTTTTAAAGATTATTATATTTATATTTATAATATAGTCAAATTGACTACTTTACTCAATTGTAGCAAAACCAACAAATGCCTATAAAGTTAAATTCCATTTGCTGAGATAGGAATTGAATAATTTTTCATTACTCACATAACTAGCAAATGTTAGTGAAGACAATGTCATATATCACATGTAGTGTTTGCTTGCAATCCTTAATCACAACTACATTAAGAATATTGAAATCTTGTACTTGGTTCATGTCAAAATTTTATAGTTGGGATTCATTTCATAATTTCTAAAGGCTTCAAGTTGTGGCTAACAAATTTTGTTTAGTTGATCTAAAATGGAATGCTATCATAAGCATACATGTGTATAAACAATGAAGGCAAGAAAAATAGTTTTTGGGAAAGAATCTAGGATGATGAAATTTAATTCGCCATCTCTTGCAAATGCATTTGACAAAATTATGGTTATAAAAGAAAACACATTTTTAAGTTATTATAAGTCTTTATAATGATTGTATTTAACTTTTACAATAGAAGAAGGGAATTTGTTATGAAGTACCTTTTTTCTTATAAAAGCTAAATCACTTTGTAATTATCACCAATAGAATCACACTTAAGGTCTCAATATACATCTATTTTTTTTAAAAATGGATATTTTTGTGTATTCATTATAATAGTAGGGAACATTTAAATGGAAGCGACTCCATTGTCATTAAAAATAAAAATAGTTATAAAATAATCCCATAGATTACATTATAAAAATTGGCAATATGGCAATGGTTCTTTAAGTCATGGGATACATGTGTAGTCATCAAAATAATTTATTATTAAGAAAATATACAAAATTCTAGGCTGCTACATAGGTCAATATTTAGGCCATAAAAAATGTTAATGGTGCAAATATGTGTAAATATCTACCAAACAATCATGTTGTGTATATATATATATATATATATATATATATATATATATATATATATATATGAGCCACACAAACATCACCAAAGCTTAATTAGATTTGTCTTAAGAAGTTCAAAATGGGAGATTGCGGTTTACCTCTTTTATTTTACACTTAGTAGGAAGCATATTTGGGGACTAATTTGTACTATAATCCCAAAAAGTGGCTAGAAAATTTTTCTACTTTACCACTATTTACAAACATATCCCATTACTACAAAGATAGATGTGTACATGAAAATCAAATCATGCAAATGAACTAACTAAATTAACCCATTTATTTACAATTAAATATAACACTCAAGATAAAGCATTTAATGAAATGAGTTTTTCACCAATACCAACCCTTGTTGCACCAAGCTAGATGGTGTTTGTATAAATCTCTTCTAAAATTGCAAAAAATCATATATACCTTTCAATGAAACACTAATACATAGATATTCCAAACACTAATGTTGTGCACAAACAACCAAGTTATTGATTAGTTTCATGTGTCAAAATAACAGTCCAAAGTTTGAGAAAAATGTTTTGGTGCATCACCCATATAGTTTGATTCAATTAAAATTATCTTTCTACCCCATTTCATCAGTAGCAATAGTAGTTTAAGTTAGGATAGGTGAACGCCAAGGGAACTAACTCTCTCTGGGTGAAGCCACAATAGTGGTTTACAATTGAAGTGAGGAAGGAAAACTCACAAAAAATGAATGCATGGAAAAAAAATTGATTTTAGGGGTTTGTATGAACCTATTGGTTCGACCGAACCCATTAGGGGTTCGCTAGAACCTGGGTTTGGGCGAACCCTTTTAATCTTTCCCGAAATTCCAACAAAACCCCTTATAAAGGGGTTGAATGAACCCTGGTTGAGCGAGCCTCTAGGGTTCGCTCGAACCCCTAGGGGTTTCGAACCCCCCTCATCCCACTGAGACACAAAAAAATCCTGAATTTTGCCACAGAGCTTGGGTTGGGGATGAAAATGGATGAATCTTCACAAACCCGGTTGGAAGGTAGTCCTCGGAATGATCTATCCAATGAATATAATTTTAATATGTTTTGGTTTTATTATGTATTTGTTTTTTTAGTTTTATTAAAAATAGGTTTTTCATCGAAAATGAAGGTCTCTGTTCTGCACATGTGGAAAAATAGCAAATTATCAAAAAATTGAAAAATATGAGTGCACCAGATATTGAAGTCCTTGGTCCAACAAAAAAAATAAAAAAATTCGATATACAAAAAAAGTTATGCATTATACGATCGTGCTAATCGAATTGTAATTGGTTTGACTTCAAAACTTGATTAAAGAAAAAATATTCAATAAAAATCTATCTAACCAAGTGGAAGCACTAGATATCAGAGTTGTAAATCTAAATTCAAAAGAATTAGAATTTTATCCTTCATGGAAAAAAAGTTATACGTTATACGATGTGTGTCACTTTTTAAAAATGTTGTTTTTTGAAAAAAATCAGTTTTCGTGGGAGATGGAAAAAGAAGTGCAATTTGATTCCAAAAATTTTGAATTTTTTTTTTTTTAGAATCTACAGAGAAAATGTGATGAGACTCTAGTTTGCATCATCTTCAAATTCTTCACGATTTAGCCGTTATAGGTGCCCAAATATGAATATTTAGTTAAAAATAATAATTTCAGTGTCCAGTTCGGCCAAAAATTGTAAACCACTATTGTGGGATCACCCCTCTAGAGGTTATTTTCCACCATAGGTGACCCACAAACCTAGAAAGGATCCCACGTTTCACCAGTAGGCTGAGTTTGACAACTTAGCAAGGGTGTACTTCTAGGTGACAAGTAGTATGTTGGAGATCTGTATAGTTTGTGTTGTCATTGATGCCAACAAATCTATGTTGTTGTATTAATGTCAACCTTAGATATTTTTTTATTAGTTGCATTATGTTGTCATTAGTAGTCTCACTGGTGTCAACCTCTAGTTTTTTCTTGATAAGCATGTGTATGGTTGAGTTGTTGTATTGCAATTGGTTTGGTGGTGATGAGATAGTGTTGCAGATGATGAGATGGTGTTTGTGGTGCTTGGTGTTAGAATTGTGAAAAACATGAGCCATGGAATCAAACAAAAAAAAAGACACATTCCACACAAGATATCTGCAAACAATATATGCAATATTCCTTAACAAGAAAAAGCTACAAAAGAACCTCAAGAATCTTCAAGGAAAAAAAAAGTCCTCAAAGGTTGAGAGTTCGAGAGTAAATATCTAGAGAGATAATACAATGAGGGTTGAGTGCTATATAGGAGCAACCCTAAATGGTAAAAGGATTAGATTAGGACAAGTTTCAACACCACATGAGATGAGACAAAATGATCTAATAATAGCTCACTTTAGTTAACATAGAAAAATACTTAGTTAACTTAATAAAGAACTCCTAAGTTTAGCTTAAGTGCATGAGTATAAATTAGACTAATAATAAATTAAAGAGTAATTAATTATTAGCTAATGTATTATTACTCTAACATCCCCCCTTAAGATGAACTTAGGGAGTAGCTAAAAACCCTAAAAAGAGAATGTATGATGGGTTCCAAAAAAATAAGGCCTGGTTAGGTACCCATGTAAAAACAAAAGATCTCTCACAATTAGAGAAAAAGAGAAAAACCACAATGGGAGAAAAATCCTCTCCAAAAGAGAGAAAGGCGAATGAAGTGATAAATATTCCTCCAAATCAAGGTGTGAAGGACTAAGAATCCTCCAACCAAACAATGTATTGAAAAAGAGGAACATGCAGAAGATCGCTAAAGCACTAAGAAGTTGAAAATTGTTGTTGAATGATGATTGATATAGTGCTGAAATGAAGAACCTCCTCTGAAAAAAATTATGACCAGGATCAAGATAACAAGAATCTACATGAGTTCCCTAATGATACTACTTGCATCAAATGGAAAACAAAGGAAAAAATATAGAAAATAAAGATCAAATATCAGGATCCAAGGAGACTATAATCTACATGAGTGCCCCCAACGACACTACTTGAATCAGATGGAAAAAAAAAAGGAAAACATCTAGAAGTTGAAGATACAAGTGGTACATGAATCTGTATGAGTGACCCCAATGACACTACTCAACATGCAGGATGCAAGTAAAAAATATAGGTACTAATCAATCTGAAGAACACTGATCATGAGAAAGACAATAATCTACATGAGTTTCCCCAATGACACTACTTGAATCAAATGGAAAACAAAGGGAAACATCTAGAACTCAACGATACAAATGGTACATGAAACTACCAAAATGACACTACTCAACATGCAAGATGCAAGTTGAAAATACAGGTACCTAGTAGTCTCTAATCAAATGAAAATGGAAGGTCGCCTCCAAAAATAGGAATGTAATAATGTCCATATGGTAAATTCTCCAACTCACTAAAATGCATGTAACTAGCCATTGATGTACATTGCATTTGAAAGTACATAGGAAAAAGAACTAGATACGTAGATCACTCCAACTGTGAAACCAAGGAAGCATTAGCACCAATAGTAGAAATCCCCCATAATGTTGAAAATGAAGAGTCAAGATAGGTACACTGAAAACTGTGTGAAACCAAGAAATGCATGTAGGAGAAACAACCTACAAATAAAAGGGTATGCAAATTAAAGCACACATGCATGAGACAAAAATCAATAGGATTCATTACTATCGTGGAAGGAACACTCACTTGAGAAAGGTGTGATGGAAAACCAAAGGCAAACATCAACCCCCCCATGGCACTTTCTATCATCGTACGAATATAAAAAGGCATAATAAGATGTGTAAAACCCCTAAAAAATATATGCCAAAATAACACTTATCTCACTACGTCTACAAAAGAGAATGTGCATGAAAAAAGATGTCTACAATTCCCAAATAGGAAAGAATATTGGAAATATATAAAGAATAGCCAAAATGATGAACATACCATGCAAACGAAAAAAAATTTAGGAGCTAAGATGTCCAAGTAATTCACCAAAGTGTGAAAACACAAAAAAGTTGAATAAAATGTACCTAGAGAGAAATCTAGAAAAAGTGCATGGATTATTTTCAAGATCTCTAAAAGATAGTTCCAATGCCATTAGAATCACAAAAAATAGAGAAACTGGTCAAAAGTTATGAGCTCGAGACTGAAAAACAACACCTTTGAATTCAACAGGTTGTAGAATGCACCAACAACAAAATCAAGTGATGAGATCCACGCCACTACAAAGTTGGTTGAACCAAATTTTTGACGATATCTTGTTTGCCAAAATTTGATATTGTACACCCAAGTTATGGCGAAAAGAAAAATTGGCCCCCTTTAGGGCACAAAGGGGTATTGAAGGGGCCATACAAGCCATTCGTACCAATGAAATCATGCTAACATCAACATAATATTCCATAGAATACTCTCATTTTTTGGAAAAAGTGGCCCCTTGTAAAAGTCGACAAATGGAATATTCCTTTGATGGTCAGAATATTCGCCAAAGTAGCCGAAAAAGGTAGGTTGTCAAAAAAATCTTTATGGTAGTGTTAGGAAACTAGGAAATTGTCATTGGAAACTCATAGTGGCTGGGAAATAAAATCTAGCTCAAATTTTTGAGGCCATGGGACATTGAAATAGCCATTAGGTATAAGGAGGGTGGCGGCAAAGGGAAAGTCGTCGGTGACTTTTAAATGTCATTGATTGGTAATAAAAATTGGTCACGCCAATTGTATGGATACCTTGTCAAAAATGTGGGGCCCAGAGGGATGAAGGTGTTGCAAGTATGTGCAGATTGGTTTTGTCATTATTGTCAACAAGCTTGTGTTGGCATTGATATCAACAGTATGTGTTGAGGAAGATTGGTGTTGAAGATGAATAGTTCATGATACTTTGATTTGTTGCATTATGTTGTCATCAATTAAGCTAATAGTGTTAACCTTTGGTGTTAATTTGATAAGCTTCTATCTATGGTTATGGTAGTGCTGAATTTGATGTGGATGTGTCTTTGGTGCTTGGTTTCCAAGTTCTTTAAAAAAAATGATAAAAAGAGGAAACGATGTGAATTGCTATGTTGTTCTAGGTTATAGAGAGTTGTTCTAGTTTTTCTCTACATTTCTTCTAGGTTGAAGAGCTTCCTATGTGATTTGGATATGTTGGTGAGATTTTTTTAGAGATGTTATATTCAAGAGATGGCATGCTGGATTGTTGCACAGTAGAATTTGTGTTCACCAGTGTGTGACTGTGCATTGCAAAGGTGTCTGAGAGAAATGTTTTTGCTCCACATTTCTTTGCTATTGTGCTTCAGGTCTTTTGAATTTGAATGTTGTTTGGTGGTGTTGGTAGTTTACCTCATTCAATAGGATTTGAGGTTTGGTTCTTCGGAAGAATTTTTCAAGTAACAGTGTATGGCAGAGTAGTTTGAGTGTACTAGGGTTGTCCATTCTTTAGGTGGAAGTTGTTGTGAAGGAGTTTGTTTGATTTCAGGGTGTTTGAGTAATATTTTAGATCATTTTCAAGCATGGTGTGTGGTTCAAAATTCATCTTTGGGTTTGAGGAAGTGTGTACTTAATTGTGAACCGTAGATTTATGGTTCCTATCGACTTCTCTAGCTCTTCTAGGGTTTTTAATCTAAAAGGAGACAAATAGGGCCCAAAAGTGCTAAGGGTTCATTCAAATTATGTTATGTATGATGTTATCTAAGCTAAATGAAGTTAAATAAGTGAAATTAAGTTATTTAAATGAATGATTATGAATGCAAAACTAAGATTTAAATTATGCTGGAAAACACACTGTGATATGCAAACAATGAACTAAAAGATAAAATAATGCAAAACATAAAGAAATGGGATGAATCAGATTGTAGCTGGGCAAGATTTGATGAATCTAAAATATTGTGAATGTTTTTTGAAGTTACTAAAAATCAACAGTGGGACTCATTCACCCAGGGTGGTGAATTAGTCCTACTACTAATAAAAAAGTGTCAGAAACAAGTTTCTGACTGTCGCGATCCAGAATCTGACAAAATTAAAATTTCTAATCTTAAGGTGGGACTCATTCACAAGTGGTGGTGAATCAGTCCTCTCCCAAAATTTTAAGAAATTAGGAGAGAAATTTGCAACACCAGATCTAGAAAAGTCTGCTTGTTGGGTTGATGAAGTCAAATATGCAAGAAACAAATAGAAAACCTTCTCAAAGCTTGAAATAAAGTTGAATTGAATTGAATCACCTAGTTGACTTGTTGACCAATCTTCAATATCCTAAATGCTTGTAAAATATGCATACAAAGGTCTGCAAACACACATGCAAGAGGGGAAAAATGGTTGATGGTTAGCAAATAGGGGTTTGCCTTGGTCAAACCCCACTTTAGTAATCAAACCCTTAATAAATTAATGAAATGCAAGAGAATGATAAACTAAAAACATGCAAATGCTATCAACTTACCAAACCCTTGATGATGCAAATTTGAAGTAATGTCAATGGATGCTCCAAATTGCTTGAATATTGCTTGATAAGATGTAAGATGCTTGAATGGTTGAGATAATGTGTGAATGAATGATTGAATGAATGGGGGATAAAATGAGGTGAAAATCACTTATTTATGCCATATTTTTCCTTAACCTGTTCATACCTCATTGCAGGCCGACATCAAGTTTTTTTGAATAAAAACCTAAAAGGAAATTTTAAAATTTTTGAATTTGGAGCTAAGGGGGACTCATTCACCACCCATGGCGAATGGGTCCCACCTAGCACCTGAAAATGGGTGTCAGGAATTATCTTGTATTTATTGTTGTTTGTCAGGCTAACATTCAAAAATACATTAATTAAATCATATGAGGGCATAAAGGGGTCAAATAAAGCATAAGAAAGGGATAAATAGTGAAGTTATGCCTAGAAAAGTGTGAAATATTGTTACAAGACTTTACAACATTTCAAAATAGGACTTGTTTAATGATGAAAAGGTAATTTTTAGGTGAATTGTAATGAATAGAGTCTAGAAGAGTGTAGAAATGTCTTACAACACTTCACAACACCTTCACAAGATGTCGTTATTTGAATTTTAGTACAAAAATATGCATGTTCAAGAAATGTTAGAACATAAAATCAAAGAAAAATAGACAAACACCATGAAAGACCTAAAAGGCCATGAAAATGGCAAGGGGCCACTTTTTTATGACACAAATTGATTAATGGTGTTTGCATGGGTAACAATCGACCTAGTTTTTACACTACATGTGAAGGATAAATATTGTTTGTGGTAGCGTGTGGTCAAGTGGTGTTGTTGATTTGGGTCCCAATTAAGTTTTGATGTGGTCTGCATTCACTTCTACCCACCATGGAAGTGTTTTGACTCTGACCTAATTTAAAATTTGCATGTTTGAGGTGCATAACCGACCTTGGAGAGGGTTTCAAGGTTGAGGATGGCACAATTATGAGTTGAATTGTTGAAGCTAGTCAAGATAGATGAAAGTGCAAAGTATGAGATGTGAATGATGCAAAATTGAGTAGAGAAATGCGATCTTTCAAGTGTCAGATTATCATATGCAATGAGAAAAATGGTTTGCAATCATTCAAATAGACTGCAAAGGTGTTGGAGCTATTGTGGTGGATTCCCTATTGCATTGAGATCATGTTCTCTATGTAACATTTCTTCTCTACTTTTTCTATTCTAGTAATGAGCCTTGGCTATGAGGCTTTCTAGATAGTGTGTCTTATTTTGGAAGTGAGCCCTTGTAACCAATTTTGCAATTACTTATATGTGAGCTAATCCTCACCATGGTTTTTCCCTTCTTGGGTTTTCCATGTAAACTTGGTGTTCTCTTGTGCATGGTGTTAAAGTTGTTTTAGTTTTTTTTTTTATGTTTTTCATGCTAACTCATCATAATAGAATAAATAATTAATGAATGCATGTGGATCTAAATGTTGATGAGGGTTTTGATATTTTGATAAGATACAACTGATTCAACCCCCCTCTTAGTTGTCTTGTTCATTCAACAATTGGTATCAAAGCAAGGTTCTGTTAGTTCTAAAAAATGATGGGTGAAAAACCACAAGAGGTTTCCAGGCTCTTGGTACGTTTTAGGCTAATAGACAAGGAAAAATGGTGTACTTCAACCTTGTTCTCTTCAGGCTCTGCCAGACCTAGATTGGTGTACCTATGTGAATGAATCAGACTTGAATTGTATGTTTCCTACTTGTGCAATCTATCCAAAATGAAAATTGGAAATGGATAGATGCAAGCCTAATTCAGTATAAATTGTATAAGAAATATCAAGGTGAAGCTTATTAATATGTTCAATTAATATATGTAAGGTTTAAAATTTTTTTTTGGCAAAACTAAACGATGAAATGTATGAGACTAGTGCCTTGTTGGGTATATGGAGTCAAATAAAATTCTAAGATGAGTGGCTTGTATTTGGCAGTAACTCTAACTATTTGGCATACTAATATTGGTTTATAACTTGTATAAACATGCAAGAATGCAATTACCAAGTTCTTCTCACCGATCCAAATGACCTTTTCCAAATTAAGTAATGTGATTAATTAAAAGAATTTAATTCTTCCTTGAAGGATCCAGTTAACTGAACCACACAAGAGCAGAAAATGTGCCTTGATAAATTGAAAATACCCTTGATACACCAATTTAAATAATAAGGAAATGTCAACCTTGGAGACAACCTGATAATATTTTTCAATTAATTTAACAAACAATTAATACCAACATTTCACCACAAAATCAGAGATCTTTCATTAACTTCTTCAAAACTGTGCTTGCAACATGGTCTTTTGAAATGTAAGCATTATGATAGCCTTTTTTTATCTATCTATCCCTATTCGCTTATTTCTTTCTCCTACATCTAATGCCTTCCTTTGGTCCTAGTCTCTCTTATAAATATGAGAGGCAACAAGCTTCAGACCAAATGACATGTCGTTTGATAACAAAACACAATTTTGAAATTAAACATAACTAAAGAAAACAAATCATAACATGTGTATCAATCTGTTAATCTTTGAGTAAAATCCCATGGTCATCTAAGACTTGTTCAAAGATTTTACTATATGATACTTCCTCTTCATGATGTATACAATCCATCTTCATCAGAGCCCAAATATTTTTCCTACCACTTATTAATTATCAAGTCGCTTGGCCATTTGAATTCTTGTGTAGATACAAAGTTTGTGAGATGACTCTTCCATATGTTATCTAGGAGATTTCTAGCATCCACCACAAATTTTGTATATCCATTGTCTAGCATGATGATCCCATCGAGCAAAGTATGGAATTTGTTGAGATTGATCTCACCATCCTCTTGTATATGTGTCAAGCACTTAGGAATCATTTGATCAAATTATTCTCTCCATTAATCTATACCTTTCAAATGATTGTCATCTTTGATGATTGGTGGGCTGAAGAGGTATTTTATAGAATCAAATGCACTCCTCCTACTTTCCAATTTCTTCCTTATATCCATCAAATACTTATACTCATCAATCACACCTTTCTCCATTTCATGTGTAGGTTTGAGTCTTGATGGGACCTCTAGATCCCTATGTGTGGCCTTGCATAAAGTAGTCAGTATGTGGAAGGTAGGTTGTCATCTCTTTTGAAGCTCTTCAGGGATGGGGGAGTTAGTATTTGTCTATTCCAAAGCTTTAATTAGATTGCTGAATTTTTCATGTACTCCATTTATCTTCTCCTTTAGTATCCCAACTCTATACTCGAATATCATTTTTGGAGTCTCTTTGATATGATGCTTGACATCTTCCACGTTACACTTCTTTAGCTCATCAATTTATTCTCTCATTTGTTGTATTTATGGGTCCTCTTCCTAGATAGGTGGGTGATATACAATCAATTCATCTCATCTCACCATGGTGGCTAGCTACAACTACTGTTTTAGCCTTACATTTTCAATAAACAACTTGTTCACCTCATCATTCTATAATTTCAATCTCTTCTCATACTCATTATTTTTTTCTCGATATTTTCAACTATGTCCTTTGTGAACATTGCAGAATGCATGGTCATAGTGGCAACTTCTGTATGAGTTGTATCCCTCGCCATTCTGACCATAATTGTCCCCCTCATTTCCTACACTACATCCAAAATTTGAGGCTTCCTTGTACTTTTTTGTTTTTTCCATAGAGAAAGTGTTTCGGTAGTAGGGTTATACCATGTTCATGAGACACCTTCCTCTAAATCAAACTCTGCTACTAACATGGGGTCATCCTCATTTGATCTAGAAGAAACATTTTGGACAACTCCATCCCTAGTAGAATTATCATATCACTTTTTAATTCCATCTCTCTTGCCTTCTGTGGGGTGACATTAATGCTATCAACATTTAACTCTACAAATTTCTGAGCCTAGATCTCATCTTGCTTCAACTCATTAGTGCCAATAAGATTTATTTTCAACCTTTCATCATTTTGTTTCATTTTCATTTTAATCCAAAATTCCTTAAACTCTTTATTATGGATACAATTATCATCCTCCATAAACATTAGAGAGGCTACCACCCTCTCATCTTCTTGAATTTCATCATCTCCTTCCTCTGAAATCCTAGCCTTAAGATCATGAGGCATTTGACTTCTCTATTGTTCAATTGGATCCTTTATCTTTGTTAGAGCTAGGATTGCTTCTTGTTCTTCATCATCACTTGAGCCATAATCAACCAATGGATCAGTCTTAATTGTCTCTTAGCCTTTGGTTCATGAGTAGGAGATGGAGGGGTTGGATGTGTAGGTGATGGGGGTGGTTCTTGTGATGTGGAAGCTTCATGTGGTGGTTGGTGAGGTGTGGGAAGTGGAATCAACCCCTCATCTTGGGCCATTTTGTATAATTCATCAAATTTATCAAGGATCATTTACATCCTTTTCAGAAGGTTGGCTTCATCTAGCAAAAAAACCCCTGAAACTTCTATTCTTCTCCTTATTCTGATTCTCCCACTTCATCATTATTATTCACATTTTTTTGGTCTACATTACATCAGCAAAATACACCAAATTACTTATAACATCCTCCTTGGGGTCAAACTCATGTGAGATGGCCCTCTTTGTCAGCAAGGTTCTAATCATGTTGATATGACCCTTTGGGCCACACACTCTTTCTTTTCAAGATTTGAGGGGATATTTTTAACCCTCATGAACCTTTGTAATTCTTCTAACGTATTAGACCCAATGGCCAACTCTTCAAATGTAGTTAAATCAGGAAAAAATATACCTTTCCTTTGATTTTTCATCAAATCATGCTCCATCCAAAGCATATGCCACATAAATTCTAGAAAACATACCCTTGCAAGTAGAAACTTAGGAAAAATATGTGGTGTTTGGTCACATCCATATACTCTGATAACTATGTGTTGAGGCATAAAAAAAAATCTTAGTTATTGGGACAACCCTGGTCTGGCTTATACTATACTAGCCTCATTACTTTCATCAATGACTCAGAAAATATTGGTGTAGGGTAACCAAGGGAAACTATTAGTCTAACAACAAAATCATCTCAAAATACTACAAAATCACATTTTGTACATCTGCTATCCCAGATGTAACACCAATTTTGCACATATGAAGTCTTAATCCACTATCTTTTGTACACAAATCATTCTTTTAGTCCACTTCACTTCATTTTGGTATAGGATTAAATGACATAATAAAGAATATTTCCTAAAAGTAATAGGGGCCTTAGCTTCCCTAACTTGCAACAAACCCTCCTGTATGTGTTCCTCAATTATGGATGCAAAATAAAAATCTACATTCGACTTAGAATGTTGAATTATTATGGTCATTCTCATCAATCCTATTGGCATATGATCCTTTGCATCTATCCCCAAGACTTGACACAATGCATGATAGGTATTGTTGAAATAAACCTAAAATTTTGAGGCTTGGAAAGGTTTCATTCTAGAGGAAGGGATGGAGAGTTTTCTATTATCATCACCCCTCTTCATGTGTAGGGGGAGCTAATCACTTCTATATGTTCTTCTCAATATTTTATACTCTTGCTCCAGTTTCACTAAATTCACCTTTGTTACAACTTGTTTATCCAAGAACTTTAAAACACTTTATAATGACATCTCGTGTAACATCAACTAAGAACCCACCATTTGGAAGCCTAACAATTTTGGTTGGGGCATGGTAACTATTGGAAAGGGCTTTGATTAGCTCAATAGCAATTAAAACATTAGGGACAATTAACTTAGCCAAATCTAGGGTCCATGGGTTTGATGCCAGAACTTTGTCATTCCTTTTCTGATTAAGTACCAATAGAGGTTCCAACTTGACTAAGGTATAATGGGGTCCCTATAGCCTTGATCTAAGTCCCTCAAAAATTTCTTAGCTCCCTTGTCTATTGAACTAGGCAACAAGGAAAGCAATGGGGATTGCAATGATGGTTTACTGGTTTTGGCCTCATCCTTTTTAATTCCTACTTCACTCTTCATTGGTGCCATTTTATGAAATTCATAGAAGATGATGAGCAAAAATTACCTGGGAATAGAACTTGCTTGGAAGAATTCCCTTTAATCCTATAATTTGAGCTCATCTGCAACTTGGTTTTAGCTGTAATGAATGAAAAATATCAACTTATTTCGCATATTTTAACACCAAGATGCATTTACTCCCGACTCACAAATTCGTACAATTCAAATATTTGTATCGAGCTCAATTTTATATTTTGATGTTGACTGATGTGATTGGTGTGTTTTAAATGACCCAACAGCTTTGTTACTACACTACCTCATGTCACTTTTTACTCCCCTATAGTACCACAGTATATCTTTAGTATCCTTCTCTAGTGTACTGCTCTACCATGGGCTACCTTTTTCTCCCTTGTGGTACCACAATGACTCCTTAGTACCTATCATCTATGTACCACTCTACCATGGGATATGTCTTGACCCCCTAAGGTATAGCAGTATAGAGTATATAGTAGTAGTTGCTCTCACCGTCATACCGCAAGCTACTTGGGATGATCTGCGGTAGGGAGGTATGATATGGGTGTTATGAGGGGTGGCCAATGTGATAGCGGTAACCCGATAAAGGGTTAAAATGACCTTGAAAGGTGATAATGTGATTTATTATGAAAATAAGAATGGGAATATTGGATTTCAAATTATAAAATACTTAGAATTTTTAATGAAAATTTTGGTTCCAATAGCGGCTCCAGTTGGGGGTGAATGATTTATCAATCATTGCAAGAATCCAAAATATCTCTAGGTGCAGATCAGGTGTCCCATTCATATGGTTTTGAAAAGATGGAATTGTGGTGAGGATAGAATGAAGATGGATATGGAAGTGAAAATGATGGAAATGGAAATGATCCTATACTATTGTACATGGAAGGAAACTTCGTTTTTAATGAGGGAATTCTAGGATTGTTCATGTACTAGAAAGTCCTAGTCCCTTTTTATTTCCTAAACTACTGTGCATGGAAAGAGATTCTTTTAAGAGGTTTGTCAAGAATTTTCCATGCACTGGAAATCCTTAATCCTCTGGTATTCTTCAAGAAAAGAAGTGCTTTAGAAATTTCCCATGTACTGGTAATTATTGTTCTTCACTTGACATGTTTTGTAGTTAATAAGAGTCCTCCCCTCCTTTTCCAATGATAACAAAGGGAACTAACCACAAGGCTTCAAAATTTCCATGCTTTCCCTTTTCCTAACATCTAGCATTCCACATTAGTACCAAATCATTCACCTCAATTTTTCTATCTTTTGTTTTCTTATCAAAAATATATTTTATTTGTGATTGCAACTTCACATTTTTCTTTTGGGCCATTCTACTTATTTCATCAAGTTCTGCAAGCTACTCCATCATTTCCTCCATTGGTTCTGAAATATCTAAATATTCCTGAAGGATGAAATTGTAAATAGGTAAAAGGTTTTGCAATGGTATCCTTGCTTGTGTTCCATACACTAGTTCAAATGGAGACTTTCCAATCACCTTATTTTTAGTAATCTTATTCGACCATACAACCATTCTCAACTTTGAGTACCATGCCTTCTTGTTCCCATCTAACATCCTTCTTATGATTTTCAAAAGACTTTTATTACTGGATTATGCCTAAACATTTACTTGTGGTTGGTAAGGGGTGGCATAAGAAACAGTAATGCCATTGTGTTGCAATTTTTTTTGAATTCATCAGGCCTAAAACACATCCCATTGTTTGTGATCAACCTTAATAGTGTGCCAAATCTAGTTATGATATTCTCCATCAAAAAAATTATTACCACCTTGCTTGTTGCTTGTTTAGTTGGGATTTCCTCCACCCATTTAGTGAAATAATTAGTTTCCACTATATCCATTTATGTCCCCCACTTGATTTTTCCTGTATTTTACCAATAAAATCAATTCCCAATTGATGGAAAGGAGGCTCTACTTGTAAAGCTATAAGCAGTAAGGCTCCTTGATATTTCATCTTTCTTGAGAATTCTTAACAAGCTTCACACCTCCCTACATATGAAAAAAAGTCATTGAAAACCTTAGGCCAATAATAGCTTGCCTTGAGAATCTTATTTGTAGTAGTTTTGGAAAAATAATGACCTCCACACTCCTCCATGCATCTCCCTCAAGACTCGTTCTACCTGTGATTCATCTAGACACAATAATAGCACTCCATCCCTATTTTTTCCAAAACAGATCACCTTCTATGAATACATACTTGGATGCTTGCAACTATAGAGTTATCGTCTGATTATCATTCAATCCTTCAGGGCACTTCATGTGTCTGAGATAATACACTATGTTTGTGTATGAAGGAGTATGTTCAGTGCTTGCAACTGTACCATCCTTATTCTCCACATTACAAATTATTTTAGCTTCAATGTTTGCTTCTACCATTAGTTTGGCTAGACCCTATCCCCTTACTAACTTGGTAATCTAAATTTCCATATTAAGTTCTTGGATCTTATTGATCCATCTACATCTCTTCTCTGTCACCTCTATTTGTACCAAGATATATTTCACAGTTGCATGTGGTACATATGAAATTACTTTGGCTCCAACTAAATATGGTCTGAAAGCTTTTGTTGCTTTGACCAATGCATAAGCTTGTTTCTCCTTAATATCATACTTTAATTCTGACCCTTGTAGTGATTTGCTAGAAAAGGACACATGATTCTCATGCCCTTCATCATTCTTTTGTAACATAACAACTGCTATGGTGTGGAATGAGGAAAATGAAAATATTTAGAAAGGTTTGGAAAAATCAGGAGATTTTAGAATAGGGGCTTCTTTGATGGTTTTTTTAATGGATATAAAAGCTTCTAGGGCTTCTACAGTCCAATCTATTTTTTCTCCCTTCTTCAAAATTTTGGATATAGGTTTAATAATTTCAGAAAAATTTGACACAAATCTCCTAACAAAGTTAATTTGTCCAAAAAATGATTGAAGCGCTTTCAAAATTTTGGGAATGGGGATTTTTTCTATGGCTTGTACTCTTTCAGGGTCTATTCTAATTCCTTCTTTTGATACAATATGCCCCAGAAGCTTACCCTCTGTGACAACAAAGTGACATTTCTTAGGATTGAGACTGATACCATATTCCAAAGCCATAATGAATATTTTCTCTAAGTATTTTGCATGGTCTTTTTCCCTTTTGGAATAAGCATTGAGGTCATCTTGGTACACTAACTTTATAGCATTGATTAAATCTACAAATGCCACATCCATGGCTCTTTGGAAAGTTGCCCCTGCATTTGTGAGACTGAATGGAATTCTCACATAGACATATGTTCCCCATGGCATAGCAAAAGTTGTGTTGTATTGCTTAGAATCTTTAAATTTGACCTAATTATACCCAGAAAATCCATCCATAATTGACAACAACTCACATCCTATTAATCTGTGCAATACGACTTCCATATTTGGGAGAGGATAATTATCTTTAAGGGAGGAAAAATTTAAATTTTTAAATTCTACACATAGTCTAATATCCCCATTTTTCTTTCTTATTGGGACCAAATTTAAGACCCATGTTGAATGTCTAATGGGCTTGATGATACCTCATTCTCTGATTTTTTTGAGTTCCTCTTGCATTTTAGGCTCCAAAGTTGGATTGATGGGTTTATGTTTTTTCTTGAATGGTTTTGCACCTAACTTTAATTAAATCTCATGTTGGAACAAATCTTCTCTATATGATTTAAGATCCTCATAAGACTAGGTGAAAACGTGCTTGTATTTTCTTAATAATGCAATCAACATTTTTTTTGATTGTTGGACTTAGCTTCTTTCCAATGTAAACTCTTTTTGGTGCTAATTCAGTCCCCAGATTGATTTCCTCACCATCTTCTCTCTTTACTAGTGTTTCCTTCATGAGAGCACAATCATTTCCATCATATACCCTTTCTAGTGCCACAAGTTCTTTGGGAAGTTTGTTGGTTTTAAGTTGCAAAACTTCTTTTCCAAATACAATCTATTTGCCATCTACTTCCTCAACAAATGAATTAAAGTCAATCTCTTGAGCTTCATACTGGTCTATGCAATGGAGAAATTTTATGATATCAATTTCATCATTGAAAACTTGCCAACTATAGATATTATCAGGGATAGCAGGCCTTGTTTTGAATTCAACTTGAGATACTCCGGCTAGGGTGATATAATCTCGTTTAGGGCTATATTGGCTAGAAAATTTTCCATCAAGTTCTTGGACCTGTCAATCCACTCAATATAAAAAGCATCAAATAATTCAATTATATCCCACACAAATTTTTTGTATTTTTTTAACCTTTTGTTTTTCACAGCATATTTTGACTTGACTTGTGAAATGACCAACTTAGAGTCTCCAAGAATAGTTAGTAGTTTGATCTTATGTTTAACAACCATATTTAAACCAATTAGTAGGGCTTCATACTATGCTATATTATTTGTACATTTGAACATTAGCAAAAATGAATACTTTAATATAGTACCTTCAGGTGAGATAAATACTACCCCTGCTCCATTTCCTTCCTGACTACATGCTCCATCAAAATACATCTTCCATGCATTGTTTTGATCTTTAGAAACATGCTTATCAATTGGGTTAGTATTCACTAATTTAGGTTGGGAAGGCTCTCTCCTAAAACTCCCTAAATCCACATCACAAAATCAATTTATCTGCTCCTGAGTAGCATAATCCACAATCTAATTCATCCTTGGCTCTCTATATAACTTGACCTCTTCACCATTGACTGGTATTGTAGCATAGGACAAGTCAAAATAAACATTTCCTCCAACTACTGCAGTCCATTGTCTTGAAAAAAGCATCCCAAAATGAGGAGGTGTATCAATCATAATTATATCAATATTATAAGTTTCTTGTGGATAAGTAGCGAACGTCACCTCTGCATCTTTCATAATTCCTATCACTGGGACAAGCCTACTATCCATAGCATAGCATTTTCCACCAGTAGTGTCTACACACATGCTCAATTGTTTCATGACCCGTACTGGCATGATGTTGATAGTAGCACCTGAGTCTATCATACAATTTCTTATCAACTTATTATTTATGAGTAGTGTAGTAAAGAATGGATCAACATGTGCAGGATTTATCAATGCATCACCTAGAAAAACCTCAAGAACTTTTACCTTTTCCTACTTATTAGTGATCTTGGTGATCCCCTTGTTTTTAGAGTTTGTGCTTTTATCATTTCCATTATATATTAATTGAATAGCATTGTCTCTATACTCTTTTATCTTCATCATTTCTAATAATGGCACATACATTTTTACCTGAGACAAGGCTTGGGTGAAGTCAAAGGATGTATTCTCCATTTTGGTTATCTTCTTTTGCTCCAGTTAATTTCCTTTGTTCTCCTCCTTTTCTTTTTTTCCTGTTTGATCAAAATTTTGCTTGTCTTTATGCAATTCTTTGTTTTCTTCCTTATGAACATGTTTTCTTTCATTCTTATCAAGCTGCTTATTTTCTACCTTTTCCAGTGCTCCATGCATTCTATCTTTCACAAATATCACTCTTGGAACACCTTCATCTTCATTTACTGTTCTATTTCTTAATCGATATTTTCTTTTTGCTTGTTCTATTACAAAAATGGTTAATTTCTTAATCTCTTCTTCAGTTGGCCTTCTTACACTACATTTACTTGACTGAGATGGTGTACTAAGAGAACATTGTTCATCACTGCTTTCTTCATAATCATAAAAGACTTGATGTTCTAGCATATGAACATTTTATCTCTGGTTATCAACATCATATTCATAGCCTTCTTCTTTTGAAGATGAATATCCCTACTCAATGGGATGGAGGGTGTGGGAAGTTAAATAGATTGTGTGATCCTCTTCATCATTTTCTATTGGTATATCCTTTTCTTGTATTGATTGAGCTATAATACAATGGTCAGGGGAATGTGGCAAGTTGCAAATTTGACACCAAGGATTATTATTAACCATGTATGCTCCCCTCTTCTTTAAAGGATCAAGAGTCTCCTTATTTTTAGGCCTATCCATCATAGGATTTCCATCCTTCCAGTTTGTATGATATGGCATATCATGCAACCTTGGTATTTCATTTTTGTATGTATTCTCTTGCCTATTTAGAGGGTTGTTAAAATTTTGGGGAACCCTAAGATTATCTCTCTTACCAATTATCCCAACAACCTTCCTATTGTTTTCAATGGTCAATGTTATTTTTTGTGCTTTAGCTATATTTCTAGGGCACCTATTTCTAAGCTCATATCCTATCTTTGGATCAAATGCTTTTAGATAAATACTTAATGTTGTAGGATTTTCCAATTTGGACCCAGGTGGTATCTTATTATGTAATTTGGAGAACCTCTGGGTGAAGTCATAAACTATCTCATTATGATATTTTTGGATACTTATCAATTCATGCAAGGAAAACTCTAGTGCACACTGATTCCCATATTGTTCAAGGAACTCATCATGAAACTCTTGAATAGAATCAATAGAAGTTGTTGGTAAAATTTTAAACCAATCTCTATCCTCTTCAGTTAGTGACATCATAAATAGCCTCATTTGTGCATCTTCATACTGCATATCTAAATATTGAACAAAAGCATTAAAATTTCTTAAGTGTTCATCAATTGTGACTACACTACTTCCTATAAATTTTGGGACAAGACCTCTCCAACTATTGTCCATAGGGTAAGGATATACTTGGAATCTTGCTAATTCAAATTGTCTGATCATAGTTGTGTAGTGTTGAGGAAGTGGGTTTTGAGGATGTTGATATTGGTATAATGGATTATTGTATTGTATGTGGGGTGGTGGCATATATTGTTAGCCAAGTGGTGGCTGAGCATTTAGGTGTTGTGATGGATTTCTAGGTGGAGAATTTGATGACTTGTATTGATTCCTAGATGGCTTTTGAGGTGATGGATTTGAAGGTCCTGCATTGGTATTCTTTTTTCTTGTGAGGTGGTGTGTATTTAGGGAGGTTAGCTATCTGAGAATAAAATTGGGCTCGAGCTGCAGCTTCAAATCCTGGATATCTTTTATCACTTGGATCTTTTGTTCATATTCTATTTTCTTTCTTTCCATTTCTTGTCTTCCATACTCCAATTATGCATTTAATTCTTCCCGAGTCATATATTCATAATTTTCTTTAGAGGCTACATTATTAGTAGGCTCATGTTGATTGCCTTCGAGTAATGACATTTTATGATCATATTCATGTTGTCTCCTGATCTTTTTAGCCTCTAATCCATCCATAAATTCTTCCTCTTTCTTAGGATCTAACTGAAAGAAAGGATTCCTTCTTTCTTTAGGAGTGTGAGGTTCTCCAGATGAGTTATTTTCATTTGTCAATATATCATAGTGATTATATGTCTCAAAATGTGGTTTTGATGTTTTATCCTTATTTTTCATGCACATGTCATCAGACATCTTCTTACCTTTATCATTCTTGTGTGTCCATTTACCATTGTCATTAGGACATCTCTATACAGGGACCTTCTACCATGCATGTTGTGAACTACTGTGATGGTCTAAACTCTAGGGTGTGTACTTCATTTTATCAGTATCAATACACTTATTCTTTTAGATTCACCACTCACTTTTAGAGAAGTGAGAAAATTTTGTAATTGCTTGTTCCTAGCGGAGTCTTAGGTGGGTATTGACTCTATGATGAATTCTTGGATTTAGATTTGACTCCCTAGAAAAGTCGCCAATCTATTAGTTCTCAAAAATCTTGGTTGAAAAACCACAAGAGGTTGCCAAGATCTTGGTACATTTTAGGCTAATAAACAAGGCCAAATGGTCCACTTGAACCTTCTCTTTAGGCTCTGCCAGACCTAGGTGGGTGTACCTATGTGAATGAAGTAGACTTGAACTATATGTTTCCTACTTGTGCAATCTATCCACAATGGAAATTGGAAATGGATAGATTCAAGCCTAATTTAGTATAAATTGTATAAGAAATATCAAGGTGAAGTTTATTAATATGCTCAGTTAACAGATGTAAGGTTTTAAAAAAAAAAAAATTGACAAAACTAAATGATGAAATGTACGAGACCAGTGCCTTGTTTGGTATGTGGAGTCAAATGTAAGTCTAAGATGAGCGAGTTGTATTTGGAAGTAACTCTAACTATTTTCCACATTAATATTGGCTTATAACTTGTATAAACATGCAATAATGCAATTACCAAGTTCTTCTTATTGATCCAAATGGCCTTTTTTAGATTACTATGATTAATCAAAATAATATAATCCTTCCTTGAAGGATCCAATTAACTGAACCACATAAGAGAAACAAATGTGCCTTGATAAATTGAAAATATCCTTGATACACCAATTTAAATAATAAGGAAATGTAAACCTTGGAGATAACCTGATAATATTTTTCAATTAATTCAACAAACAATTGATACCAATATGATGCCACAAAAGTAAAGATCTTTCATTAACTTCAAAATTGTGCTTACAACATGGTCTTTTGAAAGTTAAGCATTATGACAACCTTTTATTATCTATCTATCCCTATTCACCTATTTCTTTCTCCTATATCTAGTGCTTTCCTTTGGTCTTGGTCTCTCTTATAAACATGAGAGGCAACAAGCTTTAGACCAAATGACATGTCTTTTGATAGCAAAAAATAATTTTGAAATTAAACATAACTAAAGAAAACAAATCATAACATGTGTATCAATTTGTTAATCTTCAAGTAAAATCCCTTGGTCATCTACAAAATTTTCAAAGTTTTTACTTTATGATACTTCATCTTTCATGATGTATAGAATCAATATTCATCAAAGCCCAAATATTTTTCCTGCCACTATTAATTATCAAGTTGCTTGAACATTTAAATTCTTGTGCAGCTGCATAGTTTGTAAGATGACTCTTCCAACTGTTAACAAAGATATTTCTAACATCCACCATGAACTTTGTATATCCATTTTCTAGCATGATGATCCCATTGCGCAAAGTATGGAATTTGTCGAGATTGATCTCCCCATCATCTTGTATATGTGTCAAGCACTCAGGAATCATTTGATCAAATTCTTCTCTCCATTCATCTATACCTTTCAACTGATTGTCATATTTGGTGATTGGTGGGATGAAGAGGTATTTGATAAAATCAAATACACTCCTCCTACTTTCCAATTTCTTCCTTATATACATCAAATACTTATACTCATCAAACACACCTTTCACCATTTCATGTGTAGATTTGAGACTTGATGGGGCCTTCGGATCCCTATGTGTGGCCTTGCATAAAGTAGTTAGTATGTGGAAGGTAGGTTATCATCTCTTTTGAAGCTCTTATGGGATAGGAGAGTTAGTATTTGTATGTTCCAAAGCTTTAATCAAATTGTTGAAGTTTTCATGTACTCCATTTATGTTCTCCTTTAGTATCCCAACTCTATACTCTAATATCCTTTTTAGAGTCTCTATGATATGATGCTTGACATCTTCCATGTTATGCTTCTTTAGTTCATCAATTTCTTCTTTCATTTGTTGTATCTGTGGGTCCTCTACCTAGACAGGTGGGTGATATACAATCAATTCATCTCCTCTCATTGTGGTGGCTTGCTGCAACTACTATTTTAGCCTTACATTTTCAATAAACAACTTGTTCACCTCATCATTCAATAATTTCAATCTCTTCTCATACTCATTAATATTTTTCTCCATATTTTCAACTACATCCTTTGTGAGCATTGAAGAATGCATGGTCATAGTGGTAGCTTCTATAGGAGTTGTATCCCTCATTGTTTTTACCATAGCTAACCCCCTCATTTCCTACACTACATCCAAAATTTGAGGCTTCATTTTACTTTTTTGTTTCATCCATAGAGCAAGTGTTTGGGTAGTAGGGTTATACCGTTTTCCTAAGACACCTTCTCCTGAATCAAATTCTACTACCAACATGGGGTCATCTTGTGCTTTGATTTGATCTAGAAGAATTAGTTTGGATAGATCCATCCCTAGTATAATTAGCATATCACCTTTTAATATCATATGTCTCGTCTCCTATGGGTGACATTAATGTTATCAAGATTTAACTCTACAAATTTCTTAGCCTGAATCTCAACTTGCTTTGACTCATCAACCCTAATAAGATTGATTTTCAACCTTTCATCAAATTGTTTCATTTTCATTTTAATCCAAAATTCCTTAAACTCATTAGTATGGATAAAATTATCATCCTCCATAAACCTTAGAGAGGCTACGACCCTCTCATCTTCTTGAATTTCATCAGCTCCTTCCTCTAAAAGGCTAGCCTTAGGATCATGAAGCATTTGACTTATTTATTTTTCAACTGCCTCCTTTATCTCTGTCAGAGCTAGGACTACTTATTTTTCTTCATCATCATTGAGCCATAACAAAAGAATGGCCCAGTCTTCTATCTCTTAGCCTATAGTTCAGGAGTAGGAGATGGAGGGGATGTATGTGTAGGTGATGGGGGTGGTGCCTATGATGTGGAAGCTTCATGTGGTGGTTGGTGAGGTGTGGGAAGTGGAATCAAGCCATCATCTTGGGCCATTTTGTATAATTCATGAAATTTATCAAGGATCATTTGCATCCTTTTTAGAAGGTTGGGTTCATCTGCAAAACCCCCCCTAAAAATTATGTCCTTCTCCTTCTTCTGATTCTCCCACTTCATCATTATTATCCACCTTTTTCTAGTTTCGATTACATCAAAAAAATACACCAAATTCCTTATAACATCCTCCTCAGGTTCAAACTCATGTGAGATGTCCCTCTTTGTCAGCAAGGTTCTTCTAATCATGTTGATATGACCCTCTAGGTCACATGCTCTTTCTTTTCCAGATTTGAGGGGATAGTTAACCCTCATGGGCCTTTGCAATTCTTCTATCACATTAGACCTAATGGCCAACTCTTCAAATATAGTTTAATCAGGAAAAAATGTAGCTTTCCTTTGATTTCTCATCAAATCATGCTCCATCCAAAGCATCTTCCACATAAATTATAAAAAAGATACCCTTGTAGGTACAAACTTATATAAAATATGTGGTGCTTGGTCACATCCATATACTCTGATAACTGTGTGTTGAGGCATAAAAAACCAATCAACATAGTTATGGGGACAACCCTAGTCTGGCTTATACTCTACTGGCCTCATTAATTTTATCAATGACTTGGGAAATCTTGGTGTTTGGTAACCAAGGGCAACTATTAGTCTAACAAAAAAATTATCCCAAAATACTACAAAATCACATTATGTACATTTTCTATCCTAGATGTAACACCAATTTTGCAGAGGGAGTCTTACTCCACTATCTTGTGTACACAATTTCATTCTTTTAGTCCACTTCACTTCATTCTGGTATAGGATTAAATGACATAATAAGAATATTTCCTAAAAGTAATAGAGGCCTTAGCTTCCCTAACTTGCAGAAAACCCTCATGAATGTGTTCCTCAATTATGGATTAAAAATAAAACTCTACATTTGACTCATAATGTTTAATTATCATGGCCATTCTCATCATTCCTATTGGCATATGCTCCTATGCATCTATCCCCAAGGCTTGACACAATGCATGATAGGTATTCTTGAAATAAACTTGAAATTTTGAGGCTTAGAAAGGTTCCATTCTAAAGGAAGGGATGGAGATTTTTTTGTTATCATCACCCCTCTTCATGTGTATGGGGAGCTCATCACTTCTATATGTTCTTCTCAATCTTTTATACTCTTTCTCTAGTTTCACTAAATTCACCTCTTTTACAACTTTTTTATTCAAGTTAAAACACTTTATAATGGCATCTCGTGTAACATCAACTAAGTACCCACCATTTGGAAGCCTAACAGTTTTGGTTGGTGCATGGTAACTATTGGAAAGGGCTTTGATTAGCTTAATTTCAATGAAAAAATTAGGGACAATTAACTTAGCCAAATCTAGGTTCCATGGGTTTGATGTCGGAACCTTGTCATTCCTTTTCTGATAGAAGTTCCAATAGATTTTCTAACCCAACTGAGGTATAATGGGGTCCCTACAACCTTGAGCTAAGTCTCTCAAAATTTTCTTAGGTCCCTTGTCTACTGAACTAGGCAACAAGGAAAGCAACATGGATTGCAATGATGGTTTACCGGTTTTGGACTCATCCTTTTTAATTCCTACTTTAGTCTTCTTTGGTGCCATTTTATGAAATTCACAGAAGATGATGATTAAAACTTACCTGGGAATAAAACTTGCTTGGAAGAATTCCCTTTACTCCTACAATTTGAGCTCTTCTACAACATGGTTTTAGTTGTAATGAATGAAAAATCTTTACTTATTTCACATATTTGAACACTAAGATGCATTTACTCCTGACTCATAAATTCCCACAGTTCAAATCTTTGTATCAAGTTCAATTTTATATTTTGATGTTGATTGATGTGATTGGTGTGTTTTAAATGACCCAATGGCTTGGTTATTGCACCACCTCGTGTCACTTTTTACTCCCCTATGGTACTACAATATATCTTTAGTATCCTTCTCTAGTGTACCACTCTACCATGGGCTACCTTTTACTCCCTGTGGTACCACAATGCCTCCTTAGTACCTATCGTCAATGTATCGCTCTACCACGGGCAATGTCTTGACCCCCCGAGGTATAGCGGTATAGTGTGTATAGTAGTAGTTTCTCTCACCATCATACCACAAGATTCTTGGGGATGATTTGTGATAGGGAGGTATGATATGGATGTTATGAGGGGTGGCCAATGTGATAGCAGTAACACAGTAAAGGGTAAAAATGAACTTGAAAGGTGATAATGTGATTTATTATGAAAATAAGAATGGGAATTTTGGATTTCAAATGATAAAATACTTAGATTTTTTTATTAAAATTTTGGTTCCAACAGGTTCCTTAGAATAGATCTTAATCACTTGAGGTAGATTTTGGATGGCAAGCAAGAAAGAGATCCTTATGCTTGATGGAACAAACTATGCATTCTAGAAGGTAAAGATGGAAGTATATCTAGTTTATCTTGGATATGATGTATGGAATTCAGTGAAGACTCAATATACTACTTGCAAATGGACCGAGTACAAGTGATGAGATCAAGGCCCATGAAAAAAATGGTAAAGCAAGGTTTTTTCTCTTGAGTAGTCTTGAAAATTATGAATTAGTGAAAGTGATGGATCTAAAAATTGCTAAAGAAATTTGGGACAAGCTAGATAGTATTTATGAAGGAGATGCTAAGGTTAAACAAGCTAAGATATAGAATCTAAAGACACAATTTGATAACTTGCGAATGTTTGAAGAAGAAAATATCACAAGCTACATGCAAAGAGTTGATGAAATTGTTAGTGCAATTAGAGGTCTTTGAGGAAAAGTCAAAGAAACAAAAGTGGTAAAGAAAATTCTCATAACTCTTCCAAAATCTTCTAGTTAAATTTTTTTTTCTATTGAAGGAATTGCAGTTTTTAATACTCACACTAGAGATCATTTGTATGGTACACTAACTACATTTGAAATGAGAGAATTTGGTCCAAATATTGGTGTGAAAGTGGAGACTCCTTTTAAGGCTAGAAAATTAGAGAAGAATGAAGATTCAAACCAGGATGATCTCGATGATGTAGAAGCTAACTTTGTGAGAAGGATGAAAAAGGGCACCAGTATGTACAAAGGTAAATTACCTTTCAAATGTTTTTAGTTGTGGACAAATAGGTCACTATGCTTTGAGATGTCCAAACAAAATTGTGAACAATAAGAATAAGGAAAAGAAAAGTAAAATGACCAAGAAAATCTATTATGTTAGAGAAGATGCAAGTATTTATGATGATGAATCTAATTATGGAGATTATGATAATGAATGCTCACTCATGGATTTAAAAGATGAATATATTTCTTCTAACTTTGAAAGATGTGTGAAGGAAAGTGCTCTAGAGGAAAAGGTTAAGACTGAAGGTGCATTGTTATCTTCTTTTCATGCTAGACAAGATAAGAACTATTGGATAATTGAAAATGATTGCTCTAATAATATGACCAGAGAAAAGAGTAATTTTGTTAAACTTGAAAAAATATGATGAAAGACTTGTTAGATTTGGAGATGATTCAGGTGCTAAGATATGTGGAATAGGTTCAATCAATTTTCATGACAAGCATAATACTAAATTTGTTTACTATGTTAAATGTTTAAGGTGTAACCTATCGAGTGTTGGATAAATGTGTAGCAAGGGATACAATTATATTTTTCAGGATGATGGATGTGAGATCAAAAAAGGGTCCAGAATTGTCATTGCTACTAGAAAAAGGACAAATGGAAATGTTTATTAGCTCAAGGGTGTTGATGGTCATTGTTTTATGACAAATTAATGAAATCTAGTTATGGAATATGAGGATGTGCCACATCAATTTTGATAACTTTCTTAGAATCAATTTAGTTCAAGAAGTGAGAGATTTTCCAAGGGTTACAAAACCCATCAATATTGTTTGTAAGGAATGTCAAATTGGAAAGAAAACAAGAATAAGCTTCAAGAGTAAAGAACAATATTCTACCATATTTTTGGAATGGGTATATAGAACTTTCATGATTTTGATTGATGATTATTCTAAAATGACATGTGTTACTTTTCTTAGAGAAAAACATGAAGCCCTAGATAGATTCAAATCATTTAAGGTTATGGTTGAGAATGAAATGGATTTGAAGATCAAAATTTTGAGGTCTAAAAAATGTGGAGAATTCACCGCCAATGAATTTAACATATTTGGTGAGAATCATGGCATAAAGAGGAAATGTTATACCCCTATAACTCAACAAAATAGAGTGCTTGAAAGGAAAAACAAGACTGTTCAAGAAGTTGCAAGGACTATGATGAAAAAATCTAATCTATCAAAAGTCTACTGTAGAGAAGCAATTCATATTGTTGTTTACATACTGAAAATAGTTCAAGTAAAAGAAAACAACACAAAGACCCCTATGAGTTGTGGTATGAAAGGATCCCTTTTGTCAAGTAATTTAGAGTGTTTGGAAGAAATGTTATATCAGAAGAGATAATGAAAAAATAGGAAAGTTTGATGCAAGGTCTAATGAAGGTATCTTCCTTGGATATTCTACTAAAAGAAAATCTTATAGATGCTACAACGAAAGGATAAGAAGGATTGTTGAGAGTGAAAATGATAAAGTTTATGAAGATCTACATAATTTAGTGGAAATAGATGGATATGAATCAGATGAAACTGCTTGCAGAAAATAATAAGAAGAAAAAGTTAAGGAATAGGAAGCGATGGATGAAGAGGAAGAAGCTCTAGCAAAGATCCCTAAAACCCCTAAGTATGTGCAGAGAAATCATTTCGAAGAACATATCATTGGAGAAAAAAGCAAAGGTGTGTTGACAAGAAGGAGAACCACTAAATAAGAGGTAAATATGTGTTTTCTTTCTAAAGTTGAACTGATGTAGGAGCATCCTTGGTTCTTTGCAAACCAGCATCAACCAAAAAAAAAATTCATTTCTATTTTGTTCGTGTTTAGTTCTTGTTTAGTTCAAGTTGGAAGATTCAACATATTTTCTCACCAGACCCTACAAATCCATGTTTTCATCATGGACATGTTCATTTTCCTTATCCCAAGATTTTAGCATGATTGGATATTTTTCTGGCAAGTTATCGCTTTCAGATTAAGTGAGAGTTTCTAGAAAAGAGCATCTAAGTAGTTTTGAGCCTAACGACTTGTTTTGTCTCTTGTGGATCCTTCTTGTAACTTTTGGTTCCTTGCGAGGTGTTCCAGATTGTTTCATGGAGTGTTTTCGACCTTAATTTAGGTCTACACTTCATCCTATGCACTTTCCAAGGAGAAATTCAAATTTAAGCCTGACCTATTTCATGCACATGTTACATTTTCTTCATGGGAGAATGTAATGATCTTTGGCTGACACAGAAGATTCTCAATCCTTGGATATGATATAAATCATTGTAACCGATCATTAGGAAAAATAAATCTAGATAGAAGAAAATTAGATTTGATATGTAAGATTTCAGCTCGCATTAAGGAGTGTATAGGAATATTGTATTTCAAGCATGTTGTATTTGGCTTGTGAGCCCAATCTATAAACCCGAATGTTGTTGACTGATTGTAATTGAAATTTTTGATAATAAGAATGCTTGAATCTTCATTTTCCTCCATATTCTAAGTGGATTTTATTGTGTAACTCTTACTACACGGTCCAGATTGTTCTCTTTGAGGACCCTCCTACCGTGATTGTACCAGATTGGTATCAAATCAAGATTTGTTCTATGAGAGATCGTCAAAGTTTGTGGAGTCCTATTGAAGATTTGTTGTGGGGTGGTAGACTAAGGATCTAACTTATAGCTACAGAGTACTTATATAAAGATGGTGGGAAGAATAAATGGTAGAGGAAATGGAGTGCGTGAAAATGTAGACCCAGCTATGATGAAGATGTTGAGAGGAATTGTTGCTAGATTAGAAGCAGTTGAAATGGCCTAGAGGAGAGGTCAACTAGTTGATGATGTGAGTGATGAAGAGGTAGCAGAACGGGAAGAAGGGGAAAGAGAAGATAAACCTGGCCTGGATCAGGGAGAAGAGAGGTTCATAAGAGCCTAACCAAAGAAAATACTAAACCACATTTCAATCCATCAAATTATAGTGGTAAGTTGGATTCAGATGAATTGATTTATTGGATAATAGATATGGAGAAGTATTTTGGTTTTGAAGGAACCACCAAAGACAAGAAGGTGAAATTTTATTGTACAAAGTTGAAAGGACATGCATCCCTTTGGTGGGAACATTTGTAGACAAATAGGAAAAGAAGAGGAAAGGAGAAGATAAAATCATGGGATTAGATGGTGAATAAGTTAAAGACAAAGTTTATGCTTGTAGATTATCAGATTAGTCTATTCTAAAAGTTACATAATTTGAAGCAGAAGGATTCAAGTGTGACAAAGTATACTGAGGAGCTCTACAAGTTGAATATTGGATCTAAAACTTTGGGGGATGAGATCGAACACGTAGCTAGATATATGAATGGCTTGAGGCCGTCTATATAGGATGAAATCAATTTGATCAAGTTTCAGAGTGTGGAGGAGGCATATCAATGTGCCCTAAAAGAATAAGATAAGTTGAATAAAAGACATGAGTAGAGGCAGAGAGCAAGAAGTTTTATTTGAGGAGGAATAAGATCTTTTTCAGATTAGAATAAAGATAAGGAAGTCAATAAGAATGATAATTTGTACCATAGAGATGATGGAAACTCTTACCAGAGAGGAGGATATGGTTGTTAGCAAAATGAGGGTTATAGAAAAGATGATAGAGGATAGGAGAAAATAGCATTCAGGGGAACTTGTTTTAAGTGTGGTGGAGAAGGACATAGAAAATTTGAATGTAATTAGGGAGATACAAGCATAAGATTGAGAATAGTAAAAGAGAAACCTTTGTTGAGGAGGATCATTCCAAATCATCTAATAAACTAGAAGAGGGAGAACTGTTGGTCAATAAAAGAGTATTGTGTCAAAGTGAGATGGATCAAGAACCATTGCAGAGAAAGAATTTGTTTTGAACCAAATGTAAGGTAGCTAGTAAATGTTGTAGAGTGATTGTTGATAGTGGAAGCTCTGAGAACCTAGTTTCTAAAGAAATGGTGACCAAATTGAAGCTAGAAAGATTGAAACACCCGAAGCCATATCAGATAGCATGGATTCAAGATGAGCATAAGGTACTGGTAAGTGAACAATGTTTGGTGAAATTGAAGATAGGAAATTATCATGATAAATTTTTGTGTGATATCATGCCTATGGATGTATGCCATGATTTTTTGGGAAGGCCTTGGCAGTATTATAGACAGGCTATTCATGATGGAAAGAAGAATACATATACCATTGTTGCAAATGGGATGAAGTAGACTTTATTTCCATTGGAGGATGTTCCTAAATTTGAGGTTTGTACAAATGATAGAATTTGTTTGGTTTATGGAAGGAGATTAATGGATGGACTGAGACATGAGAACATGTGCTATGCCTTAGTTCCTAAGAAGGTTGAAGACTTGAAGCATGTAGAATAACAAATGGAGGAGATAAAGGAGTTGCTGGCAGAATATGAAGCTATCATTTAAAATAATGGACTTGATGGATTACCACCTATGAGGAGTATTATTCATTGCAGGGATTTGATTCCTGGAGCTAGTTTGCATAATAAAGTAGCGCACAGGATGACACCGACAAAGAATGAAGAGTTGAATAGGAAAGTGTAATATTTGTTGAGGAAGGGTTTGACTAGAGAAAGCTTAAGTCCTTGTGTAGTACCTACTATTCTAGCACCTAAGAAGGATGGAGAATGGAAGATGTGTACAGACTCTAGAGCCATAAACAAAATCATAGTGAAGTATAGATTTCCTTTGCCTCAGATGGATGACATTATGGATTGTTTGAGTGAAGATAAATACTTTACAAAGATAGATATGAAGAGTAGATATCATCAAATTAGAATTAGAGAAGGGGAATTCAAGACAAATACAGGATTGTATGAGTGGTTGGTGATGCCTTTTGGACTAAAAAATGCACCAAGTACTTTCATGAGGTTGATGAATGAGGTATTGAAGAAATTCTTGGGTAAGTTTGTGATTGTCTATTTGGATGACATCTTGATTTTCAATAAGACTAGAGCAGAAAAATTTTTGCATATAAGACAAGTTTTGCAGAGGTTGAGAGAAGAGTAATTGTTGATAAACATTAAGAAGCGTAGTTTCATGAAGGAGGAATTGGTATATTTGGGATTTGTGATATCTGTGGATGGATTGAAGATGGATCTTGAGAAGATAAGATAAATTTTTGAATGGACTACAGTACAAAGTATTAGAGAGGTAATATCATTTCATGGATTGGCTAGTTTCTACCAAAATTTTATTAGGAATTTTAGTTCTATTTGTAGTCCTATGATAGAAACAATGAGAGGGGATAAGAAATATTTTAGGTGGGAATCTGGAGTAGATCGTAGCTTTGAATTGTTGAAACAAAAGGTTATTGCATAGCTTGTGTTGGCTTTACTAGACTTTAATAAGGTATTTCAGGTAGGTTGTGATGCAAGTGGAAATGCAATTGGAGCAGTATTAAGTCAAGAAGGAAGAACAATAGCTTATTTCAATGAGAAATTGAATGATGCTAGGAGAAGGTATTCAGTGTATGACCAAGAGTTTTATTCCATAGTTCAATCCTTGAAGAAGTGGAGACATTACTTGTTTCCTAAGGAATTTTTTGTTGTATACAGATCATCAGGCATTGTAGTATTTGAACAATCAAGGTAAGTTGAATCAAAGACACATGAGATGGGTGGAATTCTTGTAGAGTTATACTTTTGTTTTGAAACATAAGAGTGGAAAGTCAAATTGAGTTGTTGATGCTTTGAGTAGGAGAAGGAATTTACTGGTAGAGATGAGAGTGGAGGTATTAGGCTTTGATGAATTGAAGAACTTGTATGAAGTAATGGTGTTCTAAGTATGGGAAAAATCTAGGTTAGCATATCAATAGCTAAATAAACTAAAACCCAAAGTATTAATGAAGCACAAAGGAGGAAATAACATGAAAACAAGAAAGATATCACCTTAAGTCTTCAACCTCCATGATTGACCTCCATTACACCTTCTCTATTTTTTGAAATATGAAGTTTTCCCTCATATTTTGAGTGAGCAATCTATGACTATGCCAAGACCAAAGAAAAATGTTGAAGTATTTGATATGAAATGCAATACTATGCAACTATAAACTATGACTAAAATATTCCAAAATTCCAAAATGCTAAGATGTCAAGAGTGACTAAGACAAGATTGCATGAGGTGTGAGAAATGACAAGCCTGAGAGATGAAAAATGAGACTAAAATTATCTTTTTATAGAAAAGCCACTTTTAGATGAATGGACAAGATTGAAAGATGAGAAATTCCCTAAGATCAATGGTTAAAATTAAGTGTGACAACCCACAATTAGGATTAGGGAAACATTAGTTTGAAATTTGAAATGAAGAGTCAAGATTAATTTAGAAAAATCAAATCAATGGAAAGGATTGCATGTGACAAGAAGATAATAATGGCATAGAAAAAGAAAAAGCTAGAAAATCAAATAATATTAGAAGTTATTTGATTTATGGAGCAAAGTTATCATTTTGAATTAAAAATTAATTTAATTCAAAAGTGGGGCCATATGACTGTACATAATTAATTTAAATTATTTACTTGGATAGAAATTAGAAAGTGGAAAATTTTAAATAAATGATTTTATTTAAAATTAGAAAAAGCTAGAGTGGATAATAATTAAACAAATCAAAGAGATTTATTTAATTAAAGAAAGACATAAATTAGAAAAAGCCAAAGTGGATAATAATTAAATAAATTAAAGAATTAATTTAATTATAAGAGGACATAAGATATTAATGACCTATTTAAATAAATAAAGTTTATTTATTTAAATAATCAGGAGGAAATAGTGGACAAAAGATAATTAAATAAATTTATGGATTTATTTAATTATAGAAAGACATTAGAAAATTAGCGACACATTTAAATAAATAAATATAATTTATGACAATGCTCAAATCATCATTGGGAGTTAAAATGACATAAATGGACAACAAACACTAGGGTATGACATAAACCAAGGTGTGCAAGGTTATCCACTTGCAAAATAGATAGTCACAAACAAGGAATGTCCTAACTCATACTAAGGGCCAAGTTGCCCCAGTCTTTTTGCCAAGACAATCCACAAACAGTAGTCAAAGAAAAATAAAATAGGTTATGGGACATCATAACACCTCTAAATCCTTCATGGGACATCCTCAAGGTAGCTAGTAACATGACCAAGAGACAAAATAGACCAGCAAAAATAAATGAAATAGACAAAAGATAAGACAAAATAGGCCAGAAAAATCAATAGCTATTCAATGTGTTTGCTCATATTTGTTTGTCAAAGATTGTTTGTGTGATAGTTTGACACTTTGATAGTTTGACAGTGTTGATAGGTTGCCAAGTCGATAGTGTCTATTGTCAGGAAGGACACATCTTGAAAAGGAAAATGAAATCTTGATGAGGTCCAAGTCCAAGAAGGACACATATAGGAGAGGACCAAAGAGTAATGAGATTGACATTTTGACTAAGGTTTTAGCAATTTGACTGATGTTGACTATATGATTGATTGGACTATGTTGTCTGATTTTGGTTCATGATTCAAATGTTGATGTTTTGAATGATTGACTTGTGTTTGCATTTGAATATTTTCAACTTATTTGATTGATGCGACTATGCTTGACGGGGCTAACCTTGTTGGACCTAGCTGATTGAAAGGACAAATATTGACTCATGATTTTGATTTTGATAATCCTAAAGGACTGACCAAATGTCTCAGGGATGCATCAATGAACCTTTCCTATGTAGCAAATGTGCAGAGACAACGTAGTTCAACAATGATAAGGACTAACACGACTGACATGAAAAACTTTGTTTTTGGGATTTTTGACTTATTTTGAATTTTTTTTTTGGATTTTAGACATGTTATGATTTTTTTGGATTTTTGACATATTATGCTTTTTCATTTGCTGAATATTTGATTTTTTTTGTCCTATTTGTCATTTTATATTTTTTTTTGTCTTTTTGATGAATTTTTTATTTTATTTTTTTAGATTTTTGACATTTTATGCATGTGAATGATGTCGAGAACAAACATGATTTTTCCCCTAGTCAAGTTGAATACCAATTGATAGGTGATGATGATGATGACATTGTTTGACATGGGAGGTTGCATTTAGAATGACATATTTTCAAGAATGAATGGTATGATGGAGTATCCTTAGACCATTTGACAAGGGAAAACCAAGATAGGTGACAGACATGAAGGGATGATAGGTGGACTTTGATAAAAGATAGGGGACATGAGACTAGAGGAATTTCCATATGATATTTCAAGGACTATGTCGCATAGGAATAATATAGATCTAGATAATGCTATGAAGGAAATGACATGATGTTTCATGATGAGTATATGACCAAAGGATAGACATGTCAAGAGGTTTCCCAAAGCATGATTTATGTTTTTACACCAGTCATTATCAAGATCAAAGGATGGAAAGGACAATGCTTAGATGGGAAATGTCATGGGAAGAGTATGAGAGATGAAACAACTTGCCCCCAAGTGTAATGGACCACATAGATAATTTTCCTTACACATGATGCATGTTTTCCAAGTTTTCATCATGGTACTTATCCAAAGCACCATAAAATGGTTTTCACTATTGGACAAATTTTTTCTCTTTACTATTTTCTTGACCTTTTTGTTTGGTGTTTTCAGATGGCCTTGATTCCTTAGCTGACCACTGAATGTATTGAATCTACTAACGGTGCTAACATAGAGATTGGTGCCATGATATGCCAATAATGACCTTTCTGAAGTAGTTTCTTTTCCAAGATCATAGCGCTTGCATACAATTGATTGATGTCATTATGGCCCTTTCTGATACTAAAGTTGGCCTTATCATAATACACACATCATGATAGAGTGTCATGAGGTTCCTTGTGATAAAAAGTTTTTACCAAGATGCAATGGATTTGTGACATGGAATTTTTGGAATTTAGGTGAGATGTAGGATTATGAAGGATGATGGTAGATATGGAAGGGTTGTTTGGATGTTTGGATGATTCACTTTTTATTTTCCAAACTTGGGAGGGTAGGCGACGAGGTTTGGAATTTTGATTGGGACAACATTTGGAACCAACACTTTTAGATGCCTTGATTGATGGCCATTTTGAAGGAGGTGGACATTTATTATATGTGGGAGTCCTCTTTTCTTGTGGCTCCATATTTTTATTGACTTTTAGATTTGATGTATTTTCTTTGCTTGATTGATTTTTCTTTGGGATCAATTTTAACTTCATTTTTCCACTTGGATTTTTATTTGATTCAATGACCTTTGACATTTGATTTTGAACTTTTTACTTGTAAGACTTTTTTTTTCGTTGGTTCCAAATGGAAGCTTTAGGACATTGGGAATGATAGTTTATGGTATGGAAAAAAGGATTTTTGGCAACAATCTTATGACAAGGATTACTCATGACCCCTATTTTGATGCTTATATTAGATAAAGTTTCCCCCAATATCAAGGAGGTACCACTAACACCGTTTGATTTACTGAATGAGAAATAGCCAAGAGCTTGATGTCTATAATTTTCCTAAAGCTATATTGGTTCTTGAATTCCTTGCTCATGTATTCCTAGTCTTTTTCCTTGATATTCTATGCTTTGACATATTCTCTTTGCAATGGGGTATTTGTCATTATGGAAGCAAGTTGCAAATTCATCATTGTGTGTGTGTAAATTTTTACTTGGAATATTCTCATCTGCAAGAAAGCCTACTCTGAGAAAAGAAGATTATCCTAATTGATAGGATGTCTTAGATTCATTGACATGTTGGACATCTTTGGTTTGACTTTGTGATATGTTAGATTTAGACAATTCTATTAGTGCTTCCAAGTCGATGTCGAAACCATCTTTATGGTCATTGTCATAGAGTCCAATGAATTCAACTATAGCTCAATCATTTTCAAATATGTCCATAGTAGAAGACTCTTTTTTTAAAGGAAGATTGTCTATGTGTCCAAGGGAGGAAAGTGTCTCATTTTGGAAAGTGGATGTGCTTGGATTTTGGATAGGGTTGTCTTCAAGTGTTTGATCATGAATGGTGTAAAGGTCAAGGAGCGGATCATTTTGGACTTCTTGGTCAATGGTAGTGTCTTGGTCAAAGATAGGATTGTCTTGGATGACATGATTAGGACTGTTGGTATCTTTGTCAAGGATAGGTGTATTTTGAATGCTATGATTGAATAGGACTTTTTGAATGGACTTAAAGATAGGGTCATGTAGGATGAATTGTCTTTTGAAGTCTATGGCTAGCTGGTATTGACCATTATAGATAAATTGGTATTCAATTTGACTAGCAAGCATATAAATGTGAATGGAAGACATGATAGTGTAGTGAAGTCTAGAAAATGATAATGCAAAGATATGCAATGGTAACAATGTTTTCTAAAGGGGATGTCAAATTCCAAGTGATAATGAAGACTAGGAATGTATGGTGGAAGACTATTAAAGTGTTCTAAGGTATGACAATGCAAATGCAAGGATGCAATTGATTTGGTAAATGCTTAGGAAAGGTTAACTTGCTATCCAAAGTTTGGTCTATGTCTCAATTTGGAGTGTTAAAGGACTATTTATAGGACTAACTGAAATGAAAAGGTGGCAAAGTGAGGTTTCCACACTAGACTATGAGTTGGAAATATCTCACAAAAGGACAATGACTAAAGGAATGGATTTTGACTTAGTCAAAATGACAATCTACTCTTCAAGGCAAGGATTTCACCAAGTATGGAAAATTTCCATATTCCAAAGTTTGCAAATGAACTAAGGACCTAAGGACTTGTTTATTTCTAAAATTGAAGATGATGGACCTAAAGGATGCAACTAAAATCTGGAAAAGTTAAACCTATGCGTAAATACAAGCTAAAGATGCAAATGGTGAAGAATTTGAGCAATTTTATTTCAGGTTTTTGATAGAGACTATTGGGAAAAGATGTTTGATGATAGATTGGACAAGTTTTCTCTTAGGTTTTTGTCTACAATAGTGTTTTAATTTCTTCTAGGAAAATGCGTCATTCTAGGTTTCTCATGTGTTGCAGTTTTATAGATGCATTTTAGATTCAGTGAATGCGGCTCTATAGATGGAAGATGCAACTTAGAAAAATAATTGCAGTTTTTTGTAATGAAAATGTGGTTCAAGATAGGAAAATTCATCTCCAGAAATGGCGAATGCGGTTGATTTGAGCGAATGCATCACAAAAAATAACAAATGCAGTGTAGGAAGGTGAATGCATTTCAGAAAGCAGAAGTGCGCTATAGCAAAGTGAATGCAAATTAGATAGATTCAAATGCATTCCAACAGAGCACATGCAATGTAGAAAGCAACAAATGCATTTTATTAGATCAATTGCGTCACAAAAAATTTCAAATGTGGTTCAACATAGCACATGCGGTGCAGAAAGAAGCAAATGTGTTGCAGGCATATTGAATGTCTAGTTTATTTGCAATTTTGATCAATTTTTGGAATGTTTCAACTTGGATGTTTATTTCCAAATCTATGTAATGGTTTTTTTTGTTTGAATGTCTCAAAAAATACTTGGAAAACACAATATTTTCTCTTTGAAAGCAAGCATAATGAAGACAAGCACAATCCTAAGTTAGGCAAGGACAATATTCACTAGATTCCATGTGGGTTTCCCCAACCACACTTATTCTTAGCAGATGAATCCAAAAGCTTGGCCACATGGGCTCCCCCTTACAGTACACTACTTCTTAGGTCAACCAAGCTTCCAATCCCCATAAATCTCCCATGGTAGGTTGATCACCTCTACTAAGAACTATGAAAATGTGGATGCCTTCACAATGACTATTGCTGCACTAGCAAATAGAAAGGATTTTGGCTAGTACACAAAAAAATTTAGTTTGAGACTCTCATTCAAGTGGACACACATGGGCCAAGATTAGCTTTGATAAGGTGGAACTCTATCCTAAAGAGGTTACACTAAAATGGGTTTTGGGGAGTTCACTTGTCTGTGTGACACATTCGCACTCGTAATCCTAAGTTTTCCATTAGGATTCACATTTATATACCGGTCGGGAGTAGCTCAGCCAAAGAGATTTGTTGTTGGTTTGAGTCACCTTGGGGTGAGTAATTTTTCCCACCAACGAAGGCCTAATTTCTAGAGTCAATAACTATTTCTCTTGCACCCAAGATCGCATAAGTGCGCAAGGGCAGATGATACTTCGATTATTGAATTGAGGTGACACATAAAATAGATGGGTCTAGTTTTTTTATCACCTAGTTTGCACAAGGTGAGAGCATAATCACCTACCACATTCATGCGCAATCAAGCAAATGACAAGTAAATGTTCTTTTTAAAACACCAATGGAAGTGTTGTCTAATCTAAAAATAAACAAACACAAGTGTTTCAAAATCAAATCCTTGGACAATAGAACCTACAAAACCAATTATTAGTAGTCTCAAAAAGATGCCTTGGACACATGAAAATTTAAAGCCACATACTACAATAACCAATTAGTAACCAGAAAAAATCCTAAACTAACAGATTGCAATGAGAAATTAGTAAAATTTTGGAAAAACCCAAATGTAAAAATTTACCAGATGAATGTGTCGTAGCAGAGCGAATGCGTCACTTTGCACAACAAATGCGGCTTGGGTCTGCAAACTAGAATTTGATAGGAAAATGTGTCGTGGCCTATCAAATGCGTCATTCTACAAGGCGTATGTGTTGCAACAAAGTGTATGCATCATTTGGAAAACCAAATGTGTCACAAAATATCGAATGCGTTGTTCTACAAAACAAATACGTTGTAGTCATACCTATAGGTCTACAAAAAAGAAAAATGTCATATAGAAAAGAAAAAAAAAAAAACCAACATTGTGTGATTTTGGCATCAAGTTCACCAATGTAACTATGAGAAAAATCTAGGTTAGCAGATTAATAGCTAAATAAACTAAAACCTAAATTAGTAATGAAGCACAAATGAGGAAATAACATGAAAAAAAGAAAGATATAACCTTAAGTATTCAACCTCCATGATTGACCTCCATTACACCTTCTCTATTTGTTGAAATATGAAGTTTTCCCTTAGATTTTGAGTGAGCAATCTATGACTATGCCAAGACTAAAGCAAAATGTTGAAGGATTTGATATGGAATCCAATACTATGCAACTATGCAACTAGTAAGCAACTATAAACTATGACTAAAATATGCCAAAATACTAAAATTCTAAGATGTGAAGAGTGCCTAAGACAAGATTGCATGAGGTGTGAGAAATGACAAGCCTGAGAGATGACAAATGAGAATAAAATTGGCTTTTTATGGAAAAGTCAATTTTGGATGAATGGACAAGATTGAAAGGTGAGAAATGCTCTAAGATCAATGGCTAAAATTAAGTGTGACAACCCATAATTAGGGTTAGGGAAATATTAGTTTGAAATTTGAAATGAAGAATCAAGATTTAATTTAGAAAAATCAAATCAATGGAGAGGATTGCATGTGACAAGAAGATAAGAATGACATGGAAAAAGAAAAATCTAGAAAATCAAATAATATTAAAAATTATTTGATTTATGGAGGAAACTTGTCATTTTGAATTAAAAATTAATTTAATTCAAAAGTGGGGCCATGTGACAGTAAATAATTAATTTAAATTATTTACTTGGAGAGAAATTAGAAAGTGGACAATTTTAAATAAATGATTTTATTTAAAATTAGAAAAAGCTAGAGTGGCTAATAATTAAACAAATCAAAGAGATTTATTTAATTGTAGAAAAGCATAAATTAGAAAAAACCAAAGTGGATAATAATTAAATAAATTAAAGAATTTATTTAATTATAAGAGGACATAAGATATTAATGATGTATTTAAATAAATAAAGTTTATTTATTTAAATAATCAGGAGGAAATAATGGACAAAATTATAATTAAATAATTTTATGAAAATTTATTTAATTATGGAAAGAAATTAGAAAATTAGTGACACATTGAAATAAATAAATATAATTTATTTATTTAAATTATAGTCGGAGGAATAAAAGACAAAGTTAATTAAATAATTAAGAACTATTTAATTAATAGTTGAAGTTGGACTCTAGACGAAATATGATAAAACATAGAAAAATGTGGTTTGCGGGTTTGGGACATTTTTATGTGTCGGGTATGTGTAGGATCATGATGGGAAAAAAAGTGATGATATGATGGGTATGTGTAAGGTATATGGCGACTTTTTTACCCAAAATTGATGAAATGAAAAGGGTTTTAAAGGAGATTCTCAAATTTCCACGAATATAAATTATGCATTACTTTGAATCTAATAAATAATTATTATTCATTTTCTATTTGAATTATGAATATAGTCCCGATTGATAGGTCATTGAAAAAATCTATAGATTTCAAATGATATCACATTTTTGAATCTGAAACATGTCACATTCTATGCTTATACTATAGGATTAAAAAAAATCATGAAGTTTTGACCAAGTTAAAGTGGTTGGATATACAAATTTTTATATTTTTTAAAAGTTGTAATAAAAAATCATAATTAATTATTTACTTGGAAAAAAAATTATAAAAAAATTATGCATCACATCTGGACATGAGTCCTCTACTTATATCTAAAATCTTATAAAAAAATATTATCATTTTTTGTGGTTAGGGTTGGACAAACACCTACTTATTTTTTCCCAAATTTAAGTACTACTGAAATTTCAAATTTTCACCAAATAGATTTAAAAAAACCTAGTAGTTTATAAACTACATTGAATTTTCTATAGATTCTATTCTTACATATTTTTGAAATAATATAGATAACTTATTCAATTTTTTATGTCAAGTTGCCTAACTTTGATTTTTTTGAATTTTTTGCCACTTAAGGGTTTGTTTTTTCCATGATGATCCTACACATACCTTGTCTACATGTGTATTTGAGGAAGGAAAGATTTCCAATTAGCACATACAATAAGCTCAAGATGAGAAAGTTTGGACCCTATAAGATTTTGAAGAAATTTGATTCAAGAAATGCATATGAAGTAGAGTTACTAGATGGCATGGGTATATCACCTATATTTAACATTGCAGATCTAAATCAGTACCATGAAGCAAAATTTAGTGAAGATAGTAAAGAAAAATTGTAGGAATAGTTTCCTAGACAATAATAAGATGGGATAGAAGAGATTTTGGATATTAGAGATGGGAGGAAAACATGTGGAAGACAATACAAAGAATATATTATGAAGTGGAAAGGCAGACTAGTGGAGGATTCTTCTTGGATTTCTCTGGATGAGGTAGACCATATTGGTTTTCCTTAATCATGAAAAAAGTGAGGAACTCACTTTTCAATAACCCCGAATGTCTGATGCAGGAGCATCATTGGTTCTTTGCAATCCTACATCAACCAAAAATATTTTCATTTTTGTTTTGTTCTTGTTTAGTTCAAGTTGGTAGATTCAACATATTTTCTCACCAGACCCTATGGATCTATGTTTTCATCGTGGACACGTTCATTTTCCTTATCACAATATTTTAGAATGATTGGATCTTTTTCTCGCAATTTATTGCTTTCAAATTAAGTGGTAGTTTCTATAATAGAGCATCTGAGCAGTTTCAAGCCTAACAACTAGTTTTGTTACTTGTGGATCCTTGCAAGGTATTCCAAATTGTTCTGTGGAGTGTCCCCGACTTTAATTTAGGTCCACACTTCATCCTATGCACCTTCCAAGGAGAAATTCAAATTTAAGGCCAACCTATTTCATGCACACAAATTAAATTTTCTTCATGGGAGATTGTAATGATCTTTGGAAGACACAAAAGATAATTGATCCCTAGATGTGATATAAATTGTTGTAACCAATCATTAGGAAAAAGCAAGCTAGATAGAAGAAAATTGGATTTGATATGAAAGATTTTCGCTCGCATTAATGATCATATAGGAATATTGTATTTTGAGAATGTTGTATCTAGCCTATGAGCCCAATCTGTAAACCCAGATGTTGCCAGTTGATTGTAATTGAAATTTTTGATAATAAGAATGCTTGAATTTGCATTTGCCTCCATATTCTAAGTGGCTTCTATTGTGTAACTCTTACTGCACAATCCAAATTGTTCTCTTTGAGGACCCTCCTAATAAATCATTATAATCAATCATTGGGCAAAAGCAAGCTAGAGATAAGAAAATTGGATTTGATATGTAATTTTTTGAACCCCAACCTTGGTACCTACAAAGCAACATGAGCAAACAAGTTAGACAAGTGATTGCAAGCCAAAACAAGGATTGCCCATGAAATCCATTTACAAGATTCAAATTAGGAAGAAAAAATTGAAGAACACAAAGTAAATGACAAAATGAAGATTGAATCCTAATTAGAAAAGAAAACTCTTGATCCCATGGGGCAATTGGTGCTAATTTGATGTGAAAATTGGCCCTTTCCCAATTCCTATGATTGCAAGCTTCGATATGTTTACTTGATGAAGAGATTTGATCCACTTTTTATTATGAATGGTGAGAGCTCCAAGACAAAATCTGCAATAACCTAGCTAAGAACTCAAGATTGATAAATGAAAATGGCTAAGTATTTTAGCATGGTAACTTTGCTTGGATTGTGGATGATGAAATAAAGATAAGAGAATTTTATTTATAGGATTTAAAGATGGATGAATGTCCAAATTTTAGCAATGTGGGACTCACATTCATCCAATGATATGATGCCACTTGTCAAGCTATGAATGGATGATGGATGTGCAAGATTTGGGGTTTGTGCCAATAAATGCATAATATTTGAATTTCAAATTTGTTGAAATGACATGCAAGAGGGAAGGGAAAATGAAATAAATGCCACTTGGCTCAAGGAAAATGACATGTAAGAGATGTTAAATGCCTTGTTGGATGCACATGTTGACTTGGAATTTTTGAATTCAAATTGAGAGCATATTCCAAAAGATGCCTTGTGAGGAAAATAGAGATTTAATAAATGAATTAAATCTATTTTCATGTGCAACTTGCATTATCTAAAGGATGTGACATGAGATGAGGTTAAATTAATAAAGGGTTAATTAATTTATCAGGAGATTAGATGATGTGACTTATTTTGACTTAGATTTATGGGTTTATTTAAATCAAATAAGAGAGGAATATGACAAGAGATTAATTAAATAAGGATTTTGATTTACTTAATTAAAAGATATGGTGTTAGATTAAATCAAATAAGGTTTTAATTTATTTGATTTAATGGATAGACTTTAGAGATTTAATCAAATAAATTGATTATTTAATTAAATAAGGATAATTAGATCAGATTGATTGATTTAATTAACAAAAGAGAACGACTCAATTAGATAAAGTTATTTATTTAATTAAGAGATGAATATTGATGAATTTAATCAGATAAGGGAATTTGATTAAATGGTTAGACCGAAGGATGATTCAGGAAGAAACAGTGTTAGTGAGTCAGCATCAGATGCATGATGTTAATCAGTATATTTTTGATGTCTACATTTTGCCCCTCTTTGAAGCTATGCACTCGTTGCGTTGGTTCAAAGAATAAATGATCTCAATCAAAGCCAATTTTTTTTATATTTTAAAAAATTGCCTCATTGCTGCATGGCAGGAGAAAGCATTCCATTATAATGCCCCCTCGAGAGATCAGATGAAAATTTTAAAATCTTTGGGTGATCTCACGAAAAAAGATGACCAAGTACCCGACAAGTCTGAAAGGGGTCTGAGAGACTAAAAACATGTATAAACGCAATAAAACAATAAAAAAAAAGCCTCAATTGGACCAAAATAGGTTCAGGGGTCCAAAACCCTAGCAAGACAGCCATTTAGGGTTAAAAAAGCCTAATTTTTAGGCTTAAAAGGGGCCCAAGGGGTCACTTTCAAGTCATTTTCACACACCTCTGCTAGCAAACCTAATATTTGAGCTCTGAACCTCTGACAATATGGCGCAACAACAACTTCCCCTACACATTTCAGACCAAGTTCGGACCTACCAGCGGCCACCTGGCATCGAGGCACTAGTATGTGATCTTTACCGAAGCTTAATTTTTTCATTTAATGCATTAATTACTCCTTTAAAAGGTAAGCTCACCTCCAACAGTGTATATAGCACTGCTCGACATTTAAAGTGCGCTGTGCCAGGCCTTTTTGAGCTGTAGTGGTGTAGTTTACGAGTTTAAAAACTTCGTCGATGGGATCGGACTCTTCAGGCCGATTTATGAAAAGTGCACCGTGGTGACACCCTTTTCATGCAAATTGCAACGCTGGGGGATAAAGTGTGTCGTGACGGTGCCATTTGGCTCGATTTGGGCTCGTGTGGCAGAGTTTGAGCAAACTCAAACTATGAAGCCTTCACAAATTACGTCGCTAGGAATGAGTTTGGAGTGTTAGACCGGGATTTTTCAAAAAAGTTTAACATGGTGACTTTCCTTGATGCAGGACGGGCCCAGGGAGCTCTATTCTCAGGAGCACCGGTCATGAGACTTGGCGAGCATTTTACGGGATCTAAACGACATGGACCAGGATTGGCTAGGAGCTGTAGGACTATGGAACATTGCGTACATGGCGCCGGTGTGCACCCACCTAGGGATGCTATCAACGCTGGCTAAGAGATGACACAGCGAGACGTCATCGTTCCATCTCCCTACCAGTGAGGTGACCTTCACCTTGGAGGACGTTTGACGCATTTTACGATTGCCCATTCATGGTCACCGGATGATCTACGATATGGACAAGGGACGCGAGTGCTGTATCAGAGTCCTCACCACACGAGATATTATCTACTGCAAGGGACAAATCAAGCTCAAGTAGTATAGGGTCATCGCACCTCCCTTCTGCTGGGTGGTTGTAGTGATCATTTCAGGTTTGGTTGCCCTAGAAAGACAAGGGCGGTACTTTAGTCCCAATTGGGGCTATTACTGGGAGAGAATGGTCCGAGATAGGTTGATTCACTTCGCATGGGGGCCTGTACTTCTAGCCTCACTTTACAGGGACTTACATGAGTACGTGTACATGGATGGTAGAGCACTGGGGGCCAGAGTGACATGGGAGCACATTTCTATGCTACGTCCATGGGTTGTTCTAGTTCTGATGGGGCTAGAGGATGCCCTTATGGCATGATACAGAAGTGGTGTGTCCTTCACACACATAGGTGAGCAAGGGATCCCCTACTGGAGGTGGGTCCTAGACAAGATGCTTGTCTTTACTTGGTGTCCATATCTTGGTCGGCCCGGATGGGCCGATGATGTTGCCCAGCTCTTCTACTATCACTAGGACTCATATATGCTAGGTCAGGAGCACACTATGATCGAGCAGTACCTATCCAGGTGTGTAGAATGTTAGTTTAGGGAGCCACAAGATCAGCCTAATGATGGCTATGTAGCCATCTTTGCATGTAGTATGACACAGATAGCATGGGGACACGGTATTCCTACCGCTGAGGCGCTTGACAACTTTAGGCAGTTGGCAGCCCAGTCGTGGGCTTATGATTAGGGCTTGGTAGATCCAGGGACCACACAGGCCTGCAGAGATTAGTTCATACCTCCTCTTCGGTTGACCATTCCAGGTGAGGATCCAGAGGTACATAGGGTCAAGGGTAGAGGACGAGGATGAGGACTAGCCCCAACAGTTGTGCCCCCCGTCCCACCAGGTCACGGGGATGTACTGATGTAGGGTCAACAACATGATCCACCAATCCCACCACCATGAGCTGAGGGTGAGGATCAACCTCAAGCGCAGCCACAGGTATAGCCAGTAGGATAGGTAGATGGTCAGGATGTACTAATTGTAAGGAAATCTGGGAGTGCATCTAGTGAAAATTCCATACAGTAGAGCCTTTAGTAACTTTCATTTTGATTAGGTTACCTCAAAGACAGGTATAACTATGTCCTAATGTGGAAACATACACAGTTTATTTCCTACATTGATCCATCTGAGAGAAACACATGTAAATTCAATATCATACATTAACAGATTCTACTACATGAACCAGCAAACATGAAAGATGAAAATAGAAAACCAAAACACAAAGATTTACGTGGGGAAAATCCTTTCAGATAAAAAAACCCACACTCCAAAGATCAAGCCATTGTACTATTCAGCAACAGAATGGTTACAATACAAATTCAGACTCATAGCCTCTTCAGAGATTCATCTTGTTCATTCTGGATACTATCTGGTAATCAACTCTCCCTCTATACATTTCTTGATCAACCTCTCAAACCAAAAAATCTTCGTACTGTTGCAATACCCTCACACAGTATACAGTACTGATCAATACGAGAGATCAACCATGGCATTCAATCCTTGATCAAGAGAGAAATCGGCAACATAACCCTACCTCTCACTTCCTTTGTTTTGACCTCATGGCCTCGACCTTCCAGCCAGCCACACAGTCCTCTCACTATTTGCTCTTTTTTCCTTCTCTTCAGCTTCAGCTCTATGAAACGGTTTGTCGCCAACTGTCGGATCACAACTATCAAATCATCCAGCTTAGCAATGATTCACATTCTACTTTCTCTGATTTGTTCACATCGCACCACGTTAGACAGTCTTCACTCGGTCAACAGCGATCAACTTGTATCACATGTCAGTGAGACACTAGAAGTGTCTCCCCAATGCCACAAGACCTGATTACACGTTGTCGCCAAGAGTTGTCTCCATCGGCAAGAGGTTCCACCGAGCTTACAAGTTACATTGACCTCAGCATGCACATCAGTGAGACAATCACTATCGCTAGGAGATCACATCGAGTATTCAAGTCATGCTGAAACCCATTGTAATCCTATCGGCATCCATCTATTGGCAAGACTATCATCTTTCACCAAGACGTCACAACGAGCTTCATGTTATAGCGATCTCCAAACAATCGCCAAGAGTCATGTCGACATCCATCTATCGGCAAGACTATCATCTTTCACCAAGACGTCACAAAGAGCTTCATGTTATACCGAACTCAACATTCTCATCGGCGAGACAATCACCATTCGATGAGACATCACACCGAGCTCATAAGTCATTCTGAAGTGTTCCTTAGTCGCCAAGACTTTAGTCATTCACTAAGAGATCATGTCGAGCCCTATATGTTATACCGATGACACTGTCGGCAAGACTTAGGCAAAGGTCATACCAAAACTTCTGACGTCCATCGCATTCCTATCGGCAAGAAAAATACCCTTCGCCAAGACATCACCTCACAAGTTCCAAGTCACCCCAATTCAATCTTGTTAGCCAGACTTACTGCTTTCACCAAGACTTAATAACGAAGCCTTAAAGTCATACCGATGTGTTCCACTGTCGGCGAGAGAATCAACCTTCAACAAGATAGCTTACTGAGGCTTCCACATTATCCTAAAACAACTATTTGCCAAGATTCACACCGAAATGATGACCCCACATGCTGTCGATGAGACTTCTGATATTCGATGAGACATCATATCCAAACAAGTCTTTTAGCCAAGAGTCTCCCTGATGTCTTCAAGTGTTACATTTTCACCAAGACAATCCTTCATCGCTGAGACTTCTCACCGAGATCCTTAAGTTACTCCGAGTCGGTGAGACATATCACTATCGGTAAGACTTCTTACCGATCACCCAAGGGTTTCCCCAAAAGCTCCAACACTGTCGCCAAGACATGTTACTTTTGGTAAGAGATCTCACTGAGCCACCATAGGTTATCCCGATGACTTCAATGTGTATCCCTATCGACAAGACCTTCCAATGTCACTAGGACTTCTCGAGTGTTGAAAGTCACTCCAAAGCCCCCAATCGCTATGAGCTCCCCGACGCCTAATTGAATGGCCTGTTGGCCAAAGATCTCCATGTAGTGAGAGGTTATAATGATTGCCATAAGTCACAGCGATAGACTCCAAAGTGAAAGCATTCAGAAAGACATTTGCAAGGTCACAACGATCAAACTATTTCACAGGGTAAACTACTAGTCGGCCAGACAAAAGAAATGTCACAGCGACTATGCTTTCTCAGAGGTTTCAGCCTATGAGATTGAGGCATATTTTCCAACAATCTCCCACTTGACGAAGATCACACAGGAACCTTCAAAGCAACCAAAAAATAGTACCACACTAGCTCCACTAGTTCAAACCCTACAATACTCAAGACACCCAATCAATATTATTCCATAGATAATAGTCCATTAGACAATCTGCAACAAATACTAGGCAACCAACTGCATCTCACTATCCAACAAAACAACCTATCATAGCCCTCCAAGAAACCACATAGATCTCAACATTCTCTCATTCTCCATCAAGAACTTTGCTCCAACATCCAAGATGTTCACCATTCAGGCAACAATCCTGTCATCTTCCAACATGCCACCCGTGGAAGAAGGATACAAAGCCAAGGTGTATAAACACCATTCCAATGTACACAAGCAAAAGATCCTAGTGACATCTTCAACAAGATACTACTACCACTTCACTGTGCCCAAACACTATATAGAAGCAATAACAACTTCAAAGCTTCAAATAGAACACAACAGTGAAGTCATTCTCCAGAAAGAAGAAACTAAACATCACCAGTTAGAACAAGAATCAGACTGACCGCTTCCATCCAACTGATAAACCCACGCGATTGAAAATAGCACCCACAACTCATGCTATACTATCCAATCTCACGTACCTCATAGGTATCACCATTAGTAAAAAATTTCCAATCCATTAACATCAAATACAAGTTCCAGTGTCAACCACTCGAAGAAGACAAGACACATACATGAACTCCCACTGCCAAACTAATCCAGATCTGAAAGATCAAAGGCATAACAAGTCCACCAATACTAGCATATAGAAAAATATAACCATGTAGTACCAAGGAAATATCCACAATGACATGCACAACCTACAACAAACTACTACAAGAAACATTTCTCTCATCACAAACCTTCATGGCCACAGAGAGAAACTCTACCCATCATCTTCCTATAGAAACATCCTCCTACATACACTCCTAACAGCCAGTTGTGTCAAGAATGACCTTCTTCACATCCCATAAGAAATCCTTAACAACATCCATCCATCCAATCACCAAGATCAAACCATCTTTAGAAAACATGGATGTAAACATCTCAAAGAAGATCAAACTAGTACATTCCCTATTTTAGGAAATCAGCCCATACACCATCTCCTACCAATTCTCATCAGTAAATGACATAACACAAAATCTCAAGGAGATAAAACAAACTGTACAACTTCCACTATGAATCCTCCAAAAACAAATGTTAAACAGTAATTCAAGATCCATATCATGAAAGTGAACTTAATAAAACACATCTGAAAAATATAATGGGTCAAAAATACCTTTTAGATCAACTACCGAGTAGACCAAGAAAGGGAACAAGAATACTCCTTCAATAGATATAAGCCATCATGACTAATCCAAGAGCTATCTCCTCATAGGTCTCTTATTGAACTCGCGTTCAACCAAGGTGTAGGCATCTCAGACTTTCTGCTGAAAAACTTCATCAGGAATACCAATCAACTGCACTTCTCTCATAATAGAAAAATAGCCTCACCTTATTCTTCATGTATCCATGAGTACTAGCAGTCGATCATCTCATGCTAAACTCCATCTGCATTACTGCACTATCATGAAGTATCAAGCAAACAATCAAGGCACTCAATACACAAAGAATTACCAGATCACTGTCAAAGCTCCAATCATCTGAATCAGGAACTTATCATGACACCATGATCTACACATCCCCATAGGAGATTCCATGCTTCAAGTGACTCCACCATTGTCTCAAGTACAATACACAATGCCAAAACTCCAGTGACAAACAAGAGTATACCATGACATAAAGAAAATAGACTTAAGAACAACATCACCTGTCAAGCACCACCAACACCTTAGCCAAAGACTCCAAGCATCCTCCATGGTTCCAAGATGTTGCACATCTTCAAATAATGTCCATACAAAAGCAAAAGTGTAAGAACCCTTCTGCAACATTAAAGAAGACCATTCACCACCATTTGATGAATCCACAGTCATTGCTAGAGCTCCCACTGAAACGTGACACCCAAGCTCTCCAAGCATCATGACCAACTACTTTAGGTTCCCATAATTGACTATTCAATAATATCCATCCTCTCATCTAAAAATAGTCACACCAATGCACAAGTGACCAAAGACAAGGCCAACTAACAAATCTGCACCATCAATAAGTCAACCTCATGGATAAAGACAATCCACTTCCAAGTTATCTCACCGCAGCTAATGGGTAGCTAATCCACCAATTGCATAACTCATAGATCACAAACATCGAACATGCAAAACTGTTATCACATTGAAAGCTACAACACTGAGATATCAGAGAGAATAACCACGTAGACAACATGACTCAAACACCAAATAATGCCAGATCTGATTTTCCAATCATGTCCACAACGAGCACCATAATAAAGGAACCCACAAACATTATCACAAGAATGCTGAGTGACAAAACACTTACCAATACTCCCATGCAGAGAAAGAGTCATACCTCCTCAAAACCATGCACCAAGTATGTATGCAGACCTGCTACTATCTCATCCAGCAACACCCAAAAAAGGCTAGTGTCGAGACAATAGCTTAACAACAACTTCACATGATCACAAGTTTTGCTTAACCATGTAAAACTTGCAAAACCACAGAGCCATGCAAGTACAAATCATCCTTAGAAAGAAAATAGCAATTCAAGAGAATCTAGGCCCCTTTCAGGCCAACTTTAAACCACCACCATGTACATGCATCCGAGAAAGAGAGAAAGGCTATTTCAGAGGCTTGCAAATCATCTAATGATTAACTCCATAGCCTTCAAACATTCGAGGTTAACAGGAAACAGTGCCTTCCAACACTAGGAACCACCACCTAGCATAAGCACTCTCTTCCATGATTGAGAAACAATCTAGGCTTCTCCATATCACCCAGGAGCCTGACACACAGATTCCCAATATGAAAGCTTTGCTGCTACACAGCCACAGACCAAAGAAAACCACCTCATACTCCAAGGTTAAACCTTTACCAGCCAGAAGACATAGATCACAACATGATCAACTCCCTTTTCCATCTTGACCATCCTTTAAGTTGCATGTTGTCTCAGAATACCACAAGGCTTCCACTCATCAAAGGATCAATACATTAGTCCATTCCTCCAAATTTCCACCAGCCCAACAAGCTAAGAAATCTTCATAGGAGAAATATCCAGAACCAACAACCAGAAGAAGGCTCTGATACCACTTGTAAGGAAATATAGGAGCACATCTAGTGAAAAATCCATACAGTAGTGCCTTCGGTAACTTTCATTTTGATTAGGTTTCCTCAAAGACACATACAACTATGTCCTAATGCGGAAATAGACACAGTTTATTTCCTACATTGATCCATCTAAGAGAAACACATGTAAATTCAACAACAAGCATTAACATATTCTACTACACGAACCAGTAGACATGAAAGATGAAAATAGAAAACCAGAACACAAAGATTTACGTGGGGAAAATCCTTTCGGATAAAAAACCCCACACTCCAAAGATCGAGCCATTGTATTATTCAGCAACATAATGGTTACAATACAAATTTAGGCTCATAGCCTCTTCAGAGATTCATCTTGTTCATTCTAGATACTATCTGGTAATCAACTCTCCCTCTATACATTTCTTGATCAACCTCTCAAACCAAACAATCTTCGTACTGTTGCAATACCCTCACATAGTATACAATACTAATCAATATGAGAGATCAACCATGGCATTCAATCCTTGAGCAAGAGAGAAATCAGCAACATAACCCTGCCTCTCACTTCCTCTATTTTGGCCTCATAGCCTCGACCTTCCAGCCAGCCACATAGTCCTCTCACTGTTTGCTCTTTTTTCCTTCTCTTCGGCTTCAGCTCTATGAAATGGTTTGTCTCCAACTGTCAGATCACAACTGTCAAATTATCTAGCTCAACAATGATTCACATTCTGCTTTCTCTGATTTTTTCACATCGCACCACGTCAGATAGTCTTCACTCGGTCAATAGCGATCAACTTGTGTCGCATGTCGATGAGACAGTAGAAGTGTCTCCTCGATGCCACAAGACCTAATTACACATTGTTGCCAAGAGTTGTCTCCATCGAAAAGAGGTTCCACTGAGCCTACAAGTTACATTGACCTCAGCATGCACATCGGTGAGACAATCACTATCGCTAGGAGATCACATCGAGTATTCAAGTCATGTCAAAACCCATTGTAATCCTATCGACGGCCATCTATCGGCAAGACTATCCTCTTTCGCCAAGACGTCACAACGAGCTTCATGTTATACCAATCTCTAAACAATTGCCAAGAGTCATGTCGACATCCATTGTATTTCTATCGGCATCCATCTATTAGCAAGACTATCATCTTTCACCAAGACGTCACAAAGAGCTTCATGTTATACCAAACTTAGCATTCTCGTCAGCAAGACAATCGCCATTTGATGAGACATCACACCGAGCTCATAATTCATTCTGAAGTGTTCTTTAGTCACCAAGACTTTAGTCATTTGCTGAGAGATCATGTTGAGCCCTTTATGTTATACCAATGACACTATCAACAAGACTTAGGCAAAGGTCATACCGAAACTTCTGACGTCCATCGCATTCCTATCGGCAAGACAAATACCCTTCACCAAGACATCACACCGCAAGTTCCAAGTCACCCCAATTCAATCTTGTCAGCCAAACTTATTGCTTTCACCAAGAATTCATAATGAAGCCTTCAAGTCATACCAATGTGTTCTACTGTTGGTGAGAGAATCAACCTTCAGCAAGACATCTTACCGAGGCTTCCACATTATCCTAAAACAACTGCTCTCCAAGAGTCACACTGAAACGATGACCCCACATGTTGTCGGTGAGACTTCTGATATTCGATGAGACATCATATCGAAACAGGTCTTTCAGCCAAGAGTCTCCCTGATGTCTTCGAGTGTTACATTGTCGCTAAGAAAATCCTTCATCGCTGAGACTTCTCACCGAGATCCTTAAGTTACTCTGAGTCGGTGAGACATATCACTATCGGTAAGACTTCTTACTGATCACCCAAGGGTTTCCCCGAAAGCTCCAACACTGTCGCCGAGACATGATACTTTCGGTAAGACTTCTCATTGAGCTACCATAGGTTATCGTGATGACTTCAATGCGTATCTCTGTCGGCAAGACCTTCCAATGTCACTAGGACTTCTTCCCGAGTGTTGAAAGTCACTCAAAAGCCCTCGGTCGCTATGAGTCTCCCCGACGCCTGATTGAATGGCCTGTCGGCCAAAGATCTCCACGTGGTGAGAGGTTACAATGATTGCCATAAGTCATAGTGATAGACTCCAAAGTGAAAGTGTTCAGCAAGACATCTGCAAGGTCACAGTGACTAGACTATTTCACAGAGTAAACTTCCAGTCAGCTAGACAACAGAAATGTCACAACGACTATGCTTTCTCAGAGGTTTATGCCTATGATATTGAGACATATTTTCCAACACTAATTGTATAGTTGTAGGCCTAGATTCAGGCACTGACAGCAGAGAGAGACCAGGCAAGGGTTGAGAGAGAGCAGCTCAGGGCAGAGAGGGATCAGGCTGTGTAGCAAAGATAGGTTGCAAAGCTATAGGCAGCCATAGAGCTAGGCCGCAAGCAGCAGATCAAGAGTATGACAGCCTCCTCCTCCTAGGGTACAGTGCCAGTACAATCCTACAGGGATCCTATCCGAGAGATAGAGTACTATCATTGGGCCTACCATGAAAGCATACCCATAGTAGATTGGGTCTCAGAGTACTCAGAGCGGGCCAGTCAGAGACCACCAGAGGGTCATGGTGACAGGGGTGAGGGAAACATCCACAGAGACAGAGCTTAATAGAGATGCCATATATATATATATATATATATATATATATATATATATATATATATATATATATATATATATATATATATATATATATATATATATATATATATATATTGTGCTTCCATGGGCTCATTTTTGATAGCTCGATGGGAATTTTGTACTGATTGACATATATGTACAGTGATCCAATTTATTATTTGTACTATGAAAGTTGTGGATGATGATATATATATATATATGAGCCGATGATGATTTTGTTGTGATGTAATGTGTACTCTTTATTTATGCATGGATGGTTTATTTCTATATGTTATGTAATGTATGTATTATGATAATGACTAACAGATCTTATATTATGTTAACTTATGATATGTGATGTGCCATGATGTCTATGTGATGATCTGTTTTATGCAATTGATAATGTGCCATGTGATATGGATTATAATATGCAAAATGATGTGATCTATGGTATACATGTGAAATGATATGTGACCTAAATAATTATGGATGCCTATATGCTATGTGATGGTCTATTTATGCTTTTATGAAATGAATGATTTATGATTCTATTTATGAGATGACATGGATGATGTAATGCGATGGTCGTGATATGATGCAAATGAGATGATTTTATGAGATGGTTTATAAAATGCAAATGAATGTTTCATGCAATGATTGATATAATTCCATGAGATGCAATGTAATGGGTGAAATGCAATGATATGGATGCACCTATTTATGAAGCATGTTTATGACAACCTATTTATGATGATTAAAATGCAATGTGTATGTTTTCTATATGATCTATTTTATGTGATATGCTAATGATTTGTGGATGCAAGATCGATGGTGATGATGGTGATGATGATCAACTGTCATAGTACTGTGTTAGTGTGATTAGTCAGAAAAGAAGAAGTCATTTCAACAAGACACAAGATGATACAAATGCAGATGATGATGATGATGATGATTACTTGCCAAGGATTTGGGATTTTCAAAGGTCCAAATTTTCTTATGTTTGATAACACACGTGGTATGATGCATCAAGGTATAGAAAACGAGGATGGCATTGTCCTTGGTGTGATGGACTTTGACCTGACAAATAGATAGGAGTATTCATGTTCACACCTAACATACAAAAACCTTGCTAGGATGTACTTCAGAAGTTTCAAACACCTTGGGCCAAAACATGTTAAGGTAAACCTATCCCTGTAATAGTCAACAAGTTTCCCTAGACCTCTTCCATACATACCTAACAAAGCAAGTATTCGCCGAGGTTATATTACAAGAACATCCAACAAGCACAGTAGAAAAAAGATAATGATCGTTGCCCCATTCCTATTTCTCTAAATCCTCTGCTTTGGGATATCATCGAGACGTCCTTGGAATGAGCACAAAATAAGATAAGTCAAAAGATAAAGACCAAGTAAACAAACAAACTGATGCTCTTCAATACCGCTAATGGAAAGAGGATATGTTTTCTAAGGATGATAACCGAAACTTATTGCCAAAAGATAATGCCCATTGTAGGAAGGATTCATCCTAGGACATGTTAGTGGATGGCGGCACGTCATTTCGTTTACCCAAAGTGTTCTAAAGGATGATTGATATGGGACCAGTTCTGATGATGAGTTACCAATACAAAGAGATAACCAGCTTGCCTACACACTGATTTAAACTTAAGACTTGACGTTTGGAGTTCTACTTGTAATCTGCTAGAATTTTTTTTGATTGTCCTGCCAAAGATTGAAGATGATGATCAGTTTATCATGAGTGGTGATTATTGCGGGTGTAAGCGAGATGAGACAGATGGATTTTTTTCAAATATTTGGATGTTTTTGGAATTTTGTAATGTTTTGAGGCTATTTTGATTTTTGATTTTCCAATGTTTTGGGGATTTTCTAAGATTTTTACCAAGAGACTAACCTAAAGACCTATCCTAGGGGCCTTGGGGGATGATCAAAAAATTATCCTTGCCTATGTTATACACGCAGAAACCACGTAGTTCGACTAACAACTTGACTGATTTACAGATGACGATATACATGATGAAATGTTAGTTTATTGTGACAGAATCCTATAGGACTAACCTAAATGTCTTGGGGGATAATCAAAGATCAACCTTGCCTATGTTCAAGCTCAGAGATGACGTAGTTTGACAAGATGACTCTATTTTTTAATTTTTGACCGACTTTTTTTCACCTATTTTTGGATTTTGATATGTTTTGAATGTTTTTGGATTTTCTGATTTTATGATGTTTTTGGATTTTCTAATTTTATGATGTTTTTGGATTTTCTAATTTGAGGATTTTAAGGTCATACACGAATCCAATCCGATCAGAACATTCCCCTAGCGTGATGCAATAGACTACTCCAATAAAGGCAGGACAAATTGACCTTGAGGATGGGCCGAGTAGTACTAGGAGGGATCATGAAATGAAACAGGACCAAGCCATGGTGCAGATGGAAGCGAAATGGATGAGTGATGTAGAACAAGCCATATAGATCTTGGTGGATGGAAGGTTCTTATTCACACAAGGTCCCTGTTTGCCAGGTTTTCACCGAGGTACCTGCCCAAAGTGCCACCAAGGTGGTTTTCCCTAGAGGATGATTTTTTGATCCTTTTTCTAATTTTTTTGGATTTTTTGCTTTTTTAAAAATTTTTTGTTGTCACCAAGACGCCTATTTCCTAGGTTTTTGCCAAAGTGACCATTTTTTCAAGACTTTTTCTAATTTTTTGGATTTTTTGGTTCTATACCTTAAAGGAATTAGGCATAAATTTTTTTAAGATGAGAGTTATTCATGGGCTCCTGCAAAGGTTCCCCTTCGGGTGTTGATAGCTGATATGCCCCTGATTTATAACTTGTTGTGATGACGAAAGGTCCTAACCAATTAGGTTCAAACTTTCCTTTGTTGCTTGGGTTTGGGACATTCTTCTGATTTTCTTTTAAGACCAGTTCTCTGACTTGGAAAGTCCTGCTTCTGATTTTCTTATTGTAGCTTCGTTTGAGTCTATTTTGATAGACTTACAAATGATTCAAAGCATCCATTTGTCTCTCATATAGTAACTCCAACTTATTTAGTCTTGATACCCAATATGCTTCATCCATGATGAGGTTTTGCAGTGATATCCTTAGGGATGGGAGCTTGATCTCAATGGGGAGTATGGCTTCTCATCCGTAGACCAAGGAGAATGGGGTGGCACTGGTGGGTGTGCGAATGCTGGTTCGATAAGCCCAAAGGGTGGGATTAAGCTACACATGCTAGTCACGACCTGCGTCATTGACTATTTTCTTAAGGATTTTAAAAATGGTTTTGTTTGTAGCTTCTTCTTGGCCATTGCCTTGGGGATAATACGGGGTGGAGAAACGTTGTTGGATTTTGAATTTATCACACAAGTCATGGAATTTCTGATTTTTGAATGGTGTCCCATTATCTAAGATGATGGCTTGTGGGACACCGTACCAATATATGAGGTAGTTCAGGATGAACCTCGAGATCTGCTTGCCAGTTATATATGTCATGGGTATGGCTTGTACCCACTTTGTGAAGTACTTAGTTGCAGTTATGATGAATTTATGGCCATTGGATGAGGTAGGTGTGATTTTCCCAATGAGATCGAGTCCCCACTGTGAAAAGGGCCATGGTGTGATGATCGGGTGAAGCTCTTGAGCTAGAGCATGGATGAGGTCCCCATGCTATTGACATTGTAAACACCTTTTAGCATGATCATGTCCTCTTTACATTGTGGGCCAATAATACCCCATCCTTAGCAGTTTCTTAGCTATGGTCATTCCACTCAAGTGTGATCCACAGATGTCGTTATGAACTTTAGTTAGAGTGGTTAATGCCTCCTCAACATTTAGGCAGCGTAGTAAGGTGCCTTCTATGCTTCTACGGTATAGGGTATCACCTAGGATCACAAATATAGATGCCTTTTTAATAAAGGTTTGTTTTAGGTTTGATGGTAGGTCAGCGGGTATGACTCCTATGCAAAGGTATGTATAGATGTCATGATACCAAGGATCGCTAGGACCAACGATTTTACACACATATTCTGATTCCAGTACCTCGAATGTGGGAATGAGAAGCTTCTCGATCATAAATTCATATTTCAGCACGTTGTGAGGGATGTCTAATAGGGACCCAATTGTAGCCATGGCATCTGCTACTCTGTTATTGGTTCTTCGAATCTATTCGAATGTTATGTCAATGAAGGATTCCTTTAGAGTTTCCACCAATTTCTTGTATGGAGTGAGCTTGTCATCCTTAGTTTGATATTCATTATTGACCTTATTTATGATCAACTGATAGTCTCCATACACCTTGAGAGCTATGATGTTCCATTGCACTGCTATCCTGAGACCTATAGTCAAAGCCTCGTATTCTGCTATGTTGTTGGTACAAGTAAATGATAATTTGTATGATCTTGGTATGCAATCCCCCGATGGAGTAATGAAGAAGACACCATCTCTTGATCCGTGTTGTGTGTACTAGCTATTGAAATATAGTTTCCAGTGGTTGGCTATGTTGAGGTTAAAGATGGATTCATCTAGAAATTCTCAGATAAGGGGATTTTCATAATACATCGGTGCTTCATCTAGTTGATCTGCAATAACTTGTCCCTTGATTGCTTTCCATTTGACATACTCAATGTCATACTTTGACAATATCATTACCCATTTCGCCATTCTCCCTGTGAGCATTGCCTTTTATAGTAGATACTTGAGTGGGTCAATTTTCGCAATGAGCTTCATCTTGTGTGCCAACATGTAATGTATGAATTTTTGGGATGCAAACACTACTGCAAGACAAGCTTTCTCTATGAATGATTAATTTTGCTCATGACCGACCATTGTTCTGCTGATGTAGTAAATAGCCCTCTTGGTTCCATTTTCATCATGTTGAGCTAGGAGAGCTCTAAGGGCTACTGCTATTGCTGAGACATATAAGATCAATGGCTTTTTGGGGATAGGTGGCATTAAAACTGATGGTGTCAGTAGATATTCCTTAATTTTTTTAAATGCCTCTTCACATTTTGTATCCCATTTGTACGCTACCCCCTTGTGGAATAGGTGAGAATATGGATTTTTCTTATCTGCTAGTTGTGCTATGAATCGTCGGATAGATTGAAGTTTTCCTTGGAGACCTCTTAGTTGTTTTAATGTCTTTGGTGCTTCCATCTCAAGGATTGCTTTTACTTTTGCCGGATCCACCTCGATACCCCTCATGGAGACTGTGTATCCTAGCAATTTACCTGATTGTACACCGAAGATGCACTTCTTCGGATTTAGTCTAACTTTATATTCCTCTAATCTGTCAAAGATAGCACTAAGGTTTTCTATATGATCTTGTCTTTTTCTTGACTTAGCTAGAATGTCATCGACATAGTCTTCAACTGTTTTATGAATCATATCATGGAATATCAGCATCATGGCTCTTTGATAGGTTTCTCCTACATTATTTAGGTTGAATGGCATCATGTTCCAGCTGTAGGTCCCCCATGGACAAGTGAAAGTCATCTTATGTTGACCTTCTTTTGCTATCATGATCTGGTTGTATCCTGAAAATCCGTCCATTAGTGATAGCATCTCATGCCCTACTGTCATGTCCACTATCATATCGATATTGGGAAGTGGAAAGTCATCCTTGGGACATGCTTTGTTCAAATCTCTAAAATCCATACAGATTATGATGGCTCCATCAGGTTTTGAAACAGGTACCAAATTTGACACCCATTCTGGATAATTGATTGGTTGGATGAATCCTACATCTAGTAGCTTTTTTAGTTCCATTTTGACCAACAAAGTGATTTGAGGATGCATTTTTTGAAGCTTTTGTTTGACTGGTTTTGCTTCTGGATATACTACTAAGTGATGAACCACAGTCTCTGGATCAAGTCCTGGCATGTCAGCATAAATCCATGCGAAGTTTATTTTTCTTTCCTTTAGGAATGCTACTAGGAGTTCTTACTCTTTTGATAATAGTGATTCTGCATAGAATGTGATATGCGGGGTCTCCTCTGTTCCTAGGTTGACTAGATTACATTTTTCAGCCAAGACTGCTGACTTTTCCTGATGAATAGCTCTTAGAGGAAGATTGAATCCTTCATCCTCGGGTGCCTCAGAGAGGTTTTCATCGTTGGATACGTCCTTTATTTTTACTATTTTCTTGTCAGAGAGTGCCACAAGGTGGTTTTCACTCAAGGACTTAGATATGATTCTTAGTTTCTCACTTTTGTGACTGAAGGATTCAATTATTTCCCCGTAATAGGCCTATGTGTCCAATTCCATTATAAACACTGCCTTATGATCTCCATCTGGAATGTTATCCCTCAATCCCATGAATTATGAGAGTGCCTCATCATTTTTGAATGTATCAAGAACTGGTGGTCCTCGTTGGTCATAGTCGATGAGTTGGGGATATCTAAATGGATCTCATGGTTTTGATGGTCTGTTTTGAAGGATAGGGTGCTAATCATGCAAAGGGCGGTATCCTCAAATAAGATAGGTAGATTGTTCAAGGTATATGTTACCTAATTTTCACCCACAGGCTTAATCAGATGAGATAGATCAAGTGGCAGAGGTTCGAGAGGCCAAATGGAACATTCACACAAGAGCAAAAGTCATGAATCTGATGCTAGGTTGCAGGGGTCTCAGTTTGGGGGCCTACCTAGTTCCAGTTTGGCATGAAAATCCTCCAAGAGAAGAGTCGCCAAGACCCTAAGAATGTCTTGCCGACTAAAAGAGCTCTCATTGAAAGGGTTTTCACCATCGGCATAAGGTTTCGCCTTCGACATGTGGTCTCGGCGACTAACGAAGGGTCTCACCGATAGCAGGTTCGTCAAAGGATTCAGCCTTCGGCATAATGTCTTGCCGAAGGCTAGATGTCTCCCTGAAATAAATCGAGCCTGGGAAGAATAGAGGATTTCGCTAGGACGTCTCACCGATGAGCATTGGTCTCACCGAGGTGGGCTTGGTCTCTTGGCAAAGGTTGGTCCCTTTGCCACATAGTTTCACTGAATGATGAGGTCTCCTCGACATTTGGCATCGATATAGTTTCCAGTCGTCGAGTGAATGTCTTGCCGACATGGCCATGTCTCGGCGAATGAAGGTGATCTCGGCTAAGGAAGTTGTTTCACCATGATGTCCTAGCGAAGGCATTATGTCTCGCTAATAGAAGACAAAGGGTCTCAAGGTAGCCTCTTGCTTTCGGTAAGATCTCTCACCGACTCTCAAGTGTCTTGTTGACAGAGGGAAAGGAGCTCGCCGAAGGATTTGGCCTTCGGAAAAAGGTCTCAGTGACCTGTGGATGTCCTGCCGACCCGGGGGATGTCTTCGATGTAATATCTTGAGGTTGTGGTGAGGTCTCACTGAAAGAAAGCTAAGCTCACCAACAGTTAAAGATTTCACCCTGAGGTTCTTCCGACACGGGGAAGTCTTGGCGACATAGGAAGCGTCATCGACAAAGGTCTCACTGACCAGTGGAGCCTCCCAAAAGGAAATGGAGTTCGCCAAAGGGAAAGGATTTCTACATGATGTCTCAGTGAACTAAGGGAGTCCTGCCGACAACAAATGAACCAAACTTTCCAGGAGTGTAGGCTTTTAGCATGAGGTCTCGGTGACTTCTTTGGGTCTTATCGACATAGATTGACTTCGGTATAGCGTTGTGTTTTTTCCCTGAGGTTTTACCAACATGGAAATGTCTCCCCGACCGAAGAGAAGGTAGCTCATCGCCGAAAGATAAGGAGCCCGGCGAGAGGTTTGGCCAATAGGCTAATGTCTCACCGACAACAAAGGGTCTCACCAAGAGTCTTCCCGAAATGAAGAGTTCGCCAAAGAAAAAGGAATTCTATAAGATGTCTCAGCGAACGAAGGTGGTATTAGCGACGGATAGTGGGAATTGGCTTGACTAGAAGACCTTGCTATGAAGTCTTCCTGACTTGCAGGTGTCTCACTGAAAAATAGAGGGAGCTTGGGGAGTTGAGGCATTTGCCAAAAGGTCCTGGTGACTAACTAAAGTCTTGATGAAGGAGAACTAGCTCGAGGAGAAAGATCCAACATTGCCAGGAGGTCTCGCCGAATGAAAAGGGTCTCCCCAACATAAATGATATCAGTGTAGTGCCCAATCGTCGGACTAGTGTCCCACCGACATAGTGTGGTCTCAGCGATGGAAAGCGATGTCGGCATGACTAATTAAGCCGCTATGACCTCTTGCCAATGAATGTTCTCTTGCTGAAGAAAAATGAAATGAGCTCTCACCGGAGCAAGGGGGCCTCGCTGAGAGTCCTACCGACCCAATGGGGTCTCAACAAAGAATGTGGAGCTCGAGTAGAGCAAAATGCATCAGGGTGACATCAATATACCTTCACCAATAGAGGATGAGAAGAGTTTTCCATGTTGTCTGGCCAAATGCAATTGTTTTGGCGACCACAGTGGCAATATCGGTATGATTTTTGGGTTAGATAGGAGCTCTCATAGACTGTCGCATGTTGTGCCAATAGTTTCAAAGGGGATAATCGCATCAGTGAGACACTTCCAGTGTCTCATCGAGATGCGATTCTGACTGAATGAGCTTCTGACCACGTGTAATGTGCCCAGCCAATCAAGGAAGGCTACGGGTGAATCGTTGGAAGCTTGACTAGTGCCAAGAGAATCAATAGAATGTGAATTGACGTGTATCTATTCTGGACTCAGGAGCATTCAAAGCGCTCAGCCGAAGAGGTTCAAGGAGGACATGAGGATCAGAAATGAATGCGGTGGTTGTAGAAAGATCAGAAGGCTTCTTTGGGGAATGTTTCTTCACCGACATAGGCAACAAGATGGACATGCAACAATGCAGCATTAAGTTCAATTGAAAGATCTAAGGAAAGATCTATCCTAAAGGGAGATATTTTTGTAAGCCCTAAGGGGCCGACACAATTTGATATATAAGGCATTTTTTTTTTTGAAAGATAGTTCGAGTCATGCATCCAAAAGAGTTAGTGATTTTTATCTATCCTTCCTCAGTTGATGTATACTTTGTAACCCAATTGAAATCTGGAATGTAAAACAGAGTCCATCTTGAAAGCAAGTATTAATACTACTCTCATTTTCTGTATTTTAGCTTATGCATGGTTTTCAATTGTGTATTTCAAAATTTGTATTCATACACTAAATCTGTGAAATTAATCTTTCCTTCCTAAGATACGTTTGTAGATTAAGCCTTTTGAATATTATGCATAAGACTGAAAGGATTATGTCGAATATGTAAAACAGTTGCAGTTACGTTTTCTTAGTGTGTTTGCATCTTGTTTTCATTTTATGATTTCTTATCAGTTTGGTGTATCACCATAGTGTAGTTTTTCCTTTATGCATTCCTTCTCTCTTTCCCTTCAAAGAATCAGTAGTTTTAGGTGATACCCAAAGGAAGTCGGCCTTCTCCAGAGGTTCACTCCAATCTCAGGTGACCCACAGCCTTGGAGTGATCCAATGTTTCACTAGAAAGCTCAATTTTACAACTTTGCATAGGGTGCATTTCTAGGTGACAACAATATCTTTGTCATCGCTACTAATATAGGCCTCAGTTATGAAGTTATGTGTGTCTCTACCTGTGAGTATTGGTGAGTGTACTTGTGCTAGTATTGGCTTAGGAGAAATATTAACCATCCTAACTGGAGGACTTCGGCCACGTATGGTTATACTCAGAGGGGTACATCCAAGGCCAAGATTTGTTATGGGTCGTGTCTCTGGCATGATAGGTATTATGATCCCATTGTCATTTTTTCCTAGTCTTTGATTTCTATTGTAGCCCATTGTGAGCATCATTTGTAGGCCCTCGCTTATCTCCTCCATTGGTAATTCAGGTGTCGGTCTTTCATCTTGATACAACATGTGAGATGGATCTGCTTCAATAACCTCTTGACCAAGGTCTCCCCAACTTGTGAATTTGGGATAGTCTTCAGGATACATTTGTGAAGTGGAAGCTTGATTATCTTGTGGACATCCCCATGATCGAGGAGATTGTGGTAGCTCTCCTATCACAAAAGCATTATTAGGGAGTTTGTAGCTTCCACAACCGTCCTCTTGGATGATGAGCTTGATGTCGAAAATGGTGGGAATGGTGGGAGTGGCGGGTGTCTCTATCACAGAAGTGGATGTGAGAGTGGTGGGGTCAATGTATGGTCTGGATGGGCCCTCATCATTTTTTGGCACTTGGGGGATTTTGTAATACTTTGCTTCAATATTTTTGCAATATGAAAACGGTTCTGGATCTCCATGGACGGTGACCTCTTGTCCATTATGTGTAAATTCTACACATTGGTGGAAGGTTGATGCTACGGCTTTCATCGCATGGATCCATGGGCATCCCAAGAGGATATTATATGGCAAGTCAAGATCCAAGACTTGATAAGTGGTTAGCATGAGATTCGACCCTACTTGAATAGGGAGTTTTATCGTGCCTTGAGACAATCTTTCTTGGTCATCATATGCTCTTATCATGACGCCCTTTCCTTTTTCGATGGAATCTTCTGATATTTTCAACTACTTGATGAGGCTGAGAGAACAGATGTTCAAACCTGCACCTCCATCCACCAAGATCCTTTTGATTTTTCTCTTGTGTACAATGCTTGTGTACAATGGATTCCAAGTGGAGTGCATAGTTGTGAGATGGTTGGGCAGGGAAATCTTGGTCGGAGAATGTAAGGATATTAGGTGTTATGATATTTCCACCCATAGCTTGGAATTGCTCCGCATCGAGATCTGTGAGGACAGTGGATGAGGCTAATGCTTCTTAAAGAATATTCCTATGGGTAGATGAGATTTTTAACAACTCCATGATGGAGATGTGTGTTTGTGTTCTCTTGAGTTGATCTAAGACATTATAGCCATTAGGAACAGATTTGGATGCAAGGACTCTATTTGATTGGGATGATCCTACAATGGTTACTTTCCCAACTCTTGTGGTGACTCCACAATCTTCGGCATAGGCACCTTTGATAGTAATGACCATGCAGTCTTCATTTAGGGAGGCAACGACTATTTCATACACATGATTTACACTGCCTTTCCCTTTATCATTTTTATTCCCTTTATTGCCATGATTCGACATCGGATTTGTGTATATCTTAAGATCCTGATTTCCTGTAGGTTGTTCCATGTTTCTATTTCTTTTATCGATGAGATCCTGAATGATGTTTTTTAATCTCATGCAACTATTTGTGGTATGGACTTTGATTTTATGGAATTCACAAAGTTGATTCTTGTTATACCAAGGAGGACTGACATCTGGTTCTTGGTAATTCTCGAATGTAGGAACTTTGATGAGTTTTTCATCTATCAACTTTTTCATTATGTCCTCAAGTGGTTCCCCCAAAATGGTGTATTTTTGTTTTGGATAAATTTTGCGTTGGGGTGGTCCCTTTTGATCATTGAGATTATTGATGGTGGGATTGTTTTTTGGTTGGTATGTTGTGTGATGTGTGTTTTGGTTTTGTGTTTGGATTTGTTGTACGAGTGCATTTTGACGAGGACCACTAATGACCACCTTGGCATCTACGACACCATCATTAGTGACATTTTTGTTCCTTTCCCACATACAAGGTTTATCATTGTAATTGGATGGTGGGAGGTTGTTTTGCTGGTCGTGGTATGACATTGATTTTGTGGGTTGAGTCACAAGGGCTCTTTCGATGCTAAGTGCTTTGGAGATTAATTGATCATATGTGGTGATGCCCTAAACCTTGAGATGAAATTCCAAGTGCCCTTCAAGGTTGGCTATGATGTTGAAAACTTGTTGTTCTTCTGGCATGGTCCACTTGCTCCGATTGGCTTTGGATCACCAACGTTGTAGGAATGAGGTGAATGATTCCCCCTTTCCTTGTTTTAGAGCCGAGATTTCTTCGAGAATGACATCCATTGCAATGTTACATGCGTAATTTTTAATGAATGCATCTCTGATTTCTTGAAATGTTCTAATGCCTGAAGGTAAGCGAGAGAACCATTCTATAGCGGGGCCTTCCAAGCTTCTAGGAAATAGCCGCATTAGATAAGTATCGTCATATGCGACCTCCATGCAGTGAACTTGGAATTCGCTGATGTGATCTTCATGGTTTCTCATCCCTAGATATTTGTCAAATTTGGGTATTTCAAATCCCTTGGGGAATGGTTTCATTTCTAAGCTCCTATCAAATGGATAGGGACACAAGTTGCTTGGTATTTTGGTTGTTCACCCTAATTGAAGGTCAAGCACTTATTACAAGAGCAACTTGAGTTGTGTCATCACATCACTTTATGGATCAGGGGGTGGGATGAAAGTGTTTTGGGGTGTTTCAATTGTTGGTTGGATGGATGGGTTGGTCGATGCTTTGTTCAATGGTATCGATATGCTCTAGTGGGTGAAGTAGTCTTCTACTTGCTTTTGTATGAACAATGCTTGTTGTTGTTCTTGTTGTTGCTGCACTAAGATTTTTGCTTTTTGTTGTGCTTGTTGCTATTCCAACAACGCTTGTTGTTGTTCTTGTTGTTATTCCCACAACGCTTGTTGTTGGGCTGCTAACTTTGTTGCTTCTTGTTGCTCTTGATATTGCTTTAATGCTTGTTGATATGCTTTCAATTGTGTTGCTTGTGCAAGAAGTTTTGCTTGTGCCTATGCTTATTGTGCTTGATATTGAGCTTGCACTTGAGCTTGTGCCGCTTGTTGTTGTAATAGAAGTTATTCCTGAGCCACCTTTTGTGCTTGCAGTGCTTGTGCAGCTTGAGCAGCTTGTTGTTGTTGTTGTTGTAATAACGCTTGGGCTTGTTGCACTTGTAATGCAGCTTGTGTTGCTTGGGTGACTTGCGCAGCTTGAGTGGCTTGTTGAGCGGCTAGGTATATGGCTTTTTGTTTCTGAACTTGTTCGTATCCCCATTGGAAAGCAGCTTGCACTATTGCATTGTATTGGATTGATGTGGTAGAAGTTGGTAGTGGTGGGGGTGGTGGTGGATTTGGAATGGCGTTTGTGGTGAGCGATAGTTTGGTGAATGGTGTTGTTGATGTGGTAGTAAGTGGTGTTGTTGATGTGATTGGTGCTTGAGAGACCATGTTTTGTGATGTTATGGGGGTGCTTGATGATGTTACAATTGTTTGTGTGTTTGTCACCTGTTGTTGCGATGTTGACAACAAGTTTTAAGTGTTTAACGAAATGCATTGATTGATGATTGGGATGTTTTGATCAATACTTGGTAAAGGGGGAAGACCTAAGCCAAGGAGTGATGTGGATGATGATGGAAATGGTGGGAGAGGTGGAAACATAAGGGGTCTTAGTTGTTGTGTGGTTTTGAATATGCCCCCTAGTCTGAACATATCTCCCTCTTCTTGTGAATTTGTGAGAAGAGGTGTTTGTGGTGTTGCGTGAAAAAATGATGATGATGGATCGTGATGGAATGTGAGAGGAACATTCTTGTGTAATGGGTTTTGGGGTATATTTTTTTCCATTGTGGTGTTTTCCTCCATGTTTTGATTATTAACAAGGGGGTTTGTTTGAAGTGCATTGAGAAATACACTTCCCTTATTAACATTGGGTTGGGTTGGAGCAAACGATGTTGTGATTTGCAGTATGTTTTGCATGATGTTTTGGGATTGAGGTGTAGATGAAATGGGGATGGTGGATGAGATTGGAGGAAAAGATGTCTCCACTATAGTACTCACATCAAAATCCGAAGGCAACTTGGCCCCTTGTTTTGCTAGTTCAAGCATGTATAACGAAGGGTTGAGTCTCATCATGATGTTGATGATTTTATGATTCTCCAGATTTTGAAGCATTTTCGTCATTTCTTCGTGATAAATTCCAAAGTTTAGATCCTCTCCTTGGTTTTCTTCTTGCGGATTTTGTGATGATGAGAGGTTCAACAGATTGCTTGATTCAACAGGATTCATTTATGCGTTTGTTTGGCTAAGATCACTTGAAGTAGGTGTTTCTTTATTAGCTTCCATAATCTTATTTTGTTTATATCTAGTTAGAACCATAAAACAAGGATCAATCTTCGAGAATATGGGAGATCAATCTCTTGATTCTTAGGATCGATCATTATTTTATGTCCCAAAGTATAAAGTTTTTTTTTTTTGAATGTATTTAGGATCAAAGGTGATGGTATGACTTTAGGGGTGGATGTTATGATCTTTTGGTAAATCTTGAAGAAGATACTAGGCTTTTAGGTCTTGGCAGATTTTGATTTTTATTTGATTTTGGGATTTGGGATTTTATCCTTGATTTTTATTTTGATTTTGCTTTTGATTTTGAACAAAAGGCCTTAAGATGTTGGATAATGATCTAAATGATAACTTTGTTCAAAGGATGATGATTTGAATATGTGTAAGGAGAAGGATGAATCTACCCACACCTATTCAAACAAGATGATTGTCTCACTAAGTATATGAAGAAGGATTCATCTACATACACTAAGCTAGACAAGATGGTTTTGATAACCTTAACTAGGTATATGCAAAAGGATGCATCTACACATGCCTATCCAAAGGTGTTTTGATAAATGTTTTCAAGGACTTGGTCTCAATGATTTTGATGATTTTGATTTTTCCACAAATCCTAGTATTTAAGGATGATTTCAATATTTTCCAAAAGGTGATGATGAGATGGATTTGTTTTGATGTTTTTGGAGGATGGATGAAAAATATTTTTTGATATGTTTTGATCCTAAGATGAAGCAAAAAGGACACTTTGTTTTCCTAGACCTAGGTATTGAAGAGCATGCAAATGCTTCCTAAAGACCTTTGTATCCAAGAAATGATTTCATTTGAACATTCATTTTCAGATTTCCAACCATGATGAGTCTTCAACACATATGAAAGTTCATTTTTCTTAGCTTTTCTTAATGTCTTTATTCTACCAAAAACACTTTCTTCAATTAGGTTCTCAAACTAAGATGTCCAATGTCTCAATTTCTTCAAACCCCACAAGATATGTTATGTGGAATTTTGATGAACTTAAGGCAAAGGTTTCCTATGGCTTACTTAAGAAGGAAAATTGAGATATAATCCAATGTTTAGAAACCTCTAAGGATGTGAATCCCAAGGGAAAGAAATAACATATGGATTGAGTCAATTGTATTTTTCCTCAAAAGGGTTTGAAATTTGGATGATGTTAAGTGTTTATTTTGAGATGTTTTTGATCAAGCAATGCATTTTGTAACCCAAGAATAAGTACAATCCTATGGATGTGTAAGACAATATTTGTTGGATTCCCACTTGGACAAGTCCAACTACACTTATCTCTAGCAAATGGTTAGATGCTTGACCCCACTGGCTCCCGTCCATGGCTCATTAACGTCAATAGGGACATCCAAGCATCAACATCCATGAAACTCCCATGGAATGCTTTCCATTTCTACTAGAAGACTGTAAAAGTGTGGGACGGCTTCAGAAAGACCATTCTTGCACCAAAAAATAGATTAAGGATTTTGGAAAATTCTAGCACATGGGTTTTGATAAGGACTTTCTATTCGTAGGAGTTGACCCAACATGGCAAGAGTCCCCTTTCAGATCCATCTTGTCGGAGTCAACCGCGTGATATTGGAATTTCGTCCAATATCCACATTTATATCCTGGCTAGAAATACTCTCAGGTTCAAAGTGTTACCGGTTGAGTCATTCCCTTGGGTGAGTACTTTTTCCCCAAGGTAGGCCCTCTAGGATAAACAAAATTGAATGAAGAACAATATTCATAACTCGATCAATCCTTGTTGGTAACAAGGAGACATAATGTACGCAACAATGCCCCCACTCACACTTGCACAAGATGTTCAATTTTAAGCCCAAATCGAAGTGTGGAGGTCATTGCTTTATCTCAACCCAAAGTCATGAAAAAGGCCTTTTGATTCTCAAGATCGCTATAAAGCATGAGAGAAGCGCATACATCCTTTTTCAATGGCTTTAGTCTAAGTAAGCCCTCAAAAAAAGAAAAACTACACTTGTTCTTTTTAAATCCACAAAGAAAAATGTGAGTTCATTTTTTAGAGAACCAAATGAAGTGTGAGAAATTGCCATGTTCAATTGTTAATCCAATAAACCAAATCTAGTAAGTTGTGATCCTAAAGTTCGTTTTAACCTTTGCAAGAAGAAATTGAAAGGTTCTTTTTAAGCCCAAATGAAAACTAGTGTTCTAAGAATGAAAAGATAACAATTTCTCAAAAATAGTGCTAAACAAACACTAAAGTGTTTAAAAACACTTTGATTGGAAAAAATATCATCACCATGTTCCTTCTTCCTTTGCTTTCGAATTTCAACCTACAAAAGGGGAAAAACAGTCAAATTCTAGAAAAACACAGAAATTAAAAAGTAGAAAACAAAGGATAAATCAATGATAAATTAAAAGCACGTGCTAAAATTAAATTTTCCCCTTTTACTGTCTCCCAACATCGCAACTCGTGAAGGCGTCGCAGTTTTTTTCTCCCAGCGTCGCTTACCAGTCAGCGGCGCTCTGTGTCGGGATAGAGAGCTCAAATGCATCACAATTTTTTCCCAGTGTCACAGTTCGTGCCCAGTGGAGGATTTTAATATTTTTAAATTTTTTTGCAGATTGGCAAGTCCAGCGGCGAAGTTTAAAATTCAAAAATTTTGGCGGGCCGAGCCCAGCGGCGCAGTTTGTGTTTTAAGTGGTGCCATATAGTGATGATGGTGAGCCCATAATGCCAAAAACAGCGACGATGATGAGCTCGCAGTGGAAAAACAGCGACCACGAAGAGCCCACGTTGGAATTTCCTGTGTGTGAAGAAAAATGCGGAAATTTCAAGAAAAGGTTAGAAATAGTGATATCTAGCCCTCCTTCTAGCGCCAAATGTGTGAACCCCAACCTTGGTACCTGCAAAACAACATGAGTAAACAAGTTAGACAAGTGATTGCAAGCCAAAACAAGGATTCCCCATGAAATCTATTTAGAAGATTCAAATTAGGAAGAAAAATTTGAAGAACACAAAGCAAATGACAAAACGAAGATTGAATCCTAATTAGAAAAAAAAACTCTTGATCCCATGGGGGAATTGGTGCCAATTTGATGTGAAAATTGGCCCTTTCCCAATTCCTATGATTGCAAGCTTCGATATGTTGACTTGATGAAGAGATTTGATCCAATTTTTATGATGAATGGTGAGAGCTCCAAGCCAAAATCTGCAATAACCTAGCTAAGAACTCAAGATTGATAAATGGAAATGGCTAAGTATTTTAGCATGGTACCTCTGCTTGGATTGTAGATGATGAAATGAAGATATGAGCATTTTATTTATAGGATTTAAAGATGGATGAATGTTCAAATTTGAGCAATGTGGGACTAACATTCATCCAATGATATGATGCCACTTGTCAAGCTATGAATGGATGATGGATGTGCAAGATTTGGGGTTTGTGCCAATAAATGCATAATATTTGAATTTCAAATTTGTTAAAATGACATGCAAGAGGGAAGGGAAAATGCAATAAATGCCACTTGGCTCAAGGCAAAGGACATGTAAGAGATGTTAAATGTGTTGTTGGATGTACATGTTGACTTGGAATTTTTGAATTCAAATTGAGAGCATATTCCAAAAGACGCCTTGTGAGGAAAATAGAGATTTAATAAATGAATTAAATCTATTTTCATGTGCAACTTGCATTATCTAGAGGATGTGACATGAGATGAGGTTAAATTAATCAAGGGTTAATTAATTTAATAGGAGATTAGATGATGTGACTTATTTTGACTTAGATTTATGGGTTTATTTAAATCAAATAAGAGAGGAATATGACAAGAGATTAATTAAATAAGGATTTTGATTTATTTAATTAAAAGATATGGTGTTAGATTAAATCAAATAAGGTTTTAATTTATTTGATTTAATGGATAGACTTTAGAGATTTAATCAAATAAATTGATTATTTAATTAAATAGGGATAATTAGATCAGATGGATTGTTTTAATTAACGAAAGAGAACGACTCAATTAGATAAACTGATTTATTTAATTAAGAGATGAATATAGATGAATTTAATCAGATAAGGGAATTTGATTAAATGGTTAGACCGAAGGATGATTCAAGAAGAAACGGTGTTAGTGAGTCAGGATCAAATACACGATGTTAATCAGTATATTTTTGATGTGTACAGTAATATTTTAGCTCACATTAAGGATCATATAGGAATATTGTATTTTGAGCATGTTGTATCTGACCTATGAACGCAATTTGTAAACCCAAATGTTGTCGGCTGATTGTAATTGAAATTTTTGATAATAAGAATGCTTGAATCTGCATTTTCCTCCATATTCCGAGTGGCTTCTGTTGTGTAACTCTTGCTACATTGTCAATATTTTTCTCTTTGAGGACCCTCCTACCATGGCTGCACCATGAACCTAAATCTATAACCGAGGCATGCAAAGATGAACATTGGATGAAGGAAATGGAAGAAGAGCTTATCCAAATTGCGAAGAATAAAACTTGGAAACTTCTCCCAAGACCTACAAACAAGAACACTATTGTTACTAAGTGGGATTTAGAAACAAACTGAATAAGAATGGAGAAGTGGTAAGAAAAAATGAAAGGCTTGTGTGTAAGGGTTACTCACAAGTTGAAGGAATAGACTTTGAGGATATGTTTTCTCTGGTGGCTAGAATGGAGGTAATCATGATGTTTTTGGCTTTTGTAGAACATTAGGACTTTAAAGTTTATAAGATGGATGTGAAGTCTACTTTCTTGAATGGAGAATTGGAAGAAGTTTACATTGAACAACCGGAAGGGTTTCATTTATTAGACAAACTACATATGGTTTGTAAGTTGAAGAAGGATTTATATGGATTGGAGATATCTCCTAGAGCTTGGTATGTAAGGTTGGACAAGTATTTGATACATCAAGGATTAAATAAAGGCACTGTTGATAGTAATATTTACTTCAAAGTTTAAAAAGATCAAATCTTGATTGTAGTTGTGTATTTTGATGACATATTTTTTGAAGGCAATGAGGCTATGTGTAAGAAATTTGCAGAAGAGATGCAAAAACAATTTGAAATGTCTATGTTTTGGGAGATGAATGTATTCCTTGAACTGCAAATCAATTAGAAAAACAAAGGTATATTCATTTCACAATAAAATAATGTCAAAGAGATGTTTAAGAATTTTGGAATGGAAAACTCCAATCTAGTATGTGCTCCTATGGTTACTGGTTGTAAACTAAGCAAGGATGTTGAATCCCCTAAGGTTTATTATAGCAAGCATAGATCTATGATTGGTGGACTGTTATATCTAATTGCTACTAGACTAGATATCATGCATGTAATTTCTCTTGTGGCTAGATTTCAAGAAGATCCTAGAGAGTCACATGTTGCAATAGAGAAGAGGATATTTAGATACATAAGAGGCACTTTAGATCATGGGTTGTGGTATCCAAAGGATACTAATTCACCTTGAGTGCTTACATAGATTCATATTGGGTTGGTTGTGTGGATGACAAAAAAAGTACAAGTGGTGGTGCATTCTTCCTTGGATGTAGATTAGTTTCATGGTTAAGCAAGAAAGAAGAATTTATTTCTTTATCTACTACAGAGGTTGAATACATTGCAACAACATCTTGTTGCATACAAGTATTGTGGATGAGGCAAACATTGAAAGATATCAAAGTGGTGTATGATGAGCCTATTTATATATATTTTATGACAATACAAGTGTAATAAACATTTCAAACAATCTAGCAATACATTCAAGGAAAAAACATGTTTCAATCAAATATCACTTTCTAATAGAGAAGGTTGTGAAGAATGAAGTGAAGCTTGAGTATGTTCCTACAAAGGATAAAATTGCTAACATATTCATTGAGGCTCTTTCAAAGGATAATTTTGAGTATCTCCAAGGGAAGTTGGGGTTTATTGCCCCTCCTTATTTGAACTAGATGCATAAGTTGATGCATCTGTCCAATGGATCTCAAGATCTATCCCTTACTCTAGACTGATGTTGGTGGCTACCTCTTAGGGGAATAGGTAGTGGTTTTTCATATTGTTGTAGATTGGTGTGTAATCCTAAGGGGTAATATTCAGAGTAGCAATGGAAAGGTGTTGCAAAGCATTTCTGTAATGTAAAAGGGGGAGAATAATGCAAAAAATTATGTGCTTTGCCATCAATTTCAAAGGTGGAGAAGAGAAGCATGTGAAAAAGAGCAATAATTAGAAAGGGTGAGAGAGAATAGGAAATAAGTTATTTGAAGAGAGAATCGTGTAAGGGGGAGAGTGTGTTAAGAGCTATTCTATATTTTATGGTTTTTCACATGTGTTTCCATTTATAAAAAAGGGTGAGATTGTTGCAAGTATGTGCAGATTGGTGTTTTCATTGATGTCAACAAGATTTTGTTGGAATTGATGTCAATTGTATGTAATGAGGAATATTGGTGTTGAAGATGAATAGTTGGTGATGCTTTGATTTTTTTCATTATGTTTTCATTAGTTAAGCTAATATTTTTAACCTATGGTGTTACTTTGATAAGATTTTATCTATGGTTTTGGTAGTGCTGAAGTTGATGTTGATGTGTCTCTGGTGCTTGGTTTCCAAGTGTTTTTGAGAAAATTTGATAAAAAGAGGAAACAATGTGTTGTAGTGTTGTTCTAGATTACAAAGATTTGTTTTGGTTTTTCTCCACCTTTCTTCTAGGTTGAAGATCTGGATATTTTGGTGAGAGGTGTTCAGAGATGTTATATTCAAGAGATGCTATGCTAGATCATTGTACAGTATAAGTTGTGTTCACTAGTGTGTGATTGTGCATCACAAAGGTGTCTGGGAGAAATTTTTCTGCTCTGCATTTCTCTATAGTTGTGATTTAGGTCTTGCAATTCTAAAGGTTTGTTGATGGTGTTGGTATTTTACCCTAGTCAAGAGGATTTGAGGTTTCGTGCTTAGAAGATAGTTTTTCAAGTAACAATGCATGGAAAATTAGTTTGAGTATACTAGGTTTGTACATTCTTCAGGTGGAAGTTCTTGTGAAGGAGTTTGTTGATTTTAGGGTGTTTGAGGAATATTATAGATCATGTTCAAATGTGGTGTGTGTTTCACAAGTCATCTTTGGGTTTTAGGAAGTGTGTATTTAATTGATTAATGGTATTTGCACAAGTAATGATCAACCTGGTGTTTACACTACATGCAAAGGATAAATATGGTCCGTGGTAGCATGTGGTTAAGTGGTTTTGTTGATTTGGGTCCCAATTAAGTTTTGATGTGGTTTAAATTCACTTCTACCTACCATGAATGTGTTTTAGCATTGACCTAATTTGAATTTGCACATTTGAGGTGCATAGCCAACCTTGGAGAGGGTTTCAAGGTTGAGGACAGTCCAAGTATGAGTTAAATTATTGAAGGAGGTCAATATAGATGAAAGTGTGAAGTATGATTTGTGAATGATACAAAATTGAGTAGAGAAGTGCAAGATTTCAGGTGTTGGATTACCAGATGCAATGAGTAGAAGGTTTCTGCAATCATTCAAAGATACTACAAAGGTGTTGGAGCCATTGTGGTGGATTCCCTGTTGCATTGAGATCATGTTCTTTGTGTAACATTTCTTCTCTATCTTCTTTTTCTATTCCAATAGTGAGCCTTGGTTGTGACCCTTTCTAGACAGTGTCCCATTCTAGTAGTGAGTCCTTGTAACTAGTTTTACAATTACTTATATTTTTAGCTAATCCTCATCATGGTTTTTCCATTTTTGGGTTTTCTACATAAAACTAGTGTTCTCTTATGTATGGTGCTAAAGTTGTTTCAGTTTTGTTTTATGCTTTTCATGCTAACTCATCATAATAGATTAAAGGTTTAATGAATGCATGTGGATCTGAATGTTAATGAGGGTTTTTATGTTTTGATAAGATACAACTAATTCACCTCACCCCTCTCAGTTCTCTTGTTCATTGAACAGGAGGTACCCTGTTGGTACCCTGAATTAAATGCTTCTAGCAAAAAAAAGTTGTCACCCCCATAAAAATTTCAATCTACTTTTATTATTTTTTCAAAAAAATTTGAAAAATTTCCCAATTTAAAAAAAAAAATTAAAAAACCATGCCTTTTAAATTTTTTTCTCGAAAGTCATGCGCAAGATTTTGTCCAAGGCCCATATGGGCACTTGTACAAATTTTTTTCCTCAAAATCCCCCAATGTTGAAATAGGGAAAATTTATAGTCAAAATTCATCGAATTGGCCTCTTGAATCCAACAACAAGGTCCTTTTTGCACCAAAATGCACAAAAAATGTAGCTACCATTTGGATCCAAAAAAAAAAACTTCAAACCCTCACAGATCTAACCTCAGGAGTCCAAATCAGGCAAAACAAAAGCCAAATTTGACTTTCTCAAAAGCTATAAATCCAACAAAAGACTCTATTTTGGTCCTAAATGAACCAAAATTTTCCCACTTCTAAAATTTGCAAAGAAATCAAAGGGGATTTAGACCTGAAGCCTGTAACCCTTGTTGAAAAAAAACCTCATAAATTGAGAAGGGGTTTGTTGAATCCATGCTTTGATACCATGTTAGAATTGTGAAAACATGAGCCACAAGATCAAACAATGAACAAAGACACCTTCCACACAAGAGATTTGCAACCAATATATGCAATATTCCTTAACAAAAAAAAGCTACAAAAGAACCTCAAGAATTTTCAAGGAAAACAAAAGTCCTCAAAGGTTGAGAGTTCAAGAATAAATCTCTAGAGAGATAATACGATGAGGGTTGAGTTCTATATAGGAGAAACCCTGAATGGTAAAAGGATTAGATTAGGACAAGTATCAACATCACATGCAATGAGACAAAATTATCTATTAATAGCTCACTTTATTTAACATAGAAAATAATTTCATTAGCTTAATAAAGAACTCCTAAGTTTAGCTTAAGTGCATGAGAATAAATTATACTAATAATCAATTAAAGAGAAATTAATTATTAGCTAATGTATGATTACTCTAAGATTGGTTTCCAAGCACTTTTGAGAAAATTTGGAAAGAGGAAATAGTGTGGTAAAGAGTGTTCAGTGTAGCAGAGTAGTGTCTTGGTTCTGGCTCCACATTTATTTTGTATTGAAGATCTTCTTATGCAGTTTGGATATGTTGATCAAAGGTGATCAAAGGTGTTGCATCCATAATTCCTTTCCCTGGATCATTGTGCAGAGAAATTTGTGTTCACCAGTGTGTGAACTATGAAAGCAGTGTTGTTTAGGAGAAATGGTTTTTCTTCGCATTGTGGTTTTTGTTATTTTGGATCTAAGGGTGTGCCTACATTTCTCATATCTATTTTTAGTCTGAGTTGTTCAAATTTTGGTGCTCCACAAGGTTGGATTCATGTGTTACAATATGTGGAAGGTTAATTGGTTGTACAGGATGAGTATGTTCTTCAAGTGAAAGTTGTTGCAAAGGATTTCTTGGATTTTAGGGCGTTGATGGAATATTCTAGATTTTTTTTGAGTATTGTGTGTGATTTTCAAGTTATATTTGAATCAAAGGAAGCATGTACTTAAATTCTTAATGGTGTTAAAACAGGGTCGACCAACCTTGGGTATTTACACTATTTGCAAAAATTGTTTTGGTGTTTGTGGAAGTGTTGTGTGGCATATATATTTGGATTTAGGTCTGATTTAAGGTGTGATGTGTTCCACTTTCATTCCTCTCCACCAAGGGAATGCTTAGTGTTAACCTAATTTTAATTTGCATGATTGAGGTGCATAGTTGAACTTGTAAATTATTTTTAAGGTTGTGATGTGTATATATACATGTTGAGTTTATGTTGAATGTATGTGTGAAGTGTGTGTGATGTGAGTTGTGATGTGAAGTGTGAAAGTGTGAAGTGTAGTGTGAGATTTAACGACTAAGAGTATTGGAAGCAGTGAGCAGAAGGTGTCTAAATTCTTTAGAGAGAGTGCAAATGTACTAGTAGTGCAGTGGTGAAACTTTTTTATTGCTTTAATATGGATTTCTCATTGTAACAATCTTCTATCTTCTTTTTTGTAATCTGGAAGTGAGCCATCAGTAGTGAGCCCTTCTTTTCTTCTGGGAAGTAAGCCCTCCATAAATGAACCTATTGTATTCAGAGTTGCAATTACTTTATATTTTGAGCTAATTATCATTGTGGTTTTTCCCTTCTTGGGTTTTCCACGTAAAACTAGTATTTTATATTGTATGGTGTTGTGTTTTTGTTTTTGTTATTTTCTTACATGATAAATCACTCTAATAGATTGAAAGCTAATAAGGTTAATATGGATCTAAATATTAATGAGGGCTTTATGTTTTAATGAACAACTGAATCAGCCCCCCTCTCAATTTTATCAAGTGCATTCAACAATTAGTATCAAAGCAAGGTTCCTTAGAAGAAATCTTAACTGCTTGAGGTATATCTATGATGGTACATAAGGAGGCCCCTCTATTTGATGGATTAGATTATGCATTCTTGAAGACCAGGATGGAAGGCTTCCTTGTATCCCTAAGGTTTGGAATTTGGAAGTATTGTTTCTGGATATACTGTGCCTGTAAATGGTCTAAACATTGATGAGGAAATCAAAGCCTATGAGAACAATAGCAAAGAAAGGTATGCTCTTTTGAGTGGTCTTTCTAATACTGAACTTGTGAAAGTTATAAGTTTCAAATCTTCTAGTGAGATCTGGAAGAAACTGGAAAGTATCTATGAAGGAGATAAAAAAGTCAAGCAAGCAAAGATGAAATATCTGAAGACCAAGTTTGAAACCCTGTGGATGTCAAAGGATGAAGATATTACTAGTTACATGCATAGAGTGGATGAAGTTGTCAATTACATCAGAGGTCTTGGTGGAAAAATTGAAGAAGATGAGGTGGTAAATAAGGTACTAAGAACTCTTACTAAATCTTATAGATCTAAATTTTCTACTATTGATGAAGCTCATAATTTGAATAATTACTCTATAGATCAATTGATTGGTACTTTAACTACTTTTGAATCAAGAGAATTTGGTTCAAGTAACCCAAAAGGGGAAACTACTTTTAAAGTTGGAAAAGTTGAAAAGAATGAGGAATAAAATCAAGATGATGCTAATGATGTGGAAGCAAACTTTGTGAGAAGATTAAATAAGGGCACTAAAAAATATAGAGATAAGTTACCTTTCAAATTTTTCAATTGTGGAAATATTGGTCATGATGCTTCAAGATGTCATGTCAAAGCTTCAAAAGATAAATATAAGGAGAAAAAAAGTAAACCAGTTAGAAAATTTACTATGTTAAAGAAGATGACAATATATTTGATGAAGAATTTGGTTACCCTGATGATGAGAATAGTGAATGCTTGTTCATGGATCTAAATGATGGAACTAATTTCACTAAACTTGAGAGATTTATACAAGAAAGTAGTTAAAAAATAGGCCATAATATTGAAGGAGCAACAATGACTACTTTTCATGCTAGAGAAGAGAATAATACCTAGATCCTTGACAATGGATGCTCAAATCACATGACAGGTGATAAGAGTAAGTTTGTTAAACTTGAAAATTTTGAACATGTTTTAGTTAAGTTTGGTGATGATACATCTGCTAAGATATGTGGAAAAATTTCAATCATTTTTTATGGCAAGAATAATAAAGATGTTGTTCTTTATGTTAAGGGTCTATGACTAAACTCTTAAGTGTTGGTCAAATGTGTAGAAAATGATATAACCTTGTGTTTCTAGATGATAATTGTGAGATCAAAAAAGGCCCCAAAACTCTATTTTCCATAGGAGGGACATGTGGAAATGTTTATTAGCTCAAGTGTGCTAATGGTATGCATTTTATGACTCAAATTAATGAAAGTTGGCTATGGCATAGAAGAATGTGTCACATCAATTTTGATAGCCTAGTGAGGATCATTTCAACTCAAGCTATGAGAGATTTTCCAAAGATTATAAATCCTATCAATGTTGTCTATAAGAAGTGTTAGATTGGAAATAAAGCTAGAAAAAGTTTCAAAGTCAAAGGACAATCTATTACCAGTCCTTTGGAGTTGGTGCATACTTTTTGGACCTATCATAATAAGAATTTTTCAAGGTGACATGTATTTCATGCTATTAATTAATGATTATTCTAGAATGACTTGTGTTACTTTTCTCAAAGAAAAATTAGAAGATCTAGACAAGTTTAAGGAATTTAAAGATATGGTTGAGAATGAAATGTATATAAAAATAAAATGTTTAAGATCTAAAAAGGGTGGAGATTTCACCTCTGATGATTTTAACAGTTTCTGTGAAGTTCAAGGAATAAAGAGGCATTTGTTAGCCCCTAAGACTCTTGAGCAGAATGGAGTGGTTGAAAGGAAGAATAGGACTATTCAAGAAGCAACAAGAAAAATGATGAAAGAAGAAAACCTACTGGAAGTCTATGGGAGAGAAGCAATTCATACTGTAGTCTACATAGTTAACATAGCACAAGCAAGGACAAATAGTTCAAAGAATCCCTATGAGTTATGGTATGGAAGAACTCTTACTATCAATTTTTTCAGAGTGTTTGGAAGCAAGTGCTATATTAAGAGAGATGAATAAAACTTAGGAAAGTTTGATGCAAGGTATGATGAAGGAATATTCCTTGGATATTCCACAAAAAACAAGGCCTACCTATGCTAAAACAAGAGGCTAATTTATTTTTTGAAAATGCAAGTGTTAAAGTAGATGAAGAGTTACATAAAAGTTTAGTTATGATAGATGGATAAGAATCAGATGGGTTCTCTTGCACAGAAGAAAAATATGAAGGTAAGGAAAAAGAAGTACAATTTGAAGAGGAATAAGCTTCATAGAATACCCCTAAGACTCCTAAGTATGTGTAGAAGAATCATTTTAAATATCAAATCATTGATGACAAACTTAGAGGTGTATTGACAAGGAGAAAGGCTGCTATGACTAAAGAATAAGTAAACTTATGTTTACTTTCCAATGTTGAGCCTAAAAAAATGGGTGAAGCATGCAAAGATGAGTATTAGATCAAGGCTATTGAATAATAACTAATCTATATTGAGAAGAATCAAACTTGGGATTTTGTCCCAAGACCAACAAACAAGAAAGTGATTGGAACTAAATGGGTGTTCCTAAATAAGCTAAATGAGAATGGAGAAGTTGTTAGGAATAAGACAAGGATTGTATGTAAAGGTTACTCATAAGTGGAAGGAATAGATTTTGAGGAGGCATCTGGTTTGATGGAAAGAATGGAAATTATTAGGATGTTTAAATTGGATTTTTCAACACATAAATATTTCAAAGTATATCAGATGGATGTAAAGTCTGGATTTTTGAATGGTGAGTTGGAAGAAGTTTATATTGAAAAAACATAAGGCTTTCAACTATCAAGTAACCCTAATATGGTCTATAGATTGAAGAAGGAATTGTATGGACTTAAGCAGGCTCCCAGAGCTTGGTATGCAAGATTGGATAGGTACTTGTTGTAACAAGGATTGAATAAAGGTATCATAGATAGCACTCTTTATTTTAAAGTTGAAAACAATCAAATCTTGATTATGGTTTTGTATGTTGATGACATGATTTTTGGGGGAAATGAATTTATGTGCAAGAAATTTTTAGAGAAAATGCAAAATGAGTTTGAAATGTCAATGTTTGGGAGATGAATTTCTTTCTGGAACTACAAATCAAGTAGACTTCGAAGGATATTAGAGTGGTACATGATGAACCCATTTCTATATTTTGTGATAATACAAGTGCTGTAAAAATTTCAAAGAATCTGGTAATGCATTCAAGGAAAAATCATATATCAATCTAGTATCACTTTTTGAGAGAGAAGGTTGCAGAGAATGAGGTAAAGATACAGTATGTGCCTATAAAGGATTAAGTTTTCAGATATGTTCACAAAGGCTCTTCCAAAGGATACTTTTGAGTAAATCTGAGAGAAGTTAGGGGTTCTTTCCCCTCCTTTCAACTAGATGAATAAGGATATGCATCAGTTTAGTGGATTTCAAGATTCATTCCTTATTCTAGACTGATGTTGGAGGCTACCTCTTAGAGTGAGTAGGTAGTGGAATTATTGATTGTTGTAGTTAGGGGGAGTAAGTGTTTTCATTGTGTGGAATATAGGTATTTTCCTTTGTCAATTGTGTCAAAGGATATGTGTATTAGCTCTTGATTGGTGTAGCATGTTATGTGCTCATAAGGGGGAATATGCAGAGAAGTGGAATGTGTAGGTGTGTTGAGAAGGTGTTAAGAAAAAGAGTGTAGTGAAAGGAAGTTGTAGAGTAGATACATGTGTGGTTGATGTCAAAGGAAGAGAGAGTTAACTAAATTACCTTATGAAGTAAGGAGGAGAAAAAGAAAGTGTTAGAAATGATAGATTCTTGTCTAAGGGGGGCCAAGATGCACTGTTGTGCAATATGTGTTAGTGATCCGAGTTGTTGAACATTTTATTGTTGGTGGATTTTCATATCATGTGTTTCCATCAATGAAAAAGGGAGAGATTGTTGGAAGTATATATAGTTTGTGTTATTATTGATGTCAACCTTAGAGATGCTTTGATTAGTTACATTATGTTGTCATTAGTAGCCTCACTAGTTTCAACATCTAGTGTTGTCTTGATAACCATGTGTATGGTTGAGTTGTATTGTAGTTGTTTTGGTGGTGATGAGAAAGTGTTGTAGATGATGAGATGGTGTTTATGGTTCTTGGTTTTTGAGTGCTTTTGAGAAAATTTGAATATAAGAGGAAACAATGTGGTAAAAAATGTTCAGTGTAGCAGAGTAGTGTTTTGGTTTTGGATCCACATTTATTTTGCATTAAAGATCTGCTTATGCGGTTTGTCTATGTTGATTAGAGGTGATCAGAGGTATTATATCCAAAATTTCTTATCCCAAATCATTGTGCAGAGAAGGTTGTGTTCACCAGTGTGTGAACTATGAAAGAAGTGTTGTTTGGGAGAAATGATTTTGCTCCACATTTCTCTACAGTATAGTTTTTTATCTTGTGTATCTGAGGGTGTGCTTACATTTCTCATATCTATCTTTAGTCTAAATTATTTGAAGTTTTGTGCTCCACAAGGTTGGATTCATGAGTTATAGTATGTGGAAGGTTAACTAGTTATACAAGATGAGTATGTTCTTCAGGTGAAAGTTGTTGTGAAGGATTTGTTGGATTTCAGGGTGTTGATGGAATATTCTAGATTGTATTTGAGTGTTGTGTGTGGTTCGCAAGTCATCTTTATATCAAATAAAGTGTGTACTTAAATGCTTAATGGTGTTAACAGGGGTTTGATCAACCTTGGGTGTTTACACTAATTGTGAAAATGTTTCAATGTTTGTGGAAGCTTTGTGTGGAGTATATGTATGGATTTAGGTCCAATTTAAGGTGTGATGTGGCCCGCTTTCATTGCTCTCCACCACGGGAATGCTTAGTGCCGACCTAATTTGAAGTTGCATGATTGAGGTGCATAGCCAAACTTGTAAATTATTTTCAAGGTTGTGATGTGTATATATACATGTTGAGTTTATGGAGGATGTATGTGTGAAGTGCAATGAAAGATTTAACAACTAAGACTATTGGAAGTAGTGAGAAAAAGGTGCCTACATTCTCCAAAGAGTGCAAATGTTCTAGTGGTATAGTGGTGGAACTTTTTTGATGCTTTAAGATGGTAGTGATCTCTTTAGTAGTAAGCCTATTATATTCAATGTTTTAATTGCTTTATATTGTGAGCTAATCCTCACCATGGTTTTTCCCTTCTTGGGTTTTCCATGAAAATCTAGTGTTCTATTGTGTATATTGTTGTTGTGTTTCAATTTCTACTATTTTCTTACATGCTAAATGACTCTAACAGATTAAAGGATAATAAGGTTTGTGTGGATCTGAATATTAATGAGGGTTTGATGTTTTAATGAACAACTAATTCACCCCTTTCTCTCAATTGTCTTGTGCATTCAACATAGTATTCCACTTTGATGATTTTAATGGTTGTAGTATGGGAAAGTAATTTCTCACTTGATAAGCCTTGATAAATATAATGTAACAATGTAGCTGCTTGGTTGTCTATAACACACCTAAGAAATAGTCCATCAACTATCATTTTAAAAGGAAGCCCATTAACTAATGTGTAAGGGACTCATTGGATTTTATAAGCTTTTTACTTTGAACAAATAGATCACTTGGGTATCATCCAATTTCCAAGAATTATGTTCTTTCATCAACCCATCCAATTGAATTAGCTTCTTAATTTATAAGGATGGCTTTACATTGTTGTTCTTCTTGATCATCCTAAGTAATAATATCATCGGCAAGGTATTATCATAGAGATTGAATTTTGACTAGCATGATTAGCCCAATATCAATTTATCTAATTATAGAATTTTAGCAATCCAACTAGTATGATTTTTACTTATCTCACCACTCATGAATTCTCTATAATGCATGAATGAACCACTAGAGTTTTTATCTATTATTTGATATAATATGTTCCATTTTTTTGAGCCCTCTAATAAAGGAATATGCTAGTATCTTAGAAAAGTCATATCTAATTTAATTAACCTTGAGAGTCTTGGAGAAGAATGCAATAGGGTGTTCCTCATGCTCTACATTAGCCTTCTACATGAGAACACAAGTGTTGTTGTTTTTAGGTTCTTAAATGTAAATGATGATATTTTTGGAGAAGTCTAGATCTATCAACACAAAAATTGTGGATGTTGATGTGTGTTTTTACACATCTTGATGCAAGAGCATCCTTGGTTCTTGGAAATATTGCATCAACCAAAAATATTTTCATTCAATTTTGTTCATGTTCAGTTCTTTGTTCAGTTCAAGTTGGCAGATTCAGTGTTTCATCATATTTTCTCACTAGACCTTGTGAATCTATTTTTACATTGTGGACATCTTCATTTCCTTATTCCAAGATTTGGGCACGATTGGATCTTTTTCTAGCAAGATATTGCTTCTAGATTTAGTGGTGGTTTCTTGAAATAGCATCAAATTAATTTTCAAGCCTAATGGCTAGTTTGATCATTCGTGGATCTTTCCTATAACTTGCGGATCTTGACAATGTGATTCAAATTTTTCCATGGAGTGTCCCCAACCTTAATTATAGGTCTACACTTCATCCTATGAATTCACCAATGAGTAATTCAAATTTGAGGCCAACCTATTCATGCACACATTACATTTTCTTTCATTGGAGATTGTAACAATCTTTGGCCAACACAGATGATTCTAGATCCCTGGACATGATATAAATCATTGTAATAGACCATTAAGAAGATATATTTGAGAAAGATAGAATTGATATGTTAGATTTCAGCTTGCATTAAGGAGCATATAGGAATGTTATATTTTTTAACATGTTATATCAAGCCTGTGAGCCTAATCTATAAACCCAAATGTTGTTGGACGAGTGTAATTGAGATTTTTGTTAATCAGAATGTTTGAATTTGCATTTTCCTCCATAATTTGTGTTGCTACTATTGTGTGACTCTTGTTTCATGGTCTAAATTTTTCTCTTTGAGGAACCTCCTACCGTGGCTGCACTAGATTGGTATCAAAGCAAGATTCGATCCATGAGAGATTGCTAGAATTTGCATAGCCCTATTGAATATTTTTTGTGGGGTGGCAGACTATAGATCCAACCTACAGTTGTAGAGGAATTGTGTAAATATTTAGGGAAGAAGAAATTTTAGAGGAAATGGAGCGCATGGAAATGCAAACCTAGATTTAATTGAGATGTTGAGAGGAATTTCTTCTAGATTAGATGCAGTTGAAATGACCCAGAGGACAAGTCAACCAGTTGATGATGTGAGTGATGAAGAGGTACAAATATAGGAAGAAAGAGGAAGAGAAGATCAACCGAACCTGGATAAGGGAGAAGAGAGGCTCATAAGAGCCCTAACTAGAGAAAATACTAAGAAACATTTCAATCCACTGGATTATAATGGTAAGTTAGATCCAAAAGAATTGCTTGATTGGATAACAAAAATAAAAAAGTGTTTTGATTTTGAAGGTACCACTGAAGATAAGAAGGTAAAATTTTCTTATACAAAGTTGAAAGGACATGCATCCCTTTGGTGGGAACATTTGTAGATAGATAGCTGAAGAAGAGGAAAAGAAAAGATAAAGTCATGGGATTGGATAGTGAATAAGTTGAAGATGAAGTTTATGCCTCCAGACTATCAAATTATTTTGTTCAAAAATTTGTACAATTTGAAGCAGAAGGAGTCAAGTGTGATAGAGTATATTGAGGAGTTCTACAAGTTTAACATTAGATCTGGACATTCATAGGATCAGATTGAACAAGTAGCTATATATGTGGATGGCTTGAGGTCATCTATACAGGATGAAATCAGTTTGATCAAGTTGCAAAGTGTGGAGGAGGTGTACCAATGCACCCTAAAAGCAAAAGAGAAGTTGAATAAAAGATTTGAGCAGAGATAGAGAGGAAGAATTTTTACTAGAGGAAGAGGATCTTTTGTAGATCATAATAAGGATAAGGAAGTCAGTAAGAATGATAATTCATGCCATAGAGATTATGGAAACTCTTACTGAAGAGGAGGATATAATGGTTACCAAAATGAAGGTTATAGAAAAGATGATAAGGAGAAAAGAGTATTCAAGGGAAATTGATTTAAATGTGGTGGGGAAGGACATAAAGCATTTGAATGTAATTAGGGAGAGACAAGTAGAAAGATAGAAAACAATAGAAGAACAACCTTTTTTGAGGAAGATCATGCCAGATCATCTAATAAATTGGAAGATGAGGAAGTGTTTTTGAATAGAAGAGTATTGTGTCAAAGTGAGATGGAGTAGGAACCGTTGCAGAGAAAGAATTTTCTTAGGACCAAATGCAAGGTAGTTGGTAAATGTTGTAGAGTGATTGTTGACAGTGGAAGCTCATAGAACCTAGTTTCTGAGGAAATGGTGACCAAATTGGAGCTGGAAAGATTGAAACACCTGAAACCTTATTAGATAGCTTATATTCAAGATGAGCATAAGATACTAGTAAGTGAACAATGTTTGGTGAAATTGAAGATAGGAAATTATCATGATGAATTTTTGTGCGATATCATGCCTATGGATGTATGCCATGTTTTGTTAGGAAGAACTTGGTAGTATGATAGACAGGCTATTCATGATGGAAATAAGAACACATATACTATTGTTGCTAATGGGATGAAGCAAAATTTTTTGCCATTGGAGGATGTTCCTAAAGTTGAGGTTTGTAAGATTCCTAGAGTTTTTTTGGTTGATGGAAGAATATTTCTATATGGATTGATACATGAGAGCATGTGCTATGCCTTGGTTCCTAAGAATAAAGAAGACTTGAACCATGTAGAAGAACAACCAAAGGAAATAAAGGAGTTGCTGACAGAGTATGAGGAGATCATTTCAGATAATGTACTTGATGGGTTACCACCTATAAGGAGTATTAGCCATTGCATGGATCTAATTCCTAGAGCTAGTTTTCCTAATAAAGAAGCACATCGAATGACACCTACAAAGAATGAAGAGTTGAATAGACAAGTGAAAGAATTGTTGAGGAAGGGTTTGATCAAAGAAAGCTTAAGTCCTTGTGTAGTACCTACTGTGTTAGCACCTAAGAAGGATGGATAATGGATGATGTGTATAGACTCTAGAGCCATAAAAAAGATCACGGTGAAGTATAGATTTCCTTTTCCCAAGATGGACAACATTATGGATTGTTTGAGTGGAGCTAGATACTTTACCAAGATAGATTTGAAGAGTGGATATCATCATACTAGAATTAGAGAAGGGGATGATTGGAAGAAAATATTCAAGTTAAATGAAGGATTGTATGAGTGGTTGGTGATGCCTTTTGGACTAAAAAATTCAATGAGTACTTACATGAGGCTGATGAATGAGGTATTGAAGAAATTCTTGGGTAATTTTGTGATTTTTTATTTGGATGACATCTTGATTTTTAATAAGAGTAGAGAAGAAAATTTGTTGCATATAAGACAAGTTTTATAGATGTTGAGAGAAGAGAAGTTGCTGATAAATATTAAGAAGTGAAGTTTCATGAAGGAAGAATTGGTATATCTGGGATTTGCGATATCTATGGATGGATTGAAGATGGATCCTAAGAAGGTAAGAGAAATTGTTGAATGGCCTACAATGGAAAGAATTGGAGAGGTAATATCATTTTATGGATTGGCTAGTTTCTACAGAAAGCTCATTAGGAATTTCAGTTCTATTTGCAGTCATATGATAGAAACAATAAGAGTAGTTAAGAAATATTTTAGGTGGACATCTAGAGAAAATCAAAGTTTTGAGTTGTTGAAATAGAAGGTGACTGAGCAACCTGTGTTTTCTTTACTAGACTTTAATAAGGTATTTCAAGTAGACTGTGATGCAAGTGGAAATGCAATTGGAGCAATATTAAGTCAAGAAGCAAGACCAACAACTTATTTCAGTGAGAATTTGAATGATGCTAGGAGAATATATTCAATGTATGATTAGGAGTTTTATGCCATAGTTCAAGCCTTGAAGAAGTGGAGACATTACTTGTTTCTTAATGAGGTTGTGTTGTATACAGATCATCAGGCTTTGCAACATTTGAATAGTAGGGGTAAGTTGAATCAGAGACACATGAGATGGGTAGAATTATTGCAGAGTTATACTTTTTTTTTTTAAGCATAGGAGTGGAAAATGAAATAGAATTGTTGATGCCTTGAGTAGGATAAGGAATTTTCTGATAGAGATGAGAGTGGAAGTATTAGGATTTGATGAATTGAAGAACTTGTATGAGGAAGACCCAAATTTTGCAGAACCTTGGAGAGCTTATAAAGAACTAGTTTTGGAGGATAGGAGTTAGTAGTTGGATTATTCCATTTAGGAGGATGTGTTGTTCAGAGGGAATTAGTTGTGTATACCTCAGAGTTCAATGAGGGAGAACTTGGTGAAAGAAAAGCATAGGGGATGATTGGTAGGTCACTTTGGAATTAATAAGACAATAGCATTGGTAAGTGAGAATTACTTTTGGCCTCATATTTATAAGGATGTTATGAAATTTGTGAAGAGTTGCAGAGTTTTCCAAGTTGCAAAAGGGACTAGTTAGAATGTTGGGTTGTATAAGCCTTTGATAGTTCCAGAGAGACCTTGGGAGGATATCAACATGGACTTCATACTTGGTTTGCCAAAGACACAAAGAGGTAATGATTCTATATATGTGGTGGTAGATAGATTTTCTAAAATGGAACATTTCATAACTTGTAAGAAGAAAATAGATGTAGTACATGTAGCAGACTTATTTTTCAAAGAACTGGTTAGATTGCATGGATTACCTAGGAGTATTGTTTCAAACAGAGATATGAAGTTTGTTGGTTACTTTTGGAGGACACTTTGGAAAAAGTTAAAGATAGATTTGAAGTTTAGTTCTAATTTTCACCCATAGATTGATGGATAGACAGAGGTAGTAAATAGGAGTTTAGGGAATTTGCTAAGATGTTTGGTTGGAGAGATCAGAAGTTGGGTTTTAGTTCTTGCACAAGTAGATTTTTCTTACAATAATTTAGTGAACAGGAGTACCATAGAAAAACCTTTTGATATTGTTAATTGAGTTCATCCTAGAGGTGTATCAGAGTTGAGATACATTAGTATGGAAGATAAAAGGAGTGAAGAAGTAGAGGAATTTGTAGAACATATGAAGAAAGTGTATACTAAAGTGAAGGATTAATTGGAAGATATGAATCAAAAGTATAAGGAGAAATCAGATGAAATGAGGAGACATAAGGAGTTCAAAGTTGTAGATGAAGTGATGGTGTATTTGAGGAAGGAAATATTTCTAGTTAGCATGTACAATAAGCTCAAGATCAATAATTTTGGACCCTATAAATTTCTAAGGAAATTTGATTCAGGAAATGCATATGAAGTGGAGTTACCAGATGACATGGGTATATCACCTATATTCAACATTGCAGATCTACACCAGTACCTTGAAGCAGAATTCAGTAAAGATAGTAAATAAAAATTAGAGAATTAGTTTCCTAAACAACAATCAGATGAGATCGAAGATATTCTAGATATCAGTGATGGAAGGAAAACTCATGGAATACAATACAAAGACTATCTTGTGAAGTGGAAAGGTAGAATAGTGGAGGACTATTCTTGGATTTCTCAAGTTGAGGTAGACCATATTGTTTTTCCTTTAGCCCCTGCAAAGTGAGAGACTCAATTTTCAAACAACCCCAGATGTATGATGCAGGAGCATCCTTGGTTCTTGGCAATCTTGCATCAACCAAAAATATTTTCAATCAGTTTTTTTCTTGTTCAGTTCAAGTTGGTAGATTCAATGTTTCATCATATTTTCTCACCAGACCTTGTGGATCTATTTTTACATTGTGAAGATGTTCATTTTCCTTATTCCAAGATTTGGGCGCGATTGGATCTTTTTCCACCAAGTTATCGCTTCTAAATTTAGTGGAAGATTCTTGAACTAAGACTAAAATAATTTTCAAGCCTAACGTCTAGTTTGATCATTCGTGGATATTTCTCGTAACTTGTGGATCTCAATGGTGTGATTTGAATTTTTCTATGGAGTTTCCTCGACCTTAATTATAGATCCACACTTCATCCTATGCATTCACCAAGAAGTAATTCAAATTTATTTCAACCTATTCATGCACACATTACATTTTCTTTCATTGGAGATTGTAATAATCTTTGACCGATAGAGATGATTCTAGATCCCTAGATGTGATATAAATCATTGTAAAAGATCATTAGGATGATAGATTTGAGAAAGATAGAATTGATATGTTATATTTTAGCTCAAATTAAGGAGCATATAGGAATGTTGTATTTTTGAACATGTATATCAGGCATGTGAGCCAAATCTGTAAACCCGAATGTTGTCGATTGAGTGTAATTGAGATTTATGTTAATGAGAATGTTTGAATCTGTATTTTCCTCCATATTATGTGTTTCTTATGCTATGTGAATCTTGTTGCACGGTCTATGTTTTTCCCTTTGAGGACCCTCGTACTATGGCTACACCACATCTCAACAAAAAAAACACACAAGTTTGATTCCTCTCTTGAAAGGTGAAACTTTACAACTGAGTTTCAGAAAATCACCCCAAGGTCTCTTGGGTGTCAGGTCATGACTATGCAAAATTAGCTCAATTGTTTGATGTGATCTTTTGGTAATCACAAAGGGAATTTATGGTTGAAAAAGCATGGATTTTTCTTAGGTTTGTGATGAAGTTTAAGATTTTTTGAAGTGGATGAATAGTGACAACTTTGTTACAACACCGTGAAACATCTTTGAGTCATCAAATTTAGATTTTCTATGATGCTGAAAACTTATGTCTAACTCATATTTTAAAACAAAATGCAAAAGGTTGAAGGGTTTAGAATTTTTCCTAATTCTAAAACTAAGATGAATAGTAACAATGGCTAATTCTACAATGGACATACTTTCAAACTGAGTTTTGTTTAACTAGAGACAACCCAAAGTATCACAAAACTAGTGCAATCTTCTAAGGCTCTTTGCAAATTTTTAGACTATGCATTCACCCATAAAAAATGAACATACAATTGAACTCAATTGAAACATAAAAGGAAGCTCAAACTAACTTTACACAAAAAAATTTCATCAACAAATTACTAAAAGTATGAGCTAGAAATGTATCAAACACTATAGAATACATCCACCATTAAAGCTCAACATGAACTACTAACAAAAAAAAAAAAAAAAAAAACTTGAAATAACAATGTTGAAATGAAATTTTGGTGATAGAATTATGCACACATAAAGAGAAATGCATAGGAAACCATCAACTCAATTATTTTCTTATATATTGTAGTAGCATGTCTTTACATGCAATTCATCTCTCCCTTTGAAAATGAGAGGATGACCCTATCTATAGTTTCCAAAAATTAGAATGAATGGTCAAGATTCATTTACAATGAATGGATTAGATTCATCCTAGCTTAGGGTTTCACATAACCCCATATGAGTATAAAATTTACAATATAAAAATAGACTATTTTTTCTTTTCCCTATTTTGTCTTGTAGTCTATTTTGTCCTCTAGCTGCTTCTAGCTATTTTAGTAAATACTCATCAACTATGATAGGATTTTCTGCTTCCTTTTGCAAAGTAGCATATTCCACAAACTTTCCAATGAAAACCAATAGCTTTTTCTCTTTAGAGAGGTTAGATTTAGAGATTGGGAAGGCAACTCTTTTGAAATTTTCTACCATTTGATCTTGATGCTCTCTTCATTTTGGTTCAACTCTGATCATTTGTTCTGAATCTGTGAAGTCTCGCACAGCAAAATCCATGAAGTCAACTAGTAATGTGTTCCCAACCCCTTATTCTATCCTCTTGTCGAATTCATTCTTTATAGGTTCCTATTCCAACTCTAGTGCCGACATCTCATTTCTTTTCATTAGCTTCAAAAACTCATCACATTCGATCTGATGATCTATGATTGTTCATGATTGGCTTCCAATTCTAGCAAGGCCATCTCCAAAACTTCTTTTCTATATTACAAATTCAGCATCCATGCTTCGAGTGTTAATGGTCTTCTTTTGACAACTCCAATTCCTTTTCCCAAGTTTCCTAGGAGAGTTTGAGGATTCTTTCTAGCTTTAAATATGTTATCTTATAAAGTTTTGGAAACTCCTTCCAGATTCCCATTAGCTCCCTAACTTCCTTTTCCAAAACCCAAAATTAATTTTGCATCTTGGCTACATGTTGGATTCCTTTTTCACCCATGTTGATGACCCTCTCGAAACAATCTGAGGTAGACTTGGTCAAGTTCTTCATTTTCTCCATTTTATTGACCTCTTTCTCAAGAAAGGATGGTGCAGGTGAATTTGTTGGATCTTCTTCTCTAAACTCTATCCATTGTCATATAAAGGTAGTTAGTTTTTCCACTTGTTCTTTTAGTTCCTCCTTTGTTGATTGATCTTTGTTCATCTATTGAAGGATGGTGGACATTGATCCCTAAAATTCATTAATCTTTTGGGCATGAAATTATAGGCCCAAATTGATGATAGTCACCTAATAATATTTTCCTTGGATGGTGCTTGCATCCTTGTTAGCTACGGGAGTGACCACTTGCAATATTCTAGACCCAAAAGTGTCTGTTTTGATGTTTTATCTAACCTTGGGATTCTTCTCTTTCCTGTTCTTCACTTGTACTTTGGCTAGTATTGCTTCTAAACAAGCCTTAAGATTGGCAAGCATTGGAGCCTTCCTTTTTAGATGTTTGTCCAGCCAGAAGGGAACTTATTTTTTCTTATTTAAGGTTTCATCATTTTTTCCTTCCTCATGTTCTTTTGAAGGCTCTTCCCTCTCATGTCTAGGAGAATCTTTAGTATTTTTCTCCTCTTCATCATGCCTCTCTTCCTATAGCATGGCCTTTCTCTTGTCAGGCTCAATAGATTCTACCATTTTCTTCAATATTTTATTTTCCTAGTGCTATCCATTTGGTCTCTTCATGTTCAACTTCAACTTCCTTTTTGGGCTCAACACTCTTTTCTTCTACATTCTCTTCTTCTTCTTTATCTTTTCCCTCTTCTCGGGGGATTTCTTCATGCTACTGGCCCTAACCTTGGCCAATTTCTTGAGGTTTGTCAACCTTCTCTATATCAACATCTGTATCATTTTTCCCTTCCTCAGAGAAATGCTCCTCTAGGTTTTCTTCTTCATCCATGCACTCTTGGTGTTGTTCATATTTTGGCTCTTGGTTAGAGGTCTCAACTTCATAGTATTCATAAAATTTTCTTGCATCCCCCTCCTCAAGTGTTTGTTTCCCTTCTTCCTCGAAGTCTACCTCATCTAGATCAACCCTTAATCCTCCCTCGGGATGTTCAAAATAATCCTCCCAATTAGAGTCATCTAGTTCTTTAGCAATATATTCTAGAATTCTTTTAGGTTTCCCCTCACTAAGCTTCTCCATCTCCTCAAAAGTTTGCATCCTAACCTCCATTTTAGGTGGCTCAATGAGAGGTGGAGGAAGAGACAAGGAAGCAACAAGCTAGGCCATTAGTTTTTTAACTTGAGGGATTAAGATCACCTCAGAGGGTTTGGATGGCGCGTTTTTCAAATATATAGCAAAGGCATGAAAAAAGGAGATGGGTGCCATAGAGGTTGTTGGTAAAGATAGTGGGAGAGTAGAAAGAGTTGGTAATGGATGCGGGAGTGAGGAAGACAATAGTGGGGAAGTGATGGAAATAGAAGAATCTAGCACCATTATGGGAGTAGTTGTCAGATGTTGTGGTTATGTTGCTAATATGTGGTTGTCATTTATGTCAACACTATTAGCATTAATGTCTTAGAAGCCATATATGTCAAAGATATTGAGAAAATTGTAATGAAATTAGTTGTAGGTTGTTAGTGGTGAAGTGAAGTTTAGTTTATCAGTGAGTTCACTACATTGATGATCAAAGGTTGTGGATTAAAGGGTTTCTTTTCGACTATATCTAGTTTATACATGTTAAGTTTCAGATACTCGCATGAAGATTTGATCAAGTTATGAAGATTTGTATTTTGATAGTCTTTTTGTTGCTTTAGTTGGTTTTCCTTAATGAAGATGATGTGATTTTAGCTAGTTCAGTTGTTGTGGATGCTTCTCTAGTGATTCATGATGCTTGTGGATATTTCTAGATTGTGCTCCATCTGTGTTTCATGTTCACATTGATCGTTGTGCTCACAATTCAAGATTTTCTCTTGTGTGTTCATGTTTTTCATGTTCTCGGCTGACACAGTGTTGAAGCGTGTTGTGGACCCTTGAACATTAATTTTTTAAGGTGGTTCATGTTTGAGAATTTTATTTTGGATCTCCACTATGTTGTGGCCAACCTTGGTTGATTCACATTAAAAATCTTTATTGTTTTGAGCCAATAGTTTGTATTCATTTTATTATTTTCTTGAGGCCGACTTGTAGCGACATAATTTCATGTTGCAGATATATATAAGCAATTTTTTATCATTTGAAGTGATGAGTATGTGAAGTGCACAATTCCCATGTGCAAATATTGTTCAAATCTTTCAAAGGTAGAAGCAAAGTGTGAAGAAGAGTGAAGAAAAGTGAAGAAGAGTAAAGAAGTGTTCATGTGCTTAACCGAAACTATAATCAGGCATTAGCAGATGTTATTTTTCTCAGTTCAAATATTGTGGATGTAATTCAATATTTTGTAAGATAGTGTGTCTTCCTTTGGGAAATAAGCCTATTTTTAATTGAGTAGTGAGCTCTAGGAAGTGTTCCTGAATGCATGTGCATTCCCCATTTATATTTCTTTATACTTTTAACAGGGTATAATCTTGTGGACTAACCTCCACTATGGTTTTTCCCCTAATAGGGTTTCCACATAAAAAATCTTGGTGTTATGTGTGTCTCTGATGAGTTATTGATTTATGCTTTCATGGTTATTGATCATATTTGAGAATAAGGTAATAAGTTGAATAAGTTTGAAATTATGTGACAACTGATTAACCCCCCCTCTCAATTGTCTACCCTTGTGTTGCCAACAATTGGTATAAGAGCGGGTTCCTTGGAAGAAGTTTAACAACTTGATGTGATCCAAGATGGCAGAATACAAGAAGGATAGTCTGAGATTTGATGCAACAAATTCTCTTTGTGGAAGACTCGAATGGAGTGCCATCTGAGATGCATTGGTGAAGCCTACTGAAGTATTACAAGCAATAGGTATGTTATTCCTCATAATGGTCCTACTACTACTATTGAGATCAAGGATGTTGAGTACAATATCAGGGCTAAGGAAGCATTGTTGAGTGCTTTGATTGATTTTGAGATGAAAATTTTTATGGATTTGAAGACTGCTTATGAGGTTTGGAAAAACTTGGAAACTTTGTATGAAGGTGATCATGCTAATGTGAAGATTTCTAAGTTACAAAGTCTGAAAGGGAAATATGAAATGTGGAAAATGGGTGATGATGAGAACATTACTACTTTCATTCAAAGAGTGAATGAAATTGTGTGTGGTATCAAATTTACTAGTGGACAAAAGGATGAATAAGAGATTGTTGCTAAAGTTCTTAGATCCTTCCCTTCTTCATACAAAGTCAAAGCTATAGCTATTGAAGAGCTCCAGAATATAACAAATGTAACCAGAGACATGTTGATTGGTAAGCTTACTACTTTTGGGTTAAGTGAATTTGGTGATGCTATTCCTAAGATAGAATCTACATTCAAGGCTACTACTTCCAGGAGAGATAAACAAATATATGATCCAAGAGAAAGTTCATCTAGAAAAGTATTCAAGTATAAGGAGGAAATGAGAGAGATTGAAGAAGACGAGAAGAAGCTAGAGAAGCTTGAATCACTTATTGTCAAGATAGAAGCCAAAGGAGAAGGTAAGTATAAAGGGAAATTTCCTATTAATTTTTTTTCTTGCAATAAGATAGGTCATTTTGCATCAAGGTGTCCAGAAAGAGTCCCCAAGAAAAAACATAACTAGCCTAGATTTCAAAGAAGGTGCTATTATGTTGCTGATGAAGGTGTGACAAATGATGAATCTGATAAAGGAAATGGAAGTAAAGTTGAATGGGTATTTATTTCTATAAAGGAAAATGATCCAACCCCTATTGAATTTGTTAGTTTCTCAAATGTGGAGAAATATCTAGTAGCTAGAGTTGAAGAGAAAGTTGAATGGGTGATTGACAGTGGATTCTCTCATCACATGACATGAGATAAAAGAAAATTTGTGAGCTTGGAAAAGTATGATGGTGGTGTGGTAAGATTTAGTGATGACAAAGCTAGTATAATCCATGGCAAAGGATCCATTTCTCTTAATGGTAAGAATAATATTGATGATGTTCTTTATGTGGAAGGTTTTAAGCATAATATTTTGAGTGTCGGACAAATGGTTGATAAGAGATACAATATTCAATTAAAGAATGGAAAGTGTAGAATATTGGGGAATTTTGGAAATGTGATTGCTTTAGGTAAAAAAACAAAAGGTAACATCTTTCACCTGAATGCTACTAGTAAAAGTTTTATGATTGCTCAAGTTGATGAATGTCGGTTATGGAATAGGAGAATGTGTCATGTAAACTTTGAAAATACTGTTAATATAAGCTCTACTCAAGTAGTGAGAGATCTTCCAAAGTTGGTAAAGCCTACTAATACTATATGCAAGGAATGTCAGTTAGGGAAGCAAACTATAATTTCATTTCGAAGCAAAAATCATTGTTCAAAAGAAGTGTTGGAGCTTGTTCATACTAATTTGTGTGGTCCTTCTAGAATAAAAAGCTTACAAGGAGGTAGGTACTTCATGTTACTTATTGATGATTACTCTAGATTGATGTGGGTTACTTTATTAAGGGATAAATCTAAAGCTCTAGAGAAGTTCAATACTTTTAAGGCTATTGTTGTGACGAAGACAGGTCTGAAGATTAAATTTTTGAGATCAAATAGAGGTGGTGAATACACTTCTTAGGAGTTTAATTCTTTTTGTGAATTGCATGGGATAAAGAGACAATTATCTTCCCCATGGACCCCTTAGCAAAATGGAGTTGTGGAAAGGAAGAACATGATAGTTCAAGATGTTTCTAGGACTATGATGCTAGAAGGAAATGTTCCTCATATCTATTGGAGAGAAGTTGTGAGTATTGTTGTTTACATCCCTAACCAGGTACAAGTCAAAGGTGATACTGGTAAGACCCCTTTTGAGCTATGGACTGGTCATAAGCCTACTGTTAAATATTTCAAAATCTTTGGGAGTATATTCTATATTAGAAGAGATGATGAGTTAGGAAATTTTGATGCTAGGAGTGATGAATGAATCTTTCTTGGTTATTCTACTAAGAGCAAGGCCTACTGGTGCTACAACAAGAGATTGAGGAAAATAGTTGAAAGTGCAAATGTCAAGGTTGATGAGGACATAGTTGGACCATCTAGAACCTATGGATGTGATTCAAATTATTAGAATAATATTCCAGTCATAAGAAATAAAGTTGACTCAAAATGAAGTTCAAATCATTCTAATGAATCAAGAAAATCAAGAGGAAGAAACTAGTGAAAGTGCAAAAGAGAGATCACAAGAGCCAAAAGTTCAAGAATGTCCTAAGACTCCAAGGTATGCAAGACTAAATAATTTAGAAGATCAGATTATAGGTGATAAGAACAAAGGTGTCCATACTAGGAGAAGGATTGCAAAAGAATACTGTTTGATTTCAAAGACTAAGCCTAATAATGTGAATGAAGCATGCAAAGATGAACATTGGGTGGAAGCAATGAAAGAAGACCTACAAAAAATTGAGAAGAATAAAACATGGATTCTTGTTCCTAGACCTAAGGACAAAAATGTAATTGGAACTAAATGGGTCTTTAGAAACAAGATGAATGAGCAAGGTGAAGTTTTTAGAAATGAAGCAAGATTGGTGTGTAAAGGATATTCACAGATGGAAGGAATTGACTTTGAAGAAAAAATTTCCCCTGTTGCTAGGATTGAAGCTATGAGATTATTTCTTGCTTATGTTGCTTAAAAAAACTACAAGGTTTATCAGATGGATGTCAAGTCAGCATTTTTAAATGGAAAACTAGAAGAAGACATGTATGTTGAGAAACCTGACACATTTCAATTGATTGATCAAGGAGATATTGTCGGTTGAAAAAAGCATTGTATGGACTTAAGAAAGCCCCAAGAGCATGGTATGATAGATTGGACAAGTATTTTTTGAAGCTTGGATTCAATAAAGGTATTGTTGATATTAATATGTATTTCAAGATTGATCATGATAAAGATCTGATTGTTGAAGTCTTTGTTGATGATATCATTTTTGGAGGAAATCATAGTTTATGCATGAAGTTTTCTAATGAGATGCATAATGAGTTTGAGATTTCTATGATTGGTGAGATGATTTCTTTTTGGGATTGCAAATTACTCAATTAAATAAAGTGATTTTCATATCTCAGTCCAAGTATGTGAAAGAATTGCTAAAGAAGTTTGGTATGAAAGATTCAAAGCTAGTTGGTACACCTATGGTGACTAGATGCAAGTTGACACAAAATGATGATTCTCTGAAAGAAAATCAAACTAGATACAAATCAATGATTGGTGGATTGCTTTATTTGAATCAAACTAGACTAGATATCATGAATGTTGTATGCATTGTTGCAAGATTTCAAGTTGATCCTAAGGAATCTCATGCAACAGTTATGAAGAGGATTTTCAGATACTTGAAGGGAACAGTTGATTTTGGGCTATGGTATCCTAAAAATAATGATCTTACTTTGATTGATTTTATTGATGTTGATTGGGAAGGAGATGTGGATGATATAAATAGTACTAGTGGTGGTGCATTTTTCTTGGGTAAGAAGCTGATTTCATGGTTAAGTAAGAAACAAAATGCCATTTCTTTATTTACTGTAGAGGTAGAATAATTTGCTACTGCTAACAATTATACTCAAGTATTGTGGATGAAGCAAATGTTTAAAGATATTAGAGCTGTGTATGATGAACCCATTTCCATATTTTGTGATAATTCAAGTGCAATTAACATTTCTAAGAATCTGGTGCTGCATTCAAAGACCAAGCATATACCTATCAAGTTTCACTTTTTGAGAGAGAAGGTGAGTGAAAAGGAAGTCAGATTGGAGTATGTTCCTACTAAGGAATAGATTGCAGACATCTTTACAAAGTCATTTCCTAAGGATAATTTTGAGTATCTCAGAGGGAAGCTAAGGGTGATTACCCCTCCTAATCAGAACTAAGATGCATTGACTTGCATCAATCCATGCATTTCATGGTCATATTTTGATCCGGATTGATGTTGTGGTGGATGCTACTTAGGGGGAGTAGTCAGATGTTCAGATATGTGGTTCAAAGCTTCTGTGGTGAAAATAGATCTTTGTCATTGATGTCAAAGGGGGAGAAGAGTAATGTGAAAACCTTTCTAGTGGAGAAGAACCTTGTAAGGAGAAGAGTCATGTAGAATATTTGTTGAGGAGAAAAGATTCAGAACCTAAGGGGGAGTAAGTGTTGAAGATAGTTGCATTGATGGTGTTTTTCACATCATGTGGGTATGTGCAGGATCATCATGAAAAAAATAGGCCCTTAAGTGGCAAAAAAAATTAGAAAAATCAGAGTTAGTCAACTTGACATAAAAATTTGAATAAGTTATCTATATTATTTCAAAAATATATAATAATAGAATTTGTAGTAAATTGAATGTAGTTTCTAAACTACTAGGCTTGTTTAAAAAAAAAAAATCTAGTTGGTGAAAATTTGAAATTTCAATGCAGAGTACTTAATTTCAAGGAAAAATAAGAAGTAGGTGTCTCTGACCACCCTAACCACAATAAAATGATAATATTTTTTTATAATATTTTAGATATAAGTAGGGGACTCATGTCCTAATGTGATGCATATTTTTTGTAGTTTTTTCTAATTAAATAATTAATTATGATTTTTTTATTACAACTTTTAAAAAATATAAAAACTCGTATTTCTGACCACCTTAACTCAGTCAAAACTTCATGAATTTTAATTTTTCTTTTTTAATCCTATAGTATGTGAACCATAGAATGTGACACATGTTTTAGATTCAAAAATGTGATATCGTTTGAAAGCTATAGATGCTTTTCAATCAGTCTATCAATCAGGACTTTAGTCATAATTTGAAAGAAAATGAATAATAATTACTTATTAAATTCAAATTAAAGCATAATTTATATTGGTGAAAAACTGATAATCTCCTTTAAAAACCCTTTTCGTTTCATCAATTTTGGGTTAAAAAAAATTGATCAGCCACATACCCATCATATTGCCACTTTTTCGCCCATCATGATCCTGCACATGCCCATGTGTTTCCATCAATGCCAAAGGGGGAGATTGTTGGATTTTGTGGTTGTGTTTCTAATATGTGGTTGTCATTGATGTCAACACTATTAGCATTAATGTCTTAGAAGATGTATATGTCAAGGATATTGAGAAAATTGTAATGAAATAAGTTGTAGGTTGTTAGTGGTGAAGTGAAGTTTAGTTTATCGGTGAGTTCAATACATTGATGATCAGAGGTTGTAGATTAAAGGGTTTATTTTCAAGTATATCTAGTTTATCCACATTAAGTTTTAGAGATTCACGTGATGATTTGATCAAGTTATGAAGATTTTTATTTTAACATTTTTTTTGTTGCTTCAGTTGGTGTTCTTGAATGAAGATGATGTGATTTTAGCTAGTTCAATTGTTGTAGATGCTTTTCTAGTGATTCATGATGTTTGTGGATTTTTTTAGATCATTCTCTATTTTTTTGGCACATCCACATTGATTGGTGTTCTCACGATTCAATATTTTCTCTTGTGTGTTCATGTTTTTCATGTTCTTGGCTGATAGGATGTTGAAGCGTGTTGTGGATCGTCAAAGATTAATTTTTGAAGGTGGTTCATGTTTGATAATTTTATTTTGGGTCTCTACTATGTTGTGGTCAACCTTGGTTGATTCACATTAATAATATTTATTGTTTTGGGCCAATATTTTGTATTCATTTTATTATTTTCTTGGGACCAACTTGTAGCGATGTAATTTCTTGTTGCAAATATATATATAAGCGATTGTTTTATCATTTGAAGTGATGAGTATCTGAAGTGTGTGATTCCTATGTGTGAATATTGTTTAGATATTTCTAAAGAAAAATAAGAGTGTAAAGAAGAGTGAAGAAGAGTGAAGAAGTGTTCATGTGCTTAACCAAAACTATAATCAGGCATTAGCAGATGTTATTTTTCTTAGTTCAAATCTTGTGGATGTAATTCAATATTTTCTAAGATAGTGTGTGTTCCTTTAGGCAGTAAGCCTATCTGTAATTGAGCAGTGAGCTCTAGGTAGTGTGCTTGAATACATGTGCATTCCCTATTCATATTTCTTTATACTTTTACCATGGTATAATCTTGTGGACCGACGCCCACCATGGTTTTTCCCCTAACAGGGTTTCCACATAAAATATATTGGTGTTATGTATGTCTCTGATGTGTTATTGATTTATTATTTCATGGTTATTGATCAGATCTAAGAATAAGGTAATAAGTTGAATAATTTTGAAATTTAGTGACAACTATTTCAGCCCCTCCTCTGATTTGTCTACCCTTGTGTTGCTAACAGCAGTCGGGGAAGAAGAGGTGAGTTGGACAGAGATGTCCACACTATGTTGAGATGAGATGGGAAATGATTGGAGAGTGGAAGGGGATGGTGTAGTGGTAGTGGCTAATGGGAGAACAAAGGTGGTGGGTGGTGGTGAGGAAGGTTGCTCAACTTCTTCCTCATCTTTGTATGGGGATCCTTTCTCTTGCATAGTTGGAATTTTGAGAACAAAGGTTCCCACTCTTTTCAACTTCTTTGGTGGCTTCTTCCCTTCTATTAATTTCCTAAAATACACTTTGTGCTTGGGCTACCACTCAAATGTATCTTTTCTCTTCCTTGATCTCGTAATGGGAAAAGACTTGGGGGCCTCACCTAATGATCCTGCAATGGCACTGCTATCCATTTCACTCTCAATCTCCCCATAAGTTAGCTCCATTTCCTACTTGTGTAGTTGGGTTATTTGGTCATCTATCATCTGCTTCATCCTCTTCTCTATCAGATGGGAGACAATGTCTAAGTCTATGATCTTTGGTTAACTCTAGTCAATTATTGACAATGACACATTGGTTCACTCTAGTTAATTAGGGAATTAAATTTTTCATCATCATTGTCATCTTTAACAATTTGATCGAGCACTGGGTACAAATTGAGGACATTTATGAATTGGGTAGTCATTTTCATGTAGTGCCACCTTCTGACTTCACCTTCATCATCACAGTTTTCCTAGAAATCCTCTATATGTGGCCTCTGGGTGTATTTCCTTCCAACTTGCTTCTTCAACTTCTCGAGAGGGTCCAAGCCTCCTCTTTTTGTATACAACTCAAAATTGTATTTAGCAAGCTTCTTTTCCAAAGTACTCTTAGGTAGGGGGTAGCATGACAAGAGTACATTCCCTATCCAAATGTGAGGGGATATGGGACCTTGGCTCAATGTTTATTGTGCAACAAAGTGTGGGAAATTTTCAACTATCGAGTAAGTTCCAACAAGATGATTCTATCATTTTGGTAACGGGGCGGCCAATAGGGTCTTCCTAAGAATTCTTCTACTCATATGTATGTAAACTTTGGAAACTCAATGAACGAGTACCCAAAACCTTTCACCATTGGTTTAGCACTATGGGACATTCTCCTATGGTAATCTCCTAACATAGTGTGAATGATATGCCCAATGAAGGCATTATTGACTATCTGATAGAGCAGGGTTGGGTGAGACAATCACTGTCCCATGCCCTAGGCCTCACCTTGACAAAACCTTTGGAGACCTTCTTGACCTATAGGTCCTAAAACTTATTAGGAACCCCTGGTTCTCCTGGCCAACCCTTCTATCCTCTACATACACCTAACCAAGCCAAACTTGGTGCTTTCTCCTCCATTGTCTCCCTAGCCCTTAATCTTCCTAAAGGCCTGCTTACTCTCCAATACCTCACTAACTTGTTGCAAGGGGCATCTGGTATCTTCTAAGGCTTCAAAACCTTCCCACTATGGCCCTTGAACAAACACAAAGCTTCATTTCTTCATCGCTACCACCAAACCCTATCCTAGGGTTTAGGAAGGGCTACTAGCCCTTGAGCCCCTATTAGGCCTCTTAACTAAAGAGAAAAGGCTAAAACTCCTTCCTGCTTGATGAACACCACAAACTTCCAAAAAGAACCCTGGCTCAATTTCCTAGCTCTCCAAGGTTTTTGGGGTTTTGGGCCTTCACAAGCCGTACACAAGGGTAACCCCAATTTTGAGAGATTTAGGGCTTTTTAAGCCACTTCTTGTGCACATAGTGAATAGTCTACTTCTTTCAACCACCAAATGGACTATTGAAGACCCCTAATTCTTGCCAAGCCTTTGTAAGTCCTCCTTCAACTTCCACACACCCTGAGTTGCCAGAAGGTGAACACCCCTGCAATGTTAGTGACTATTTTGCACTGTCTTCCCTAACCGAGCATAGCCAGCTTGCCTAGGAATAGACCTTTTGCATACTTCTTGGACTTCTACAGACCCCTAATCCTAATATATGTATAGTCATGGAGTTTAGCTTCATTCCCAACAAGCCCGTACTCAAAATACAGTGGTAATGCATGCTAAAACCCCATTGTTCTACAATTTACCAATCAAAACTGCAAATGAAGGAAGAACATAGTATTTACAAGAACCCTTGAAAATGAATAACTAGTTAGCTATTGTTCCAAAAAAATGCTTCAAAGACAATCACACTACATGCTAAACCTTCCAAGATCCTTGATCAATTCATTATTTTGCTGAATCAGAAACAAGAATAAGAAACAGAAATTGCACACAAAATTGTCCCTGTTCTCTTGATCACAAGCTAATTACACTTCAACATTCATTCCAACCCCACTTCCAACTCAAGGTTCACCTTTTAAAAGCTTCCAAGGTAGTTAACAATCCTAGGTCGGCCTTCTAATGAGCAAACAACAAGATTTGAAAAACCCGATGTGTTTTCCAACTTTTCCCAAACGTTGCCAACCTAGACCAAATGAGGAACTACTCTCAACTATCCTTTTCACTTCTCATTACACTAATCACAATAGATCAGGTTTTATTCAAAATCCATAAATGCTAAGCAAATGGTCCACATGACCTTCACAAAAACATACCCAAACAAAAATAAACCTAGACTGTTTCCTAGGGGTGTTTCCTAGGTGCTCCTGCACCATTCTCCCCCCCTCTCAGCTCAAACACTAAGGTAAGGAAGGAGAGACCAGGGAAAAGTCAATACCAAACTTTTTGAACTAATCCTCTTGTACCCATGTAGCTTCTGAGTCATGCTTGTTCTTCGACTTGATAAGGTGCTCCATGTACACCTTGTTTCTTGTAGACTTGTGTACTCTTGACTCCAAGATCTTCTCTGCCTAAGGCTTATCTTGACTAGGGAAGGATATGTTGCTGATGTCCCTAAAGATCTCCTTATTGTCCTGATCTAAATCCTTGTCTTTTTCCTTATACTTGATCAAATCAGCTACATTCAACATTGGTGAGAGTCCTAGATCAATAGGTAACTCCACCTTGTATGCATTCTACCCATACTTGGCCAATATCTTACATGGACCCACTCTTTTCATCTGTAACTTGGTTGATATTCCCTTCTACAACCTTGATTTGTTAAGGTGGACCATGACATAGTCCCCTACTTGAAATTGTATATCTTTCCTTGACATATCTGCCTTCTCCTTCAATTTTTGTGTAGCTTCATTGACTGTCCTCTTGACATGCTCGTGAATCTCCTTTATGGTCTGACTGAAATCTTCTGCATGTCCACTTCTTTGTTCCAAAGTTCTAAGATCTTTGAGCTCACATATGCCTCTTGGGTGCATCCCATACACAACCTCAAATGGACTCTTCCCTGTGGTCCTATTTACACTGTCATTATAAGCATACTCAGCTTGGGAGATAACCATATCCCATGTCTGTCCATATTCTTTAGTTAAGCACCTTAGAAGATTACCTAGCACCATGTTAACCACCTCTGTTTGACCATCAGTCTGAGGATGGTAAGCTGATCCAAATGACATATTTGTACCCAATCTACTCCATAGAGTCCTCCAAAAATGGCTCATGAACTTCACATCCCTGTCTGAAACAATGCTCAAAGGTAGTCCATGGATCCTTACTACCTCCTTGAAGAAAAGATGAGCTATGTAACTAGCATCATGAGTAGTTTTGCAAGGGATAAAATGACTCATCTTGCTAAATTTGTCCACTACTACATAAATACTGTCAAAACCAGTCTTGGTCTTAGGAAGGCCTACCACAAAATCCATGCTCACACACTCCCATGGCCTGTTAGGAATGGGTAGGGGTTGATATAAACCAACATTACTAGCTCCTCCCTTAGCTTTCATACACACAACACATTGATCCACATATTTTCTAACATCTCTTGCAAACTTAGGCCAGAAATAGAACCTTTGCACTAGTTGTAAAGTCTTATTGATGCTAAAATGCCCACTAAGACTGCCATTATGCTTTTCCTGAATCAGATTTCCCTCATTGACCCTCTTGGAACACATAACTGATTTTCCTTAAACAATAACTGATTTTGCAATGTATACTCAGATTATTGGCTATGGAAATGGTTCTCAAAGTTATAACATACCTTATAGACCTATGAAAAGTCTCCATCTTCCCCATATAGATCCTTGAAACTCTCTATGCTAATGCTCTTGATCTGTATCTCTTGCACTGTCAGCAATCTCCTACTCAATACATCTGCCACTTTGTTTAGTTGTCCCTTCTTGTGCTTGATGGTGAAGGTAAAAGCTTGGATGTATTCCATCCATTTCAAATGCCTATTACTCAACTTCTCTTGAGTGTTGATAAAACTGAGTGCCTGATTGTCAGTAAAGACTACAAACTCCTTGGGTAGAAGATAATGCCTCCATTTCCTAAGTGACTGAACCAAAGCATAAAGTTCTAAGTCATAGGTTGAATACTTTTTCTTAGCTTCATTGAGCTTCTCACTAAAGAAGGCTATAGGCCTGCCCTCTTGACTTAGCACTCCTCCTACTGCCACTCCACTTGCATCACATTCAACAGTGAACAATTTGTCAAAACTAGGTAATAAGAGAATTGGTTGAGTTGCCACTTCTTGTTTCAGTTTCTCAAACCCTTTCTCAGCTTCTTGAGTCCACACAAACTTAGTTTTTATACCACCCTTGATTGTATCTAAGACTGGTGCACATATACCACTAAAATTCCTTATGAATTGCCTATAAAATTGGGCTAATCTATGAAAAATTCTTACCTTTGTCCCTGTGGTTGGTGTAGGCTAGTTTAGGATGGCTTCCACCTTGCTTGGATCCATCTTCAATGATCCTTTTGACACTAAAAAACCCAAATAGACAAGCTCTTGCTTAAAGAACTCACACTTCTCTAAATTGATTGCCAACTCCTCCTCTTGCAACCTTCTAAGAACCAACTCCACATGTTTTAAATGCTCTTCTATTGTCTTGATGTATATGAGGATGTCATCAAGGTATACCACCACAAATATCCCTATAAAATCCTTGAGCACTTCATTCATGAGCCTCATGAATGTACTAGGGGCATTAGAGAGGCCAAATGGCATAACTCTCCACTCATATAACCCATCGTTTGTCTTAAAAGTTGTCTTCCACTCATCACCATCCTTAATTCTGAACTGATGGTATCCACTTTTGAGATCCAACTTGGTGAAGAACTGAGCTCCTCCTAGACAATCCATCAAGTCTTCAATCCTAGGGATAGGGAATCTATATCTGATTGTGATTCTATTTATTGCTCTAAAATTAGTACATAGCCTCCATTTACCTCCTTTCTTGGTTGCTAAAACCACTGGTACTGCACATGGGCTGATGCTCTTTTGAATCAATCCTTGATCCAACAACTCTTGCACTTGTCTAGCCACCTCTAGATTCTGATCTGGTGTAAGTTTGTATGCTTCTTTGTTAGGCAACGAGGCTCCAGGTATGAAGTCAATTTGATGAATTATGGCTCTCTTTGGTGGTAAAGTTGCAGGTGTCCCATCACTAACTATGCTCTTGTACTTATCAAGTAATTTTTGGACTGCTTCTAGTAAGACTGTCTTTTCAGCCTTGTCCTCTTCTTTAGGTTGTAACACAACCACATATCCTTCACTCCCTTGATGTAAGTTGTTAAGGAACTCTTTACCACTGCTCAACATGATGTTTGGTGTCTTTGACTGTCCTTCTCCTTCTTCTGACAGTGACTGCAACTTAAAAGTTTTTCCATCCTTCTTGAATGAGATGGTGTTCTCTTTCCCATCATACATGACACTCATGTCACACTGCCATGGTTTATCCAGTAGTAGATGGCATGCATCCATGGGTAAAAATTCACAAACTAACTTGTCCTTGTACCCTCCAATAGAAAACTCCACCGTTACTTGTTCATTCACTAAAACACTATGCCCTTTGTTGAGCCATGTTACCTTGTAGGGGTTAGTGTGGGGTACTTTCTCTAATTTCAGTTTCATTACTACCTCCTCTGAGATTATATTATCTATTGAACCTGAATCTACTATGACCTTGCATACTTTACCAAGTATCTTTCACCTTACTCTAAATAGAGCTATCCTTTGTTTAGGTTCTTCCTTAACCGGTTGTCTAATCAAGACTCTATTGAACATCAGATTCTCTCCTACCTCAGATTCAATATGACTGACCTCAGATGCCTTAGGACTCATGGTGTCCTCTTGTGCATAAGCCACTCTCTTCTCATTGCTAGATGAGGATGATTTCTTTGGGCACCTATAAGTAGGATGACCTATTTGATTACAATGATAACACTTCATGTTTGCAAAATAAGAATTGCTCCTGCCTGCTCCTCTTCCTCTGTTTGAATCTCCTTGAGGTCCTCTACCCCTGTTGTATCCTCCTCTTGAAGATGTTTCACCTCCATGCTCTGTGAGTTTAGACTCTCCTTGGTAGCCACCACGCTGTCCTCTTTGATCTCTTTGATCTCTGCCTTTGCCTCTGCCCTTAGAAGTCTGATCTTGCTTCCTCGTCCTTTCCTCAATCTTGATAGCCAATTGGTAACACTGATGTACTGTCTTAGGACTCAAAAGAGCCATCTCCTCTTGGATGTTCCATTTCAAACCGTATCTAGCTACCTTAAGACTTTCATCCTTGTAACATTGGACCTCATACAAAGTTTTTGAAACTCTTCAGTATAAGTGTTTACATCTTGGTCTCTTTGCCTTAGGCTTTTCCTCTTCTTGTGTAACTAAATCTCATAGTCATCTGGCATATAGGCTTCTCTTACTTTGGAAACCATTCCTTTCCAAGTTGAAATAGGCTGCTTGCCTTCCTTTTCCCTCTCTGTCTGAATGAACTTCCACCATGTCAAGGCAGATCCTCTTAGTCTTGACTTGGCCACCTTTACCTTCTGTGCTTCAGTGACTCCATCACACTCAAAATGGTTTTCCATTCCCTCTATCCAGTCCATGACTAGATCCGCTTCCATCTTTCTACTAAAAAGTGGTATTCCTTCAAGTGCTTTCCCACTCAAAGCTTTCAATGCCTTCAAGAAAGGCTCCTCCTTCAAAATAGGGTCAGGTTCAGGGGTCTTGTCTTCCTCTGCAACCTCTTCTTCCTTTGGTATCCTTCCTTCAAATTGTGCAGTCCTCACTACTTGTTCAAGCTGGGCTATCCTTTCCCTCAATTTTATATTATCTTCCTCCTGCTCTTCAACCATCTTGGCCAATTGTGCATTTGTCACCATGACGGTAGTATCACTTGACTCAACCTCTAACATATATTACTCTTTCCCAAATCTTTAACTTTCTCTGATACCAATCTAATAGAGTAGGGTTGGGTGAGACAATCACTGTCCCATGCCCTGGGCCTCACCTTGAAAAAACCTTTGGAGACCTTCTTGACCTATAGGTCCTAAAACTTATTAGGCACCCTTGGTTCTCCTGGCCAATCCTTCTATCCTCTGCATACACCTATCCAATCCAAACTTGGTGCTTTCTCCTCCATTGTCTCCCTAGCCCTTAATCTTCCTAAAGGCCTGCTTACTCTCCAATACCTCACTAACTTGTTGCAAGGGGCATGTGGTATCTTCTAAGGCTTCAAAACTATCCCACTATGGCCCTTGAACAAACACAAAGCTTCATTTCTTCATCGCTACCACCAAACCCTATCCTAGGGTTTAAGAAGGGCTACTAGCCCTTGAGCCCCTATTAGGCCTCTTAACCCGAGAGAAAAGGCTAAAACTCCTTCCTGATTGATGAACACCACAAACTTCCAAAAAGAACCCTGGCTCAATTTCCTAGTTCTCCAAGGTTTTTAGGATTTTGGGCCTTCACAGGCCGTACACAGGGGTAACCCTAATTTTGAGAGATTTAGGGCTTTTTAAGCCACTTCTTGTGCACACAGTGAACAATCTGCTTCTTTCAGCCACCAAATGGACTGGTGAAGACCCCTGATTCTTGCCAAGCCTTTGTAAGGCCTCCTTCAACTTCCACACACCCTGAGTTTCCAGAAGGTGAACACCCCTGCAATGTTCGTGACTGTTTTGCACTGTCTTCCCTAACCGGGCATAGCCAGCTTGCCTAGGAATAGACCTTTTGCATACTTCTTGGACTTCTACAGACCTCTAATCCTAATATATGTACATTCATGGAGTTTATCTTCATTCCCAACAAGCCCGTACTCAAAGTACAATGGCAATGCAAGCTAAAACCCCATTGTTCTACAATTTACCAGTCAAAACTGCAAATGAAGGAAGAACACAGTATTTACAAGAACCCTTGAAAATGAATAACTAGTTAGCTACTGTTCCAAACAAATGCTTCAAAGACAATCACAATACATTCTAAACCTTCCAAGATCCTTGATCAATTCATTATTTTGTTGAATCAGAAACAAGAACAAGAAATAGAAATTGCACACAAAACTATCCCTGTTCTCTTGATCACAAGCTAAATACAACTTCAACATTCATTCCAACCCACTTCCAACTCGAGGTTCACCTTTTAAAAGCTTCCAAGGTAGTTAACAATCCTAGGTTGGCCTTCTAATGAGCAAACAACAAGAGTTGAAAAACCCGTTGTGTTTTCCAACTTTTCCCAAACATTGCCAACCTAGACCAAATGAGGAACTACTCTCAACTATCCTTTTCACTTCTCATTACACTGATCACAATAGATCAAGTTTTATTCAAAATCCATAAATGCTAAGCAAATGGTCTACATGACCTTCACAAAAACATACCCAAACAAAAATCAACCTAGACTATTTTCTAGGGGTGTTTCCTAGGTGCTCCTGCACCACTCCTGTATTCTTTTTTGAGGTTCCTATACTGGAGCTAAGGGTAGGAATCATACACTCTAAGTTGCATCTTCTTCATTCCCAGTGTTCAAACACAATATAATCCTTTATATGGGAATTGTTGTGCCTATAGCACACACGCCCCATTTTGAATAGGGACCCCCTGTTTTCTTTCTACCTTCATTGGGTCATTTTTTCCTTTGCCTCATTTTGCATGCCTCCATTTTTTAGCTGAATTTGGTCACATGAAATAAAGTCACCAAATCCCTTTGTCCAAAATTCACCTTTCTAAAAAAATTTAATTGTTTTTCCCTTGCGAGTTTGCACCTGTGGGTTTCCCTTAGCCTTTTTGCCACTATGTTTTCCAAGCTTTGCGGGCTTGCATTTGTGGGTCTCCCTTTGTAGAATGTTTTCATTTCCCCATTGCTAAGTAGTGGCCAAACTTCAGCGTCCACCTGCATTGCAGGATCCACACCCTCCTTCACCACCTAGGTCTTGGCTAAACAACCAGGCCAACTCGGGTTTTTGCAATCCCATCAACTGACCTATCACCGTACTAGGAATTAATTGTCATTAATACATTTTTTCCTATAAATAGAAGTGCCAAATCTATCATTTGCACCCCTAGCTTTTAAAATTTTGATGGAGAACAAGAAGCCCCCACCTGTGTGAGAACTCAAGAAAAATTTTCACCAAATTTTTGTGTGATTTTCAAGTAGGTACACTCTGATTCAAATCTTTGAGGTGTTTATTTCAAACTAGGTTTCAAAAAATGTGTAAGTCCTCAAAATCTAGCCCTACCATGTTGCAGCATTTCATCTGGTCCTCTCAAACTCTTGGCCTTCCATAGCTTGTTCGCTTCGTACCATGGAATTCCTTAACTGTATCTAGAAATTGCGCCCTTACATCAATGCATAAACCCACTCTCCTTTCACTGCTCATCATGTAGTGGGAAAACCCTTGCGGCCCACACCATCGAACTTGTTGTCCTTAATAATGATTGAAAATATTATAAAATTGGCTAATTCATTAACCCTTTGCATGAATTCCCATGCAACCTTTCGCTTGTAGGAAGCCATCATAATATTTTTGTTGATTAGCGGCCAAATCCTAGCATCATTCCACATTGCAAGCTCTACCTACATTGTCACCGCTAAGTGCACTGAGCCCAATAGTTGTTAAAATCGCCTAAAGTTTAAAGTACTTTGTGGGTCTTTGCATCCAACGTGCCTCCATCCCATTATTGTTTCTTAATGGAAAATTCACCTCACCATCCTATAGTGTAGACTCTATGCCCTTCATCTCCTTCTCCATCTTTGGGAGTCTACTAAGAAAAATGCAAAGTCAAAGGTGTAATACAAGCATACATTTTTGGGTGGCCGCAAGCATGTGGCCCTTACTTCATTGCCACTATCTAGCATCCAAATATCTCTGTCCTCTCGCATTGCAGAATCTGTGGGAGAATTTTCCTTCCATAAAACTTTGAAGCTTCCTAGCACGAAACTTAAGTTTGAACATAGTTTGCGGGCTCACTTATGTAGACTACTATTTATGGATTGCCATCCCTTCAAGGTCATTCCTTAACAGTAAACACTTAGTGCCTGCCCTGTAGTTTTCCCCCACATTACCAAAATTGATGAAACTCTAAGGCATGTTCCTAGCATCCAAAGTGCCTACAGGTTCCGTAGTGTGGAATTTTGCATGTGGGTCGCCATCTCTTGAACACCACTATTAAACAACTGAACGTTAACATCTTTCCATCTTACCACACTTGCATACCTCAAACCTATAAAATTATCAGAGATTCATCTAATGATGCCAAGTACCTTGTGGCCTATTTTCACATGTGCTTAATTAGTCCTTGGGGGATTTTCCCTCCAAATGTACAATTTGGAAATCTCATTGTGGGTGTGTTGGAATCAAGGAACACTGAGAGGTGGGGATGAATCAGTGTTCTACAATTTTTAACTTTATTGATCTGATCCTTAAAGTACTAATAACATTCAACCAAAATAAAGATGCAAAAACATAGGAAAAATAACCACAATACCATAACACAAGGATTTTTATGTTGAAACCATGTTAGGGAAAAAACCACGATGGAGGTCAATCCACAATATTATATGAGTATACTCAAAAGGAAAGTTCACAAAATGGGAATGCACTTGCATTCAGGCACACTACCTAGAGCTCACCGCTCAAAAATAGAAAGGCTCACTACCTTACAAAAGGTTTTGAACTACATCCAAAAGAGTTGAATTAAGATAGTAGCATCTACATATTTCTGATTATAGTTCCGATTAGGCTCATCAATTGATTTCTAGACCTTCTATCTGATTCTTCACTTCTGCTTTGTTCTGCTTCAATTTGCTTCACAAAATCCTCTTCTGCACAAGTGAAACTGTGCATAATCACTCTTCAATCCTTTTGATATTTTCAACATTCATCAACATACATCAAACATACATCCAAATGATATAATCGATCACTTATATAGATCTATGACTAAAGATTTAATCACAACATGTTGACTTCAACAAAACATAAAAATATTTACAAACCGTTGGCTCAAATTATGAATAATATTCAATGTGCATCCACCAAAGTCGGACACAACATAGTTAGGACCCAGATAAAAATTCTCAAACACAAAAACACTTGAATAATTACTCCTCGAATATCCACAACACACTATATTAACTTAGTCAGCCTTCACGAACTAATGAATAGAAAATTAACCAACCAGACCTTCTAACTTGCACACAAATTGATACAAAGCACTAAGATTGATAGATAACATAGATAATACACCAGAAAATCAACTCTAAGATACATAGCTCAAAATATTAGTAGAAAATTTCATGTGAATCATAGAACACAAAACTATCAGATGCTCTATTCTAACTTGATTGTCTTTGATCTTTCTACCGGTATGACAAAATGATGACGTGTGGATCAACTAACTGACTAGAGTTTCCATCAATTAAAACACTAGAAAACATTTGTAGTGTCTCTTGCCAACAATCTCCCCCTTTGGCATTGATGGCAACACTTAGTGAAAAATGACTAAGTGTCGGATCAGTACCAACATGAATTACATTACCAACTCCAAAACTTCAAAAAGATCTTCAATCATAGCTCAAAACTACAACTCCTCCTTAGAAAATATACATTTTTCACTATTCTACTCTCCCCCTTTGACATCAATGGAAAAGATGGGGAATCCAAATCAAACAAAAACTTCAAACTGCATATGTACAAACTTGCTTCTACAACTTACACAAACTAGAAAATGTCTATAAAATTGGTCTTCAATAAGCTCAAACTTGTGTCCCAACCTATCTTGAGACTCTTCAGAATCACCATGTGACCACAAAATAAATAATATTGCATCTCTACAAATTCAAGATTCACTAGATCATTGATTGTCATAGCATCTTGTGCTTCCTTCAATGCACTCAACATTGTTTCCATCTTCGGACCAGTTAGGCCTCTAAGCTCACATGCTCTTTCCAAAATTATGCCATTATCATGCTTCAGACTCTTTATCTTGTCAAGTAGAGATATAAACTGACCTTCTTGCTCTCCAACAAAAATAGTCAAAGGATCAAAAGCATCAGAAATAACAACTAACTATTGCTCATGATCCTTAATCTTTTTCTCATTTTCCTCAGTAAATTTTGACAAAGATAAAAATGACTTATAGATCTTTCCACCTTTAGATAGAGCACTTTGAACATTCTTCACATAGGTAGCTAGCAGAGATTTATCATTAGCTATCATTCCCTTCAACCTACTGAACCTTTTAACATCAAAATCCTTTTGAACCTTAACCATGATTGACTTCTCAAAGGCCTCAAAATGAGTACTTACAAAATTAATAAGCTTCTTCAACTCATCGAAGGGAGAACCAGATGGACCCTTAACATGAGTAGGCATGATTATCTCTAGAACATCAGATGCAAGACTCAATAGCTCACTATCCTCAATGTGAGACTTCAACAATTCTTCTCTAGCCTTCCCTTGTGCAAATGATGCAACTTTCAATTTATGAATCAGAGACAAGGTAGACAAATTAATAGGACCTTCACCCAATTCAGGGTCAAACTATTCCTGCTTCACTTCTAGAAATTTCTTCACTGCCTCTATAGTGTCTCTTGCTTCCACTGGAACTTCCTTTATTTTGACCTTTCCTTCAACTACTATTTCTTTAGCTATAGATTTTTGCTTGTCTTTAGGAAGTTCAACTTCTTCACTTGACATCTCTTTTTCTTCAACTGACGCAACTTTAGGGGCTTCAGTCTCCATAGGAACTTCTATATCATGCACATCAGGAGGAATTTGAGTGTCCTCAACTATAAATTCTTCATTTACCTCTTCATCCACTGGACCAGATGCAGTACCTTCATCATGCACTTCTTCAAAGACAATATTGATTTTGTTCTTTAATAAGACTTCTTTTAAAATTATTTCAGTTTCTTTTACTACCTCTTCAGTCCTACCAATCATAAGCTTTTTTACTATTGTTTTACTCTTGAAAACCTTCTTAGCTTCATTCAGGATTGACTTCATATCCTCAATAGACATTACCGGACATAAGTTTGCAAGAATCTTCTCTCATTTTCTCTTCTTCAGTTCTTGCACTTATTCTCCTCATTTCTAGAATTTCATATAGTTCTTTAGGTAATTGAGAAATTATTTCAACGAGAGTCATATTGAAATTATTCAAATACTTTATTGTAGCCTCCTGAAGAACTCTTTGACCAACACTATCAAAAGTTTCATACCATTCACATAGTGGCTTAAGATTTCCATCCTTGATTATGCATCTCTCAAATTCCCTTACAAACATACCTGGTTTGTCAGTTTTCACTTTCTTCTTTGCTTTCTCTTCTTCACCGAAGGGCTTGTCCTTAGTGACTATTGTTGCCTAGGTGCCCATATGCTTTATTTCTCTCACTTCTTGTTCAAATTCTATCTCTTGATCTTCTGAAATAGTTGCATAAACTCTTGTGCTCTCATCCTTCTTCCTCTTACTGGATGCCTTGACTTGATATTTCACATGACTTGTCTTCTTTGTAGGACCGAATAGGGGTGCAGAGCTCCTTATGGATCTAGTTTAGGAAGAAGATGCCTCCATACTAGTAGATTCAATTTTAGCAAGCTCTTTTTTAGCTTCTTCTCTCTTCTGTCTATCTTCTCTCATAGCTTCTGTAGATATACCCATGCTCTTAGCAAAGGCTTAAACTTCCTTCCTTACTCTCAAGACTAGCATTGGTTTCTTCAACTACTCATGGATTTGCATATTATTCTCTACATATGTTCCAAACCTCTCTTCAGATGAATGCAGAGGCTTACTCAACAATTTTTTTGCATATAGCTCCAATATTTTCTCCTCAACTTCATATCCCATTGGCATAATCTAAACCATTCTAAGATCTATGGCTTCCATCAAGCATTGATCAATATCCACCATAAAAAAAAATTGTGTCCTTATCCTTCTCTAGAATAGAAGTAGGAATTATTTCCCTTGATTGCATTGCATTCTGAAAGTTCTTGAAATATACCCAGATTGTAGTTTTCCTGGCTTGACTATCACCAATGGTGTATAGCATGTCTCTAATTTGAATAGCTACAGGCTTATTACCTCTTTTCCAATGCACTTTCTTGACTCTCAGAACTTCATTCATGAAATAAAATAGAAAACACAACAACAAATTACCATACTTAAAGGTATTCTTCTTATCTTTCTTAATCTTACCAACATTCTCCATAAGCTGACTTTGAAGTAACTCACACAAGTCATACTCTGCATTCTACTTCACCATTTGATATGTTGCATAAATAGTTGTACTAGATACTAAATTATCCTGAATGGAGTGATAAATATTGTAACCAAAGACCATAGAGGAAAATTTCACATCCACATCAATAATATCATCAATTTTCATAGCTCTTTTATCAAATATTGAACTGGTTGCATCAATGACTATCTAATTTTTCACAGACTTCAAGATCGGAAACCCACTAGAGGAACTTAAGCAAGTAACAGTGCTTATGGATTCTTTTTTAATTTTAAAAGGTTGAATCAACCACATAAATTCAACATCAACTTGACTCAAGATATACTAGACCCATTCACTTTCATCAAACATGGGGAATTTCACAATTTGCATGAATGTATTCTCTTCTAGGGTTTTGAATTTGGGATTAACAAAGAAATCCTCTCCAACAATATGATTGGAATACATATTCAACAATCATGAGCTCCCTAACTCATCAATATTTGCATGAATGTATGCCCTAATGTCTTCAATATGCAAGACACCATATGAAATAGAAAAAAATGTACCTAAGGGATCGATCTCAACAGACTTGAAAGGATGCCACTTGAATTTTGGACGAGGTCTATCCTTGAAATAAAATACCAACAGAGTATCCATTTTTGTCAAATTCACAAATTCACAAATTTTCTCGATAAATACCTTTTCGCCGAAATAGGGTTTGATCATTGAATTTCCTTCACACTTGAATCTCGCCAAATTTTTCCAAAGTCCTCTTCAGATCTCTCCAAACTTCTTCTTAACGCACAAAGTGACAAATGAAAAATAGAAATGACCTTTAATCATTCCCACACCTAACCTTTTTGACACAATAAATCCTCTTTCGCTAACTCATTCGAATACCTTGTTTCTATACACTGTGAAAGATAACTCTTTTACAGACCTTCAACTTTGCATAATACACTCTCTAGCTATTTCAACATCTATAGATCATCAATGCAATCATTGTACACTTATCCACATGATCTTGGTGTCAATTACCAACAGGGGGTTAAAGGATTTTCTTAATAGCTCCCCTAGGTCAAACCCTGAAAACTAATTCCCAAAGGAATTACCAGAAGTAGGTTCTAGTGCTGGCTCATTTCCTACAACATATGGACTCTTCTTCACCCATGTCTTCTTCATTTGCTTCTTGATCTCATTTTTAGTGAATTTTCTTTTTCCCTTTTCATCCTTTTGCATGTTTATTTGATTTATTGGACCTCTTCTACAAAATCTAGCAATATGATTGGGTTTGTTGCAATTGTAGCACACCACATTTCTTTGTCCAGACTAGTTGTTCCATTGATTTTCTCTTGATCTACACTGGTTAGCAATATGGACAAATCTATTGCATGTATAACATCTAACGTCTCTATAAAAGTTCATCATATTTTTACATTCATTTGACTTATGACTATACTTGTTACAATTAAAGCATTGACCTAAGAATGATGGACCACTTGGATTCATTTTGCTCCTAAATTGTGTCACCATATGACCAAATTTATTACAAAAAAAATAGTCACCATTGAATCTTTAAGCATTAGGTTGTCTTACCGGATACCTTCCAGGTTTGTTCATCTAATTTCCTTGCCTAAATATTCTTTGTATAGAATTAATTTGTCCATAATTCCTTTTTCCAAATCTAGAACTTTCTCCTTCCTCATATCCAAGACCTCGCTTGTTACCTTCAGTCCTCTGAATTTTAATCAGTTCATCAAGCTTTCCTAAGTGAATTTTTAACTTCTCCTTGAATTAATTTGTAGTAGCAAGTTCATCTATGAGATCATAAATCTACTTTTCAACCTCTTCTTCATTATGTTTGGATTCTTCCAATTAAAACTCCAACTGATTGAATCCATCAAGAATTCAACTGCATTCTTCAGATTTCTCTTTCAAGGACTGGGAAAGCTTCTCTTCATTCTTCTTTCTATCTTAAATCTCCTTGGTCATCCTCATCATAATAGACTCCATCTCATGCTTTAGGACTACATTATCTCTGGAAAAAAATTCACATTCTTCTATCTTTTCCTTGAAGGTTTGACTCAATTGTTCATCTATAATGTGTTTATTGTCTTCCTTCTTGAACTTATCATAGAGTTCCCTTATCTTCTCCTTGGACTTATTGATTTTTTCTTTCAGTGACTCAATGAATTTTTCAGCATTCAAGAGATTTTCTTGCAATTCCCTAACTTCAGATTTGGACTGATCAAGATCATCTAGGGCCACCAAAATTTATTGTTGAAGACTGCTTGAATCAATTGAAACACTTTCCAAGATCTTCCTCAAGTTGTTAAACTTCTTCTGAGGAACTAGGATCTAATACCAATTATTGGAATTAAGGAACACTAAGATGGGGGCTTGAATCAATGTTCTACAATTTCTAACTTTATTGATCTAATCCTTAAAGTAATGATAACATTCAACCAAAATAAAGATGCATGAACATAGGATAAATAACCACAACACAATAATGCAAGGATTTTTAAGTGGAAACCCTATTAGGAGAAAAACCATAGTGGAGGTCAATCCACAATATTATCTAAGTAAACTCAAAAGGAAAGTTTACAAAATGGGAATGCACTTGCATTCAGGCACACTACCTAGAACTCACTGCTCAAAAACATAAAGGCTCACTACCTTACACAAGGTTTGGATTACATACAAAAGAGTTGAAATGAGATAGTATCATCTACATATGCCTTATTAAGTTTTGGTTAGGCTCATCAATTGATTTCTATACCTTTTGTCTGATTCTGCACTTCTGCTCTGTTCTACTTCAGTTCGCTTCACAAAATCCTTTTCTGCACAAGTGAAACTATGCATAATCACTCTTTAATCCTTCTGATATTTGCAACATACATCGAACATACATCCAAATGATATAATCGATCACTTATATATATCCATGACTAAATATTTAATCGCAACATGTCTACTTCAATAAAACATAAAAATATTTACAAATTGTCAGCTCAAATTATGAATAATATTCAATGTGCATCCACTAAATTCAACCACAAAATAGTTAGGACCCAAATGAAAATGTTCAAACATAAAAACACTTGAATAATTACTCCTCAAATATCCACAACACACTATATTGACTTAGTCGGCCTTCATGCACTGATGAATAGAAAATTAACCAACCAAATATTCTAACTTGAATACAAATTGATACAAGGTACTATGATTCATAGATAACATAGATAATACACCAAAAAATCTTCCTTGAGATCCAAAACTCAAAATACTAGCAGAAATTTTCATGTGAATTGAAGAACACAAAAATGTTGGATGCTTTGTTCTAACTTGACTGTCTTCAATCTATCTATTGGTATGACCAAATGATGACGTGTAGATCGACTAACAAACTAGGGTTTCCATCAATGACAACACCAGAAAACATTTGTAGTGTCTCTTTCCAAAAGGGTGGCCACCTGTGGGTCTTTGTGGCCCCACCACCATCCTGCTTCAAATTGCTTATGATGGCTTCCACCTAGGGGAAACCCACACCCGTAAGCGTGCATTTGCATAAATGGTCTAAATAAACTCCAAAAGGTGAATGATGATAAATTTTATGATCTTCCAAGAATATATGAATGGATCTAACCTTGGTTTTGTAGGATCTAATTGATGTTTTCCTCCTTAATATGTAAAACACTTACTACACTCTGTATATGCAAGATTTATAGAACTTGCTAAGGGATCATCAGCAAAGCCCGTAAGAAAATTTGATAAAGGAAAGAAGCTTTCAAGAACACCAAGTGGAAAAGAGGAAAAAGAAAAAATGAAGTATTAGTTGCATGGGGTAGAGTGCACCTCCAAGCTCGCCTCCACCTAGGACATAGTGTCAGATACAAATTTGGGGCACATGAATATTAATGAATTCAAGAAAAGGGTGATGGTTAACCCTACTACGAAGGATTCCCAAAGGATTAAATGAAGTGGCCTTGTAAAATTATTTTGCTTCCCTCCTACGCTAATTTCCCCTCAATTGGTCATGGCCTACAGGGAAAGTTACCCCTCTAGTAGAAAGATAATTGACTATGATGGAAGATTATTGGTAGACTTGTCAGCCAATAATATTGGTAGGACATTCGACATCCCAATTTTTTATGAGATGGAAGAGGTAGAGAATGAATTCACTCATAATGTGTAGAAACAGGACCCCTTGGGGTGCAAGAGAATGATCAACCAGCATTGGTTGAAAGACAAGAGGGGCTGCACTAACAAAGTACACCAAAAAAAATTTAGGAGTGATTTCTTCAAGGAGTACCATGATCTAGTTACTCTTCTAAGTAGGGTAATGGGACTAATAACTGTTGCCTTCTTTGAGGAATGGATGTTCTACTTTTTTTAGGATATTATCTGGGGTAAGACTAAATTCACTGGGAAAAGATTAGCAGTGATAACATGCACAACTAGCTTGACGACAATGAAGAAAACCTCTCAATTTTACATGACATCATATCTAGTATACCTCCTTGTGGAGAAATTCCCATATAAAGTACTCTTCTATGTAGGCCCGCTAGGGACAAAGAAAGGAGAGCTTAAATTTTATGACTGCTATCCTCAACGACAATATAGAAATTTCAAGAGAGAATACTGAAGAGTAAATGATGCCTTCATTCGGAACATAATCAAACTCCTAAGAGGAGATTTTAAGAGGAGGGTGTTGCATAGCGCAAAGGAATTCATAAAGAGATTCGGGTATTTATTCATCCAATTCCTAAAATTTACTTACATCAAAGCAGAAGGGTTCTCGGGAAGACCCTATAGGTTACCATGCTACCCCAATGACCAAATCATATTGTTGGAGGTCTCTCGATAGGTGTAGAATGCACACACATTGTTGAGTGATAAGCACTGGGTTGGGATTCCATATCCCCTAACTTTCGTGCAGGGAATGCACTCTTGCCCTACTACCCAATGTGTTGAATACTCATATAAGGACTTGGTAGAGTATAATCTATACCTCCATATTAAAAACGGAAGGATGGACCCTTAGGAAAAATTGAAGAAATGGGTTGGAAGGAAATATGCTCACCAACCCCACATTGAGGAATTTTTGGCCAACTGCAATGATGAAAAAGAGGTGTAGATGAGGCACTATATGAGGATGAAAACCTAGTTTATTAAGTTTATCAATTTATTCCCCATGCCTGATCAGATGGTGGAGGAATACAATATTTTTTATGATAGATACAATGTCATGGCCAGGTTGACCCTACCTATTATTGATTAGAACAAAGAAGAGGTCACTAACCTTAACATCCTCACTCGACCCACCAAAAATAGAACAAGATAGTGGCTAGATGCAGAAATTTCTTAACTCAAAGAGAAGGGAATAGAGCTAACATATGGCAAGCTCAAGGTTGAGCTTGAAATTGAAACTAATAGTGGTACCGTTGTTGGATCATCAAGTGAAGCTCCCAATTCCCCACTAGTCGCAAGGTCTAAGAAAAGGAAGGATGCACCCGAGTGTAAGCCCAAGCAAAAGGTGTACTCTAGAAAGGTGAATAAGGGGAAATTATCCAAAAGAGCAAAGAGAATAGGGAAATTTGTACTTCAAATCCCTACCATTCAAGAGGAGGATCCTCAACATGGAGAAGAGGCAGAAACTAAGAAGCCACTCTCACCACCTACCACTTTTGTACCTACTGTTGCCACCATTTCCACTCCTCTTCCTTTCGCTTCCCAAGCTTTTCTCATCTCATCTCCTTCTGCTATGAACATCTCTATCCACCCCACTTCCACCTTGTTGACTGTCCCAATAATAGCGCTCGACTCCTCTTCCTTGACTACCTTCCCACTATTCTCTTCTTTGCTCCCACCTCCATTGCCCACATTCTCTACTCTGCCACTATCCATGCCATCAATTTATATGCTGCCACTTGTGTTTCTGCATTCCTTCATGACATATATGTAGATCTTGGAAGAGAAAGACTCCGCACATAGCAATATAGAGAGGGCATGCAAGACATAGTGGATGAGCTTGAAGATTTTGATCATGATGATTATTTTGAGCACCTGGAGGGAGGGTTGAATATAAATTTGGATAAAGTGGATTCTGATGAGGAGAGGTCACAAACCTCAGAAGAGGATGCTAAGGCTCTCAACGAGCATTATGTGATAGAAACATTAGACCCAGAGCTGGATGGGGAGTTTCCCCAACAACACAAAGGTGCAAGTGAAGAGGCTAACCCTAAGGAACACTGCTTTAGAGAAGAGAAAGAAAATATTGACACAGATGTGGAGATACTAGATGAGTCTCTATGAACTATCCAAGATGAGGGCCTAAGACAAGAAGTACCTCTCCCATAAAAGGAAGTGCCTCCTGAGAAAGAAAGAGAAAAATAATAAAAGAAAGATGCCTAAGAAGAGAGATTTGAGCCTAAACACCATGTTAAGATTGCACATGAAGAAGGGTGCCCCAAGAAGAGAACATCACTGAAGAGAATGTAGAGATCAATGAGCTAGATATTGATGAGAAAGACACACCTTAAAATGAACCAAATGAAGAAGAAAAGTAGGATGAAGAAGTTCCTGGTGATGAGGAGGATCAACCTTGAAATGAGAAAGAAGAGGAAGGTGATCATGAATCACCCAAGGGACAAGCAGAGGTTCTTGACTGGCTAGAGTGACAATTGGAAATGAAGAAAGCTCCTATGGTTACTGACCCAAAGGAAATATTAGAAACAATCCTAACACAGGCTCAAATGAGGAATCACAAGGAGAAGAAGCCCAAGATCCACTCTCACATCATAGTGGATACTTCTAGATCCTGAACATTGTAGGTTTCCAACCCAGTAGCTAGTGGAGGCATGAGAACTGTACAATGGAAAGAATACAAAATATTTATGATCAATCTAGGCCCAATGAACCATGAACATAATATAGATTATCTGCAAGGGTCAGTGACCACCATCATACAACAAATGAACAAGGATTAGTCTACCAAAGAAGAGTTGAAATTGCAAGTGGTGGATCTCACTCCTTACATCCAATAGTGGACCTCCATTGAAGAAAAGGATCCTATAGAATCATCTACACCCACTCTCATCTCTAAGGAAGAGACAAATAAAATGGAGAAGATGAAGAACTGGACCAAGTCCACTGCAGATTGGTTCAACTGGGTAGTATAAAATGGTGACATGGGCATCTACCATGCTGCCTAGATGTTGAATAAGTTTTTGAGTTTGCAGAAGTAGATAGAAGACATAATCAAGACATGCAATAGTTGCTTCAAGCTATATAAGATCACCTATCCTAAACTCAAGAGTGTCCTCAAGCTCTCAAGGGAATATGGGAGAAAGAGCTAGAACTTCCAAAGGATGATCATTGGCTCGTGGAAACATGGAATATGGGCTTGGATTACAGAAAGAAGATCCTAGAGAAGGTCTTGCATGAACTAGAGCTTGATCTTGAGTGGTTTGTAGAGCACCAAATTGATTGTGAATATTATTTGAAGATGATGATAGAATATGAGATGCTCACTCTAGAGTTAGATCCAAAAATAATTAATCCATTCTTTCATAAGAAGATGGGGCAAGGGGTTATGGACACACTGTCACTAGATTTCATAGATTTTTTTGTGAGGGATTTCACCTAGTCTGAGTAGGTTATCAAGGAAACACCCAAATACACCAAGCACTGGGAGGAGGTCACCGAGAGAATGAAGAAGATAACCTTCTAGATGCTTCAATCTAATCTCATGGAATGGTACAAGCTCTAGGATATGGTTGGGAAGTTCATGGAGTACGCTATTCTCCAAAAGGGCACTAAAATTTGGTTATAGAAAATGAATACTCTTCAAAATAGGTGTAAAAGTTGGTAGCCACTACAAGACGAAACGGCTACAGTGTTAAGGACACTAGATGACAAAATAGGGAAAAGACAAAAGTATATTTTTATATTGTCATATATTTGGGGGTAGGTGAAACCCTAATGTAAAAGGAATCTGAGCCACATAATGTAAATGAATCTTTTCCATTCATTTTGCTTTTGGAAAACTATAAATAGAGGAATCCTCTCATTTTCAAAGAGAGATGAGTTGTGTAAAGGAATGCTACACAAAATTAATGAGAATAACACTCTTTGATGGATTCTTTTGTTTTCTTCTCATGTGTGCATGATTCATTCTCTCAATCTTAGATTTTAGCTTCATTGTTCTTAGTTTTAAGTTACTTTTAGTTGTTAGTTCATGTTTTACTTTAATGGTGAAGAATGTTATAGTGTTTGATGTATTCTTAGCTCATAATTTTTGTTGTCTATTGCTAATAAATTTTAGTGTAAAGTTAGTTTGGGAATTATTTCCATTGTTGCAATTAAGTTCAATTGTTATTCATGCTTTAATGGTGAATGAATGGTTTGAAAATCTCCAGACCTTAGAAGATTGAACTAGTTTCATAAGACTATAGGTTGTCCTTGGTTAAGTGGAACTTATTTTTATGAAGGTTTTCCACTATAGCATCCTCCATTGTTACTATTCAACATTAGTTTCTAGTCTTGGAAGCTTCTTATCCCTTTTCCCTTTTGACCTTTCTTTAAATCTGAAGTTAAAAAAGAGTTCTAGCATCACCAAAAAGCCATATCTAATGGTAAAGGAGGAGTTTTAGTTTGTTGTCCTGAACTTACAACAACTATCTTTCATTTCCAAAATTTACAAAAATCATTTTGTAGACTCAATTCCCTCCATACTTAGTGACCATAAATTCCCTTTGTGATTACCAACAAATCACATCAACCAATTGAACTGTTCCAAGCATTGTCATGACTTGACACCCAAGAGACCTTGGGGTGATTTCTAAAACTTAGTCATATAAATTTCCTTTCAAGAGAGGTAGCATAATTGTGTGTTGTCTGTGTTGAGAAGGTGTAAAAACACCCATCAACGGGAACTTAACTTCCAGGAGGTAGATTAAACAAGATGTCATGTAAAATTTTGAATTTTTCTCCACCACCACAAATTGATTGTGTATATTCTCACTTATCATCTTACCCCAGTGGAACTTGGAATTTCCTTGAATAATCTCCTCTACAAAATATATCATCCACTCCTTAAAGAATGAGGAAGTGGGGAGGCCATTACTCTACTTAGAAGTGTGACTAAGCCATTGGTTTCTTCTGCAAAATCACTTCTATATAGTGTTTGAGGCACTTTGTTGGCATTGCCCCTCTTCTCTTTTAGCCATGTTTGATTGATTGTCCTTTTATAGCCAATAGGATCTTATTTCCATACTTTTGAGGAAAATTCCTTTTGAACTTCCTCCATTTTTTCAAAGAGAGGAATGCCAAATGTTTTCCTAATGGATTGGGGAGACAGGTCTGCTAGTACTCTTCCATTCCCAGTGACTATCCTTCTATTCTGAGGGTGATAACATTCTAGACAAGCCATCACTAATTTCAAAGCAACTAGAGCAGGAGGAAAACTTGCTACCTTTGCGTGTCCAATTTTCTTGATTCTTAAGGCCTCCTCTATTTTAGGGTCTACCAAGACCCTTTGTCACAACTCATTGATACTAACATTCCCTAGATCAATATAAGTAACCTTACTCTAGTTAGAGATGCTTTTGAGGTACATTCAACCCTGTGGAACTCATACTTCATTTGTTATTTCTCCTCTTTTTCTCTTGGATTCCTTTTTGGTTTCTTTCTTTTGTCAATTTTCTCCACTGACTTCTCTACTGGTCCCCCAACAGGTTCAATAAATTCTACACATAAAAGGTACAGTAAGTTCCTTGATAGATTAGGAGAGAAATCATTATTTAAATCATGCAAATACATCGTCAAACACACCTACATACCCCTTAAAGATCATTACATCCATTATATATTATCATTTCGAGTTTGTTTGGATAGTTTGTAGAAATGTGGGTTTGGAGGTGTGGGTTTTCACCCTACGGAAGCTGCCAAGGTGAAATCCTTAAGGAATGATATAGGGAAGATGGATGGAATTCTGTAGGCGGTGACCCGATGGTGAATTTTCACATGCTTTTTTTTTTGAGAAAATTATGCATGAATTCATTGGGCATGTGTATAAATTGGTGATGGAAGCATGTTGAGTTAATTTCCTTTGTTTAAGTGTTCCTTTAAGATCACGCAGGAATCAATGATGTGGAGGTCATCCAATGGATTTTCATTCTATTTTAGTCATTAACGAACGTCCTTGTGTAGATGACATTCCACAAGAATATTTTTACATGGAAGAACCCACAAGGTACTTTTACTTGGTCAATTTCATTTAAAATCCCTTGAGTATGTGAAGGAGGTAGTTCTTAGTCATTTTACTTGAAGGCTTTGTCACTTTGTGGAATGAAGAGTTTGGAAGTGCAAAAGATGTGTAGCAAATCACCATGGATTCCTCATCATTAGATAGTAGCTTGGGGTAGAAGGTGTTCCGCAGGTGGAAGCCTGCATAGGCAGACCCAATGATACACTTTAACTTATGCTTTTTATTGATTGAGAACTCATTGTTTTGGTGGTAGTGGTGAGTGCAGGATCTATGAAATGGGGAGGTGGTGGAGCTTTCCCTTAGGTAACATCAGGGGCATGATGGCCTTCTGTAGATGGAGGTCTACAAAGGTGGATCCATAGACAATAGTTTTTTCTTGAGGTATTATCACTTGCATTCAAAGTTTGATTTGTAGGAACAAGGGATGCAATGTCGACATAATAGAAAGATATAAGAGTCTCATCATAAGGTTATGGCCAAGGTGGCACGGAAGCCCGTATGTGGAGACCTGCAAGGGTGGGCGTACATGACCTTAAGGACTTAGCTATTTTATTGAC
>VDFB02373365.1:34788324-34994686 GCA_007258455.2 Sequoia sempervirens
TTCTTGTACATGTATCCTTTTAGCATGTAACTGTTACTTTTCAACCTCAAAGATCACTTTTGGACTCCTTTCAAATGTGGTTGATATTTTTTATTCAACAAGTAGTACATTATGTCATCGTACCATTCATCTGAAGAAACATCCTCCAAGTGGTACTACTGAACAATAAGTTCTTGTTCTGTCTCTGCCATTGTACGCATGAGATCTTGTCCTCGAACTAGCTTCATCGGTTGGATCTCCATGTCATATTATTGCAACAGTGTAACCCACTTCACTCACCTTTCTCTTGGTTCATTTTGCATCAACAATAGCTTGACTACATGGTCTGGGACAATGGCGAACACCTTGTTTCTTAGAATGTAATGCCTAAATTTATTGACCCCTCAAATGAGGGAATATTCCTACTTTTCCACATTATGATAGCATAATTCAACATCTTTTAGTGGGGTACTCATAAAATAAATAGGATGCTTACTCCATCATCTTTTTGGGTCACCATGCTAGCACATGAGTAGTCCAAAGCAAACAAATATATGTAAAATGGCTTAGAGTAATCTGAGCTGACTAGCATGGGAGAATCTGCAATGGCCTTCTTTATTTCTATGAAATATTGCTTAGATTCTGCTATCCATTCTACTTTAGCATCCTGCTTAAGCATTGCATTTAACGACTTCACTATTTCTACAAACCCCGTGATGAATTTCCTGACAAAGTTGATTTTTTTCAAAAAAAGGATTTCATTTCTTTCTTTCTCCCTAGTGGCTAAATCTTCAAAATAGATTGAATACGCTCTAGATCAATTGATATACCCTTTTATGAAATCACATGTCCTAGCATTTTTCCTTATGTTACCACAAAGATGCACTTCTTTGGGTTTAATGAGATGCCAAATTCTTTGCACTTTTGGAACACCTTACATAGGTCAGAGATGTAGTCCCCCCTTTTCTTTGAGAACACTATGAGGTCATCCATGTAGATGATGATGCACTTACCAATGAGGTCTTTGAAGGCTATAACCATAACGAGTTGAAATGTTGCACCTGTGTTGATCAAACCAAAAAATATCCTTCTATATGCAAATGTTCCCCATTTCATGATGAATGCGGTCTTGTGCTTGTCTTCATACTACACTCTCAATTGGTTGTACCCTGAGTAGCCATCAAGAAATGGCATCATTTGTGAACCATTAACAATTTGTAGCACTTCATCCAGTGAGGACACTAGGTAGTTATCCTTCTTAGAAGCTCAATTCAAGTTCTAGAAATCTACACACAAATTGATTTCTCCATTTTTCTTTCTAATAGGAACCAAATTTTCTACCCATGTCGAATGTTGAATAGGAATAATGATTTGGGTTGAGAGAAACTTTTTTACTTCCTTGAAAATAATGGGTTCTAGCAACACATTGATTAGATGTTGTCATTGTCAAAAGGGCTTCACATTTGGTTTGAGGGGAATGGTGTGAGTGATGATTGATGTGTCATACATTTTGAGGTCCTCATACCACCAATCTATCACATCATGGTAGGTATGTAATGCATTATTAATTCCCTTATTTTCATTTGGGGTGCAGACCTTAACAATCAACACATTCTTAACATTTTCTGTAGTACCTAGATTGTGAGCATCACACTGGTTGTCTATGGAATCCTTCTTGGTTTGCTAATCCTAGTCTTTTATGTGGTCTAGGTCAAATATCCTTTCTAACTAAACCATACCCCTTGGTATTTTTTTTTTTTTTAAATTGATCACCCCTTCAATATCAAGCTTTGATTCTTCAGGTTCTACTTCATCTATTATTTGGGAGGAAAATACATCTGAGTTGGTAATGAAGTCAAGGATGCACTTGTCATATTCAAAAACTTGAAAATTGGTTACATTATCAGGCATTTAAGGGGTGGGGGTGAGTTCCACAGTGAATTTCTTGAGGCTATTCAATGATAAGGGTTGTAGAGTACTAGCTTCTTGTGTTAATGCATTAGCGATTTGATTTTTTCTATGGGGAATTAATTGAAGGTCAAATGCTATGAGATCCCATACTCGATGCCTGTAGTTAGCTAACCTTTGGTCATGCCCATGAGTACAATTTTCTAACTTTCTTTACAATTAGCTCGGAGTCCCCAAATACTTGCAACATTTTGACCCTTTTCCTTAATCCCATGAGCAACCCATTAACTATTGCCTCATATTCAACTACATTATTGGTGCAATAGAATTGTAATCTATGAACAACAAAGTAGGTCTTACCTAAAGGTATAATGAGCTCGAATCTTTCTCTTGCTCCTTGCTTGGATTTGGATCCATCAAAGTGAAATGTTCAAAATTTGGAGGGACATTTTCGTTTGGAGCTGATTGAGCATACTTCACTTTCTAACTATGTGTCTACAACTGCACCCTTGGGTGGCTATTTGCATTCAGGTTGGTTTTGTTCCTATTGTTCCTCTAGAACCTCCTTCAAAGTAATACACCTTTTGATATGGTCCACTATTGTCTGGCATAAGAAGCACTCAAATTCAGAATGGGAGGCGTCATGTATTCTGCACCAACTCGATAGAAAATTTTCTTTAAAATCCATTCTAGCCCCTAAACTAAGTTGGTCCTACCCACATTTCTACATGAATTCTTGAAAACTATTGAATAGGACCAAGTTACCATCCTCCTAGAAATATTCATTATCATACTCAACCAGTAATTTTGTACTATTAGGGAGAGTATTCAAGTTGGGATAGGTGTGACATAGCACAAAGACTTCCTCTTCTATCTCTCCTAAAATTTCATATGCAACTAGGAGGTAATTTACTAGCTTTTTTTCTACAAACAACACTCCATTTGTAATATTGTATTTAGTAATCATGAATCTCATTTTGTGCTCACACTCAATCTAAATCTATTTGGGAAGCCCCTTCCAAGATAGCCACATATGGGAATAGTCAATATATGTATACGTGTCGAGTGCTTGAGCGAAGTATCTTCCTAATATGATCCCATAGGTGTTGGGGATGTTAGCAACCTAAATGTCAATAACTTGTTGTACCCTTGGATTAGCTACAACTTGCATAGGGATTTTGTTTAGTTCCCCTACCACATTGACTTCACTCTTATCCAATTGGGTTACCTTACATTTGGATGAGGTCAGCGTAATGCCTAATGCTTGGTAGACTCCAAATGGCATGACATTGGTAGAAGTGTCGAAATCTAGCAAGTAATTATGCATATTTTTTCTAAACATACAAATTGTCAGCAAAAAGGGAGGAGTCACTGATATTCCTTGGAACAATCCTATAGATGCATCTGCTTGGGCTATCTGAGCCTTATCCTTTTCATTATTCTTATCTTTTACTTGCATCTAATTTTTCTCCCTAGCAGGCTGCTTATCTAATTGTTGAGTTTTTCTAGATGGTTGATCATGCTTGACTCCTAAGATTTCTCTAATTACTGGCTCACTACTAGAGGTGTCTAATGATACTTTTTTTGTGGCTGCTTCTTGAATTGGTTTTGATGGTGTAGTTCCATTTAGTGATCTAAAAAAGGAATTCCTAATGGAAGGTACTTGCACCAACTCAAAGGTTGACATAATTACTTTAACTTTTTTTCTACGTATTCCCCTAATTGTTTGACATCTGCTTCAGAGGAACTACCTTGGGTGAGATTAGTAGGTTGTTATTTAGTCAGATTAGGTTGCCTATTCCTATTGAAATACTAAGTATAGTCCTTGGGGTAAGATGGATTGTTACTAGTATTTGGATCGAGAGGGGTATTAAATTTGTTCGGTATGATGGAGGTTGTGAAGGGACCACCAAATTTCTTATTTCTCAAGTTGTAAGGTGTGGCACATTGGTGAAACATATGTACCTCTTTTGCATGTGGCTCTTCCTCATCTTTAGGCCTATTATCTACTAAATCAAACATTTGAGATAGGGTTTCTCCATTACTTACCTCTTTTGATTCACTTCCCTTTTCAATGGCCTCCTTCTCAGGCTTGTTCTTGTCACTCTGAGGAAAAGGTGCCTAGTTGACTACCAAGAATGAGTCATATTGATCTGAAGGTACTATTTCCCTATAGTTTGAGTTGTCAACAACATTTTAAACTTCTATTTGGAAGATTTCAGTAGCATTTTGGAACTCCAGACACTTGAACTTGGAATTTCTGCTAGTTTGATGGATCCTACACCATCCAAATAGGACTACTTTGTCTAAGTAGACTACGCTTGCAGATTTTTTTGTACCTCTAGGTGGATCAAGAGGTGTTGGAACCCCACCATTGTTTGGCCTAGTATTCCAGGTTCTATTCTACCTTTGAGATGGCCTCCTTTCAAAGTTCTACCCAGAACTCTAACCTCTTTCATAATTTTTTCTCGAAGAAGGGCCCAAATCATGGTTTTCTATGTGGAAGTTATCCTAAATGCTCCTTTGAGATTCTTGCAACTAATTATTTTGGTTCCTTAAGTGAGTTTCTTTAGTAGAAAAATTCTTCACTAATTTAGCCAATTCATCAATTCGCTCCATATTTGCATTGCTTTGTGTTGATAATGTGTTTTGAACGTAGACTAGGTGTGTTGTAGATGAACCTTGTTGGGTAGTTGATGCTTTGGAATTCTACAAGTATGAAGGTACTTGCAACTGCAATGAATAGGTCAGTTGGTTTGAGGGCTATAGATAGCTTGGTATGTTTGGAGCCTAATTTAATGGAGGCCTCAAATGTGGCACAATGGGAAGTTGAGGGGTCAAATTCATCAATGAGGTTTGATGATCCAAAGCATGAGTAAGTCCATGAATTTTTGTAGGGTTAGCAGTAGATCACAATGAAGAAAATGGACCTGTAATATGTCATCCCAAATCAATGCTTGCTTTTACTACTTTAGCATATGCATCCACCAATCTTGTTGGTGGTTGACGCATTTGTTTCACCAAGGTAGATGTGAGGTTGTCCAAGGAAACATAATACACAACTCTTGTTGAGGTATCATTAACCACATAAGGTAGTTGCAACTTCATGTATGCTCTATGAAATCTATCATTGAATGAGCTGATTGGCTCATTGACTTCACTCCTAACTGACATGAACTATTGATACAAATATGTGGGGATCATTAGGACTTTCAATTTCTATAAGAATGTATTCTTCATGAGGTCCTAAGAAGTAATGGAGCCTATCGATAAATGGATGTACCAATAGAAGGCTTCATCTCCCAAAGAGTAAGGGAAGAGTCTACATGGAACATCTTCATGTTCAACCTACATATCCTTTAAGGTTGTTTGGAAGATCTTAATATGCATTGTTGTTCTTTGAGGGTCATTCAGATGGAAATTGGAGCAAAATCATTCTGGATTCTTTGGCATGTCATGGTAGTCATTGAAGAATAGTGGAGGTGGATTATTGCCCAACTAAGCCATTGGTGGAAGTGGAGGTGGTAATGGCTAAGTTGTAGAAATATGTGGATGAGGTATGGTAGCTATAACAACACCTTGGATGTGGGAAGTGAATGGAGAAAATGCTGGTTGAAGTGAAGGAGAAGATTTTGATGGAGGGAATGGAGGAGATGGAGAGGATGGAGGTCAAGTGGGTGGGATTGATATTGAAGCTTCCACTTTCTTGGCTCTCCTAGCCCTTGTAGGGGTCTTCAACTCTTGAAATTATCCCTTATATGGTGTGGATCTAGTTACTCTGTGAAATATTTAATGAGAGAAGGCCCCAATTTGATCTAGCTTAATTAAGCTGCTCTCCTTCTAGTGCAAGTTATTTTCATGTGTTTTTTTGCATGTCTCAACATAGACAACACACAAGTGTGATGCCTCTCTTGAAAGGTGAAAATCTGCAACTAAGTCTCACAAAATCACCCCAAGGTCTCTCGGGTGTCAGGTCATGACTATGCAAAAAAAATTAGTTGTTTGATGTGATTTGATGGTAATCACAAAGGGAATTTTGTTGGAAACAAGATACACTAAGAGGGGGGTGAATTAATGTTCTGCAAAAAATGACTTTATTATTCTAATTATTAACCCACTTAAAACATTCAACTAGGAGAAATATGTAGAAACAAAAAGAAAATAACCACAACACCTTAACACAAGAATTTTTACGTGGAAACCTTGTTAGGGGAAAAACCATGGTGGATGGCCAATCTACAATATAATCTAAGTATACTCAAAAATTTTACAATATGGAAATGCACTTGTATCCAAGTACACTACCTAGAGCTCACTGCTCAAAATAGGAAGGGACACTACCTTATAGAGATTTGGATTAGATCCAAAAGAATGAACGAAAGGAATAGCATCTAAAAATGCTTGATTACAGTTCTAGTTAGGCTTAGATGTCAATCTTCTATCCTTCTGACTGATACTAAACTTTTTCTCTGCTCTACACTGACTTGCTTCACAAAATGTTTATGTGCAAGTGAAACTATGCATAAAATCGCTCTAATTCTCTTGTGATATTCACAAAACACATCGACACACCATGTACACACACCAAAATGATATAAGAGATCATACATATATATCTGCAACTAGAAATTTAATCACAACATGTCAGCTCCAAATAAAACTTGAAAATATTAGCAACATGTCAGCTCAAATATTAAGATTTACCCAATGTGCATCCACAACGGTTGTCCACAACTTAGCTCATACCCAAATCAAGATTGAGCAAACACAAAAATATTCAAATAAACATTCTTTGAATATCTGCACCATATTACATCAACTGAGTCGGCCCCAAAATACTAATAAACAAAAAAGTAATCAACCGAATCTCCAAACTCGTACAAGACTTAATATGAGGCACTGAGATTTTTTAGACAACACATTAGATGTATTGATAGACCTCCCATGAAATCCACAACCCAAAATAACAACTGGAAATCTATAAGTGAATCGTTGATCACAAAACTATTGGATGTTTTGTTCTTCCTAACTATCTTCAATCTAACTACTGGTATAAGAAAATGATGTCATGTGGATGTGTCACCGACTAGGGTTTCCATCAATGAAAAAACCAAAAATCATTTGCACTGTCTCTTGCCAACAATCTCCCCCTTTGGCATTGATGGAAACACTTAGTGAAAAATGACTAAGTGTCTGATCAAAACCAACATGAGTTACACTGCCATTTCAAAACTCCAAAAAGAAAAGTTTCAATCTTGGGAAAACAACTCCCCCTATGATGAATATACATTTTTCATTGTAAACTTCTCCCCCTTTGACATCAATGGAAAAAACTAGGGAAACCAAAACAAAATTCCAAAACTATACAAGCATGAATTTACGAAATTTTAAAAATGTCTGCAAAATTTTTCTTTAGCACTCTTAAATTGTCATCACAAACCTTTTTGAGACTTTCCAAAACTGTTATGTGACCACACATTAAATATGATTGAGCCTTTGCAGTTTCAACATTCTCTAGATCACTAACTACTACAACAACTTTCACTTCCTTCAGAGCACTCACCATTATCTCAATCTTTGGACAAATTTGTCCCCTGAGTTCACTTACTCTCCCAACATTTTTTTCATTTTCATTCTTTAAATATCCTATTTTGTCAAGTAGGGTTGTTACTTGACCTTCTTGTTGAACCACATCACCAACTAAAGGATCAAAACTATTAGAAATCGTAGCTAATTGATTTTCCAGATCCTTCACCTTTTTCTCATTACTTTTAGTAAAATTGGATAGAGCTAAATAGGACTAATAGGATTTTCTAGCTTCAAATATAGAGCCTTGAGTGTTCTTCATGTAAGTAGCTAACAAAATCTTATTCTTTCCAATCATTTCTTTCATTTGACTAATTTTTTTTTCTATTAAAATCCTTTTGCACTTTATCCTCAGTAGATTTCTCAAGAGACTCAAATTGAGTACTTACAGGGTATGTGCAGGATCGTCATGGAAAAAATAGGCCCATAAGTGGCAGAAAATTCAGAAAAATCAAAGTTAGGCAACTTGAGGTAAAAAATTGAATAAGTTATCTATTTTATATCAAAAATATGTAAGAATAGAATTTTTAGCAAATTGAATGTAGTTTCTAAACTTCTAGGTTTATTTAGAAAAAAAAAAATCTATTTGGTGAAAATTTGAAATTTCAATGTAGTAGTACTTAAATTTCAGCGAAAAAATAAAAAAGTAGGTGTGTGTCTGACCATCCTAACCACAATAAAATGATAATTATTTTTTATAATATTTTAGATATAAGTAAAGGAATCATGTTTGGAAGTGACACATTTTTTTGTAATTTTTTTCTGATTAAATAATTAATTTTGAATTTTTTATTATAACTTTTAAAAAATATAAAAACTCATATGTTTGACCACCTTAACTTGGTCAAAAATTCATGATTTTTCTTTTTTTTTAATCCTATAGTATGTGAAGCATAAAATGTGACACATGTTTCAGATTCAAAAAATGTGATACCATTTGAAAGCTATAGATGCTTTTCAATCAGCCTATCAATTAGGACTTTAGTCATAATTCATATAGAAAATGAATAATAATTATTTACTAAATTCAAAGGAAAGTATAATTTATATTGGTGGAAAGCTGGGAATCTCCTTTATAAACCCTTTTTTTTCATTAGTTTTGGGTAAAAAAAATCATTATCCACATACCCTACACATACCCATCATATCGCCACTTTTTGGCCCATCATGATCCTACACATACCCTAAAACATTTATGAGCTTATTTAGCTCACAGGAAGAGGAACCTAATGGATCCATGACATGAGCCGGCATTAATTTCTACAAAGCTCTAGATGCAAGGCTTAGCAATTCACTATCCACTATGTGAGACTTCAAAATTTTCTCACTAGCCTTAGCTTGAGCAATTGATGCAACCTTCATCATATGAATTGGGGATAGAGTTGATAGATTTATTGGAATTTCATCCAATTTAGGATCAAAATCTTCCTTTTTCTCCATCAGATATCTCTTCGCTGCCTTGGCAATGTCTCTTGCCTCCACTCTGATTTCCTGAACATTTTCTTCTTCAGCCTTAGTTCCTTCTAAGACTATTTCCGGATTTCTTTTAGGCACTTCAACCTCTTCATTTTGTACCTCCTTCTCCTCAGCTAATACCACCTTAGGAATTTTAGTTTCCATAAGTGTCTCTGTATTTTCCATATTAGGAGAAATCAACATATCGTCAACTTATGGAGGATCAGATGCATTCATATTCTCTTCATTCACATTCTCTTCTTCATTTACATTTACCTCGTCATTTGCTACCTTATTTTCCAGAACATTTTCAATATTCATTTCCTCAATGTTAATCTTATTCTTTGATAGAAATTCTTCCAAAATTTCCTTAGTTTCACCAACAACAACATCAATTTCACCAATCATGAGTTTATTCACCCTTGTCTTGCTCTTAAATTCCTTTTTATCTTTTTCAAGGAGTGAATCCATCTCTTCAAGTGACATTTCTGGACACAAATCTGCAAGAACTCTCTTCCTCAGATTCTCTTCTTCTATTCTAGCACTTAGCCTTCTTGACTCCAAAATATCATACAGATTTTTGGGTAAGCCAAAAATAATCTCAATAAGAACTTTATTAAAAATGTTCATATAATTTATTGTAGCTTCTTCTAGAGCTCTTTGACTAGATTCATCAAATTTTTCATACAATTCATAAAGGAGCTTGAGATTACTGACATTGACAACTACATTGGCAACTTCATCAATTGACATATGAGACTTATCAACTTTAGCCTTCTTTTCCTTTTCTTCTTTGCCGAAATATTTTCTCTTGCTTAACTTGACAGTCTGAGTTTCAATAGCTTTTACTTCTTTCAAGACTTCTTCTGATTTGGTTTACTCATCTTCAAAAACAGGCTTATATGTTCTTGTACTTTTATTCTTCTTCCTTTTTCTACAAGTCTTGCATTGAGCTGGTTTTGCTATAGGGGAACTCCTTGTAGATCTAGTGTTGGTAGAGGATGCACTAGGATTAGCAAACTCTATTTTTTCTTTCACTTTTGTTGCTTTTGCCTCTTCTCTTCTCCTTCTTGCTTGTCTCAAGGATTCTACAAGTAAGCCCATCCTTTCTGTAAAAAATTTTGTCTCTTTTCTTACTTTCCTGAATATCACTAGTTTTCTCAATTCCTCATGAACTTGGATACTTTTCTCTGCATGTGTTCCAAACCTCTCTTCTCCTAAATCTAGAGGTGAATTCAAAAAGTGTTCTGCATACATCTTTAAATTTTTTTCCTCTACTTCTTATCCCATTGACATGATCCAATTTTTTTTGGGATTAGCAAGTTCCATATGACATTGGTCAATATCCACCATGAAGTAGGTAGTATCTTTGTACTATTCCACAATTGAGGTGGGAATTCTTTCCCTGACATACATCATATCCTGGAAATTTTTGAATTACCCCCAAAGGGTAGTATTCCTAACTTGACAATCACCCATTCTAAACAACTTGTTCCTTATATGAACAACTACAGGCTCATCATTTTTCCAATGTATTTTTCCAATGCCTATAACTTCATTCATGAAATAGAAAAGTAAGCACAACAGTAGATTTCCATATTTTAAAGTATTCTTCTTGTCTTTCTTGATTTTTCTCAGATTCTCCAACAACTAACTTCTGAGTAGTTCACACAAGACATGCTCTGCATTCTCCTTTACCATTTCATAAGTTGCACAGATGGTCATACCAGATACAAAATTATCCTAGCTAGAATGGTGTATCTTGTAACCAATGACCATTGATGTGAATTTAATATCTAGTTCAGCAGTTTCTTTTATTGTCATTTCCCTTCTATCCCATTTCACAATTGTTGCCTCAATAACCTTGTCATTCTTTATGGATTTCAAGACTGGAAGTCTACTAGTGGAATTCAGACTTGTTACTATACATATAGCCTCTTTTGTGATTTTTAAGGGTATATTTAGCCACATGAGCTCATCATGAACATGGATCAGAATGTATCTCACCCATTCATTTTCCTCAAATATGAGAAATCTCACAAACTACACAAACTTCTTCTCTTCTAGGGTTTGAAATTTTGGTTTTACAATAAAATCTTCTCCAATTATATGATGGGAATACAAATTCATTATTTGAGAGTTTACTAACTCTTCAATGTTCACATGAATATATGCCCTAATATCCTTAGTGTGCAAAAATCTGTAAGGCATAGATGAAAACACTCCTAAGGGTTTGGTCTCAATAGACTTATAAGGGCGTCATTTAAACTTAGGAAGGGGTCTATCCTTGACCTCTACTACCAACAAAGTGGCCATGATTGAAAATTCACAAATTCATAGGATATTCAAAAAATACCTTTCCATCGGATTGGAGTTTATTCATAGATTCTTCTCCACACTTTGAATCTCTTCACAATTCAACAAGGTTCACTCTAGGGCTCTTCAAACTGCTTTCCTTCAAAATGTAAAGTGACAAATGAAGGATAAAAATGGATTTTTATCACTCACACAACTAACCCTTTGTGTCATAATAAATTCCTTAACATTAGTTCATCCAGTTACTCTGATTTCAAGCACTGAGATAGATAATTCTCCTGCGAATCTCCAAAGCTTTACAATACTAGCTCCAATTTAGTTAAACATCTAAAAAACATTGATCCACCTACTGGACTAGTCCACATTCCACTATCACTTGCCTGCAGGGGGTGAAGAATTTTCCTAATAGCTCCCCCTAGTCCAAAGGCCTAAAAATAATTCTCAGAGGAATTACCAGAAGTAGATTCTGGTGTTGGTACATTTCCTTCGACAGAGGGATTCTTTTTCACTGACTACTGATATAAGCAAATGATGTTATGTGGATCTGTCACTGACTAGGGTTTCCATCAATGACAACACCAAAAATCATTTGTAGTTTCTCTTTCCAACAAATTTATGGTTGAAAAAGCATGGAGTTTTCTTAGGTCTGTGATGAAGTTTCAGATTCTGGAAGTGGATGAATAGTGACATCAACATTGTTACAACAACCTGAAACTTCTTTCAGTCATTAGATTTATATTTTTTGTGATGCTGAAAACTTATGTCTAACTCAAATTTTAAAAGAAAATGCAAAAGGTTGAAGGGTTTAGAATTTTTCCTAAGTCTGAAACTAAGATGAATCGTAACAATGGTTGATACTATAGTGGATAGACTTCCAAACTGAGTTTTGTTTAACCAGGGAGAACCCGCAGTATCACAAAACTAGTGCAAACTTCTAAGGCTCTTTGCAAATTTTTAGACTGGGCATTCACCCATGAAGCATGAACATACAATTGAACTCAAGTGCAACATAAAAGGAAGTTCAAACTAAATTTCCTTGACAAATTTTCATCAACAAATTACTAAAAGTATGAGCAAGAAATGCATCAAACACTATAGCATACATCCACCATTAAAGCTCAACATGAACTACTAACAAAAAAAATAACTTAAACTTGAAATAATAATGGTGAAATGAACTTTTGGAGATAGAATCATGCACAAATAAAGAGAAATACACAAAAAACCATCAACTCGATGCTTTTCTTATATATTTTAGCAACATGTCTTTACACAACAACTCATCTCTCTCTTTGAAAATGAGAGGATGCCCCTATTTATAGTTTCTAAAATGTAGAATGAATGGTCAAGATTAATTTACAATGAATGGCTTAGATTCATTCTAGCTTAGGGTTTCACCTAACCCCATATGAGTACAAAATTTACAATATAAAAATAGACTATTTTATCTTTGCCCTATTTTGTCATGTAGTCTATTTTTTCTTCTAGCTACTTCTAGATATTTTAGTAAATACTCATCAGCTATGATAGGATTTCTAGCTTCTTTTTGCAAAGTAGCATATTCCATGAACTTTCCAATGAAAACCAATAGATTTTTCTCTTCAAAGAGGTTGGATTTAGAGATCTGGAAGGCAATTGTTTTGAACTTTTCTACCATTTGATATCGATGCTCTCTACATTTTGGTTCAACTCTTGTAGCAAAATCCATGAAGTCAGTTGACAACGTGTCATCGGCCCCTTGTTTTATCCTCTTGTGAAATTCACACTTTATAAGTTCCTAGTCCAACTCCAGCATTGATATCTCATATCTTGTCATCATATTCAAAAACTCATCACATTCAACATGATGATCTATGATTCATTTATGATTGGCTTCTAATTCTAGCAAGGCCATCTTTTCTATATTCCAAATTTAGCAACCATGCTTTAGGTAGCCAATGGTCTTCTTTTTACAGCTCTAATTCCTTTTCCTAAGTTTCCAGGGAGAGTTTGAGGATGCTTTCTGGCTTCGGATATGTTATCCTATAAAGTTGGAGAAAATTCTTGCAGATCCCCATTACCTCCTCGACTTCTTTTTGCAAAACCCAAAATTCATTGTGTATCCTAGTTGCTCATTGGATGCCTTTGTCACCCACGTTGATGACCCTCATGAACCAATCTGAGGTATACTTGGTCTAGTTCTTCATTTTCTCCATTTTATTGACCTCCTCTTTCGAGTGCAAGGATGGTGCAGGTGACTCTATTGGAGCTTCTTCTTCGAATGTTGTCCATTGTTGTATAAAGGAAGCCAATTCTTCCACTTGTGCTTTTAGTTCCCCCTTCATCGACTGATATTTGTTAATTTGTTGAAGGATGGTGAACAATGACCCCTGAAATTCATCAATCTTTTGGGTGTGAGATGCTAGGCTCAGATTGATGGTAGTCACCTGATAATATTTTCACTTGATGGTGCTTGCATCCTTGTTTGTTGTGGGAGTGGCCACTTGCAATATTCTGGACCTAGAAGCATTTTTTGTGATGTGTGATCTAACCTTGGGCTTCTTATCTTTCTTGGTCTTCACTTTTTCTCTAGCGAGTATTGCTTCTAAATGAGCCTTCCTTTTTAGCCACTACTCCAGCCAAAAGGGAACTTTTATTTGTTGATCTGAGGGTTCATCATTTTCTACTCCCTCTTGTTCTTTTGAAGGCTCTTCCCTCTCATGCCTACGAGCATCTTTAGTATTTCTCCTCTTCATCTTGCCCCTCTTCCTATAGAATGTCCTTTCCCTTTTCAGGCTTAGTAGATTCTACATTTTCTTCAATATTTTCTTCTCCTAGTATTGTCCCCTTGGTCTCTTTGTGTTCAAATTCAGCTTCCTTTTCGAGCTCTACACTCTTTTCTTCTACTTTCTCTTCTTCTTCTTTATTTGTTCCCTCTTCTTTGGGAAATTCTTCATGCTTGTGGCTCTCAACTTGGACAATTTCCTAAGGTTTTTCAGTCTTCTCCATATCAACACCTATATCAATTTTCCCTTCCTAAGAGTGATGCTCCTCTAGGTTTGCTTCTTTCTCCCTGTGCTCTTGAGATTGTTCACCTTCTAGATCTTGGTCAGAGGTCTCAACTTCATAGTAGTTATCAAATTTTCTTTCATCTCTCTCCTCGAGCATTTTTTTCCCTTCTTTCTTAGAGTCCATCTCATCTAGATTGACCCTTAATCCTCCCTCAGGATGTTCAAAATAATCCTCCTAATCAGATTCCTCTAGTTCTTCAATGATATCTTCTATCATTCCTTGAGGTTTCCCCATGCTAAGCTTCTCCATCTCTTCAAAAATTTGCATTGTAGCCTCCATTTTAGATGGCTCAGTGGGAGGTGGGGGAAGAGGCAAGGTAGTAGCAAGCTAGGCCATTAGCGTTTCAACTTGAGGTCTTAATATCACCTCAAAGAGTTTAGATGGTGTGTTCTACAAATATGAAGTGAAGGCATACAAAAAGAAGAGGGGAGCCATAGAGGTTGTTGGTAAATATTTTGGTAGAGTAGAAAGAGTTGGCTATGGAGGCGGGAGTGAGGAAGATGATAGTGGGGAAGTTGTGGAAGAGGAAAAATCTAGCACCACCATAGGAGCAATTAGGGAAGTAGACGTGAGGTGGATAGACATGTCCATAGTAGGTGGGGATGATATGAGCAATGATTGGGGAGTGGAAGGGTGTGGTGCAGTAGTAGCATCTAATGGGAAAATGAAGGTGGTAGGTGTTGGTGAGCAAGGTTGCTCAGCTTCTTCCTCATCTTTGTGTGGGGATACTTCCTCTTGGATAGTTGGAATTTTGAGAACAAAGGTTCTTACTCTTTTCAACTTCTTTGGTGGATTCTGCCCTTCTATTGATTTCCTGAAATACACTTTATGCTTAGACTGTCACTTAAATGTATCTTTTCTCTTCCTTGATCTCATAATGGGTGGAGACTTGGTGGCCTCACCTGATGATCCTATAATGACGATGTTGTTTGTTTCACTCTCAAGCTCATATTCGAGCTACCCATAAGTTAGCTCCATGCCCTGCTCATGCAGTTGGGTTATTTGGTCATTTATCCACTGCTCGGTCCTCTGCTCTACCATATGGGTGACAATGTATAGGTCCATGACCTTTGGTTCACTCCATTCAATTACTAGCAATGGCACATTGATTAGGGCACTATATTTTTCATCAAGAACATTGTCATCTTCAAAAATTTGATTAGGAACTGGTGCAAATTGATGACCTTTACAAATTGGGCAATCATTCTCATGTAGTGTCTCCTTCTAACTTTATGGTCATCATCATAGTTTTCCTAGAAATCCTCTACATGTGACCTGTGGGTGTATTTCCTTCCAACTTGCTTCTTCAATTTCCTGAGAGGGTCCAAGCCTCCTCTTTCTGTATAGCTCAAAATTATATTCCACAAGCTCCTTTTTAGAGTACTCTACGTAGGGGGAAATAGGGAAAGAGTACATTCCCTATCTAAATGTGAGGGGATATGGGACCTTGAGATGGTGCTTATTGTGCAACAAAGTGTGGGAATTTTGCAACTACCAAGTAAGTTCTAACAAGATTATTCTATCATTTGGGTAATGGGGTAGCCGATAGTGTCTTCCTAAGAATCCCTCTACTCTGATGTATGTAAAATTTGGGAACTAGATTAACCATTACCTGAAACCTTTCACCACTAATTTAGCACTATGGGTTATTCTCCTGTGGTAATCTCCTGACAGAGTGCGAATGATATGCCCAATGAAGGTAACATTGACTCTCCTATAGTATTTCTTTAAGTTCATGTACTCAAGTTGAGGGTAGCAATCATACACCCTAAGTGTCCCCTTCTTCATTCCTAGTGTTCCTACACAATCTAATCCTTTATATGGGAACTTAACTACTAGGAGGTAGACTAGATAAGATTTCATGTAAAATTTTGAAGTTTTCTTCACTACCACAAATTGATTGTGTAAATTTTCACTTATCATCTTAGCCCAATGGAACTTGGAATTGCCTCAAAGAATCTCCTCTGTAAAATAGAACATCCACTCCTCAAAGAACGAGGAAGTGGGGAGGCCCATTATTCTACTTAGAAGTGTGACTAAGTCAATCATTTCTTCTACAAAATCACTTCTGTATAGTGTTTGAGGCACTTTGTTGGCACTACCGCTCTTGTCTTTTAGCCATGTTTGATTGGTTGTCCTTTTACAGCCAATGAGATCTTCTTGCCATAATTTTGAGGTGAATTCCTTTTCAACTTCCCCTAATTTTTCAAAGAGAGGAAAGCCAAATGTTTTCCTGATGGATTGGGGAGACAAGTCTGCTAGTACTCTTCCATCCTCGGTGACTATCGTTCTCTTCTGAGGGTGATAACATTCTCGACAAGCCATCACTAATTCTATAGTAACTATAGAAGGAGGAAAGCATGCTACCTTTGCAAGCCCACTTTTCTTGATTCTTAATGCCTCCTCTATTTTAGGATCTACCATGAGCCTCTGTTGAAACTCATAGAAACTAACATGCCCTAGATCAATATAAGTAACCTTACTCTAGTTGGAGGTGATTTTCAAGGTACACTCGACCCCATGGAACTCATACTTCATTTGTGCTTTCTCCTCTTTTCCTCTTGGATTCCTTGTTGGTTTCTTTCCTTTGTCAATTTTCTCCATCGGCTTCTTCGTTGGTCCCTCAATAGGTTTCGTAAATTATGCACACAAAAGGTGCAGTAAGTTCCTTAACAGATTAGGAGAGAAATCATTAGTTAAATCATGCAAATACATCATCAAGCACACCTACATAACCTTTAAAGATTATTACATCCATTATATATTATCATTTCAAGTTCATTTGGGAAGTTTGCAAAAATTCGGGTTTGGAGGTGCGAGCTCCCACCCTACGAAAGCTACTAGGGTGAAATCCTTAAGGAATGACATAGGGAAGACAAACTTCCATAGGCGGAAACCTAATGGTGAATTTCCACATACTTTGGTCATTGGGAAATTTTAACATGAAGTCATTGGGCACATGTATAAATTGGTGATGGAAGTATGTTGAGTTACTTTCCTTCATTTAAGTGTTCTTTTAAGATCATGCGAGAATCAGTGATGTGGAGGCCATCCATGGGATTTTTGTTCTATTTTAGCTATTAAAGTGCATCCTTGTGTAAATGGTGTTCCACAGGGGGAGTTATTGCATGGTGGAACCCACAAGGTCCTTTTACCTGGCCAATTTCATTTAAAATACGTTGAGTATGTGAAGGAGGTCATTCTCAGTCCTTTTACTTGAAGGCTTTGTCACTTTGTGGAATGTAGGGTTTGGAAGTGCGAAAGCCATGTAGCGAGTCACCGTCAAGTCCTCGTTGTTAGACAGTGGCTTGGGATAGAAGGAATTCTATAGGCAGTGGCCTACAAAGGCAGACCCACTAATACACTTTAACTTATGATTTTTACCAATTGAGTGCTCATTGTTTTGCCGATAGTGGTGAGTGTGGGATCTGTGAAACAAAGAGGTGGTGGAGCTTTTCCTTAGGTAACATCAAGGGTGTGATGGCCTTCTACAAATGGTGGTATGCAAAGGCGGACCCACAAACAATATTTTTGTCTTGAGGTTTTATCACTTGCATTCAAAGTTTGATTTTTTAGAACAAGGGATGCGGAGCCTGCATAATAGAAAGATGCAAGAGTCTTGTCATAAGGCTATGGCCAAGGTGGCATGGAATCCTACATATGGAGAACTGCAAGGGTGGGCTTACATGACCTTGAGGATTTAGTTGTTTTCTTGATTGAACACGTTGTACCCCCATGGAGAAAATGGGAGCAGAATATGCAATGCGGAGGACTGTATGGAGTGGGCTGTTAGGAATGAAGAGAATAGGATGGAGTTCTAACCATAGCCACTCATGTAGAAGGGACCTAAAATAGTCTAAGGACCTAATAATTTGTTAATTTTGTATAGGAACCAACAATAGGTAGATAGGTGGACTCCGCTAAGCTAATGGATCCTAACATTTCACTGTTAGGTAAAGGTTCAAATGGAGCAAACCCCTGCACTCGGGTTCTACATAGGGGGAGGGGTTTTCCCAAAGTCCAAACACCCAACTATTACTTCATCATTTCTTCAAGGTCCAGGGTCCAAATATGGGAGAAGAAGCGATGATCACTTGTGCCATTTGAAGTCAGTAGTCAAGGATGGATTATTCTAGGTGATGATTCACATCGACAAGGTGCTTATGGGATTTAAAGTCAAAGGAGGGGAGCGCTACCAATTAAACCCTAGTTTCAACATTGAACAACTCCAAACCCTATTTCATAAATAACAACCAATCTAGTAGGAATCATAAAGATAAGCGATGAAGATTGAGATACTCACCTTGTCCACGCATGTGGAGGCAAAAGTTTTAGCTGAAGTCTTTAAATTTTTGTGTGTGAACCTCTCCCTTTTCTCTTCAAATTTGAAATTTGTGAATGAAAATAATGGGGAGGATGAAGATTTTATATAGGTGAACCAGCATTAGTGACTACATTAATTCATAGGTACAATAGGGGTGTGGTAGGTGAAGTTGCAGAAACCCGCTGATCAAAGGACGTCGAGTTGAAGGCTATGTAGAAAAGTTTGATGCGGGAGCTACGTTGCAGGTGGAAATGGGTAGAATTTCATAGGGAATGGAAAAAAAGAGGAAAAAATCTATGAGGGGAAACACGTAATGGTGAACCCACCAAAGATGAAAGACAAGGTGGGCCCCCAAAGGATGAAAAACCCACAAGTCATATTTTGTAAAGGCTGAAAAATTGGTACAACTTGGGTAAGTGACTTTGGCCAAGGTGGATTTAGCAAATTTAAGGCATGTGACCATTTTAAGCTCAAAAATAGGGGCACAAAAACTGAGGAAAAGATGAACTGACCAAGAAAAAGTGAAACAAAAAGAGGGGGTCCCCGATTCGAACAGGGCGTGTGTGCAATAGGCACAATAGTGGTTATTTCTTGTTTAATAATCTCAAAATTTTCCTTCTTATCTATCCATTTGAAATATTGGTCCTTCTTCAACATTAGTGTGCTAGGTCTTACCAATCCTTCAAAGTCTAAAATGAATTTACAAAAAAATGATTTTTTCAAGGAAAGACTACAAGGATTTCTTGTTTAGGGGAAGATTGTACTCTAGGATTGATTGGACTCTATGTAGATCTATATAAATTTCATTCTTTGAGGGACATGAAAGATACATTTCTTTGGATTGAAGGAGATGTCTTGACATTTCTAGATGCAGAAAATGATATTCATTGTTCTTTGAGAAAATAGTTAAATCATCTAGGTAGGTTAGAATGATCTTGTTTATTAGGCCCCTAAAAGCAACACCCACTTATATCAATCTTCCTCTTCTACCCAAATTTAGTTGTATCCTAGAAATCTATCCAACATGGTGTTTATCAATCTATAAAATCTAGTGCATAGAGGGTAGTAGATAGTGAACCTTTAGTGAAGCTTTATTAATATCTCTAAAGTCAAAACATAACCTAATCCATTCATTCTTCTTCTTAACTAGGACCAAATTTGAAAGCTAGGAGAAACATTTGTTTAGAAAAATGATCCTTGATTCAATCAATTTTCTAAGTTCCTAATTTATCAAAAGGATCAAATTTTAGATTGATTGGTCTTTGTTATTGTCTTAATAGTTGCATATTTGATAAATACTATTATGCATTCATAACTACTTCAATCTAATATGCTCTTATGTTTATAATAAATAAAACATCTGGTAGTTAATATTTACTCCCAACACATGTATCTAAGAAATATGAGATGTATACAACTTATACTTGTAAATTGTCAATAATTAGAAAGGATAATGTACCAATTTTATGTGATGATTTAAAACATTGCACTTTTTGTATTAAAAGAAGTTGAATTACAAAAGAATAAAGCAATCCAAAAAAGGAATTGTAAAAGTAAAAGAAGAGAAACCAGAAAAGCACAAAAGATTATACAAATTCCTTACACACTAAGACAAATTTGTCCCACATATAGAAAACTTATCTAATTAAGTTATATCAACATTATTAGTCCCTACCTTATAGGTAGGAGACTAATGTTTTCATCGCACTCATGCCTATAATGCATTCCTCAAGAATCATGTGGGAATTTTTTTTTCCATGCTAATGTTTCCGAGATTATTTTATTAAAAGGAAATTTTAGCCTTTTCTTTGTAATTTTGTCATTGGCTATTGCCATCTTCCTCATGCTTTTGTGTTTTTTTAAATTAATTTAATTATTCTAATTAATTTAAGCAATTCCTAATTTTTTTTGCTATTGGAAATATTTCATGACTTTGTAATGTTCTTTGATATAGTTGTGTCTTCATGCCCAGTGTTTTTATTGACGCATGGCATTTTAATGAGGACATTGAGCATTTACTATTAGCACATTTTCATTTATTGTGAATAGACTGAAGTGCAGGCGGCATTAATGGCTTATGGTGTGAAGTTTTAATTCTATCAAGCAAAGGATTATTTGTGTTGTTTATTCATTTTCTCAAATTGTTTGATGAGGGTGAAATTTGTGTTTGTTGAGAGGGTTTATGTCTATCATATTGGAGATGAAAGAAAAGAAATTTGTAAGTTCCTATATCTTTTACAGTATCATTTGAATTATGATATTGCTATCAGGATTCAACCGTGTAGTTTCGAGTCAAACTCATTGGCCCATGTTTCATGAGTAGTGGTTCAACAAGAACCCATCTCTCATGATATTGAATGGTCCACTTAGCACTCATTGCATCTAGGTGATGCTCACAGAGGTGAAGCACTGGTCTGTCCCGGGAGGTCACCCATCCCAAGACGCCAGCCAAGCTGCTTAACCAGGGAGTTTTCTCCAAGGTTAAGCCCGCTTGAGTTGTTACCCCATTTGCAAAACCTTCAGCAAGTGTTGTGCCTTATGAAACATTCATAATAGAGCCCCTTTAGCTCATCAATCGATAAGTAGGAGGTATTTTTCCACAGCGTGTCAAATTATGATATTGCTATCAGGATTCAACCGTGTAGTTTCGAGTCAAACTCATTGACCCATGTTTCATGAGTAGTGGTTCAACAAGAACCCATCTCTCATGATATTAAATGGTCCACTTAGCACTCATTGCATCTAGGTGATGCTCACAGAGGTGAAGCACCGGTCCGTCCCGGGAGGTCACCCATCCTAGTATTGCTCCAGCTCAAGCGTGCTTAACCAGGGAGTTTTCTCCAAGGTTAAGCCCGTTTGAGTTGTTACCCCATTTGCAAAACCTTCAGCAAGTGTTGTGCCTTATGAACCATTCATAATAGAGCCCCTTTAGCTCATCAATCGATAAGTAGGAGGTATTTTTCCACAGCGTGTCAAATTATGATATTGCTATCGGATTCAAACGTAGTTTCGAGTCAAACTCATTGACCCATGTTTCATGAGTAGTGGTTCAACAAGAACCCATCTTCATGATATTGAATGGTCCACTTAGCACTCATTGCATCTAGGTGATGCTCACGAGGTGAAGCACCGGGTCCATCCCGAAAGGTCACCATCCCAAGAGACGCTCAAAGCGGCAGAGGTGAAGCATTGGCACGCCCGTGAGGTCACCCACTAATAATGCCATCTCCGCAGCTTAACCGTGGAGTTTCCAAGGTTAAGCCGCTTGAGTTGTTACCCCATTTGCAAAACCTTCAGCAAGTGTTGTGCCTTATGAACCATTCATATTAGAGCCCCTTTAGCTCATCAATTGATAAGTAGGTATTTTTCCACAGCGGTCAAATTATGATATTGCTATCGATTCAACCGTAGTTTCGAGTCAAACTCATTGACCCATGTTTCATGAGTAGTGGTTCAACAAGAACCCATCTCTCATGATATTGAATGGTCCACTTAGCACTCATTGCATCTAGTGATGCTCACGAGGTGAAGCACTGGTCCTCCCCGAGGTCACCCATCCCAGTACTGCTCCAGCTCAAGCGCGCTTAACCAGGGAGTTTTCTCCAAGGTTAAGTCTGCTTGAGTTGTTACCCCATTTGCAAAACCTTCAGCAAGTGTTGTGCCTTATGAACCATTCATAATAGAGCCCCTTTAGCTCATCAATTGATAAGTAGGAGGTATTTTTCCACAGCGTGTCAAATTATGATATTGCTATCAGGATTCAACCGTGTAGTTTCGAGTCAAACTCATTGACCCATGTTTCATGAGTAGTGGTTCAACAAGAACCCATATCTCATGATATTGAATGGTCCACTTAGCACTCATTGCATCTAGGTGATGCTCACAGAGGTGAAGCACTGGTCTGTCCCGGGAGGTCACCCATCCCGGTACTGCTCCAGCTCAAGCGTGCTTAACCAAGGAGTTTTCTCCAAGGTTAACCCCGCTTGAGTTGTTACCCCATTTGCAAAACCTTCAGCAAGTGTTGTGCCTTATGAACCATTCATAATAGAGCCCCTTTAGCTCATCAATTGATAAGTAGGAGGTATTTTTCACAACAAGGTCAAATTGCGATATTATATCGTGGATTCAACTGCAGTAGTTTCGAAGTCAACCATTGGACCCATGTTTCATGAGTAGGGAATTAACAAGAACCCATCTCTCATGATATTGAATGGTCCACTTAGCACCATTGCATCTATAGGGTGATGCTCACAGAGGTGAAGCACTAGTCCTTCCCGGGAGGTCACCCATCTCGGTACTGCTCCAACTCAAGCGCGCTTAACCAGGGAGTTTTCTCCAAGGTTAAGCCCGTTTGAGTTGTTACCCCATTTGCAAAACCTTCAGCAAGTGTTGTGCCTATGAACCATTCATAATAGAGCCCCTTTATCTCATCAATTGATAAGTAGGAGGTATTTTTCCACAGCGTGTCAAATTATGATATTGCTATCGTGGGATTCAACTGCAGTAGTTTCGAAATCAAACTCATTGACCCATGTTTCATGAGTAGTGGTTCAACAAGAACCCATCTCTCGATATTGAATGGTCCACTTAGCAACTCATTGCATCTAGGGTGATGCTCACGTAGGTGAAGACCGGGTACGCCCCGAGGTCACCCATCCCAAAGACGCTTCAGTTTTCGCTGTTTACCAGAGTTTTCCAAGGTTAAGTTCATTGAGTTGTTACCCCATTTGCAAACCTCTCAAAGAAGTGTTTTCAGCCTTATGAACCATCTACAATAGAGCCCCTTTAGCTCATCAATTGATAAGTAGGAGGTATTTTCCACAAAGATGTCAAATTATGATATTGTTATCGTGATTCAACCATGTAGTTTCGACAAACTCATTGACCCATGTTTACAGAGTAGTGGTTCAACAAGAACCCATCTTCTCTCATGATATCGAATGGTCCACTTAGCACTCATTGCATCTAGGTGATGCTCATAGAGGTGAAGCACTGGTCCGTCCTGGAGGTCACCCATCCCAGTACGCTCTAGCTCAAGCGCGCTTAACCAGGGAGTTTTCTCCAAGGTTAAGCCCGCTTGAGTTGTTACCCCATTTGCAAAACCTTCAGCAAGTGTTGTGCCTTATGAACCATTCATAATAGAGCCCCTTTAGCTCATCAATTGATAAGTAGGAGGTATTTTTCCACAGCGTGTCAAATTATGATATTGCTATCAGATTCAACCGTAGTTTCGAGTCAAACTCATTGACCCATGTTTCATGAGTAGTGGTTCAACAAGAACCCATCTCTCATGATATTGAATGGTCCACTTAGCACTCATTGCATCTAGGTGATGCTCACAGAGGTGAAGCACTGGTCCGTTCCCAGGAGTTCACCCATCCCAGTACTGCTCCAGCTTATCATTTGAATTGTCACAATCTTTGAATATGTTGTAATTTCATTTCCCTTTCCCAACACCAATTTTAAAAATTTAAATATTTTTTAGTTTTACGTCCTCACTATTTAAGTTGTTCACTTCAACTGAATTGAATGTAGTTGTCATCATTTCTTTTTCATTGCTATCAAAAGAACGATAAAAAAATGGGAAAAAGGAACAGTCTCAGATTTTATCATTCTTATTTGAACACCATGGAAATTTCAGTGTTGTGTATGACATTGAAATGTCACGAGAAGTGAGTGTTTTGAAACAGGTTCAAGTAAATGTGTTTTAGATTTTTTTTTCTTTTCTTTTCTTAGGTTTTTTTACAGATGATGCAGACATAAGATTACAAATGTTGAGAATCAATTTCAACTACCTTGCCTTTTTGTCTCGCATTATGAGAATTTATATCTTCGTTAGGGTTTTTCATCTCATTTTTGATATAAAATTCATTTGATTTTATAGGGAAGCAAATTTTATTGCAAAATTGGAAGAAATATATGCCACATTCTTTCCTCTATAAATGATTTGTTGAGGCTATTGAAAGGTATGCTTCCTATAATGGATTTTTATGGTTTAATTTACAGTTTCTTCTGTTTCATTTTGAAGGGTTGTTTTGGGGTTTACATGCATTTCAAGGTTTGTTTCGAGCTATTTGATATTTTAGGATAATATTTTAGATAGGATTTTAATGGTGCCAAAGTTAAGTGGCACACATTTCTCCTATACGAAGGGTGTAGATTCGTTCTTACATGTTGGAATCAATCTTAACCTTTCTTTGCATAGATATTTTAAGCCAATTTAGGCAATTCATCTTTACCAAGAGTAAAGACTAAATTTGACTATTGATCATGTTCGCGAGGGGAATATTTTTTGTCATTTATGTCAATGCCTCATTTTTTTATAGAAAAAGATACAACCTTCAGAGATTATATAAATATCTATCTGGTCCTTTAAAGCTTTGATGGTATGATTAAACTTTTAGTTTCCGTAAAGTTTAGGCGAAATATGGGGAAATTTTTCAGACATGCACCTTCAAATTTAGGTAAAAAGGGGCACAACTTTCTTTATACACTCCTGAATTTTAGATAAAACATGGTACAAATTTCTCCTGACGCTCTTTAAGATATAGGTCAAATGTGGAACAAATTTCTTGATATGGTTCCTAAAATTTAGGCTAAAAATTGTATAATTTTTTTTGAATGGAGTGATATAGATATGTGTACAACTACAGAAGATTACTTTCTTAGCGAAACATGATGTCAATTTGAATTGAATGGAGTGGTATGGATATGTTTAAAGAAGATTGTTTTCTCATTCATCAAAGTGCTTAAATTTTCTCAAATAGTTGTTACATTTACTATGTACATTCATTCCAAATTGTTAACTTTGGCATACATCATAATCACTTTTTCATTCCATTTTAAATTTTTTTTTTAGGGAAAATGGCACTTCATGTTTGATATAATCATTTTTTTAGTCTATCAGTTTCTCGTTTTTTAATTTTGATTCACATTTCTTGTCTCATTGAGCTCTTGTTATTGATCTTAAATATTATTTTAGGTTCACATTAGTTTTATAGCTTTCTTATAGTTTAATTTCTTATCCATTGTTCATATTTGGTTGAAAGTCAGGTTTCAGTCCAACTGTAGTCTTTAGGGTATTCAATAAGTTATTTTTAGTTCCATAGCATTCAAGATTGTATCTTACACATTTGACATCTTGCTTTCTTATGCCCAATATGTTGTTCATAGGCATATGAGTCTAATTTACAGTTGGTGTGACAGTGACAAGCGTCATTTTCATCATATTTGGTTGTTATTTTATCCTTGATATGCATGTTTTTCATTTCTCTAGAAGTTGTATTCATTTCATGTATCTTATGATTAATTAGGCTTTCTTTTGGATCCTAAGAAGTGCAGTGGTAGAGAGAAATACCATCAATGTCAACCAATTTCTGAATGTGGTGATGATAAACTTGAAAATGCTTGTTGTGCTCGCATGATAAACTAGGTTCCTCAATAACTACAAGACTCATTGATTGCCACTAATTCAAAAGATAAAAAATACATATAATTTGATTGCCACTAATAATATATTTGGTTTTACCTTTAAGTAATGATCTACTAAAAAGACAACAAAATTTCAGAGAAATAGAAATGAATGCATTTTACAATTTTTCCTCTAAAGCATGAGGTTCCTAGTGATTATTTATAGAAGGAAACTTGTCTAGTTTTCTTCCTAATGATGTGACCTAGTTGAAAAATGGGTTAAAAGAATATATGTGTCGTCCTCGTCTAGACATTCTAAAATTCCTTGGTGTGAAAATCAAGAGTAATGATTTATTTTTTTTAAACATAAAGGAGGGGTAAAAATTTATTAAAACAAGAAGTACAAAGCAAGGGCATTACATATCCCTATCAATCTCCACCAAGTGATCCAACTGTTGAGACAGATCTGGGGGTAATTGACCCTGATCCACCAAATTCCAATCATGAATATGATTAGAGGCCCATTTAGCCAAACAATCAGAAACACCATTCCATTCTCTAGCAATATGAGTGAAAGTAACAAACTCCAAAGAAGCCAAAAAAATTTATTGTTTCTTGTTTAAATCCTTAAAACAACAAAATTGGAGAGGAATGAGGTTATGCAGATTTTTATGCTTGACCATAAGCTTTGCTCTCTTAGTACAATGCTAAGTTTTCTATAAACATGGATGCAACCTTTCCTGTGCAAATTGTGGCATCTTATTTGAATATGTGAAATCAATTGCTAGATATGGCAATATTCATGTTCATCATATTGTAGGAATGATTTATCTGTGAGTACAATAAATTATAGTTGGAATTACATTAATGCTTGCAATTCGGCTAAATATTGTCTTCAATTTAATTAAAAAAAACATGTATTTGGCTTATCATTTAGGTAAATGTGTTTGACTTACATTCTGCTCAACATCTTCAACAATTCTTGTTTTGTGTGTTTTTTGGGTTTCTATAAACATTTATTAGTGATGCAAAATAGAAAGGTATTTGTTATTTGTTGATGACCCAATATGATATGGAAAATTCAAATACCAAATTCAAATGTACTGAAAATCAAGGAAATGGTATATAAATGTAGCTTGTAGGGGTAAAACAATATATCGAAGGATGTTTCTTGAAACAAAATTCAAGATAGTGGAGTTTTAAAGTACTAGAGTTGATGTGTAGGTTCATGGTGGTTATTTGGATTTTTCATTTAATGTCTTCAGATGAAGGATTCTCTAATGTATGCATATTGTCCAATGCTAAATATGGTGTTAGCTATGTTTTGATCTTGAGATTGCAAGGTGTATTTGAAATTGTTTCTTCCATATTAGGTCATCATTTATGACCTTTTCAAGAATAATCATCAAAATTTTGACTTTCCATTTATGGATTTTATGCAAGTAGTTGCTTTTTTCCAAATTATAATGTTATAGTTTAAATTTATGATTTTATGTAGTTTATGAAGTGTTGTGGTATACTTATTTGTTGTTTAATCATTTTTTAGTTTTTTATTTTGTGGGTATTGAGTAGGGTTAATATATGATAACACTGTGGCAGGTGGAAAGAGTGCAATTTTAACGACATTATGCATTGCGTTTGGAATCAAGGCAAAAAGTACTTAGAGGGAAACTTTTTTGAAGGAATTCATCAAGAATGGGTGAAGATAAGTTTGCTTATATAGTAGTTGTTTCTTTTCAACCCTTAGTTCAATTAAATAGTGGAGCAAAAAATCAAGCTGTCTGGAATTATTTAGAAAATGTCTTGTTGTGGAAACCTTAGATTTAAAAGTATTTAAAAAATGTTTTAAGTCTTTACTACCTTTACATTTGTGAGTTTGGTTTTTGAACCTTAGTTTGAAGTTTACACAAATGCTTACTTTAATTGGAGAAGCTTGTCTTTCTTTCTAATTTTATTTAATAGATTTCAAGCTTCTACAATTTATAATTTCAAAAAAAAAAGACTTCTAGAGAGATGGCAACATAGTTGTATTTTGAAGTTTATAGAAATGCTTACTTAAATTGGAGAAGCTTGTATATCTTTGCAATTTTCTTTAATTGATTTCAAGTGTCTGCAATTTATAATTTTAAAACAAGAAGACTTTTGGAGAGATGACAACATGGTTGTATGGTATTTTTCATTTTTTCATTTTCTGATATGAAAATGCTACACAGGTAACATACTAGAAAATTAAGGAAACACTTTGACTAAGATTAAGAATCTGGTGTTTATATTCATCAATGATTCTAGGAGGTGTACATTTGAGGAGCCACATCTAGAGGATTCAATCAGGATGATGCCTAGAACCATGATGTTGAAATACACTTTGCGTGAATGGGAAATGAAACCAAACACAAGCTTTATAGTTCTCGCTTGTTTCTTGCAACATACCTTTATTTTAATTTTAGTGTTGCATTATTTTTGGTTCCCAGTTACCATTTGTATTAGTCCATGATGAAAGTTACACTTTGGGCATTGATCGTTCTTGGGTTCCTATCCCATGATTGTCAGTTGTTCATTTATCTAGTTTCTTCCAGGATTTCATTGGGTTTTGGCTCATTTTTTAAAATATTTTTTTATTTTTTATTATTACATAAAATAACAACTTTAAATTTTAATACTAGTTTCAAATGAAAATATATAAATCAACAAAAATATAAATAAAGAATAAAATAACTAGTAACTTGTGAACAAATAGAGAAGTAGTAATCTATTTTCTATTTTCTATCAGAGTAACAGTCAGTAACTTATTAAACATTTTTTATAGTTATTAGCTTTTTTAAGATAACTATCAACAACTGCTTCTCTTTGTTATTAAAAAGTATAAATTGATTATATTTTTCATTTTTTTGAGGGGTTGTTTGTAGTGTGATAAATTATGAGAGTTCTATGGATTCAACTACATTATTTTATTGTTTTTGGACGTTTCATGTATCTCTGTTGGGCCTATAATAATTGAGTAGCTTGAATCTTTCATTTTTAACATAGCTTTGTGATTAGTTTATTTTAGAGGATGAAGTTATGATTGAGAAGGTTCATTCCTTCTAATAACAACCGCCTCTTCAATGTTGTGGGGTGAGTAACTATACTTTTATCTTTTCAATTGTTTTGATTTGCTTGTTACTACAATCTGATAGTGCTTGTCTCTGTGTTTGGTGCAACTATGTAATAGAGCATGACATGAACAAGTCTTCAGAGTTGGGATGTGTTCTCTCCATTTCTTGTACTTTTTGACTTATATTGGAAAATATTATAATCCTATTATTGTTTCTTGTATTTGTTTCAATTGAGATATCTGTAAGTTTTACTTGCTTCTTTTGGTTCTTGGTGAAGTAATTTTTGGTGGAGTGGGTTTGTTGTGCTAGGTAGTATTGAGATTTCTGGAATGAGAGGATATTTGTTTTTCAACAACCCAATTTATTTCTTCATGTGTTTGTATGCCCACAAATGTAAATTAGCCTTAATAGAAATTTCTTAAAGGGCCATACATTGTATTACCAGATTCTATATTGCAGAAGTTTTCCATATACTTAAATTGGAACATACGATAATCCTCTTAGTAGTTCTTGTATTTATTTCAATAGTATTTTAACAGTCATTAGGATTTTTTGTTTTCTATAGTTTAATTTTAATAGATTCTTGTATCAAACCTAAAGGATATTCTTGATACATATTAGGTTTAGTTTTATTCCTGTAGGAATTAGGGTATTCAAAGCACAGATTCTTCTTAGTATGATTTAGAAAATTTATCATTCTCATCAACCTAAAGTGTGGTCTCCAAGTATTTCCATGGTTTCTTGATGCTCTATGTTTTATTTCACCATTTTCTACAAGCTCTTGACCCTCAAGTTATTTGTTGTTAATATTTTCATTATATAGTAGTTCATATTTTTTTTACACATAAGTGGTGGAACATCAACTTATTCTTGGATGAGAGTGTATCTTTGATCTATCCATCTTCAATCAGAAAGTTTTTGCATTACAACAGCTAGTGTGGAATTATCCTTCCATTGTGAAGGTTCCATTTGGTCATATGATTATGTAAGCATGTTGGTTTTAGTCTTTTAGATATTTTCTCCCAATCAACCATCTTGTCAATGGATGCAATATGGCCAAGTAACATTTTTTGATAATACACCTCATTTTCCCCATTTCTTGATATTTGTCGCTATGTTAGTTTCATAAACAATACAAAAAATAACACAACTTTTGGAATTTTCCAAACAAAAATGTGTGTATAATGTTATGCTACAATGTTTTGAACTATTATAAATAAAAAAAGAGTCTTATTTGTACCTTACAACTTACTTTATTTGAGAGAAATGATGCTATGTGCAATAGATGAGTTAGGAGGGGCATAGCTCAAGACATTTGGCCAAGTCACATAATTTCTAGAAACATTTTTGTGCTATCTTGAGTTCCATTCATATTCTTGTTATTAGTCATTGATGGTGGGATAAAACATAATGTGATCTACAATTTTTAGGACTCCAAGATTTAGTTTTTTCCTTTTATCACTTCTTTGTCACGTGCACTTGGTTTTCTTGAATTTCATTTGTTCCTAGTTTTGGTTGGCATCTAAATCCTCAATTTCTTTGTGTTTTGTTTTTATCAATAATTATTTTCCTGTGTTCTTTATTTTGAATTCCATATGGTGACATCATCAATGGAAGACAACAAATATGGCCTAGCAATTGACATCTAGAGTTTATTGTGCACTATTATTGGGATGGAAGCCATAAAGCCTCCATGAAGTGATTTGGAGGGGGTGAGCACACATCTTAATTTCTAAATTTCTTTGTATATGTATTTTTAGCATTTTAATGACATTTGAGCTTTTTGTTGTTTAGTTTCCATATATGTATTTTTCACAAGTTGTGTAGTTAGGTGGGTGAAATGAAATAATGATTCTGGCAATTTTTGTTTTGAATTATCTTGTATGTTATGTGCCTATCACATTGCATCTATAATTTATTTCTATTCAAATCCCAGTAGGACAAAATTCATTGGGGCATTTAGAATGCATAACAAGACATTTTAACTTGTTATGAATTCTAAATATTTTTCAATCAATTCATTGTAGGTTTCCACATTACCCTATCTAATATGAATATTACCCTATCTAACTAGTTATGCATTCCAAAAAATTTCAATCAGTTCATTGCATCTGTAATGCATTCTAAACATTACCTATCTAATTTGATATGGAGTATATTCAATCAATTCATTGTGGGTGTCTACAACTCTATACTAGTTGTCTTTTAACAATTTTCACAGTGACAATGATGAAAATATTTCTTATATAACTATTGTCAGATTTTGTTTTCTGATATAGTATATACACAAGCTTTGTCTACCTAACAATGGAGTGCTTTAGCCTTTTACTATTGTTTTCAATGTTTTCAATTGAGTGTTACAATATTTCAGTTCAAAGAAATATTATTCAAATGTGCATTTTAATAGGATTGTGTTTTTCTTCCAATTTAGCTTTTTCTTCAATTTGAATCGAGGGGAATGCCTCATATTCCAAATCATTTGAGTCCTAAAGTAAAGAAATTGCTCTGAATGTTCCTTAAAGTGAAACCAAAGGAGAGGACCAATTTTTTAGAGCTACTGCATCATCCATTTGTTACCAATGCTCCAACAGTTGCACCACCTCTCTCTCCTTATAGAGGAGATTCCCAAAGGCATTTTCTTTCTTAGATGAAGTTTTGATTAGTTTTTATAATGATTGGAAAAATAATCTTCTGGAAATATCTCCTAGGTTTCTCTTGTGATGGGTTGTACATGTCTCTTTTTTGGGGGCATCTTCAAGTTCAATGCATATACGCTTCTTGATATATTTTTCTTTTCGTGATTTATGGAGTTGGTTTTCACCCCTTTATAAATGATTAAATTTTCCTATACCATATGATTTGAGCATTGTGAATTAACTAGAATTATAATAATTAATGTATATTCATTGGATGTTTTTTTTATTTCACCTTATTGCATTATGGCATCCTTTGATTTTTTCATATACACTTGAGAAAATTTCATAATTTCATCCTAAATCATGCTATGATATATTATTTCATGGTTACTATTATTTGTATCTTTGCATATAAACTAAATTAATGTACATTGGTGCTTCATTGCTTTATTCTTCTAGTGCTAAATACCTTAAGCATTCCTTCAAACAATAGCATTATGTTACACCCATTACTCATTTATAATGTGATCTTTTAACTTGATCACTCTTTGTATATGCCCTAATGATCATATTTCTCTCTTTCTCTCATTATTCATGTGTCCTATGCATCTTCACATCATACCTTACATGGTTGTTGAATATAGGGTGAATGACACAAAGAAAATATTGACAATCAAGTTTCCCAATCTAATTTAAAAAAGTAATTAAACCATAAAGATTAATGACATAGAGGAGAAGTGAACATAACTATTCAAAACATATGAACAACAAATATGTGTGGAGAAAATATTGCAAGAAAAAACACCACCAAAAAGATTCAAGCTTGTATTAATCAAAGTAAAAAAGTGCATCAACATAATATGCTTATCACTTTCACTAATACTAATCTAGCACTATACGAGTACCCACAAAAGAACCTAACAAACTTATACCTTATGTATCCATTATCTAGAAACATTACAAATAAGTGGTCCCAACACTATGAATCAAAAACATAAGCCATATGCCAAAAACCCAAAGCCACATGGTCATGATCAACATCCTAGATTAAAAAGTAACTTCTCTTACATGTCTTTATATATCATAGATTGTGTCATAACAATCAAAATGAATATTTCCTCAAATCTATGCACTCCATGAGAGTATTTAATTGAAATGTATGTGTTATAACCCCTAGTTTTGATGCTTTGAATGTGACATCCCTATTCAATACCTTCCCACATAGTATTCCAAGTATTTCAAAGAATAAATAATCTCCACATTTCATGATGTTTGAAGATCATAAATTGTTTATCATCTACATGCTTAAATATGAGTAATCAAGCCATAAAAATTACAAGGTGAATGATACACCTAGTCCTAACATTCTCCCACTTAACATTCACATTGTAAAGGCACAATAACAAAGTAAAAAATAGGAAAGACACATGGCCTAGATCTACACCAAAAAAAAAAATATGTGATTATTGGCTTTGTGAAAAAATCCACAATATTAACCAAAGTTTCATCCTTCTATATTGTGACTCTACCACCTGCAACCATCTTATGGACAAAGTGATAATGAACATCTTATTCCTACCACCATGGTACATTAGGTTATGTGCCTTGCTATGTTGCTTGATTTTGGATTCAAATTTTGATTCAGATATTGATGATATTTTGTATTGCCCCTGATGTGCCCAACTATTTCTTATGGGATGTGTATGTTGTACCTTGTTTGCTTGAAATATTGCAATGTTTCTTCTTTACTATTTTCTATATATATATGTGTGTGTGTGTGTGTGTGTGTGTGTGTATCTATATATTTACATCTATATATATGTATCTACCATTAATATATAAATATAAATATATATATATATATATATATATATATATATATATATATATATATATATATATATACATCGTTCATCACTTTCACAAATACTAATCTAGCACTATAAAAGTAACCACAAAAGAACCTAGAAAACTTCTAATTTATGTATCCATTATCTAGAAAAATTACAAATAAGTGGTCCCAACACTATGAATCAAAAACATAAGCCATACCAAAAACCCAAAATCATATGGTCATGATCAACATTCTAGATTAGAAAGTAACTTCTCTTACACATCTTTATATATCATAGATTGTGTCATAAGAATCAAAATGGATAGTTTCTCAAATCTATGCACTCCATGAGAGTATTTAATTGGAACGATGTTCTATAACTCCTAGTTTTGATATTTTCAATGTAACATCCCTATTTGATACCTTCCCACATTGTATTCCAAGTATTTCAAAGAATAAATAATCTCCACATTCAATGATGTTTGAAGATCATAAATTGTTTATCTACATGCTTAACTATGAGTAATCAAGACATAAAACTTACAAAGTGAAAGATAAACCCACAAAAGGGGTTTACAATTCGAATGAGGAAGGAAAACTTGTAAAAAATGACCCCATGCCAAAAATTTTGATTCTTGGGATTCAAACAAACTAGTTGGTTTGAACGAACCAAAAAAGGGTTCACTCGAACGAGGGTTCGAGCGAACCCATTTAATGCATGCACGGACAAAAAAAAAATGAAAACCCCTTTTGGGAAGGGGGCTTGCTTGAACCTAGATTTGAGCGAACCTAGGTTCAATCGAACCCCCTGGTTTGAGCGAACCCCCCTTCTCCCTGATTTTGACCTTGTTCACAAAAAAAAATAAAAACTTTTGCACTTCGGAGCTCAGTTTTAACATGAAAATGGTAGAGACTTCACAGAACCAACTAGAATCAGGGAGTCCTTGAAATGAGCTATCCAATGAATATAATTTTAATATGTTTTGGTTTTATTAAGTATTTGTTTTTTTAGTTTTAGTAAACATAGGTTTTTCACCGAAAATCAAGCTCTTTATTCTACACGAAAAACAACAAATTATCAATTTTTCTTTTTGAAAAATATGAGTGCACTAGATATTAAAGTCGTTGATCCAACAAAAAAATTGAATTTCGATACATACAAAAAAAGTTACGCGTTATAAGTGCTTATGTCTGAATTGTAATTGGTTTGACTTCAAAACTTTATTAAAAAAATATTCAATAAAAAATATCTCACCAAGTGGAAGCACTAGATATCAGAGTTACAAATCTAAATTCGAAATAATTAGAATTTTATCCTTCATGGAAAAAAAGTTATGCGTTATACAGTGAGCGTCATTTTTTAAAAATGTTGTTTTATGAAAAAAAATAGTTTTTTAGGGAGATGGAAAAAGAAGTGCAATCTGATTCCAAAAAAATTGAAAAATATATATTTAGAATCTATAGACAAAATGTCACGAAACTCTAGTTTGCATCATCTTCAAATTCCTCACCGGTTTAGCCACTATAGGTGCCCAAAAGTGAAGATTTAGTTAAAAATAATAATTTCAATGTCCACTTTGGCCAAAAATTGTAAACCATTATTGTGGGATCACCCTGAATGGTACACCTAATCCTAATATTCTCCCAATTAACATTCACATTGCAAAGGCACAATAAGAAACTAAGAAAGAGGAAAGGCACATGGCCTAGATCTACACCAACAAAACTTATATGTGATTATTGGCTTAGTGAAAAAATCCACAATATTAACTAAAGTGTCATCCTTCTATATTGTAACTCTACCACCTGCAGCCATCTTATGAACAAAGTGATAATGAACATCTTATTCCTACCACCATGGTATGTGCATTACTATGTTGCTCGATTTTGGATTCAAAATTTGATGATGATATTTTGTATTGCCCCTGATGTGCCCAACTATTTCTTATGGGATGTGTACATTGTACCTTGTTTGCTTGAAATCTTGCAATGTTTCTTCTTTACTATTTTCAATATATGCATGTATGTATGTATGTATGTGTACGTATGTATATATATACATCTATATATGTATATACCATTACTATATATATATATGTGTATGTATGTATATACACCCATATATATATATATATATATATAATACTTGACTATGTATTATAAATTTTATGACATGATCTATAATTAGTGATTTTATTTCTAAAATATTTTGATATTATGTTGATTTATTCAATGGTTGGTATTTTAACTAAGTTTGTGGGCACAAGTTTTTCCCATCATTGGTTAATTGGAGACTATTTGACTTGTGTAAATGAGTCTAGTTGTATTCCCATGTCTTCCTCAATTTGAGTTATGAGATGATTCTTTGTCCAACCCTGTGAAACCAAGATCTAAATTGATGTTAATTCTAGATCCTTGTGTTATAATTGAACTCTTGTAAAGAATGTGGTTACTTTTCAGGTGTTTAGTTAGCTCCTCTAGTACTTCGATTTAATTAGTTTCTAAAATGCTAAATAGTTTCTCACCCAATGGCAAATATGCATAAGCATATTTATTCCCTTTGGCAGGGACTCCAGCTCTTTCAAAGCTCTTGTCTAATTAAATTATCTCAACATTATTAGCATTCAACTCTAGAATGCCATTTCACCAACCAACTATACTTCACAAAATTGAAATTCTCTTGATATGGAATAGAACTAATAAGGTCAACCAAAAGTAATCAAGAACTTGGACCAAACTATTTTTGTTTTAACTAAGGAGGGTTTAAATGTCCGTACTAGTTTAACAAGCATATATATATATATATATATATATATATATATATATATATATATATATATATATATATATATATATATATATATATATATATATATATATATATATATATATATATATATATATATCTTTTAAGGTTGATTCCATACAAATTAGATTTTAATTTATTGATTTATTAGCTGGAAGCAGTTTCGTAAGAAAAAAGCAAGCTTTTAACTCTATTAATTTCTTGGAGACTGGGTCTGAGAGTTAGGAGGTTATCATGATATCGTCTTTAAATAGGGAGTCATTGATAAGACATTCGCTGTTAATCTGAAGATCCATGATCTCGGATTGAAGATGTTTCAAGCCCTTGACCAAGGTTTCAACCATAATGATGAATAAGTAAAGGGAGATCCAGGATGTTCCCATCTTAAACCTTAAAACTTTTAATGAAGCCTCTTGAGCTCGCACTAATTAAAACTGAGAAGGAAGGAGATGAATATAAAGAAGCTAACCATTGTCTCCAATCAGCAACAAAACCAGACATTTGCATAACTCTATCTGAAAAAGTCCCAACAATTACAATCGAAAGCATTTTTCATATCCAACTTTAGAAGCAGCCCCTGCTGTTTGTAGACTTTATTTTCAATTTTTAATTGGAGATGCGATAGTATGCTCTATCTTTTTTATTAGAAGTATTTCTGTGTCAGTTATTTGCTAATTTGTATAATCATTTGCAGGGCAAAATGGGAATGCGTCAAGGGTGTAATTTCTTTGTTTTAGGAGCAAGTTGATTGAATTTGATGGTTGTAAGGTATTTGAATTGAGATACAATAATTTTCTCAATTTTTACTCTTTGGTATTGGAAATTTGTATATCAGATTTCATCTATGATGGTTTAATTATTGGATTCTCTTGTTTTATGAGTAGAATTTGAAGTTTGGATGTGAGCAGATGGGATTTATATCTTAGCCAGAGATGCATCAGTTTAACTTTATTCTGTTTCAAAATTCTTTTTAGTTTTATTTGCATTGAATTAGAGATGTAGATGTTTTCTATTTGACTAATACTTTGTAGTACGCAAAGCCTTTTCACTTGAAAATGTTGATGCTTCTTATGATGACAAATTTGCAAGGATGAGATATCTTTAGAGAGATTTTGAGTGTTCCATTTGATGAATGTGTTCTTATGATGTAGATATCTTTGATTATTCTTTTGATTGAGAGTAAAATGAGGGTTTTTAAAAGGGCCCCAACCCTTTTACACCAAACAAAGCAAGAACAACAGAGAAGCACAGTGGATATCCTTGATTATTATCCTAAGCCAGGTTCCCCGACTCATTACTCCCCTGGTTACTTTCTTTCTGCACTGTTTTTATATGGGTTAAATGTAAAATAATATTAGGGTGTTTTCCATGAAGTGAGGGAATGGTGTTACATCTTTGAAGTATAAAAATAAGCTGGAAAATTGTAGGAGTCAGAATAATGAGAAAGTGCAACTAAATAAATTAAGAACTACTGGTGGGGTATGATCACTGGTGACAAGTGGAGAAACTGTAAAGAGGTTCAAGGATCAGCCCTATACTATATAGAGAAGACAGTGCTAAAGCCTACAGTTGAAACTCATTCCCTTCTGCGATCTAATTGAATCATACTTTCTTGGTAGACTTGTTTGAACATCAACGTAATCTTGTTTATAGTCTAAAATCCTCTATTAAATTCTTGGATGAGATTAATGTTGACTGTTTGCAGATTTTTGGACTGGGGCTTATACAAAATTTTTGTTGTTGTCAACCACCCTTTCTGCTCTAGACCATTTGACTGCTTATTACTATTTCTAACCTATTCTGATCAGTACTGGATAATCTCAGGCTGCCCATGAACAAAGAACACAAAATCATCCAACTACTTCTCTGGCCAAGACGGTTCCATTATAGATAAACCAATAAGACCTGAACCAACAGACCCAAATGACTACAAAAGTAAAGAAAGATTCTAGGGAGCAGGCTGCCAAAGTAAAATGCACCATTGAACTATTAATTTATGTAGCTTGGACAGGTGTCTCCATTGTCTAGAAGTGTCATTTAATTATTTAATTATTTTCTAGAAACCTCCAGAAAAGGGCTGAGTTGTCTAGATAATTATGTAATTAAATAAATTGATTCTCCTAGAGACTTCTAGAATCCAGTTAGTTAGGGTTTTTAGAGTCTATTTAATCTTAGCCATTGATTGAGATTAAATCATGGCCATTGGTTTTCCAATGAGAAAAGTATAAAAGGGGAGCAATGGGCAATTGGAGAATACAACAAACAAGTAGACTTGCAGTGATAGCAAGTAGAGATACTTGAGAAAGACTTGCAGTGTTAGCAAGTAGTAAATTTGCAGTGAGAGCAAATAGTCTTGCAGTGTTAGCAAGGGCGCAGTGATAGCGTTGGGGATAGCAGCTGTGGAATTTCAGCAGGAGAAATTGAGGGAAGAATTTCCGGAGAAGAATATTGCCGGAGCTCTGCCAGTAAGAGGCAAGCAGTTTTTGTATTCCTTAATTTGCTGAAGTTTAATATAATTCCTCATCCGCAGTAGTGGTTTTCCCTTCGGTTTTCCACGGACAATTTGTCCAAAAATATTGTGTTCATTATTGTGAATGTTTTCTTCTCTATTCTTGTGAGTTTTTATTGGTGAAGTTGCAGTTGTGTTATTTTTCGATATTTGCTGAGAATTAATTTTCAGAGTCAAATAATCTCGTATTAGATAGGAGATTAATAATCGAATGCAATAGAATTTTCACATGGTATCAGAGCTGATCCGAGGGCAGACAAAGCTCAGGGAAAGAGGGTTTATAAAACCCAGCTACCTCTAATTATTATTTGTTTTATTTTATCTTTTGAGATGGCCTCACAGGTTTAAGAGATCAGGACAGATTGGATGGAGCCTCAAATCTTGGTGTCTGGAAAGCCAAAATTTCTTTGTTGCTGGAAGAGAATGGGATCAAGGAATATGTGACCAGTGTTGTACCTGTACCTACAGATCCAGCACAGCTCTTAGCATATAAGAAGGAAGATGCCAAGGCGAGGAGGATGATTCTTGATGGTGTCAAGGATCATATTGTTCCACATGTCGCAGAGTTAGATACAGCGAAGAAGATGTGGGATGCCATTCTGAATCTGTACCAGAATGCTACCACTAACCGGAAGCTGATTCTCAGAGAAAAGTTGAGGACTACTCGGATGAACAAGGGAGAGGACGTGACAAGTTACCTCACCAGACTCAGACTTGTCAAGGATGAGTTGGCTGCTGTTGGAGATAATCTAGGTGATGACGAGCTAGTGCGGATAGCCCTAAATGGGTTTACTAAGCAGTGGGATGTCTTTGTTCAAGTTATTAATGGACGAGACACCTTGCCGAGTTGGGATCGACTTTGGAGTGACTTCACTCAGGAGGAGCTTAGACTAAGTCTTGTCAGTAGGACCAGTAGCAAGAGTCAGCAAAGTGAGGCGAACAGGAGAACGTTGCCCTTGCAGGAAAAGGGAAAGCAAAGAAGGGGTCTAGTAAAGGATCAAATCCACAAGGTGAGAAGAAGAAGAAGGATTTATCCAAAGTGAAGTGCTATGGCTGTCACGAGTTTGGCCACTATGTCAGCGATTGCCCGCAAAGGAAGAAAGGCAAGAAGCAGACAGCAGCTTCAGCAAGTGCAGATGAGCTCTCTAGTAGAATGGAGGATGAGTTCGCTCTCATAGCTTGTATGGCTAGCTCAACCTCACAGGGTGTTTGGTATATAGATAGTGGGGCGTCATTTCATATGACAGGAGTTAGAGAGTACTTCTCCAGCTATAAGGAGGAGGACATCAGAATGCAGATTTCTATGGGGAACATGTCCAAGCTCAATCCAGTTGGGAAAGGGACTGTTCTATTTCAGAGGGAGAATGGTAAGCGGATTCCCATTCATGATGTGTTGCATGTGCCAGGCTTAGGTATGAATTTGATTTCCATATCTGTCCTTCAGGATAAAGGTTACATTGTACTCTTTAGAGGGGCAAGTGTGTTAATTAAGCACAAGGATTGGAAATCACCCATAGCTATTGGAGTTAGGAGCGGCCGGCTTTATAGGTTACAGTTTGATACTCATAAGGCACTGATGAGCAACAGTAATTCTAGAGATCAAGGAGAGCTATGGCATAGGAGGATGGGCCATATACATCATGGAGCACTTAAATTGCTTCGTGAGACAGTGACAGGTGTTCCTGAGGTGAGCACAGAGCATGATGATGTTTGCAAGGGATGTGTGTTGGGGAAGTTTGCGAAAGCAACTTTTCCAAAGAGTGACACTAGATCCAAGGGTGGTTTTGATCTAGTACATTCAGACATATGTGGACCAATGTCGACGAAGTCTCTCAGAGGATATGAGTACTTTGTTACTTTTATTGATGATTTCTCCAGGAAGACCTGGATATACTTCTTGAAGACCAAGGATGAGGTTTTCACGCCCAAGAGTTCAAAGCTCTTGTGGAGAATTCACGGTGGAGGAAGATAAAGGTTCTTCGGGTCGCATAAATGGAGGCGAAAAGTACAAAGGGAAAGAGTTCCGTGAGTTCGCACTCGTGAAGGAATCAAGAGAGAGTGGATCGCTCCTTACAACCCACAACATAATGGGGTTGCCGAGAGGAAGAATCGGTCTATATCAGAGGCGGCAAGGGCTATGCTGTATGACCAGGATATGCCACGTTACTTATGGGCAGAGGCATGCAGTACAGCAGTGTACATACAAAACAAGGTTCCACATAAGGTATTAGGCAAGATGACACCAGAGGAGGCGTTCTCAGGGAAGAAGCCAGATGTTAGCCACTTCAGGATATTTGGGAGTTTGGCGTATTGTCACATTCCAGGTGCGACACGTTCCAAGTTAGATCAAACTGCAGAGAAGGGGTACTTTGTGGGGTACAGTGAAACCTCAAAGGCATATCGGATATTTATTCCAGGGACCAAGAGGACTATAGTTAGGCGTGATGTCAAGTTCATGGAGGACAAGGCATTTAGGAGGTCCAGAGATTTGCCAGCAGATGATCAGAGTGAGCAGTTAGTGGAAGCTCCAAGGATCGTTCAACCAGATCAAGGACAGCGAAGCTCGAGTACAGTTACTAGTACATGCACAAGCTCAGGTGCTGAGAATTCGCAGAGTATGGAGCAGCAGATGCAGCAGATCCAAGAGATGCATCAGGGTGATATGGAGGTTGATACTTCATCCTCTACAGTTGGTAGCAAGAACCAGCAGTCACAAAGTAATACTCAGGAGTTTGTGGGAGCTCCTAGGATGAGTAGTAGACAGCGGAGACAACCAGCCAGGTATGATGACTATATGGCATTAGTTAGTCAGTTGGTAGATAGTGAGCCTTCTAGCTATCGAGGCCGCAAAAAGAAGTGTGGCAAGATGCAATGGTTGAGGAGTATACCTCAATAGTGCGAACGATGTGTGGGAGGTTGTGCCTAGACCACGATAGATAGGCTGGTTGATCACCGATCTATAAGATCAAGCACGCAGATGGTAGCATCGAGAAATACATAGCAAAACATGTGTTGCGGTATTTGCGCAGGTACAATCGAGTATGGAATCAAATTTACCTCGAGGTGATGGTATCGCTGATAGGCTATACCGACGCATTGGGCAAAAGACAAACGGACGAAAAGCACTCGTGGTGTTGCTTTAGCTTGGGATCTGAGTTGTCTCTTGGTACACAGAAGCGTAAGTCTGGTTTTGAGTTCCGGCAGAGGCGTAATACATAGCAGCCAGCATGGCGACGCAGAGGCGATATGGCTTCGGTTGCTGGTGGCCTTGTTTGGTCAGAGGGTTGAGATCACGGTGATACACCGCGACAATCGAAAGTTGCATCAAGTTGATCGAGAATCCGGTGTTTCATGATAGGTCTAAGCATATAGACATCGATATCATTTCATCGTGAGATTGTGTACAGCCAAGGATTGTTCAGCTACAAGATATACCTACAATCAAGGTAGCGACATTTTAACCAAGGCATTGGGGAAGGCAAATTCATCTTCTTCGTAGATAAGTTGGGTGTCATGCAACACCTTCCTCGCTAAGAGGGAGTGTTAATTTATGTAGCTTGGACAGTGTTCCATTGTCTAGAAGTGTCATTTAATTATTTAATTATTTTCTAGAAACCTCCAGAAAAGGGCTGAGTTGTCTAGATAATTATGTAATTAAATAAATTGATTCTCCTAGAGACTTCTAGAATCCAGTTAGTTAGGGTTTTTAGAGTCTATTTAATCTTAGCCATTGATTGAGATTAAATCATGGCCATTGGTTTTCCAATGAGAAAAGTATAAAAGGGGAGCAATGGGCAATTGGAGAATACAACAAACAAGTAGACTTGCAGTGATAGCAAGTAGAGATACTTGAGGAAGACTTGCAGTGATAGCAAGTAGATTTGCAGTGAGAGCAAATAGTCTTGCAGTGTTAGCAAGGGCGCAGTAATAGCGTTGGGGATAGCAGCTATGGAATTTCAGCAGGAGAAATTGAGGGAAGAATTTCTGGAGAAGAATATTGCCGGAGCTCTGCCAAAGAAGAGGCAAGCAGTTCTTTGTATTCCTTAATTTGCTGAAGTTTAATATAATTCCTCATCTCAAAGAGTGGTTTTCCTGTTTTTCCACGGACAATTTGTCCAAAAATATTGTGTTCATTATTGTGAATGTTTTCTTCTCTATTCTTGTGAGTTTTTTATTGGTGAAGTTGCAGTTGTGTTATTTTTCGATATTTGCTGAGAATTAATTTTCAGAGTCAAATAATCTCTGTATTAGATAGGAGATTAATAATCAGTAACTGCAATAGAATTTTCACATGAACATCTTCCTATCACCCCCTTTCAATTTTTTATCTGTGTCTGCAACAACAATGAAAAGCTATAACATCATAGATTTTAAGACAGACATTTGATTGATAAGTGTCAATCGAGATGCTTAAGGCGAGAAAATTGCAACTTCTCTTGAAACAGGGGATTACCTTCCATAAGTTTTTGAGTTTTAATACATAATACATAATCTTAAAGAGTTGAATGCCTTTGACCAGAATCATTCTTCGTAATTGCATAACCTCGAGCAAATATACAAACAGTTTGACAAGGATAAATATCATCTGCCAGGAGCTGCCTGCTGCACGTCTGCTCTCTTATTTGCCAGCATTACTTGAGCAAAATGCCTACCATTTGCTTCAATTTACATTTCGGTTTACCAACGAACTATACTTCACAAAATTGAATTTCTTTCACAATGGAATAGTACAAATAAGTTCAGCCCAAAATAATCAAGAATTTTGACAAAGTTAGTCCTGTAACTCCTGTTTTTAGCTATTTATACATATTCAACGGATTAAAGCCTTATGAATTCTCCGCAAAAAGGAGGTACACAACACAGTATTTTCTGCCAAGCTTGCCTCCCACGGAATAACTCTGCAGTTAAAAATACTCAATTTGTAAATATTTAGCTCAAATTGTATGTGTTTTCGGTGTCCCACAAATCCAACAAGTCCGCCAGTTGATAGTAAGTGGGAAAAGTCATTTCAGTATATAAAAATCAAGACAAAGAGAACGAACTTTAATAATGCCTCTAAATATTTCTGCTTCTTGATTTCAAAAATATCTTCACGGAATACCAATTGTCATCAACTTTGTTGAAACAAGAATGGTATCTTTCAACCTCATCCCACTTACCGCTCAGGACCTGGACCTCAATATACTTCATGTTGAAAATTCAATCTTAAAAGGATCTTCTTTTGAGTACAAAAATTGAAGATGATTTGTACCATGATAACTGACATGCAACGAGCTTAAATGTGAGTGCACGTCATAAACAATATCATTGAAAACTGACAGTTTTGATTTGATTTCAAATGCAAAACACTGCACTACAAACTAAATATATAGCTCTCCTCTGCACAAACCAGCAAAAAGACGTGGCTAACTAGTTGAAGACTGAGATGAGGTTTATAAAATAACCCCTCGCCTGGCTGGGCACTTGACCTTGCTCGTTCCAAGGGATGCTCATAATTCCTGGATTGATAACCTTCTGGCGGGGCGTTTATTGGAGGGGTCCTTGGACGCTTTACAAGAGCAGCTAAAGAAGGAGATTTGGGAAAAAGCAATATTATATTAATACATACTGACAACAAAGAGGAGAAAAGGAAATACTAGACACACACCATACGTATACAAAATAACTATTTTTCGGCAATGACAAGTTCGACAACCATAATTGAGAAGTCACATAAAATTTCAACAATGATACTGAATCAGTAATAATAGTAAAGTCAATTTACCTGCATTTGTTCCAGTACTAAGTCCTACAGGGGAGACCAAGATGAACCACGGGCAGGATTAGCCACCAACCTGCAAGACACTAAATGGATTGCTAGGAGTTGGTTGGAATGGCTGGTGACCAACACCCACAAGAGGATATCAGATTATATACATTATGAACACATACAACAAATTAGAAGTTAAGGAAAACGTCATTCTCAAAAAGTACAATAAAAATTGGTGCAGCTTCATATGCTATGACTTGTGTTCAAATTAGAAGGAAAACATCATTCCCAAGAGTACAACAAAAATCGGTGCAGCTTCATATACTATGACTGGTTACAGGTGGGGGAAAGGGCATTGCTTTAGCAAATGCTCCCATAAAATTATTTGCAGGTCGCAGAGGGCATGCTCCATTTTTTGGTCCACAATTATTATCAACAGAAAGGGGTTTATTTCAAATTTTCAGAATTAGGCCTTGGATTTTGGCAGAGCTGATGCTGCCAATTCAAACTACAAAAATTGACAAAGAAAGTTAAGTTACGAATACTTAAGATGCCTACTGAGCCAGAGTCCGGGAAAAACTGAAAAAACACACAGATTAAATGAAGGTTAATAATGCAACTGTGACAGTGTATTCCTTATATGAAAGTAACATAAGAAATTAAAAGGATGAAAAACAAATTTTCTGTTTGGTGGTATTGCCAAACTGAACAACACTGGAAAGCTAACACCCTAAATTTTAAGACAGACCTTTGATTTATAAATGTCCACAATCAAGACACTTTAAACCCTGGAAATGCAACTTCTCTCAAAACAGGGGATTAGCTTCTATAATTTTTTTGAGTTCTTATACATAGTACATAATCTTAAGAATTGATTGCTTTTGATAAAAATTATCCTTCAAAACTGTCTCACTTTGAGCTAGCCTACAAATGGTTGGACGAGGATAAGTATCATCTAGCAGGAGCCTCCTGCTGCATGTCTGCACTATTATTCACCAACATTACATTGGCAGAATGCCTATCATTTGTCTCGCGCCCTCATATGTTCAGGTAAGTAAAATGTCTGCTACCCAAGATTTATTCTCAGCACAGACAAATATCTGTTAGAAATATGAGGTACATATAACTTGTACTTGTAAATTGGCAATAATTAGAAAGGAGGATTTAATGGTTTTATGTGATTGTTTAAAGCATTGCACTTATCAATTAAGTTCTTGATCAGTGGTAAAGGTGGGTTTTTGAAAGGGCCCAAACCCTTCTACAGAAGGAGAAAGATCCGACAGCGAAGCCTAGCAAAAGAAACAGTAAACAATCAACATGGGACTGGCAACACTAAAGCTGCTTTACAACAGCAAACAAACAGGAGCTTTGGACAGCCTCAACCATCTTATCCTTGGTGCAGAATCTTTCTTGGCTGAATACCCTTGTTTATCATTTCACAAGCCAGACATGCCACAAAAAACAGTCCTTTTTGCAGCTGAAGGAACTAGTGAGCTCCTGAAAGCCTTACTCTTAACAGGTGGTGACAGATTGAATGAGTGCAGCTTATGCACCACAGAGGTCTGCTGGTTCTCTAACCAGAGGTCTATTAGTTTCATCTCTTCCTCATCATCCAAAGGATAGCTGTAGTCATAAAGAAGATCGTTGCATGAATCATTAGCAACATCCCCATCCTCATCTTTGTCCTCACTACTATCCTCTGCAGCAGTTGGAAAGCTGTTTTTGCTTTAAAAAATTCACTCTTCTACTCGTTCCCATTTGGAAAGCTGTTTTTTCTTAAAAATAACTCCCTTATCTAATTTAGTTAGAAAGGAGGATTTATCAGTTTTTTTTGTGATTGTTCAAAACATTGCACTTATCTGTTTAAATTATCTTAGCATTCACCCCTAGCACAGCATTCTACATTCTGAATCACCGACCAACTATACTTCCAAGATTGAATTTCTCTTGCAATGAAATAGAACCAACGAGCTCAACCCAAAATTAGCAAGAACTTAGACAATTTCTTTCCTGTTTTTAACTACCTTCACATCTTCAAGGGATCAAAGTCTCTTGAATTCTCCACAAAAGAAGGTACACTACATGGTATTTTCTGCCAAGCTTGCCTCCCACAGAATAAATATGCAATAAAAACCACTTCAATTTGCTAACATTTAGCTCATATTGTACATGTATTTTTGTTATCCCATGAGTCCTTCAAGTTCTCCAATGGATATTAATTGGAAAAAAACATTTCAATATATAATTCTCAAGAGACAGATAAGTTACTCATCCAATGCCTCTAAATATTTCTGCTTCTTGATTTCTAAAAATATTTACAGAGTACTGATTGTGCTCAACTTTGGTGAAACTAGAAAGGCCACTGGAAAGGTATCTCTCAACATCATCCATCTCCCCTCTCAGGACCTGGTCCTCAAAATACCTCATGTTGAAGAATAATCCCGATTCCTGCTCCACCCGGAGCAGAAATTTATACAAAATCTCAGAAAACTAACAGTATTCAATAAACTAAGTATAACTTTGAGACTTCCACAAGTAAACATTTTTCATTTATGTCTAGAATTAACCGTGTTTTATCATCTTTTTATTTTCTTAAAAACAAGGTAAAGTAGAAACATACATCCTCAGTTTATCCACGAAAACTTGAACAAAAATAAAAGTATTAACAAAGATTTACTCACGTGTGAACAATTCCCTTGAATTTCTCGTCATCCAGAAACTGCGGGACAAGAAACACGAGCTCTCTGCTAAGCGAATTCATTGCTGCCGCAATATTTTGTCCCCAGAGAAGACCTTAAATTATTTTTATTTCGGCAAAGAGAGTGATAATTATCTTTTCATAGTTAAGAGGGACCTTATATTCCTTTCTCCATTAAAAATGCTACAAGCACAGTATCAGGAACATATGAAACCCCCTTAAATTCTCCGAAAACTCGCATTTGGTCTGAGTCTCAAAAGATCCTCACAAAAAGGGGCCGCTAGCCCAAAATACCTTTAAGTCACAGATCTAGAGGCACGAAGATCGATCAAAAGGACACAACCATATGATCAACACTCCGTAAGCTCTGATACAGGAACAGCGGAAGAAGAGCCTAACAAAAACACACTAGAAACAAAGCCTCGACAGAAAGATTAAACGCCAAAAACTCATCCAGTAGGGTTTCAATATTTTGACCTCAAAACTTTGTCATTCACGCATTCAAAACCTCGAACACGATAAAGATGAAAAAGAAGATAAACGTTTGGAATCCAAGCCCGCTTCATAAGCCTCACAGTTTCTGGTGATCTGAGGTTTACTGTAAAGATGTATACTTTGGCAAATTGGTCAACAAGTGAAACAGAAGTTCACTGCAAATTGCATCTATAGCCCTGTATTTGTAGAAACTCTTATTTTTTCGACTAACAAGAAAGAAGAGGGTAAAAATTGAAATCTAGATTTTCCATAAATCATAATTTTAAGCATTTTAGAATTCACGATCAGTCTATGATAAATATAATTACATTTTATGAATATTTAGATTGTGATGACAATAATAGTGTTCAATTTAAAGAAAAACAAATTCATTTTTATACGTAAAAAGTAATTTTTATACGTAAAAAGTAATTTTCATCTATTAATATTAAATATTGTGATTATATATATATATATATATATATATATATATATATATATATTAGTAACATGGAAAATTTTAATATGAATAGAATAACAAGGATTACAATCGGTGAGCAATCAATTCAGCAAGGGTTTGGAGCATGAATGTGTGAGCATGAACATCAATAGCTTTAGCTTTAATGTGAAGGTATTTTATAAGTGGGCTTAACTTTGGGGAAAACTTCATGGTTAAGCATGCTTGAGTTGGAGTAGTACTGGGATGGGTGACTTCCCAGAAGGCCTAGTGCTTCACCTCTATGACAATCACCTAGATACAATGAGTGTTAAGTGGACCATTCATTATCATGAGAGATGGGTTCTTGTGAACCACTACTCATGAAACATGGGTCAATGAGTTTGACTCGTTGAATCCTAATAGCAATATCACAATTTGACACGTTGTGAAAAATACCTCCTACTTATCAAGGTATTTTATAGTTAAAAGTTTATAAGAAATTAAAAATTAATATACAATTATATTCAAAAAGTACTCTCCACTGTCTAATAATGATTAAAAAGCACATCAATCAAAGCTCATACTAATAGTTTAAAAATAAATCACAACTTATAAAATATATATTAATTTTGTTGTGCTTTGACATCCATATATATTGTAGATTATAAATTTAATAAAGAATCCATCCCATAAAATATAAGGAAATTTTAGAGATCCAACAATTACATGTAATTTACACATAAATATCTGTTTGCATACAATTAAAAAAATTACCCCAGACTTTGGCCATCAAAAGTTTGTTTACATTTATTTTGAAATGAATACTCATATAACCAGAATTTGACTATAACAGTTTTTTTTAAATAGCAAAATGGTTGAAACCTTTGAAAAGTATAGCAAGATATAACAACACACTAGAAAACTAAATGGACCTAGTAGAAGAAAGTGTCTTCAATATAAGAAGAAACAAAAGGAAATCTGCACCTAAACAAGGGGCAGCCCTAAACAAGTATAAGCAACAATAGTGAACAAAGTAAAGAGAAGACATTTTGCAAGTGAGAGACTTGTAGTAATTGAAAATAACAAGTCAGAAATTTGTTAACCCTATCAAAAGCCTAGCCCTTAATATTTTGTAATCCACATATATCCCTTAGAAATGTGTAAATCAAATTAGTGATAAGAATTTAAAAATAAACAATTTATACTTTGTAATCTACATATATCCCATAGAAGCGTGTATCAAACTCGTAATAAGAATTTAAAAAATAACAATTTATATTTTGTAATCTACATACATCCCATAGAAATGTGTAAATCAAACTTGTGATAAGAATTTAAAAATAAACAACTTATGCTTTGTAATCCACATATATCCGATAGAATTATGATTACGAATTTAATAAAGAATCCATCCCATAAAATATAAGAAAACTTTACAGATCCAACAATTACAAGTAAATGATACATAAATAAAATTACCCCAGATTTTGATCATTACAAGTTCTGTTTACATTTATTTCTAAAATAAGAACCCATGTAACCAGAGTTTGACTATAACAATCTCTCAAAAATTAGCCAAAAAGCTGAAACCTTTGAAAGATATAACGACACACTAGGAAACTAAACGTACAGAGCAGAAGAAAGAAACAAAAGGAAACCTGCATCTAAACAAGTATAAGCAACAATAGCGGCAACGAAGTAAAGAGAATACATTTTAGCAAGTGATACGCTTGCAGGAAATGAAAATAAAAAGCGAGAAACTTGTTAAACCCACCAAAAGCCCAAACCTTGTGGCGCACCACCATCCTACAGACATCTCCCCTCTAAGATTCAATACCATGATGTCATAGCTTTGCATCTGATAACCATGATGTCATCCATTTCGGAAGTCTTTGCATCGCTTTTGCTTTGTCACAAATGACATCGTGAATTTTGACGGAAGAAGAAACAATTAGAGAAGAAGAGCATCTGGTGGGGTCACAGTTCTAATCGGGTGGTCACAATTGTGCGCCTCTGCCTCACACAACTTCTTCTGTCCTTTTCGCACCACGTAGAATTGTGATACCGTGTATTCTTCACTCCTTATCTATATGAATTTTTTTATTATAATAAATTAAGTCTTTGTCTTATGTATTACGTAAGTCTTACCAGCAATATGATTTGAACACTTTTAATTAATTTTAAATCATGAACCTCTAATGGGAACTCTAAACTTTTTTTTTTTTTAATATATTATTGCAGTCGTAAAATTTATATATATATATTTTTTTTTTCATTTGATTTTGTGCCTGTTTTAGTGGATTGTTTTAATTTATAATAACATATCAATAAGAGACATATTCTTTTGTTAGGACTGGGTCAATTATCCAATCTTTATTTATGTTCATTTCATCTTTATTTGCAATAAACTTAAGTCATCATCATTTACCCATTTTTATTAGCATATACTTCTATATATTCATTCTTTGCCTCAAAATTATTGTTTTAGTCACAAGGTTCATTTTCAAGTGGCTTGGGTTTAACTTTTTTCAATCTTGAAGGATATAAGAATAACCATAAAATTAAAAATGTTCAAATTTAAATTCTAATTTACCCACTCCTTCCTAATAGTTATAAATTCACTGAACACATTTTTATCCAACATGTTCCTATGTCATTATATTTAAAGACATTCAATTTGCAATTAATTTGGATGAAGAGGGTGATTACAAGAAGAAAACCATTAGAAGAAATGTTATATAATAAAAGGCAACAAACAATCAAATTCAAATCACTGTCATATAATTTGGCAACCACCCCAACTTGGAGGACGAGGGAGAGGACTACCACACTATACTATTGAACCCCCTCAACTACAATTTAGTTTAGTGTAGTCTAGCCCTATTGAATCGGGTGGGAGAGAATTATAGACTCTAGTCAGTACATTTAGTTTAGTTTAGTCTAGAAAGGTATAGTGTCGAGTAGCCCTACCCCCACCCTCACTTCCCCCATGATTTCCATTGGTAAAGACTAACCATTTGAATCCCTATATCTTCGGTTGTATCAAGTAACAATAGTCTCTTTCTACTAGGAGTTCTTGACTAACTATTCCTATGAGAGTTATATATATATATATATATAGAGAGAGAGAGAGGAAATGGAACTAGAGAAATGATGCCCCAATTGGATCAATTCACTTATTTTTCATAATTCTTTTGGTATTTCCTGATCTTCTTCACTTATCATCTCCCCCTATGCAATGGTGGAGTACCTAGGCTTAGTAGAATTCCCAAACCACATAACCGATTGGTTCCACACCAACAGAGGTTTGTATGTTTGTGTATGTTGTCTATGATTTTTCTCATTATTATTATCTAGTGCAACAAGGGTGTCGAGCTAGGAAAATATGTCCACCTATTAAGATGGTGTAATATTCTAAAAGTTTTGTAATTATTAACATGATAGATTAGGAAGTTGAAAACATGAAGGCATGCATATTTATAGGTACAAATTCGATCAATTTATTCTCACAATAGAGATTAGATTAAAAAAATAAATTAGATTCACAATTTAGTTAGGAATTTGAATCACAATTTTTTCTAAGACATGGTACATATTTGAAAAAAATCATTAGATTGAAGGGATTAAATTTTAGATAGTGACAAATCAATTGAGAACACCATCAACATTGCTCTCTTATCATCAATTCTAGAACTAAGTACTCTCATGTTTTGTATTTAATTTTCATACATATATTACAATTATTTATCTAAGCTAGGTAGGAGGGGGTGGTATCCTAAGGGATCATAGGGAAATGATTATTTTTGTTAACTATGTAGTTAATTTGGTTACCTGGTCTTCTAATTTTGTAGAGGTAGTTGTTTCCTTTAATGGAATTCAATTGAATAATCAAAGAGGCATTATTAAATTGTTCATTTAAGGGGACTCAAGGAATACCATCATGATGTTGAATGGGGAAGCCTCCCCAAGTTGGTCTCTTTGTGACCTCATAGGAGTTGCTCACTTAAACATGATGAGTATATAACAATGCAAACTCATGCATGTTTACCAAGAATGGAATTCCTTTGTGGATGGGATAGATAATTTAAGGGCCTTTATCAAAAATATTAAAGATTGTTTACCTTTCATATCACATATCATGTTAGAGATTGATTTGTATCTCTCTCAAGTTTGTAATGATAACATGTATCCTACCAATTGCATGAAAAATAATTATTACTTCTCACTTCTAGATTATTTTAGCAAGATACATGTTTGACTTGCCTCTTCTTTGTATGCTAAAAGTTTTCGGAGTCACTTTCGGTTGGTTTTCAATAACTATTCCTTTGCTCCCTTGTTGACCAATATGGGTGGGGAAATTGTTCAAAAAGAGCCCAACAAATATGACTCTCTGAGGAATAATCTAGAGATTTGGCCTATCATCTAGAAGGAGAATCTCACCTTGTACATGTAGTGTAGAAAATTGACACCCTTAACAATTTCACATAATGTTTTGTTCCCCTAATTTATTAGACTTAATTAAGCTCTTAATTTTCTGAATTATGCATTCTAAGGCCTATTTTTTATTATTTTTTGAAGATTACATGCATTGAATAAATGCATCCAATTATTATTTTTCTCTCGACTAAGTGTGTCCTAGAAATTTGGGCTATAACCCATTCAACCATGGGCGAATGGGCTCCCCTTCTTAGATAGGAACCAAATTCAAATATGTTGTTGGTGGCATTTTAACATCCAAAATTCAAATTTTAAGTGTTAGCTTTCAGAATCTATTTTTTAGGAAATTAGAACAATTTCATAAAAATACCTAGTCTTTTCATCATTTGAAATCTAAGTGGAAATATATTGGAAAAATTATGATCAAGAGCACTATTGAGCAAGTGAAGAGAAATGTTTCAAAGATTTATTGCAAAAATTCAAGATCCAACATCATGTCAAAGTTTATATGTGTTCATGTCGTAATTAAGTTTTTGTGAAGGCTAACATCTTTTCGTAGGTCTCCAAAGTACTAAAAAATTCAAGCAATTGAGATCCAAATCCTTGAGGAGATGTGCATGAATTTAGTCCTTCAAGGAAACCATTGAAGGGTGGTGAGTTGCATTCATTATGATTTCATCTTTCCTTCCTTTTCATTATCATTTATCATTGACATTTTTCAATTCAGGAAGTGGAAACACTTACATGGGGTTTGACTTAGGCAAGCCCCTAAATGGACCAACATCTCTTCTCTTTGTGAAAGTGTAGGTTATAGGTTTGAGGAGGATAAAGTAAAATTTGAAGGAAATTCATTCATTGTAGTATTTATTATCATCAAAGTTATCAAGCCATGGAAACTCACCTACAAAATTTACTGACGACATTCTGACAATTTTTCAATCAAGAATCAAGAGCTCATATCCAACGTCAAAGGACTCTCAAATCAATTTCAGGACCCTCATCAAATACCCATATGCCCCTAGGCATCTGAGTCCCTCTTTGCATGTCGAATTCAATTTTTGGTGACAAAAACACATCACTTTACCTGTCCTAGGTCCACCTAGAAATTATTTTTTATGTCTATTCATCTTTGGGATATTGAATTTTTCATATTAGGTCATATAGTTCAATTAGTTTAATCATTCCAAATCATTTCCAATTCATTTCTAAGACTCCAAAGAATCAGATCCAGGTCTGATTGGCTCACCTTTGGGGTTGAAAGTCAATCTATGCACCTTGTTGATTTGCATCCTCATGAAACCCTTCAAAAAGTGGAATTGATCCTAGGTTCTTTGTACTTAGTACTTAGGATCCCCTTTTGCAATGTTTCATTTTGGTGAGCCTAACATTTGACATCATATCCTTTTGATTTGGTACTATTTCAAACCCTAGATCTAGGTTTTGCATGATTTTGTCTTGCATTTCTCATTCATATTTGCATCATAAAAGGGTCACAAAAAAAATCCAAAAATATTGCATCCATATTGCATCATAGCTTCCATTAGGGTGTGTTTTAGTTATTTAGATTATATTTTCATTTCAAAATTGCCTTAAAAAAAGTGTCATTTTTTTCCAAAATTGTAATACATTTGTATTTGCATTACTTTGGAAAATTCTAAAAAATAGCCATTGGAAAACTTGTTTGTAGACAGGAACAACAACATTAAACAACTACTTATAAATTTAGTTTTTTAGTTTTCAAAACCTTGAACAAGGACTCAAACATCCTTGGGTGACCCTATCCTTGTACAGGTGCATCAACAGTCTTTTTCACACTTGTTTGTTTTTATCTGCTGAGTTTGTTTGTACTTGCAAATCTCTGTTTGAAATTCATAATTGCATATTCTAAAACATTTTTCATTTAGTTTATTTGGTGAAATAAAGTGCATTGTTTAGATTCAAAATTTGCATTCAAAAGCCATCATTTTCAGGTCTTTGCATCTTGCAATCAGTCAAAATTATTACATGTTGGATTTGAAATTTGCATTCAAACTTATTTAAAAATATCCAACATCATTGCACACTTTTATTTTTCATCAAATTAGGATGCATTTTAAAGCAAATTCTAGAAATTCATGTATTGGTACTATTGATTGCAAGTAGAATCAACATTCTTAAGCAATGTAGTACATAGTCAAACTTGGAAGTTTCTCTACCCCTAACCAAGACTTAAATGCCCCTAGGTGACCTTGAAATTATTTTCTCAACCAAATAAAATTTCTCTGAGACCTCTCTTACTGTGTTTCTTGTTTAATCTTGTTGTTTGTTGTTTGTTTCTAAGTGTTTGTTGTACTTATTTGGAAATTTAGTGTTCATCTTCTGTACACTTTTGGTGTTGTGAAACTTACATGAGTTTTACAACATGGTGTAATACTAACAACAATTTAGTGAGATGTAGTTCAAGACTCATGGAATCCCACATTGCTAGTACATCCATTATGGATCTTGAGTTTTCCACACTATTTCACACAAAGTGTTGTCAATACTCAACCCATTTTGGACTCCATCCCTAATGATATAATCTCCATGGTCACATTACCATCAACCACTTCTACCAATGTTAAAACTCTGGTTGTCCATGTTCTTGAGGAGAAACTAAGACAATTGGACAAAGCTTTAGAAAAACTTCAATACTATTTTGAGTACAAAATATATCATTGGAATAGTAGTCCCTATTATAGATAATATGAGAAAATTGTTTGATGATGCTTAAGGATTAGAGGTAATGTGTAGTCTAGCCTATATAATGGATAATCATGTACATACAATGGCTAGTTGGGCTCAAGATTCGGGATATACTCAAGGCCAAGGAGGAAATTAAGTTTCCCTCCCTACAAATATAGCCTCTATTCCCAAATATAAAAATCCAACTGTTACCACTACAATACAAAAAAGAAAATAATACAGCTCCAAACTTGGGCATTTCCATAGGGAATCCTTATAGTTATGTAAACTCAAACATCATATCTCCAAATCCATCACACCTTGTAAAATTTCAATATAGTAGTCCACCTAACACATATAAACTTCCACCATCTTCACCTCAATCCCAAAAACACGACAAGCAATGATTCCATCATAAACCAACTTTTGCAAAATGTGACATCCCTTCAACAACAAATATCAACATCAAACTAGAACCAAAATGAACAACCATCACAATATGTCAAATGAAACCCCTTGTCATTGGAGATATTGAAAGCACAAATGCCACAAAACATAGAGGTACCCCACTTTGAGAAATATAATGGTAAAGGAGACCCTATTAACCATATATCAACATATATCACCTTGTGTAGTGACTTCAGTTTTGAAGAAAAGCTATTGGCCAAGAATTTGTCTAGGTCATTGAAGGTCACAACTTTGGAATAGTTTTTTTCATTTCCAAATAACTCAATTGACTCATTTAATGAGCTTGTTGATTCCTTCCTCAACCATTTTCAAGTGCACATCGGTCCTAAAAAATACATAACTGACTTGATGAGGTGCAAACAAAAGAAGAATGAAAAGGTAACAAGATTTATAGCATGCTACCAGTTGCTTTACTTGCAAATCAATGTTAGCCTTCTTGACACAGATGTTCAAATAATGTTCATTGATAATTTACAATTGTAGATAAGGTATAAGATCTTGTTAATGAAATTTTCATCCTTCATATGCTTGTGTAAAACCCTTCATGATTATTAGAATTTGGTTAGTCAATATGAAGAGGCATCTTCATTGAATCTTGCTAAAAATCACACTCCATAACAACTATCGACCATTTAAGAAGCCAAACAAGAAATTTATCAAAATAAACCCATCTCAAATAACCCACTATGTTGAACCTCAAGTTGTTACCATAAGTCCAACCCTATACCGATTTAGACCAAGGGATAGAAAATTCACTCCATTACCTAATTCTCTCCATTCGATTATGTTGCAAATTTTGAATAGGAACTTAATTAATTTGCCTCTAGTTAGACCTGTGGACACAACCAAGCCTTTACCTCCAAACTATAACCCAAATACCTTTTGTCAATACCATCATAAGAGGGGGCATGATAGATAATGATGCATGTTTCTTAGAAATCAAGTGTAAGACCTCATCGATTCCAATCACATCTAGTTGGGTAGTGTTAATGATCAAGGGAATAAGTTCACTTCCCCACCTAACCAAAATTTGAAAATTTTCACTAACCCAATATACCTAATTGTTCAACCAACTTTGTGAAAGCTTGTGATGTTAAGAATGATGTGATGAATGTTGATTAAATTTCTGACATGAATGATGGTAACAATGATGATAAGAGTGATAATGAGGATGATCTACACAACATTTTCACTCTCATAGATGTTCAACCTCGTAAGGGACAAACCACTTTGTTACCTAACATTGCTTTCACACATATTGATGTATCTATCCATGCATCTGATGGTAGTCTCTATATAGCTAGACAAATCAATGAAAATACCATGTAATTGGGATACTTATTTATCTTGCATGTGTAGAGAATGTGATCACTAAGGAATTATTGTTTGTTCATGAAACTTATCAAGATTCTTATGAAAAATTGAAAGCATGGATAGAATTTAATCATAACAGTTTTGCTTTCCCTACGATAGGTTTGATCACTATTCCTCTCAAACTTGAACCAAAGCAACTAGATGTATCATTGTCCATCACCATCATCAAAAAAATTTCATGTGAAGATAGGCTACCCATGGTTATGCTTCATGAATTTCATCTTGTCAGTTATTCACAAGTGCACAAAGTTTCCCTTTGAAAATGAGATATTTACAATTCATTATAGTGGGTTTAATCCTTTGTATTCCCATGAGAAATTTTCATTGGATTTATTTTGGCCTCAACCTATGGAACCTATTAAGCCTCACGAGGATTTCTTCTTTAGATCATACCAAAATTTTAAAGCAAAGCGCATAGAAGAATTATCCCTTACCAATCTCTTGCCTAAGAATGCTAGGTCTATGGTAGTTCCTTCTCCCCAGCCTATCATGGATGAACCTATACTTGAAGCAAAAGACCCTTCAAAAAACCAAGGTAAGTATACTACATTTCCTCCACCAATCTCCTATAAAATTCCAAGAGATAATAAAATGTTCCATTTTGTGCCACCAAAGATAAAACAAGTGTATGAACCTAAAGAGATAGTGGTTTCCCAACCCTTGGTGGTTCCTTCAGTTCCTCCCTTAAGGGAAGAAAAGAAACCAATGGTTGTAAACCCTGCTCCTACACATTCACAAGCTAAAAATTGTGTAAGAATAAATTGAAATGCAAAAGAACATAGGTGCATATGTCATGCTATTGCTTGTCAATTGGAAGAAACGAATACAAAAATGCATGATATTCTAACACCTATGCAAACAACTAGAGAAGAAATAAAACTCACACCAAAAAATAAATGGAACCAAAACAAGAAATGAAACAAGAAAAATCAACAAAAATAGTCATAAAACATTCCATTATGATTAATTTGGATGATGATGTTGAAATTTCTAAAATTTATGAGGAGATGCATAATGAGCTTAATGTTTTATTTTCAAAGAAAATGAATTTAGATGGGGGAAACCATGATGATCCTCCCAATGAGAGTGATCCACCACATGTTGCAACTAGAGATACTCCTAGTACAACACTTGTCATAGTCCCTTTAGCTATTTTTCCACCTTCCATTTATGATGAGAAAGATTGGGATGCAAATGATCTGCTTTAGGTCAGATCATATGTGCAGTACTCCTTTAAATTTGATTGTTTCATGTGTTCTTCATGTTTTCTTGCATGTTATGTGATATCCCATATAGTGTTGCTTGTTGTGTATTTGTATTTATAAGCTTCCTTGGATGACCATTGTCACTCTGTTGGCACAAGGATACAAAGGAAATGAATATGTTGTAACATTCTTCTATTTGTATCTTCATTCTTCTATATTTCATAAGCTTTATCTTTTATTTTTGTATTTTCCTTTCAAGGATGATGCAAATCATTGAGATATTTAGGTCTCTTCCATGTTGATCCAAAAGATGATTGTCTTCTCTCTCCATGTGTCACTCCTTTTTGTTTGTTGTTCCATGAGTATTTAGGGAATGATGACAGTTCTAAGCTCTATTATATTACTGTAGAAAAGACATGTGTTGACCCTAGTTCTATGAATCCCTTATGTGTTTTTCTTTTGTTTTTTCGATGGAATTGCATTTTGGGGAAATCCCTTGTCATGACGTAGCTTTATTTAGAAACATATCATTTGCATAGGTATTTACAAATAGGCTCTCTATTCTTTGTCATTTCATATTTATCATTTTTCTCTCTACTTTAAAGTAATTCCTCACAACATGGTGTTTCATAATTTCAATACAGTGGGGGAATATATAGGAATTTTCACATTAACATGTTTTCCTTGCTTCACTTTGCTCACTAAAATTGGCCTTGGTAATGCATTGACGTTGAAATTTTGCTTAACTTAGTTCATAGGCATTGAACTTGGTGTAGCAATGGAATAACATCTTGATCATTTTGTGGCACCTTATTAGTGTTAACAGGGAGTATAACTCTTGTTTTGGTTGACATGGGGCACACCTAGTGAAAATAAATCCTCACTAGATCTTGTGTGTTTCTCATTTTCCACCTTCTTACATGAGTACACCTAGTAGACCTAGTGTGTTTCTCACCCTTGTCTTAGGGGCTCACCTAGTGAAAAATGGTCTTCACTAGCCTAAATGCCTTTTGTTTTATAGTTCACCTAGAAAATATATGTAGTGTAGAAAAAAGTAACCCTTTTCCACACTTAATTTGCAATACTAAAGTGAGATTAATTATGCCTTGATTTACTGTTGTAATGTGTTTTACACATTCACATTATGTTTAGGGCCATTTTTTAAAAATGGAATTAATGATGCCTTATTTAGGGTGTTGTAAAGTGTATCTTTACACTTTCACACTTATCTAGGGATTTATTAATTATTTGAGGTTAATTTGACCCTTTAATTCAAATCCAAGCCTAATTAATTACATTTTTTGAGGGATAAAGCCTAACATTCATAAATAATATTACACAACACTTAATTTATGAGGAATTTGTCCTAGGTTAGTGACCTAAGAACCATTCACCACTTAGTGAATGGGGCCTCACTAGGTCCTAGGACCCCTATTTTGCATATCATTTCACAATCCCCAAAGTGTGTCCTAGTTAAGTGTGTTAGGACCCATTCACCCTATGGTGAATGCGTCCTCACTTAAACTAGAACCCCCACATGGGATATGTTTTTGTTGGAATTTTAATGATTTCAAATTCAATATCTGATGTAAAATTGTGTTATTTGAATTTCGAGAATTAATATTAAGTTATCTATAAATAAAAGGTTATTTCACATCGTTTCATCTAAGAATCTAGATTAAGAGATAGAATTTTCATAAGATCAAGCATTCATATTCAAGAAGAAACTAAGAGTGAAGTCTTGGAGTAGCATTGTAGTCTTCAAGATCATTTTGTTGTTGAAGTTAAAGCATTATTGAAAAAGTGATGATAGATACCTGTAGAGAATCATGACAGATTCCAGGTTTTGGGGAGATGCACAAGAAATTCAACCAAGCCTAATGACTTGATTTTTTATAGGAGAAAATTTCCACCCCTTATGTAAATTCCCCTTTTAACCTTCCTCACTTTATAAAACCAAATTTCAAAGATAAAATCGACATAAGCTTGTTGTTTTCATTCCACTTGGTTTCCATTTTGTGTGTCAACAGAGGAATAACTATCAAGGACACCCATGTGGCATGCAGATGTGTGTGTGGTGCACTTACATCCCTAGAAGATTCTCTTGTTTGAAGCCTGTAGAGGCATTACACTTCCCATTGGGGTCGATTTGTAACACCCCTCTTCGACCAACCAACCCAAATATGCCGATTTTTGTCCCTCTCCCTTAAAATTCACTCCTTCATGCATTTCATCTTCTTCACAACCTTCTAAGAATTTAGTTAATCTCTCCAATCCATTCTCTAAGAATTCTACACAAATTTTATTGCATCCATGTCTCTCAAGCAACACTTTGCACTCCATAGCATTAACAAAAACACTCCATCAACTCCGTAGAGAAAGTGTGGAACAAACACCATTGTAGTAGGGGCTTGAGTCCTCTCATTTTCTCCTTCATTAGCTAGTGAGCTCTTGGTGGAGGTTGTAAGCTTTCTAATCCTCTCCTCTATGATTTGGTTGAGTAGCATAATATTATTTTGTAGTGTTTTTGTGTTTTCTATTTCATTTCCTTCTTTATCATATATTTCTTCATTGTTGTAAACTTGGTTGTTTGTGGAGGTGGAAACACCAAAACGGGGGTATAACTGAGGTAGGCCCCTATACAGCCACCCAAAATATTTCCTCTTTATTGTGTGTAGATGAATGTGCTTCTTGAGCTAGCTGGAGAACATGCTCTTTTCTTAGAACATTCTTGTTAGCCTAGCTTTAATCTACTTATTTTATCATATTCAATTATATATTTATTACTTCATAGAGTTATTATGTTCTCTTAAAAACCATTAGCTAGGTTGTTAGCCTATTTTCTAATAGCTCACATTGTCTTTTTGACCCTGTGGTCTTGTGAAAGCCAGTGCACTTGAGAGATGCTAGTGTTTCATGTTGTTGTCCCAGAATCACACTTTCATTCTCGAGTAGAGAGCCATGTGAGGCATAGTGTTGAACCTGAAAACTAGCTCGCGTAGCCCCATTCTAAGTTTCAAGTCTGTAGAGTGATTGAAGGACCTCATAGTCCTAATCATTCTTGTCCCTCATTTCAAAATACTCCTTTAAGCTAAGGTAAGTTAGGGAAACCTTCTGCTCTTGGCTCTCCGTGACCTGGGACCCTAAATGTGGTTGGTCCCCCTCTCTTACATTTTTGGTGAACCAATGTTTTATCATCCATTGGTGTTGAGGATTTTTCCCTTGTACCTTATGGTTGTGTACCTGAGTGTTGTGAAAGTTTATGAGCATCACAACCCAGTCCACAACCTCTAAGTATATTGTTAGTAGAAGTATATGACACCTTTTGATGTAAAGGATGAATGCCACTATCAGTTTCTCTACAAGCATTTTCTCTAGTCCTGTCATTGGTCTAGCCATGTAGGGGTAGTTGTCAAGGGGTGAGGTCGGGTTTTCTAACAAGACCAACCACGTCCCCACTCCTCCTACATCTCCTACATAGTCATTGGTAGATGAGAATGAGGCTATTCACATTCCTTCAAAATATGTCTCCACCCTTAGTAAAGGGTTGGGTGACTTGGAACATCACTTAGAAAGAGACCCAAAGTTGGCAAGAGCTTCTTGGGTTATTGGCAAACTAAATTATATGGTGGGAAAAGATCGAACATGCATATAACTCTTAGCTAGGCTCTCTAGTCTAATTGATGCATGTTCTCTTCCATGCAATCCTAATATTATATGAGGAGCCACTTTTGAAGATCATGAGAGACAACTGGGACTGTCGATGCCTCCTACATTTGCATACATGATCGATACCATACCCTCAATTAGCATCCCCTCTGACTTTGAGGGATCTGACACTATTAAGGTGAACAAGATCCCCTTAGGTTTTAGCTTCATCCCTCTTGTCACCTCTAGTGGTGGAGGTTTTGGTGGTATGAGTGGTGGGATCTTTCGTATTGGTGGTGGCTTTGGTAGTGGAAGTGGTGTTGGTGGAAGCAGTTTCAATGGAGGTCATGGTGGTGGATTTGCAAGCAGAGGTGGTTCCAATGAAGGCCCTATTGGTGGCAGTGGCCCTGGTGGTGAGTCTGGCGGTGGTCACACCAATGGTTCTAGTCCTAGATCTAGTGCCAGTTTTGGAGGAAGTTTCGTTACATATTTTGTGCCTCAGCTCAAATGGAGGAGCTGGCTGATTGTTATTCAACTTTAAGTGGAATTGCAGATTGAATTTTAAATGTTGTTTCACATTACTTTTTACATCAAACAATAGTTATGCATTTTAGAGAAGAGTAGATTTTTAGAGTGCCATTCAAATATTGTAGATTTAAAAGAAATATAGAATTGAGTACATGGGAAAAATAACATTTCAGATGCTTTTATTCATTTCAAAAAGAACTCATATTTTTACTAGGCTTCATTTGATTTCACAATCAGAATAGTATTACAACATTGCATGAAATGCATTTTGTTTTCAACTGAAAAGAAAAATTGAAATCAAAGATCCACACAAGCCGTGGATATAACTATAACTGTGACAACACATTTCTAAAAGCACATTGCACTACTGAAGATGCAAAAGGAAAACACATAAGCAACATCCTAATCATCATTGCCTAATTATCGACGCTTGATGTTGAATGGTGCACCTCGTCATCTCGAGCTTCGTCGACCTGTAAGAGAAAAAGAGGGGTGTCAGTGGCTCCGACTATGATGTAACTCATATGATGCACCTACAATAGTACAACATACTATTAGCAATGCATTGAAACAATCAGATCATATCAAGTGCAGTATGGAAGAAGTGAGTTGAAGAAGAGCTAGAAATATCATGATCAACATGTTCTATTTTTTATGCTAACATTGCTTGCTTCCTTGTGTGGGTATCGGTAAAGTCATGAAGCTGAACATTATTTGAAGACCAAGCATGTGGAGTAAAACAGGTTCCCACAAGGGTAGAGCTCGACATGCTGCCCTATTTATTAAATGGGCTGATTTTAAAAGATACTTCATCATATACATCAAATGAGATGAGAAGAACTGAAAGAATAAAATAGAGAACCCATCAAGTGACGAAACCAACTGTGCATTCATAACGATCAGGGTTGCTCTTTGAAGGCTACAGGTGAACAGTGAGTTTAGTTCACTTAATAAATTTAACTGAGTACACATACATCATAAATTGTTGAATTACTTCATTTTCTGTGCTGATTGTAATCATATGTCATGTGAGTTTCAATTCATCAATTCTTTCTCAGATAGTGAACAAGCATACATTATGCCTTAATGTTTTGTTTTAATTTTCATCATGAGGAAGAACATTTTTAAGAATAGTTTGTACAGTGAAATATAAAAATGCATGAAGAGTACCATGTTGCTCAAGAATTCAAAACACAGATAGTGCATTTGAGTGATGAATGGATTTCTAGTTCTAAGTTGACTGGGTAAGTAAACACAGCATTATGAATATCAAGCAAGTGATCATTCCAAAATGTTAATGTGAGAGTAAGCTTTGTTCTTCCAGAATGAATTCTGAGTGGTCAGATATGCATCTGGACTGGTGAATAAGGTGCAGTCCATTAAGACTCAATGTTTCTGCTAAGCCCTACATGGGTGCTAAAAGAGGAAAAGCAGGAGTTCACTCTAGATAAATTGTGATTTGAGATCTTAACTATGTCAATTTCTGTCTCATGGGAGGTATCTTGATACAGTAACGAGCATTAGTAATACAATACCTGAATATGGAGTACTGGTTATTAGAGGCTACAACAAGGACAGTTCTGTGACAAGAGGTCAAATGTTTTATCGAAGGGAAAATAAATCATGAGTCAAATTCAAATTTTATACAATTATCGAGGTGAGCTACAGAAATGCCAAAGCGGAATGCCGAGTAATATGAGTCAAATGAATATGAACAAGCACACTGACTCTTGTTGTTCCCATCATGCTCTTTTTATATTTCTGAAGGCATATTAAAGCAAACAAAATGAATGCAATAAGTTGTTTTCTTTTGAGACATACAGAATGCTAAGGAGGTTAAAAGTAAAGATAAATATTCAAGGCATCCTTTTGTTATAGAAGTGAAAGCAAAAGATCATTGGTTATTTGAGTTGAATCCTAATATTAAATACAACAAATAAGCAAGATTTTCATCATTTCCAGATTATTCAGTTGAGATCTTGTCAGAGCAGCAGGATACAGTTGAAATCCTAAGAGTGAATGCAAGCAAATATCCATTTTTATCACCATTTTAAGCAAATATGGGAGGTTGAGTTCTGTCAGAAAATAAGAGTGCATGCTTTTGGCTTTGAAAATTTTCAATACTCATGATATTGTTTTGTTCCAGAAGTTGAAAATAGGCCACTATTTTTTGTTTAGCTCGAGTCGCATGAGGGTTTGCTTTTGAAAATACAAAAATGCAAAATGGTGTGAACCCATGTGGGTTTTATATTAAGCAACAACATAACTACAAAATATGCAGATTTTGGTGTTGTTTCAAGATTCAGAGGAGGAGAAATACAATTTTCTTTAATAATCCTAAAGACCCACTTTCAATTTAGCATCAAAATATAGAAAATGCAGTTTCCCTTAGAAATTTTGAGTACCCATTTTCAGGGTTAGCTTCAGAATATAGATAAATCAATTACAAAGAAAACCCATGTGAAATCTGGAATAAAATAGCAAGAATATTAAGCAAATGTAAATTCTCTGAGTTGGGTCGAAATAAAGAGGAAGAGATGCAATTTTATTTAGCTTTCTTTGATACCCATATGTAGAAATATTATCAAATTGACATAATGGTCAATTTTATGTTCTGGGTCAAACCTAAAAGTCAAGAAATTGTTTCCTACAGTGCACATTTGCCACGACTTGAATATGGCCAGTATTTATTAGCAAAGAAGAGAATTTTAAAAGTCTCTGGAGAGCAGAATGTTTGACAAGAAAAAATACCAATTTTTATTTCTGATGGAGTATTCAAGCCGCAGCCAGAACTTCCAGAATGCTTCCAAATGCCAAGGGTTCGAGCTCGTAAGAACAACCAAGCTCTCATGGTGATAATAACAGAAATAGCAATGGTTGATGTAGCCACAAAAAATGCAGAATAAAGACATTAGAATGTGTATAGATGCGGCCTCAAGTCCAGAAAAATTTAAATATGGAGCAATAAAAGCCGTGGAACAATGAGTAGGTAGTTCACCTTTGTGACAGTGGAGAAAAGTGATAATGCAGGACAAGCTCTCTCATAGAACTTTCAGGAGGAAGTTGAGCTCATATCGGCCAAGGTAAGTAAATCAAAGCACAGAAAGAGAAAATCAGAGAGTAAGTTCATATAGTCTATGGCCTTAGGGCCTTTTGGCATTTGATAAGAAGTAAAAGAGCTTCAATACTTCAAAGTCAAACTTACATACTGGAGTTTCAGATCTTTGGAGTATGTGGAATAGTTCTTAAAACCATTCGAGCTCAAGCTTGACGGAGTCATGGCGGTGGCAAAGGGCGGTAGAGCTCTTTCTTGCAAGTAGAGAGTGTGAAAATAAGTGATCATTAGGGTTTGACCTTGTTTTGATCAAACCCTAATTCAATCCTATTATCATCCAGAATGTTCAATCAAGGCACATGGAGAATATCAAATGGAGGTCAAAATTATAACTTATTCCTTATGCCTTTGTTAAAATATGAGTTTAAAGCTTATGAGGGGGGCTGAATTTTCTTTCCTAGGTCAAGGGTCAAGTCTTTAAGACTTTTCCTTTCCTTAGTATTTTTTTGGAAGGGCTCGAATATAGAACAATAGGGGTGTAATGATGAATAGTTGATGACCTATAATGTTTTAATCAAATTATCTTTTTTAGGGTTTTTTTTTTAATTGATTTTAAAAGAAATCAATGAGGGATTTTAGCAAGGTGATGAAGGGATAATTGATATGATTAATCTCTTTATGATTTTTGAGGAAAATCAAAACATTGTAATGGAGGAATAAGGAGATTTTTATTTTTGCAAAAGATTTTCAATCTTTAAGTTGCAAAAAATAGACAAATTGTAAAAATCTGCATCTTGTAAAGCAGAAGCATAAAAGCGATATTCTATAAATTGCTTTATGTTTTCATGCTATTTTTAGCAGATCTTTTATTGACTTTTCCTCTTGGTCGGATTCCTGACTTATCTTGGAGAGATAAGGTGTTTTTTGAACTTTTAAAGCAATATTAGCCTATTTTTAGAGGCTTGACAGTGTAATCATAAAAGCATTGTGCTTTTTTTTGCTTTTAAGCAGTTTTTGACTTTGTTTGAAGCCTTTTCCTTGAACTTTTTTCTGAGCTCGGATTAGGGTTTCCTTGAGAGTTCTTTTGATGGACTTAGTTTTTTCAACTCTCCATTCTCAGCAGTACAGATTAGAGTTTCTTGCTCATACCCTTTTTGAGCTTGTAAACCATTTTGGTACTCTGTTTCAGATTCAGGCAAAGACTCTCATCTTTTAATAGAACAACATATTTCTCCTTATCTTTTGTCTCAGATTTTGTAATGGCAATTTGATGTAATTGTGTTTCCAAATCAGAATCCTTTTATGTCTTGCTATTGTAAGGTTGTGTTTCAGAATTACATGTTTCAGGTTGTATGTTGTGTTTGTTTTCTAGATCTTCATACAAATCACTGATGAGATATGTGTCAATAAGATTGTGAGAATTATTGTAATAAGAAGCTATTATGAGTGGTTAAGTCTAGGTTTTCATAAATTTGATGAATCTTCTATTAGGTTCAGGTTTATTTCCAGTTCATCTTTTATCCCTTTTCCCTTGGAGTCTTAGAATAAAATTTATCATTCAGAGAACTAGCTCACTCTGGAGATTCCTCTTTCTGCATATCACCCACATCTAAAAGAGGTTTCCATGTTTCAATAGTTTGCTAAATACTGCATTCAGCAGGGTGCAAAACTATTGATAAAAGTTTTTGGCATGCCTGGTGGGACAACTAAAAGTAACTTTCAGAGAATATTTAACTTTTTAGTTTTTTGTTTGGTGTATGCAGCAGATTTTTTCTAGCCTTCTAGAGGTTATCAATATACCTGGCAACTCTGGTTCTATTTTCTGCATGCTAGTACAACCCGCATATGAGAAATATTCAAACAAGATCAAGTTCAAAACCTTTCAAGTATCAGGAGTTGTCCCCATGATGAAGAAGAGGCAAGACAACAAGAAGGATTTTTGAAGCCCCTGTAAGATCAAAGTCAACACCTCTTGTTCTCGGTGCTCTAGTTCTATCACCTGGTGTACCAGTACCGATCTCACAAGTACCATCAATGGTAGCACCACTGAGGCAGTATCCATTCGAACCCTTTAATGGAGGGAGTCCATTAGATATTGCCCAACATGATGAGATTCCAGTTGTAGCCCTTTGAGGATTACCATATTTCACCGGAGAAGACTATACCACACCAGTTGAACACATCTGTGATGTAGCCACGTTATGTTCAGTACATAATATTACTCAAGAGAATGTTGCTCTACGGTTGTTAGCTATGTCACTTAAAGGCAAAGCACTGCAATGGTTCAGAGGTCTCACTGCAAACTCGATCAGAACATGGGATGCTCTAGGTAATGGCCTATACCAGCACTTTGCAGATAAATCTGACAATTTATCTTTGTTAGAGCAGTCGAGTACCATTCAAAGGGCATTGCACGAACACTTGGCAGATTTCAACTATAGATTTCAGAGGACTTGGGACAGAATCCTGGCAGCGGTAAAACCCTTACTGACACATGCATTTATGTTTTATTTAAAAGCTTTGAATAACAAGATTTATGTCATGACTCAGTCTATGGGAGATTTAATGCTTCCAAATGCTTATAATATTGCTATTAATGCTAAAATTTCCTTATTCAAGCTGGAGACATAGATCCTAGGCCCCCCATGCCCTTGTTTCTAGAAACACAGTTGCCTATTCTTGCTGCTATACCTCCCTTGGCTGTTGTCCCACCAGTTCCAGCCATAGGATATAATAATACAATCCAAGAATTTGCTACCCTGACCTCAAATCTAGAGATGCAAGAGATTAAGAGCATATTAAAGAATTTTGGGAATGACCTTGTGACTATTAAGAAGCACGTCAGCCAAAAACATAAGCCTTATCAAGCCCCTTATCAACAAAACTAGCAAAATAGGCCTGCTTTCCAAGGTGATTATCAAGCCCAAAGAAGGAATTTTAACCCTTGGCCATTCCAGCCATACAATCTGAACACGGCCAGCACGTCAAAAGAACTCGTGCTGCAAAACAATGTCATTCAAGATTGTGATTGGTGTTACCCGTGCAACCAGCCCCATAACCAATCGGTGTGCGCTAATGGAATGAGAAACCAGGCTTTAATGGTGCAAAATGTATATGCTATTTCAAAAAATACTGCAGATCAAAATCAAGAACAACAAGATAATGTAGAAGTCACCTTGCTGAACTAGTAGAGCTCCAAATTCTATGGCGTGAATGGCCAAGATCAACAAAATTCCCCTATTTTAGCCAATACTAGATCTAAAAAATGAGCTATGGATCTAGGACAGCAAGTTGAAACTTCGCAGCAGTAACCACCAATCAGTAAGCAGCCTGTTTTAATAGAAATTAATGCTGCTATGCAGCCCAAGATGCAAATTCTGCAAAGAGGGTAGGAAATACCTAACAAGGAGTTGTCAAAAACACATTCTCAGCCTGCGCAGAAGCAAAATGAAGCTGTTGTTACAAAAAACTAGTAGAAGGTAAATTTTTCATCCTTCAATATCATTGACCATCTCAAGAAAACTACTGTCAATATGTTGATATTAGACGCTCTACAGCTTCCAGGGCAAAAAAGTTTGTTGCAGAATGCATTAGCTGAGTTGTCTATTTCTGACAACACCAATCAAGGAGTTGTGAAGGTTGTGTTGGCTAATGACTTGGAGGAGAAAGGTATACAAAGAGCAAAAGAGGTAAAGCCCCCTCCGTTTTACTTAAGTTTGATCATAGGTGATAAAATTGTGCATAATTGTATGGTCGACTCTGGTGCCAGTAGTTTAGTCATGCCTAAGAGTTTAGCTGACAAATTAGGTCTTGTTTATGAGCCTAACCCTTAGAAAGACATAGTGCAGTTAGATGGGTGTGCTATTAAGACTGTTAGTATAATAAAAAATTTAGCCCTTACCTTGCACGCATCCCCAAGTTTTTCTATTCATTAGGATATTCATGTCATAGACTTACCGCCGCACTTTGCCATTTTCCTGTCAAGGGATTTTATAGCCAAGTTGTGTGGGTTTTTGTCTTCCAATTGGTCTCATCTATTTTTTAGAATAAGGTACGGTACGAAAGTGACCATTAAGTCCGAGCCTCTCGCCAAAGACCATATCAAACCATACTCCCCAAGCCCTATAAAAACTAACCTCTATGCCACCTCTGTAATGGAGGAGCAAACCATGACCTCAGACTGTAGTACCCAGGGAGACTACATCAACCTCGATGAATGGGCAGCCAAAGATCACGAGCTTGATCCATTCCAAAACACAGATGAGGTAGGTTTGGGAGTTTATATGATTTGCGAGTCTGATTTCGACATGCCTAATCTTTGCAAAGAGGATGAATTGTCTACGGGAAAAGATAATGAGTTGTGGAAACTTTATTTCGATGGTTCGAGGAGTAGTGTTGATGCCGGAGGTGGAGCTGTGTTGATATCGCCCAAAGGAGATAAGTATTATTCAGCTTGCAGATTCGCTTTCAGTTGTTCAAATAATACAGCTAAGTATGAAGCATTGGTACATGGCCTTGAGTGGGCCCGCAAATGAGGTATTAAATTCTTGCAAGTTTATGGTGATTTAAAGTTGATTGTGAATCAGGTCAAAAATTTAAATGCTACAAAAAATGATTTACTTAAGAAATATAAGCATCGTGTATGGGATTTAATGGAAGATTTTAATGCTTTTAATATCATGGTGATTCCTCATAATCAAAATAAGCATGCTGACAGGCTTGCTGCCATAGGAGCCCAATTTGACATTCCCAAAGAGATTCATAAAGTAGAAGCACGTTAGTACGTGAAGATAGTGGACAGACCGTCTGTACCTGACAATAACATGAGCTGGCAGGTTTTTGACTGCGATGAACAAATTGTGAATTTTCTGATTGTTGAAGCTGAGTTCGCAGATGGAAATCAACAAAAATGGTAGCAGCAGTATGAGGATCAGATTACGCAATTAAAGACCAATAAGCTACCAAAAGGATTGGTGACCTTAGAATCTGTGTTTAACTCAAATGATCAAGTACGAAAAGACAAGTGCAGTTTGACTATCAAGGAGGAGCACTATGCAGCTATTGAAATTTTCAAAGGTAAGCTTCTGAAGCTGGGAAAGTTATGCAGTCAAGAGGAACAACAAGCTTTCATCCTATTATGTTAAAAATTTAGTAATGTTTTTGCTTGGGAATACAAAGATTTAAGAGGTTTTAACCCTGATTTAGCACAACATACCATTGAGCTTGAGCCCAATGCAAAACCAGTAAGGTAGAAGCAAAGACCACTTAATCCCAAGTTGGAGCACCTTATGAAGGCTGAACTGAATAAACTAGTGGAAAGCAGTATTATTTTCCCTATCAAGCACACATCTTGGGTGTCAAATTTAGTGCCAGTCAGGAAAAGGAGTGGAGAAATCAGACTTTGCGTCGATTTCTGAGATCTTAATAGAGCATCTTTGAAAGACCATTACCCACTCCCTTCTATGGAGCAAATTTTATAGTTTTTTAGATGGCTACTCAGGTTATAACCAGATTCTAGTTAAGCAAGAGGATCAGTTCAAAATAGCGTTTACAACCAAGTGGGGCACGATGGCCTACAAGAAGATGCCTTTTAGCTTATCGAACGCTGGAGAAACGTTCCAACGTGCTATGGATATGGCCTTTCACGGCCTTATGAACAAATTTGTTCTGGTATATTTAGATGATATTATGGTTTTTTCCATAAATGCTAATGAACACTTAGATCACTTGGAACAGATTTTTTAGAGGTGTAGAGAGTTCAAAGTGTCTCTCAATCCGAAGAAGTGTATCTTTTCGATGCATGAGGGAAAATTGCTAGGACACATTGTCTCAAAGCAAAGTATTTCAATTGATCCTGAAAGAGTTTATGCAATTCTTGAATTTCCATTACCAGCTCATAAGAAAGGCTTGCAAAGCTTTCTTGGGAGAATAAATTTCATGTGGAGGTTCATACCAAATATCGCAGCCTTGCTACAACCTCTCACTTCTATGCTGAAGAAGAATATGCCATTCAGTTGGACCAAGGAAGGTAAAAGGAGCTTCGAGCAGATCAAAGAGGTGCTTACAACCGCTCCTACTCTTATTAATCCAAACTTTGACAAAGATTTCATTCTGTATGCTTTTGGAGGAGTTGATACAGTTTCAACTATGTTATGCTAGCAAAATGATGAAGGCTTGGAGTAGCCTATAGCATTTTTTATTCAAGTGTTGCATGACTATGAGGTAAAGTATTCTTTTGTTGAGAAACATGTCTTCACTGTTGTAAGAAGCTTGAAGAAATTTAGACACATGCTGTCCAACAACAAAGTTCATTTGTTGGTAGCGCATTCGACTGTTAAAGATTTTCTACTTAACAAGGATATTAATGATAAGCATGCTGGTTGGATCACTAAAGTGATGGAGTTCGATGTTGACATTAAAGTAACCACGCTTGTTAGAGGCAAAGGTTTGTGTGAGAAGATTGTTGGAAGTGAAAACAACAGCTTAATAGAGGCTGCGAATGTAGAAACAGTGCTAAATATTGATGTTCCGGGTACTGCTCAAGCACCCCCTACTACATGGTTGCAACAGATGATACATTATCTGCAAACTGGTGAATGCCCTGAAGGTTTGGACAGAGCTAAAAGAAGGTACTATAGATAATTACAAGACATCCGTTATGCAGTTATCGATGGTGTTCTTTATAGGAGGGATTTCCAATGTGTCTTATTATGTTGCATTCAGCCTGATCAAGTGGACAAGCTGCTGACAGAGTTTCATGATGGACCTTCGGGAGGTCATTTTGCTACAAGAGCTATAGCTTTGAAGATTATGAGAGCTGGTTATTACTAGCCAGATTTGTTTAAGGATGCTATTGCATGGGTCAGAAAGTGTGAGAAATGTGCATTATTTTTTGGTAAATAGAGGCTTTCACCGCTGCCCCTACATCCGATTCAGGTAGGATAGCCCTTTGGTAAGTGGGGCTTGGATTTTATCAGCCCTATAAACTCACCTTCAAGTGAAGGTCATAAGTGGATTCTTATTGCCACTGATTATTTTACAAAGTGGACTGAAGCTGTTGCTTTAAAGGAAGCAAACGAGACTTCAGTGCTGAATTTTTATCAAGATCTCATATCAAGATTTGGTGTTCCAGATTCAATCATTTCAGATAATGGCCTATCTTTCATCAAATTGAAGATTTCAGATTGGTCCATTAGGAATAACATCTATCTGAACACGTCATCAAATTATTACCCACAGGGAAATGGTCAAGCAAAATCCACAAATAAGAATTTGATTTGGATAATCAAGAAGACTGTTGAAGAATAACCAAAGAACGTGGCATGAAAAGTTGAAGCTAGCCCTTTGGGCTGACAAAATAACTCCTAAAAGAGCCACTGGTTGTTCACCTTTTGTTTTGACTTATGGCAGAGAGGCTAGGTTGCTTATTTCAATTGAATTGCCAACATTAAGTTATGTTAAAGAGCTAGAGTTACTGACTGAACAACCTCTTGAAGTGATGCTTGCACAACTGGTTGAGCTAGAAGAAACCAGAAAGGAAGATCTGAGACAACTGGAAATACATCAAGCGCAAATGAAGAATTCTTTTGACAAGAGGGCGAAGCCTCGTGATTTCATTATTGGAGATCTAGTTTTCAAGTGGAATGAATTTAAAAGCAGACTTGGATGACATTCCAAGTTTGATGCAATATGGGATGGGCCTTATGTAATTACAGAATGCATGGAGCACAATGCATTCCAACTTTTGAAGATGACTGGTGAGGTGTTGTCTATCCCTGTGAATGGGATCCACCTCAAGCACTACCTTTGAGATAGGTTATCTCACTGTTAGGTAGAGTAGTTTGCAAATAAGTGTGTTTCACACATTTCATTTCAATAGTTTTCTTTCTCTAAGCATTGTTGCACATTGTTTTGTTGGCCACTAGGGCCTATTAGTTTCCTTTCAGTTTTGTTTCATTTTCTTGCTGCTGTTTGGAGTGTTGCTGTTCATTTTTTGAGTTCACAAGAAAGGGCTGAATTGACTCTGTGCCCAATGAATTGTTTTAAAGGCCATTGATCTATGCTTAGTAGGCAAGCATATAGCGGAAATCTCCAAAATGTTACATATTTTATGCCTCAGCTCAAATGGAGGAGCTGGTTGATTGTTATTCAACTTTAAGTGGAATTGCAGATTGAATTTTAAATGCTATTTTGCATTACTTTTTACATCAAAAAATAGTTATGCATTTTAGAGAAGAGTAGAGTTTCAGAGTGCCATTCAAATGTTGTAGATTTAAAAGAAATACAAAATTGAGTACATGGGAAAAATATCATCTCAGATGCTTTTATTCATTTCGAAAAGAACTCATATTTTTACAAGGCTTCATTTGATTTCACAATCAAAATAGTATTACAACATTGCATGAAATGCATTTTCTTTTCAACTGAAAAGCATAATTGAAATCAAAGATCCACACAAGCCATGGATATAACTATAACTGTGACAACACATTTCTAACAGCACATTGCACTACTAAAGATGTGCAAGGAAAACACATAAGCAAGAACATAATCATCATTGCTTGATTATTGATGCTTGATGTTGAATGGTGCACCTCATCATCTCGAGCTTCATCGACCTGTAAGAGGAAAAGAGGGGTGTCAGTGGCTCTGACTATGATGTAACTCATATGATGCACCTACAATAGTACAACATACTATTAGCAATGCATTGAAACAATTAGATCCTATCAAGTGCAGTATGGAAGAAGTGAGTTGAAGGAGAGATAGCAATATCATGATCAACATGTTCTATTTTTTATGCTAATGTTTTTTGCTTCCTTGTGTAGGTATAGGTAAAGTCATGAAGCTGAACATTATTTGAAGACCAAGAATGTGGAGTAAAACAGGCTCCCACAAGGGTAGAGCTCGGCATGCTTCCCTATTTATTAAATGGGCTGATTTTAAAAGATACTTCATCATATACATCAAATGAGATGAGAACAACTGAAAGAATAAAATAGAAAACCCATTAAGTGACGAAACCAATTGTGCATTCATAACGATCAGGGTTGCTTTCTGAAGGCTATAGGTGAGCAATGAGTTTAGTTCACTTAATAAATTTAACTGAGTACACTTACATCAGAAATTGCTGAATTACTTCATTTTCTATGCTGATTGTAATCATATGTCATGTGAGTTTCAATTCATCAATTCTTTCTCAGATAGTGAACAGGCATACATTATTCCTTAATGTTTTGTTTTAATTTTCATCATGAGGAAGAACATTTTTAAGAATAGTTTGTACAGTGAAATATAAAAATGCATGAAGAGTACCATGTTGCTCAAGAATTCAAAACACAGACAGTGCATTTGAGTGATGAATGGATTTCTAGTTCTAGGTTGACTGGGTAAGTAAACACAACATTATGAATATCAAGCAAGTGATCATTCCAAAATGTTAATGTGAGAGTAAGCTTTGTTCTTCCAGAATGAATTCTGAGTGGTCAGTTATGCATCTGGACTAGTGAATAAGGTGCAGTCCATTATGACTCAATGTTTCAGCTAAGCCCTACATGGGTGCCAAAAGAGGAAAAGCAGGAGTTCACTCTAGATAAATTGTGATTTGAGATCTTAACTATGTCAATTTTTGTCTCATGGGAGGCAGCTTGATATAGTAACGAGCATTAGTAATAGAATACCTAAATATGGAGTACTAGTTATTAGAGGCTACAACAAGGATAGTTTTGTGACAAGAGGTCAGATTTTTTATCAAAGGGAAAAGCAATCATGAGTCAAATTCAAATTTTATACAATTATTGAGGTGAGCTACCAGAAATGCCAAAGCAGAATGCCGAGTAATATGAGTCAAATGAATATGAACAAGCACACAGAATCTTGTTGTTCCCATCATGCTCTTTTTATATTTTTGAAGGCATATTAAAGCAAACAACAACAATGCAATAAGTTGTTTTCTTTTGAGACATAAAAAATGCTAAGGAGGTTAAAAGTAAAGATAAATATTCAAGGCATCCTTTTGTTACAAAAGTGAAAGATAAAGATCACTAGTTATTTGAGTCGAATCCTAATATTAAATACAACAAATAAGCAATATTTTCATCATTTCCAGATTATTCAGTTGAGATCTTGTTAGAGCAGCAGGATACAGTTGAAATCCTAAGAGTAAATGCAAGCAAATATCCATTTTTATCACCATTTTAAGCAAATATGGGAGGTTGAGTTCTGTTAGAAAATAAGAGTGTATGCTTTTGGCTTTAAAAATTTTCAATACTCATGATATTGTTTTGTTCCAGAAGTTGAAAATAGGCCACTATTTTTTGTTTAGCTCGAGTCACATGAGGGTTTGCTTTCGAAAATACAAAAATGCAAAATGGTGTGAACCCATATAGGTTTTATATTAAGCAACATCATAACTACAAAATATGCAGATTTCGGTGCTGTTTCAAGATTCAGAGAAGGAGAAATACAATTTTGTTTAATAATCCTAAAGACCCACTTTCAGTTTAGTATCAAAATACAGAAAATGCAGTTTCCCTTAGAAATTTTGAGTACCCATTTTCAGGGTTAGCTTTAGAATACAGATAAATCAATTACAAAGAAAACCCTTGTGAAATCTAGAATAAAATAGCAAGAATATTAAGCAAATGTAAATTCTCTGAGTTGTGTCAAAATAAAGAGGAAGAGATGTAATTTTATTCAACTTTCTTCGATACCCATATGCAGAAATATTATCAAATTGACATAATGGTCGATTTTATGTTCTGGGTTGAACCCAAAAGTCAAGAAATTATTTCCTACAATGCACATTTTCCACGGCCTGAATATGGCAAGTATTTATTAGCAAAGATTTTAAAAGTCTCTAGAGAGCAGAATGTTTGACAAGAAAAATTACCAGTTTTTATTTCTGATGGAGTATTCAAGCCGCGGCCAGAACTTCCAGAATGCTTCCAAATGCCAAGGGTTCGATCTCGTAAGAACAACCAAGCTCTCATGGTGATAATAACAGAAATAGCAATGGTTGATGTAGCCACAAAAAATGCAGAATAAAGACATTAGAATGTGTATAGCTGTGGCCTCAAGGCCAAAAAAATTAAAATATGGAGCCATAAAAGCTGTGGAACAATGAGCAGGTAGTTCACCTTTGTGACAGTGGAGAAAAGTGACAATGTAGGATGAGCTCTCTCATAGAACTTTCAAGAGGAATTTGAGCTCATATCGGCCAAGGTAAGTAAATCAAAGCACATAAAGAGAAAATTAGAGAGTAAGTTCATACAGTCCGCAGCCTTAGGGCCTTTTAGCATTCGATAAGAAGTAAAAGAGCTTCAATACTTCAAAGTAAGATTTACCCACTGGAGTGTCAGATCTCTAGAGTACGTGGAATAGTTCTTCCAACCATTCAAGCTTGATCTTGACAGAGTCATGGTGGTGGAAAAGAGTGGCAGAGCTCTTTCTTGTGAGTAGAGAGTGTGAAAATAAGTGATCATTAGGGTTTGACCTTGTTTTGATCGAACCCTAATTCAGTCCTATCATCATCCAGAATGTTCAATCAAGGCACGTGGAGAATATCAAATGGAGGTCAAAATTATAACTTATTCCTTATGCCTTTGTTAAAATATGAGTTTAAAGCTTATGAGGGGGGCCAAATTTTGTTCCCTAGGTCAAGGGTCAAGTCTTTAAGACTTTTCCTTTCCTTAGTATTTTTTTGGAAGGGCTCGAATATAGAACAATAGGGGTGGAATGATGAATAGTTGATGACCTATAATGTTTTAATCAAATTATTTATTTTAGGGTTTATTTTTTTTAATTGATTTTAAATGAAATCAATGAGGGATTTTAGCAAGGTGATGAAGGGATAATTGATATGATTAATGTCTTTATGATTTTTGAGGAAAATCAAAACATTGTAATGGAGAAATAAGGAGAATTTTCTTTTTGCAAAATATTTTCAATCTTTAAGTTGTAAAAAATAGACAAATTGTAAAAATCTGCATCTTGTAAAGCAAAAGCATAAAAGCGATATTCTATAAATTGCTTTATGTTTTCTTGCTATTTTTAGTAGATCTTTTATTGACTTTTCTTCTTGGTCGGATTCCTGACTTATCTTGGAGAGATAAGGTGTTTTTTGAACTTTTAAAGCAAGATTAGCCTATTTTTAGAGGCTTGACAGTGTAATCATAAAAGCATCGTGCTTTTTTCTACTTTTAAGTAGTTTTTGAGTTTGTTTGAAGCCTTTTTCCTTGAGCTTTTTTCTGAGCTCGGATTAGGGATTCCTTGAGAGTTCTTTTGATGGACTTAGTTTTTTCAACTCTCCATTCTTAGCAGTACAGATCAGAGTTTCTTGCTCATACCCTTTTTGAGCTTGTAAACCATTTTGGTACTCAGTTTCAGATTCAGGCAAAGACTCTTTCAGCTTTTAATAGAACAACAAATTTCTCCTTCTTATCTTTTGTCTCAGATTTTGTAATGGCAATTTGATGTAATTGTGTTTCCAAATCAGAATCCTTTTGTCTTGTTGTTATAAGGTTGTGTTTCAGAATTACATGTTTCAAGTTGTATGTTGTGTTTGTTTTCCAGATCTTCATACAAATTACTGATGAGATATGTGTCAATAAAATTGTGAGAATTATTGTAATAAGAAGTTGTTATGAGTAGGTAAGTCTAGGTTTTCATAAATTTGATGAATCATCTATTAGGTTTAGGTTTATTTCTAGTTCATCTTTTATCCCTTTTCCCTTGGAGTCTTAGAATAAAATTTATCATTCGGAGAACTAGCTCACTCTGGAGATTCCTCTTTCTGCAAATCACCCAAATCTGAAAGAGGTTTCCATGTTTCACTAGTTTGCTGAATACTACATTTAATAGCATGCAAAACTATTGATAACATGTTTCTCTATCCCTACATCTTCTAAAGACCCTATTTTGAACACTCTTCTTCAAAATATGGGTAAGATACAGAGCCACTTAGTGATTCTCTCCCAAGCCTTTGCCCAACCTATCTTTCAAACCTTCTTCCGGCATAGCCCATTTTCGATTATGATCCTAAACACTCCCTTCCTTTAGGGAATGGAGATTCATAAATTTGAGAAATATGACAGCAATGGGGATCCACAAACACGTGTCTTCCTTTAACGCCTTGTGCACATATTTCTTCCATCATGATGCATTGATGGCCAAACTATTCCCTCGATCTCTCAAGGATATGACACTCAAGTGGTATTGTTCCTTTCTTGATAATTTGATTTTCTCATTTGACCAACTTGTAAAATAATTTCTATGACAATTTCAAGCTAACATTAGGCCAAAGATGAAATTTTTCAGATCTCGTCTAATGCAAACAAGGTGATAACAAAAAGATTACTGATTTTATAACATGATATCAAACAATTTTCTCACAAATCTCATATCTTCTACCCAATTATGACGTGCAAAAGGTATTCATAGGGAACTTGCAAAGGCCTTTGCAAGAGAATTTTTCCCTCATGAAATACCCTTCTTTCGTGCATTTGTGTTTAGCCCTATAGGAGTATTAGAAAATGGTAGTTCAATTCAGGGGATCCTCCTCATGCTCCTGTTCTAAAGGAAAGTCCATCATATTTATCTATGGGAAAGGAAAAGTTGTTGCGAATGTAGTAGCCGATGTAGATGACAATGGCTTCAGGCGCAACCAAAATTTCACAAATTTATTAGAATCTTATTTTCCATCTTGGAAAAGTTGAAGGATAAGATCATAACCTTGCCAAAACCTAAACCTCTTAAGGAACCTTACCCTAATTGGTATGATGCAAGTACCATCAAGTTAATAGATATTATATTGAACTTTTTATGAACATACATCATGAGATACAGGACCACATAAAGGATGGTACTATTCGTCTTGATGGAAGAAAACAAAATGCAAAAAAATCAGTGGCAAAAGTGAATAGTGAACTATAGATATACACATACCCATTTCTATCATATTCTTCTAACATGATTTTTGATCCCATTGATTCTCTCACTCAGACCAAGGCCTATGTTAACATGGTCATGGTTACTTTTATTGCACAACCTGTGCCTGGTTCCTCGAAAATGACATTCACATCGTAGGACTTGCCTTAAACAACAAGGCCTCTCCCCTCTAGATTCCTGCTCACCCCAATGGTAGCATTATGATATGAGTCTTAGTAGACTCCATGAGTCAAGTGAATGTTATCACAAAAGATATGTTGTGGATTAACTCATTACATAGAAAAGAATATGAAGAAACAAAATCCACCATCCATACACACGATGGTCTTTTTCTGAAACTTTATGGCTCGATAACTTTGTCCATCCTAGTTGGACCTAGGGATATTGACATAGTTTTTGATGTCATTCTAGAGTCAGATCTATTCAAAATGAATCTAGGCATACCTTGGCTAGCTTCCATGAATATAATTTCCTACGTTATTCATAAATGTTTAAAATTATCTCATGAAGGTGTCATACATGTAGTGCATGACATTGGACATTAGCCTTTGGTGTCCTGTGGGGATATTCATTAGCCCATTTTTGGCCCACCCCAGTTGGTGCACTTCCTCCAAGAATAGTCCTACTCTACAAAAATACGTAAAGTACAAGACCAGGGGAAAATGACAACCAAAATTGGCTCTTCTTGTATGCAACAATTGACTGCCTCCTCTTCCCTAAAAGGAAAGGAGAAGCTTTCCTCCTCTCAGGATGACTCATTCACTCCCCTTTCTTGGGAAGAGTATTGGATGAGTATGCCTGGGTTTTACCCATTGAGTCTAATGATACCTCTTTGGCGTAGGCCCAAGATCAGGATATCAGATCTCCCTAATGAACCTCTTGGGCCTTGGTATTATTTGTACAACAAAAAGAAAGGTTCCTAAAGGGAATTTTATTTGCAGCCTCCAATTGCTCCTACTCCTAAAGAAGCAAGTGGGAAGAGGCTCGCTATCGAGGTGCTTGAACTGACTCCCCCTATTTTTTCTCAACCTCCTCCTCCTACTCTCATTTAGGAGTTTTCTCCTCTGCTAGAAATGGCTATAGTGGACATTCCCATGGCTGAGCAAGAGCCTTCTATTCCTTCACAACCTTTGGCTTCTAATTCTAAGAGTCGCAGAAACCACTTTGCATGTGAGTGGAAGCACCGGTAAAAGGATCTCATGGCTAAGCAACCCACCTTAATGAGGATGGAAGAGGAGATGACTGCCCCTGTATTAGGGCCTCCTACCACATCCTCCTCTCTCCTCCCCTTTGCTTCTATTCAAACTAGCTTTGTATCACTTTTGGCTTTCGGTGCAAGTGAAAATGTGCTTGACCCTAAAAAGGTGTAGGTTTTCATCGCTCATTTAGTGGAGTCACCTTTTCTGATGTCCCTCCCAAATGTTCCACCTTTCTTGAAACTCATAGATATGACTAACACCTCATTCATATCTACTACCGTTCTCTCCTCCTCCTCTTCCTCCACACTTCTTTCCTCATCTATGGAGATTTCACATCCCCTAATGGAGTAGAAGGTAGAGAGTGGTCCTTCCAACAATGAAGGACATAAGAGGATCCCTCCTTCTCCAAAAGGTGGTCCCATGATAACTTGTTCTATTCTAGTGAAGGAACTAGTCCTGGTTTCTCCCAAGTTTTTCACTGCTCTCGAATCACTCAACAAGCCTAGTGGTGAATCTCGGGCACAACCTTCTCTATCCGCTGAGGTAAAACATAACACTCCTGTTAAGTGTGTGTTTAACTCTTTGGATGAGGTTCTAGCCTTGTTAGCGATCTTCACAAAATAACTGACCTTAGCTCCACAAGAGCTTGGTGTAGAGGACCTTGTGGGCCCTATTCCTTAGGCCTTATTGCAAGAGGGTTGAAAGCTCCACCTCTTAACATTCCACCACTACAGGATCATCCTCCTTCTCCCTATGATGATCTAGAGTGGGAAGCAAGAAACCTCTTGGTTGATCAGTATTAGGGGGAAGCCTCTTCTTTAACTTTAGATTAGATGTGTGTGTGTGTGTGTTGTGATGTGATCCCCCCATGATCATGCTATGTGTTCCTGGATGACCCTAGTCACCCCTGTTAGTACTTTGAGACAGGAATGGTTTTTGTGTTGTAAACCTTCCTCTCTTTGTATCATCATTCTTCCCTATTTGTGATTGGATTTTGATAAATTGGGGATGATGCAAAGTGTTGGGTGAATTTAGGCTTCCCTTCCATGTTGACCCAATATTTTAGTTTTACCTTGTCTTCTTGTGCATTCTTCACATGGTTTGATATAGTAGGGGGTTGATGAAAGTTTATTTTATATACTATATATATATATATGAGTAGTTCTAACCTTGAAATATTAGGCTACCCCTGTGCCCTTTGTTCATGTTTTTATTTTTATTTTATCTTTCTCTCTTCTTTGCTTGAGTTGTCCCTCTTATGTGTGACAACTCTACTTCTTCAACATTTTGATTTTCTAAAAATACATTCATTGCCAACAAATATTTTCTTGAGAATATTCACAAATTTATTTTCAATAATTTCATTCTCAACTTGAAACCCTAATGGAACATGTTTCCTTCATCATGGGTTCATAAAGAAAGAATTGGAGAACCTTCCTCTGAATTGGGAACAACTTTGACCTTCACCTCACATGGGGGCATATTCTTCCTTTCAAATTCCTTGATGAAGTGAACATCTTTCAAAAGGATTCCTTGATGATGAATCAATTTAAGAAAGAAAACACCTTCTTTTGAACAATTCATCCCTTGAGTGGACCCATTTCTTCACACAAGGGTTCCTAAGGTAGCCTTTTGAAACTCTTCCAACTTGTTGACAGTCTGTGTGACTGTCCACCTACTTGCCTATGTGGTTGCTTTATGACATGTTCTATCTGCAGGTAAACATGTCGCTTTACTGGTACGCTTGTGAAGCCACTTTTTAACTCTATGGAGTCTACTATTTTAGGTATCCTCCACATGAGAGATCTTGTGGGACACCTTCCTTGCAAGTTTTTGAGCATGTAGGAAACTTCCTTTGAGCTTCCTCCATGTGAGAGATCTCGGGGGATGCTCCCCTATAGGTCTACGGGTCTGTAGGGCACTTTTTTCTTGGGTTTCCTTCATGTGAGAAATCTTGAAGGACACTTTCCTTATAGGTTTGAGAGTCTATAAGGAGCTTTCTCAGCTTCTTCGATATGAGAGATCCTGGGGGATGCCTCCCTTCAGGTTTGTGGGTCTGTAGGGCACTTTTCTTTGGGTTTCCTTTAGGTGAGCTCGATCTTGGAGGATACCTTCCTTATAGGTTTCTAGTTTTGTAAGGCGCTTTCTCGACTTCTTCCATGTGAGATATCCTAGGGGACACCTCCTTGCAGGTCTATGGGTTTGTAAGGTTCTTTTTTGGGTTTGCTTCATGCGAGAGATCTTTAAGGATACCTTCCTTGTAGGTCTATGGGCCTGTGAGGTGCTTACTTCTTGGGGCTTCCTTCATGTGAGAGATCTTGGGGGTTGCCTCCTTATAGGTCTATGATCATGTAAGTCACTTTCATTCTTCAACTTCATAGTTCTACAGGCTATGAAGTCCTTTGCTTGTCTTGCACTCTCGAGTTCGCTAGATCATAGTTTTCTTCCTCGACGGTTCATGTATACATTTATAACTCTACTAATTCTCTGATCTACTTTACTGAAGCACTCATTAGTATTCATGCTCACTAAAGTGGGGGAAAAATGTATAGGAGTGAATTTTCACCCCTTATGCAAATTCCCCTTTTACCCTTCCTCACTTTAGAAAACCAAATTCGAAGGATAAATTCCACATAAGCTCATTTCCTTCATTTCACTTGGCATCCATTTTATGTTTCAGTAGAGGAATAACTATCAGGGACACCCATGTAGCATGAAAAAATCTATGTGGTGTGCTTACATCCTTAGCAAATTCCTACGTCTAAAGTCTGCAAAGGCATTACAATTCCCATTGGGGTCAATTTGTAATACACCTCTTTGACCAACTAACTCGAATATGGTCATTTTTCTCATTCTACCTTCAAATTCCATCCTTCTTCAAAACCTTCTAATCATTCATTTCATCTCTTGAATCCATTCTCTAAGCATTCTACACAACTTTTCTTGCATCCACCACTCTCAAGAAGCACTTTGCACTCCATAGAGAAAGTGTGGAACAAATGCCATTGAAACAGGGGCTTGAGTTCTCTCATTTTATCCTCCATTAGCTGGTGAGATCTTGGTGGAGGTGGTAAGCTTTATACTCCTCTCCTCTATGATTTGGTTGAGTAGCATAATACTATTTGTAGTGTTTTTGTGTTCTCTACTTCATTTCCTTCTTTATCATATATTTCTCCATTTTTGCAAACTTGGCTATCCATGGAGGTGGAAACACCAAAATGGGGGCTTGACTAAGGTAGGTACCTATATAGCCACCTAACAATTTTCCTCTTTATTGTGTGTAGGTGAAGTGCTTCTTGGAGCTAGCTGGAGAACAGGCTCTTTTGTGAGATCATTCTTGTCACCCTAGCTTTAATCTACTTATTTTATCATATTCATCTATATATTTCTTACTTCATAGTGTTATTTGGCTCTCTTAAAAACCATTAGCTAGGCCATTAGTTTATTTTCTAATGGTTCACATTTCCTTTTTTCCCTCTGGTCATGTGAATGCCATCGCACCTGAGAGACACCAGTGAATCATGCTTTCATCTCAGAGTTGCACTTTCATCCTTAGGAAGAGAGCTACCTAAGGCATAGTTTTGAACCCAAAAATTTTCTCGCCTAGCCCCATTTTGAGTTTGGGGTCTGTAGAGTGATCGAAGGATCTCATAGTCATCATCATTCTCATCCCTCATTTCAAAACACTCCTTTAAGCTGAGGTAAGATAGGCCAGCCTTCCACTCTTGGTTCTCTATGACTTGGGGCCTTGAATGTGGTTGGTCCCTCTCTTACAGTTTCCTAAGTGATCCCATCCTCTATGATCATTCTATTTTTAGCCTAAAGAGAGATTATTACCAGATCTGGATTCAAAAGTGATAATTTTAGGTTGCAAGAAGGAATTGTTAGTCTAAAAATTCAAGATTAGATTCAAAGTTTTCTCAAAGAGTCTACTAGGACCCATTTGTCACCTAGTAAATGAGTCCCTATTAGGGTTTTAGGGACAAAATATTTTTATGTTTTACAAGATTCATTTCTAGATTTAGAGCCTCATAGATAAGTATACCAGGACACATTCACCACCTGTTGAATGTGTCCCTGATAAGGTTGTAGAAACAATTTTTTTTGACTAAGTGCACAACATTCCATATTCTTAGTTTTTTTAGAAAATTCGTTTCTTTCTTCTATGTTTCAATTGATTTCTTCATTAGACCTTGTAGATTTAGGTTTGGATTTTCTTTGCTAGTTTAAGTATTTCTCCCCAAGGCGTGATTTAATTCATCCCCCATCCTTGCATAAAGGAGAAATTACAAGACCCTAAACCTTGATTTGTCTCACCTTTAGGGTTGATAGTTATTTCATGGTTTGGATCTCATTTCTTGAATGAAATAGTGGGAAAGAGGGTAATCTCATAGCCCCCCTTTTCCTATGTTTCATTTTGGTGAACCTAGCCTTTTAAACATCCTAATTTTTGATTTGGAGTGCATCAAAACCCTAGATCTTAGTTTGGAATAGTTTGCATTAGATTTTCATTACTTGCACTACATTTAGAGTTCTTTCATTTTTCCATTAGTGAACATTGTATTTAGGAAAAAAATGCATGTTTTCATTGCTTCCATTTACTAAAAATTAAAAATAGTGCTTTAGATCTAACTTTGTTTTATATTTTGTTAACATTGAAATCATCATTCAACCATTTAGATTCATATTGCACATTATATTTAGTCACTTTATTTATCACTTAACCTTATTCAACATTGCATTTAGAGACTTGAAATTTGGAAAATATGTTACAAAATTGAATGTTAAAGACCTAAAACAACAAACACATAGGATCAACTCAGAAAAATAAAATTCAAATTCAAAAAACCTTGTTATGGGACCCATTCGCCATAGGGTGAATGAGTTCCTGTACAAATTTTTACCAACAAAAATTTGAGTGAGTTTTAGCTTCTGGTAGGCATTTCTATTTCTGTTGTTAGATCTAAGAAGTAGTTTCCTAAAATGGTTTTTCTTGCATTCAATTTATTGTTCATTTAGTTAGATTTTGTAACATTGGGAAAATAATTTCTTGTATATTTCAATTAAAGTAGCATTAGATTTATGCATTTCTAGTATTATTGCATCAATAGATAAGTAAGTTTACATTTTTCAATCATTATAAAAAAAAAAAAAAAAAACATCAAACAAGACCCTTGGAGAAAGCATAGTTATTTGATTATGTCAAATATCTTCTTCAAAGTTAACCTATCCCTAAAGACCTTTAGTAGTGATGAATTTGACATGTTAGATGAAGCCCTTGAGGACTTCCTCCTATAAGGTCCATCTAATAAAGCTTGTCATGAAAAACCCAAACTCAAAGATGTTAACACAATCGCACCATAACTTACCATTTACCATCCCTGGAAAAAACCTAAAGTTCAAAAAAAACCCGTGCTTATCCTAGAACTGCCTAAAATGAAGCCTTCACTTGATGATAACAATGCTTCACAAAAAATGAGTTACAACACCATTTCACATATATACAATACAAGGAACAATAGGCAACTACAAATGACTTTTTTTCATTACCTTTGCCTCAACCTATCTTGCCTAGCACTCCTCAGTTACCCTAAAATAGTGGAAAGGAATATAATCTTATTGAACAACTTAAGAATACACTTGCTAAGATATCCCTATGGGATCTTATTCAAAATTACCAAATTACCATAGTATGCTTTAAACAGCCTTGCAACAAGTTATGGTTCCTCCCAATACTAGTTCCAACGATGTGCCAATTCTAGTTCAAGAGATGAATGAGATAAATCTAGATATTTTTTTGACCAAAGAGAGTTACCCTCCTTGGAAATTCAAAAGTGACATGATGCTTTCATGATAATAGCCTATGTTAATCAAATCATTATAAAAATAACCCTTGTTGACAATGGTTCAAACCTTAATATGTGTAGTGTGAGCCTTTTGGAAAAGATTGATATGGATAAGAGTGACATCAAACCCAATTCTTTTTCTATCTGTGGATTTGATAATATAGGAAAAAAACCACTTGGATCCATCACATTACCTATTAAAGTTGGGAAAGTAACATTACAAACTTCGGTCCATGTTATGCCTCAGGATCTTTCTTGCAATCTCCTCTTCAGGAGACCTTGGATTCATGAGATGAATGGAGTGCCCTCTACCCTTTATTGTGCAATGAAATACATTTATGACAAAAAAATTACATGCTAAAATCTAATCTTGAACCTAATTTTTTTTTATTGACAAGAAAGAAGGACAAGATCCTTTGAAAGCATGGAAATCAACTACAAAAGTTTAAGCCATGAAGGAAGAAGAACATGAGAAAACCATTGATAAATTCACTAAGTTATTAGAAGATGATTGGGGTTCCTTATATTTTGCACCAACATTTATGGGAGAATACAAAATAACAAAAAAAGAAATTAAAAAGAAAAAAAAACCAATGGTAATGTCAATGTAGAATTCAAAAGAAAATTCATAAGCATCTATTTTATCTACTCTAGAAGAAGACCCAAGCTATACAAAAAACTTTGATTAGATAGACTACTAGCAACCACCAAACTTGAAAGAAATGGAAATACTTTATTTAAGAGGTTATGAGCTTGTAAAACAACTTGGTTATAATGGAAAAGGATGTGGAAGGAAAGAACAAGACATACATACCCCTATAGATCTTGACACATAAGAAAAAAAAAGTGGTTTGTGGTATTGTACTTCTAAGATAACACAAGCAATGAAAAGACCCTCACTCAACATCAACACCGTCATATGCAACTCCACTAAGAAAACTCCCACTTTAAATCATCCTGAATTGATTGATACAACTTGTACAAAATCATTGGAATACTTTGAAGATGATGAAGCTATGAAAGAAATGTTAGGAGTGTATGATAATTCATTTACTTCTAAAAATAGAAGGGTTACATGTGTTATGGTTAGTACTAAACAAACAAATGAAGATAAGGAAAAAGAAGAGTACAATCTTGAAATTTTGAAACAAAATGAACTTCCTTTGGGAGATACAATCAACATAACAATGAATACAACTAATGAGTAAAGAGTGATTCAAATAGGAAATTTCCTTGGTGAAGATGAACAAGAAGATCATGCAACTTTACTTCATGACTTTCACGAAATTTTTGCTTGGACCTATTTAGATATGTCGGGAATCGATGCTAAGATAGTAACACACAACATAGTCCTTGAAAAAGATGCTAATTTGGTGAGACATAAGATACGAAAGATGAATCCTAAGATACATTTATTGGTTAAGGTTGAGATTCAAAAAAATCCTTGAAGATGGTCTTATCCAACCTATTGATTATTCTCCCTGGATCTCGAACATTGTTGCATTGGTGAAATCTGATAATCATATTAGGATGTGTATGGACTTTTGTGACTTGAATAAAGAATCCTTAAAAGATGATTTTCCCCTTCCTAATATTGAAATGCTAGTAGATTCAACTGTGGGACATGCTTTGTTGTCGTTCATGGATGGATTTTCTAGATATAGTCAAATCTTTAGCAACCCTCAAGATGAATACAAGACATCATTCACTACATCTTGGGGAATATATTTTGGGTAGTTATGAATTTTGGATTAAAGAACACATGTGCAACATATCTGTAAGGGATTTTTGTCCCCCAGTCTTTTTATTTTGGTTTACATAAATGTCTCTGGTGTCAGGTGCACCCACGCTCAAATAAAATTATTGAAAAGGTGCAAAAAATGCCACGTGGTGGCTACACAACTTTTATCTTTTAATCTTCCTTTTTGGAGAAGGTTCAGGACATGTGTTTTCTTGTCAAACATTTTATTGGGAGCTATATTTTTGAGTTCAGGAGTTTCCACCCTGCTAACATGTCATCTCCTTGTCATTGGTTATCCACACCACCTATAAAGATATCTATTGAGGAGTTTGTTTGAGCTGGATGGCATTTTTCTTTTCTTTTCTTGGTTTTTGGGATGGAATTTTTGAGATAGTACCTCACAGTGATGTGATCAATCAATTGGGTCCTTTTCCATGTTGTTATTCCTATGATTTGATCGCATTTTGTTTCTTATCCTTGCTAAAATATCTGGAGGGTATTAATGTAGTAGCTAAAGAGTTAATGCAAAGATCTCTTGCAGCCTAACCAAAGGTGTATGATTGGATCTTGTGCTATCAACTGTCAAGATTTGGTGCAAATTAATCTACACTGAGGAAGTATTTTCTTTCTTTGGTGGCTATATAAGGAGGGAAACGACACAGATGTAGGAGGGATTTTCCAGGAGGAACTATTTTCTTTGTCAAAATAAGTGTTTCTTTTTAGTTTTTCTTAAAGTTTTAAGAAATTTTTTTAGAAGAAAGTTATAGAACTACTTTATTTTGGCATATCTTATCTATTAAGGTTTAAATTATTGTTGGATTGGCATCTGAACTTTGTTTCAAAGTTTAGTTTTAATTAAAGCATGAACTATTGAGGGGAATTTATTGAGACTATGCATGTATGGCATTTTTCAAGCTTTCTTTCTTTATATTGTCATTTTGAATGAAACACTGTGTCTTGCAAGCTATATTCTTGTAGTATAAATAGCATATTTCTATGATTTATGCTTGTGTAATTGAATAGTAGGTTAGGAGAATTGGACTATGTCATTGGAATTTTTTTGTTTTCCTTAAATTTTTTATTCTGTTATGATATGCTATATTAGGAGACAAAGTTCTTGAAATTTCTAGAATATTGTTCTTTTACTCTAAGGAATCTTTATGTTTGAGCAGATCTCAATGAACACTAGTTGTAGAAATATCTGAAAGTTTGCACTATGCTTGAAGTTAGCCTTTGTTGTTCTTTCTCTTTCCAACAATGAGAGGTTGTGGCATTCTGTCTCCTTTATATCAATCATAGGAATAACTTGGGTTTGAAATGTTGTAAAATTTTTGGCATATCTCCTTTTATGTTTTATATTTACATTTCCTTTCTCCCTTATCTCAAAACCCCAAAAGAAGAGATAGCTTTCTATAAAAAAATCCAGAGGTATTTAGTGAGACACAATTTGTCCCACACTCATTGAATTTCCTATGAGACTGTTGGAGAAGCGCAAGCTTTGATGATTAATAGTTCTTTTTCTGGCACTCCCGACACGATAGAATTTTTTCTAAATGCTTGATTAGAAGTCAAAAATATTTCTTAAATCAGAAAAAGGAAGGAAACTAGAAGTTTCAGGCCTAGAGTCCAAACAAGAGAATCCTAAAGAGGTCATTTCCAGTACTCTCAATTACCTGCCTTAAATTCTAGAAGGAGAAGAACTACAAGATTTGTATCACCTATAAGGAGTAATAGAGCAAGAAGTTAGGGCTTGGTATCTAGAGCCTTATCTACTCCACCTAGAGGCTTAAATTTCTAGATAAGATTGCTTGTATATCCAATTCATAGGAATATTTTCCGCATGGCTCATGTACCTCCTCCTACTCCTAATAATTTTGTAACATGGGATAGTGGTAGTCCACTACAACCACCCACACCCCCAAATGTATGGCCTGCCATACCTACTAATTCCCTAAAGGCAATTCCAAGATTCTCCAGGGAGGATTTCAAAACCCCTTCTAGACACCTTTAAGATATAGTGGAGGTATGCAAGGTACACAAAATATCAGAGGAAAATATCACCTTAAGACTGTTAGTTGCTTCTTTTAAGGGAAAGGCTCAAGATTGGTATAGATCTTTGGCCTCGAGTTCCATTCTTTCTTGGGACCAGCTCAGACAGTTCCTATTAGAAAAATTCTCAGAAAAGGGGGACTATTCCTCACTATTGCAACAACTAATTACCATCAAGAGGGCTTCACATGAAGCCATGAGTGATTTCAATACTAGGTTCCACAAGACCTAGCAAGAGATCTTCGTGACTGCACAACCTCAGACCACGATGGCGTTCATGTTCTATCTAAAGGCTATTAATCCAGACATCACAGTTATGATAACCTCCATGGGAGGGAACATCCTGCCCAATGTATATGAGGTGGTGGTATGTACGGAGAATAACCTAATTGATGCAAGGAAACTTTCACATCAGCAACCAATGCCAATATTTATAAGGAAAGCTAGTTGCAGAAACAAATCTCCTAATGTCAAAACCTCAGGGAAGAATGCAGATGCACTTTTAATTTTTTTCAATTATAGTTCAATTAAGATGCACTTTGAAATAAATAGCAGAGACAAAGAATTAGACAAACACAGATGAACACCAAATATACGTGGGAAAACCCTTACGGGAGAAAAATCCACCACACTAAGAGAAATCACTTTGTATTACAATAATGGAGATTACATAAAAATATCAAACTTATCTTTCTGATGTCATATTACAACAACATTCACCATGAACAACCTTGTTATATAACATTCATGTTACATTCTTCACATAATAGAATTCATCCACTAATCACACACCGAACTATTCATCCAGCTATTGATCAAACCAACCGAACCCTCAAGCATCTGCAACCGCAAACTATATTCATGTCATTCCTTGTTTTTCGAGCTCCCTCACAGAACCGCCACAAGGAACTATCTTCCAACTGTTCAGATTCAGCTTCTCTGATTGGTCCATGAGATGCCACATAGGATAGTCTTCACTCAGTCAAAAAGCTTCAAACTGTGTTGGCATGTTGGTCAAACACTAACCATGTCTCCCCAATGCCATATAGCTTAACATTTGATATCACCAAGAGTTTACCTATCAGTAAGATGTTACATCGAGCTCAGACGACTATCGCTAAGACTTCCTCATGTCACCAGGACCTCATACCGATGTTCACCACATGTATCGCTATCACCAAGACTCATCACTTTTAGTGAGATGTCATACCGAAGCTCCATATGTCACACATACATTAGTGTTCTCATTGGCCAGACAATCATCTTTTGCCAAGACATCATATTGAGTCATTAAGGGTTATATCGAAATGTTCAACATTCAACAAGACATATTGCTTTCACCGAGACATCCCACCGAAGGTTCAAAGTTACTCCGAAGTGATTAGCCATTGGAAAGACTCTACCGCTATCGCTGAGACATTACTCTGAAACCTCTAGTCATACTGAGTGCCAAATAATAGTTGGCAAGACCTATTACTTTCACCGAGAGTTTGTATCGAAGTCACATATGTTACACCGATGACATTTACTATCCGCAAGACTCTGTTCAAGTCATACCAAAACATTGGCTTTTCCATCGGCGAGACCTTCCACTCTCGTTGGGACATCTTCCCGAAGCCCTTCGAGTTACCCCAAGTGAAAATGGTCACTAGGAGTCTTACCAAGAATAAACTACATCGGTGAGACATAAACATATTGGTAAGACTTCTTACCGAGACACCATATGTTACTCCAATGACTCCATGTGAAACAACTTGTCGGCGAGACTTTTCTTCATCGCTGAGACTTCTTCCCGAACAAAACCTTTCAGACAAGGGTCTCCCCAATAAGCGATAGAATGGTCTATCGGCCAAAGATCTCCACGTGGTAAGAGGTCACACCAAATGCTTCTTGTCACAGGGATAGGCTCCTTCAGTGAGATAGAAGTGAGGTCGCAATGACCTAAACTATTCAACAAGATTCAAGCTGCTAGTTAGCCAGACACAAAAGATGTCACACCGACTTGGCCCTTTCATAGGTTTTAGCCTATGATGATTAAGACACATATTTCCAAAAATCTCCCACTTGACGAAGATCACACAAGCACCTCCAGAGCACAACAAAACTTACTAAAAATCATGGGAACTTAGGCCCATTGAACTAGCACACCACTTGAACTTGTCTGTACTCACTGGCTTCATCAATGTATTTGCAACATTCTCTAAAGTATCAAATTTTTCCAAACTAACCTTTCCATCCTCCACTATGTCTCGTACAAGGTGGTATTATACATCTATATGTTTTGTCCTGGCATGGAAAGTAGGGTTATTTGCTAGAAAAATTGCACTTTGACTGTCACAATAAATAGTTATTTCCCCTGCATCAAAACCAATGTTAGAACATAAACATTTCAACCAAACTGCTTCTTTACAAGCATGAGTAGCTTCCGTGTATTCAGCCTCTGTAGTGGACAAAGCAACTACAGCTCGCCACTTACTCATCCAACTCACTGCACCACCATTCAACATGAAAGTATATATCCACTAGTGGACCTCCTACTGTCAATGTCCCCTACCCAATCAAAATCCACATAGCCTTGAATACTGAGATTCCTCTGTCATTCAACCAAGTTCCCATGGTAACACAAAGAAAAATATGAAGTGCCCTTCAAATATCTAAAAACTCTTTTCACAACATCCCAATGTGTCCTTCCAGGATTAGCCATAAACCGACTAAGAACTCCCACTGCTTGGGCAATGTCTAGCCTTGTACAGACCATTGCATACATAAGACTACCTACCACACTAGCATAGGGTGCACTGGTCATGTCCTCCATCTCAGTAGGAGATTTTGGACAGTCTTCAACAGATAGCTTCATTCCCTACAAGACTGGAACAACTAGTTGCTTGCAATCATTCATTCAAAATCTCTCTAGAATAGTCTTGATATACTTACTCTGACTAAGCCAAAGTTTTCTACTATTCCTATCCTTGGTTATCTCCATCCCCATAATATACCTTGTTGCACCAAGATCTTTCATTTCGAACTTAGCAGAAAACTAAGACTTAAGATCATAAATAATCAACTTACTATTGCCTATGAACAACATATCATCAACATAGAGAGCAATAATAAGAACTTGATCACTTTCAGCTTTGTAATAGACACAATGATCAGATTTTGATCTTACAAATCCCAAAGATAATACAAAAGTATCAAATTTCTGGTACCACATTCTAGGTGACTGTTTTAACCCATACAAAGAATTTTTTAACTTTCAAACTAGTTTCTTTTTACCTTTCTCAACAAAGTGCTCAGGCTGGGACATGTAAATCTCTTCTTCAAGATCACCATGAAGAAATGTTGTCTTCACATCCATCTGTTCGACCTCTAAGTCATACATTGCTGCAAGTGACAAAATAAATCTGATAGATGTCAGCTTAGCTATAGGAGAAAAAATTTCCCCATAATCAATTCCCTCTACCTGGGAATAACCCTTCACAACCAACCTCACCTTATATTTTTCCAAACTACCTTCCAGACCAATCTTCTTTTTAAATATCCATTTGTAGCCAACAATTTGTTTACCTTTAGGCAAGGGCACCAAACCCCAAGTTTCATTCTTTTCTAATGATGCCATTTCTTCATTCATGGCTTCCAACAAAGAGTCTGAATCAGACATTCTAAATGCCTCTTTCATAGTCCTAGGCTCATCAGTGCTAGAAATTAAAGCATAGGCACAATTAGAATCTATCAAAGAAAACCCATACCTATCAGGTTTCTTTCTTTCACGAGTTGACCTCCTCACTTGCTGAGGCTGAGGTTCTTCTTCTTCTTTAGAACTTTCAGAACTACTTGAGCTCTCCTCAGTTTCAGGTAAATTTTGAATTTTGAATTCCTCTTTCTCTAGTGTAGGAGGAATTACAGCTACATCCTTATTGTTTCCTGACTTTGTCTCTAACTACAGATCCAAGGTAGAAGGCTTTAGCTCATGGAAGATTACAATTCTGCTATATACAACCTTCTCTATATTAGGATTCCAAAGCTTGTATCCTTTTATGCTTGCACTATAGCCAATAAAAATACATTTCACAAAATTTTTCTCCAATTTAGATCTTTTCTCATATGGCACATAAGCATATGCCTCCCAACCAAAAACACAAATATGTCTTAAAGAGGGCTTCTTACCAGACCATGCTTTCAAAGGTGTTTTCTCAACAAGAGTAGAATTTGGAGAACGATTTATTAGGTAACATGCAGTGGATATAGCCTCAGCCCAAAACTTGTCCTCCAAGCCAACACTAATGAGAATACTTCATGCTCTCTCCATCACTATCCTATTTAACCTTTCTACAACTCCATTCTGTTGTGGAGTATAAGGTGTAGTCTTATATCTTTTAATCCCATGGTCTTTACAGTATCTTTCAAACTCATTAGAACAAAATTCATCGCCATTATCAATCCTTAAAAAATTAATTTTTCTTCCATTCTGATTTTCTACAAGGTTCTTAAATTCTTTAAATCGACTGAATACTTCTGATTTACTTTTCAAAAAATATACAAATTCTCTTCTTGAATAATCATCAATAAATGATACATAGTACTTTGACTTAGACAATGAAGGAACATTCACTGGACCAAACACATCTGAATGAATATAATCTAGCAAATCAGAATATTTATGAGCACTGGAATAAAAAGAAACACGGTGTTGTTTTCCATATATACAATGTTCACAGAATTTAAATTTGAGGTTACAATCTTCAAGCCCCTCAACCAGGTTTTTATTCTTCAAGGTTTTTAAACCTTTTTCTCCTATGTGGCCTAGCCTATGATGCTAGAGCGTAGTCTTCTCTACTAGAATTTTTACTTCCATAGAGTTTAGATAATTAGGGGTATTTCCCTCTTTACCTCCATGAGTAGCCTTCTGTGACTTTACAGAGACACTATTGTATTGAACAACCTGTGCATCCAGCTTGTAAAGGGTACCAATTCGAGCACCTCTAGCCAACACCATTGAGCCTCTAGTCATCTTGTAGCCATTTCCAGAGAACGTGATTTGCACTCCAATATCATTTAACTTACTGACATAAAGTAAGTTTCGAGCCAGACATGGTATATGCATTACATCATTAATTCCCTTCACTCTTCCATCAAGAAAATGAATTTTGACTCTTCCACGGCCAACAATTTCCAAAGTTGAATCACTTACCAAGTACACCTTTCCACCATCATATTTTTCATACTTCGTAAACCAGTCTCTATGAGATGTCATGTGGAAAGATGCTCTAGAATCAATCAGCCATACATCATTTGATGCCTATGTAGCCAAGGAAACAATGAAGGCGTCTGCATCACTATGAGAAGAATCATTTACAAAAGAATACTTCTTCTTCTTCTTCTTCTTCTCCTCTTTACAATCCTTTCAGACATGACCAGGTTGCCCACAGTTCCAGCACTTCACCTTGGACTTCTTGCCAAGAGACTTTGATCTCCCTTCTAATTTCGATTTAGATTTTTTGTCCTTCTTCTTGCCTCTCTCTTTTGACCTTCCTCTAACAACAAGGGCCTCCTTCGCCATCTCAGAAGATTTCCTTCTCATTTCTTCTGATAGTAAAGATGCAACAACATCTTCCATCTTGAAATTCGATGTTGTACTCCCAATAGCCATCACTAGATGATCCCACGAGTATGGAAAAGAACACAATAGAAGCATACATTGATCCTCTTCTTCAATCTTCACACCGACAAATGTTAACTATGCAATCAACATGTTAAAAGCATTCTAATGATCAGCAACAAATCCTCCCTCTTGCATTCTCAAAGAATACAACTTCTTCTTGAGGAACAGTTTATTCACCAAGGACTTCCCCTGATAAATAGATGCCAGTCTCTTCCACAAAGTAGTTGTAGTCTTCTCTTCATGCACATTCACAAGAATGGAGTCTTCCAAACAGAGCCTTATTAGGCCCTTATAATTTCTATCTGCAAGGTCCTAATATTCTTGCTTCATGCCTGAAGGTTTAGTTCCAGACACAACAATCCATGGATCACGATCAACTAAAAGATCCTCCATTTTGAGTTTCCACAACTCAAAATTGCTGCCATTGAATTTCTCTATTTCAATCTTTGCTGACGTGCTAGCCATCTCAATCTATAATTATAAATTAACAAAATTCTATAGGACTCCCACTAAACATAATTGACACAAAAAATCCAACGTACCCACAAGGATAACACAACTGGCCAGGCTCTGATACCACTTGTAAGGAAAGCTAGATGCAAAAGCAAATCTCCTAACGTCAAAACCTCAGGGAAGAATGTAGATAAAATTTTAAATTTTTTCAATTACAGTTCAATTAAGATGCACTTTGAAATAAATAGTAGAAACAGAGAATTAGACAAACATAGATGAACACCAGATATACATGGGAAAACCCTTATGGGAGAAAAACCCACCACACCAAGAGAAATCACTTTGTATTACAATAATGGAGATTACATACAAATATCAGACTTATCTTTTTGATGTCATATTACAATAGCATTCACCATGAACAACCTTGTTACAAAACATTCATGTTATAGTCTTCACAGAATATAATTCATCCACTGATCATACACCGAACTGTTCATCCAACTATTGATCGAACCAACCAAACCCTCAAGCATCTGCAACTGCAAACTATATTCATGTCGTTCCCTGTCTGTTGAGCTTCCTCATAGAATCACCACAACAAACTATCTTCCAACTGTTCAGATTCAGCTTCTCTGATTGGTCCACGAGACGCCACATAGGATAGTCTTCACTTGGTCAAAAAGCTTCAAACTGTGTTGGCATGTCAGTGAGACACTAACCGTGTCTTCCTGATGCCATACAACTTAACATTCGATATCACCAATAGTTTACCTATCGACAAGATGTTACATCGAGATCATCTTTCGCTCAGACATCATATCGAGTCATTAAGGGTTATATCGAAACATTCAACATTCAACAAGACATACCGCTTTTGCTGAGACATCCCACTAAAGGTTCAAAGTTACTCTAAAGTGATTATCCATCAACAAGACTCTACCACTATCGCTGAGACATTACTTCGAAACCTCCAATCATATCAAGCACCAAATAATAGTCGAAAAGACCTATTACTTTTGTCGAGAGTTCTTATCGAAGTCACATGTGTTACACCGACGAAATTTACTATTGGCAAGAATCTGTTCAAGTCATACTGAAACATTAGATTTTCCATCGACGAGACCTTCCACTCTCACTAGGACATCTTCTCGAAGCCCTTTGAGTTACCCCAAGTGAAAACAGTCGCTAGGATTCTTATCGAGAATAAACTACAAAATTGGCGAGACATAAACATATCGGTAAGACTTGTTACCGAGCCACCATATGTTACTTCGACGACTCCATGTAAAAAAACCTATTGGCGAGACTTTTCTTCATCACTGAGACTTCTTCTCAAACAAAACCTTTCAGCCAAGGGTCTCCCCAATAAGCGATAGAATGGCCTGTTAGCCAAAGATCTCCATATGGTAATAGGTCACACCGAATGCTTCTTGTCACAACGATAAGCTCCTTCGGTGAGAAAAAAGAAAGGTCACAGTGACCTGAACTATTCAACAAGATTCAAGCTGCTAGTCAGCCAGACACAAAATATGCCACACCTACTTGGCCCTTTCAAAGGTTTCAGCCTATGATGATTGAGACACATATTTCCAACAATATTTGCAAAAATATCCAATGTACATCAGGAGGAAACTAATCCAATCACTCCTTCCACACAATTAAATTTTCTCACCTTGAAACCTACAAATAAGTATCCTACCACTCAATCAAGCACATCGGGTCTCTTGTCAATGGTGACAGATATCGTTGATATAAAATATTTGATGTGGACTTTTTCTAATGAATTAGTCATTGTCAAACGACAACATGCAACACCTCCGAAAACAACCACTCAAGTCTATGCTAGAGGAAACCCACCTTACCAAAAAAATTCGTATCAAGGATCCTATAGAGGAGGAGGTTAACAGACGTTGTCAACAAATAAGATGGTTTCAGTTACTATGCCATTACAAATAGTCAAGGGTAGTATGAATAAAGAGATACTCCCAGGCTAGAAAAATTTGTTGGAGGATGAAAATGTCTAGTTCTCTTTATCCAATGATAGCCACATGCCCCAACATTTTGAAAGGGGAAATATGCAGCAAAAGTGGTGGAATAGAGGAGTAAGGGTATTGTTGATGTGCCAAATTGACCCACAACATGCAGGTAAGATAAAAGGTAAAAGTATCTCACCTCTCCTGAAAGATAAAATCAATTATCAAACTAATCACCTCCCAAGGTCTTTGATGTTGGTTCATAATGTTGTTGTTTCACAAAGTGGTCAATATAGCTGTAATGTTCAAGGGGCCTGTTGGTGTTGAGCTTCTAGATTGTTGCAAGATCAAACATCTATCTAACCCTACTTTAATCGGTGGTTTTAAAGAAATATAAAAAGATAGATCAAGGTTTTTAAATTGAAAAGAATGTTGATTCATTCAACTAATCAGACTTGTTACCTTCCAAGGAATCCCTAAACTAGAACTGCAGAATAAAATTAACCTATAACTGATACAAAGTTTCATTCATTCACAGTGAAAACTTTAACAATAGATTGTAAATCATCATTTAGACTAAATAAAGATAAAATTTAATTCCTTGAAATCTTTTCAAATCAAATGATTAACCAAGATGAATACCATTCTAGAGAACAACTTTAAAGAAGGTTTAAATCTAGCTGCTCCTACTATCGCAAAATAGATAAGCAACATTTATAAATCTGGCAAGCTTGACCAATGTACAGAAAACCATGTCTTCAAATTATCTCCATCTATACTAAGGAAATCAGAAAAATACATCACTCTACTAAAACTACTACTTCTCTTAACTCGCCTAGTTCCTAGCCTGCTCACCCTCCTAAAACTTTCTAACTCTTTCTAAAACTTTCCCTTTTTTTAACTTTTTTTTTATAGAAGAGATGAAAGCCATATATATACAAAACACATCCAATGCGTTGGCCTTGTTTAGGGTTTACAATAAGTTGGTTGTAGAATACATTGGCCAAGATAGTTTGAAACAAATTCAAAGCAGGCATTAAATGCAAGGGAACTGACTAGATAGACCCAGGATTTTCCACATAACTTAGACCAAAATGCATGAAGAAGAGGCAAAGCGAAACGATGAGGGAGCACTACTTTCAATGCAACTTTTCATTAACTTCTTCCCCCATGTCACCCATACCTCACTCCATTTTGTCCTTTGCATATTTTTCCTTGAATGTTCGGAGGCATTGTCATTAATGTCGATCTACTTTTTCTAGTAAACGTCTCATCTACCATCAAGAATCATGCACTTCCTCCTTTGGTTTTCTTCTCTACCCAAAACTTTCTGCAAGTTGACTCCCTTGAGAAGCAACATCCAATGTTCTTGACATGTTTTAACCCTGCAAAAAATTCCCTCATCAGTCCTCTAAAAGCATCGAAAATATCATTCATCTTACCTTTCATACCTTCCCCTTCCTCATACTTAGCAAAAAACTCAACTCTAGCAAAGGTGAAACTAAATCAGAACTAGGAACAACACTTACCTTTAATACTGGCAGGATGGGAACCAAAATGAAATCGGAATGGGGACCGGAGTTGAAATGGGGACAAAACACAACTATTTATTAACTTTAAATTATTTGCACCATTCTAGCTTTGACCCCACAAGAAAGCAAGTATGCAAAAACCAAAACTTGACCAATCGATCAAGTGATCAGAACTGGAACCGGAGTAGGAATGAAAACTAAACCCAAAAATGACCAAAATCTCCAAGTTCAACCCACATTCCAATTCCACATCCACAAAAGCAAAGAAACCCTAGGACTTGCAGTAGGGTAGGGTTGGATTCGAAATCGAATGAGGAAATAGAACTTTACAAAAACTCCAGATCCTAAATCTTTTCTGAACCTGGGCCCACAAGAAAGAGACCAAACACAAGCAACAAACAAAAACAAATGCAAGCGGGATCGAAACGAAAACTGATCTTGGGCGAACCCCAATGGGGGTGGGAGCAGAATAAAAACCTGACCCTGAAACTTTTCTAAGTTATAGGTTCAGTTTCCATCCTGACTCCACCTCCGACAACACACAAAGAGATGATGAAGAAAGAGATGAGAGAAAAATAAGGGAAGAAAACACCCCATGAATGAATGCAAGGATAAAAAAGGTAAAACAAACGTAACGGGTAGAACCGAACCCAGACTCGGAAACAAAACTAGAATGTGTAACAAATTCCAAAGTTTGGTTTTGGTTTGCGTTCTGCATCCGCTGGAATAACAAAGAACAAAGGACAATCGATGGAGTCAGAACCAGAACTGGAAATAGAACTGGAATTTGTAACAAATTCAAAATTTTGGTTTATGTCTACATTTCGCGTTTTCCAGAACAACAAAGAACAAAGGACAACCGGCGGAGTTAGAACCAAAACAAGAAACAAAACTAGAATTTGTAACAAATTCCAAAGTTCAGCTTTTGTCCACATGCTGTGTTCGATAGAACAAAAAAGAACAACTGACAACTGACAAAACCAGAACCAGAACTGGAAACATAACTAGAATTTGTAACAAATTCCAAAGATTGGTTTCGGTCTGCATTTCACGTCCACCAAAACAACAAAGAACAAAGGCCCAAGGAGGAAAGAAAACCCCTAAGGAACAAAGCAAAAAACCAAAGGAAAACCAAATAGAAAGGGGGGACCCATTTTAATCAAGTTTAAAATGGAGTGGTTATGCAAGGCATAACAATGGCAACTTGGCTAGGAAAATGGTTTAACCATTTTCAAGAAACTGAAGGATTCAGTCACCCATAACTCCTAGTTTATGGAAATCGTAATTCGAGTTAGGTCAGTTTCAATAATAAAAGTTGAGCTAGAATCTCAAATGTAGATCAATACTTACTACTCTTGAATCTATGTGTGTGCTTGATAGTGCATCATCCTTTTACAAAGCTTCCTCATCTTTGGACAATCGTGTGTAGGATTTGAACGACATGAGTTGATTCCCTTTAACTGTTGTGCAATTATATCCTGGGCATTGCTTCACTTCCAGTCAAGCGCCCATAGCTCCGACGAAGATACCTCTAGTTTTCTCATAGCATTTCTCTACTACCAGTCACTCGTCCATAGCCCTGGTAGAGATACTGGAACCACCCATTCAGTATTGAGTTTTCTTCTCTCTTTTTTTTAGATAGTTCTATTTTCTTTTGTAGTTCTTTTGAAGTTCCTCCATTCAATTACTTCTCAATATGTCAGATGTCCAACATCTATTCTGGGTTGAAAACTACCATGGACCTCATAACAACATATGGGGAATCAAAATTTTCACTCAAATCCTACAACACAATCACCCTAAGACAAATATACCATTACAAAAGGAGATGTTTTTGATGATTTGTGACAAATTCAATCATAGTTAGTGAAGATTGCTTACTTTACACCTTGTTCTTAATGAATTTCCACAACTCTCATTGACAGTGGACATAAAACAATGAATTTAGAACAAAATCATCCAATCAGAAAGCCTAAAAAATATCTAGACCACCTTCCTTCCTAGTAACCAAGGCATATTTCAAATAACAACCCCTTCATTCAACTACATAAAATGAAGGTCCCCACGAGGAAAAACAAAGGAACAACAAGCAAAAGGAATAAAGTAAAGGTAAGCAAGGAAAACAACAAAATGACAAACAAGCAGAACAACAAACTATTTACATATATACAACCCATCAAAATATCAAACTTTCATGACCCAAAATAATGTTTAACAAACTATCCATTAACAAGAAATGGAACAAGCTCTCCTGTTAAACTACTCAGCTGAAAAATATTTTCTCCTAGGATTTCAATAATTTGATAGGAACCCAACCAAAGCTTATCAAACTTTTGGTGATCGCCCTTCTTTTTGTTAGCCTTATTTCATAGCAACACAAGGTATGATATCTTGAAAGCCTTGACCTTGGCTCTTTTGTAAAACCATTGTTTGACAAAAACTTGGTGTTTAAAGAATTGTTGTAAAGCAACATCCCTCTACTCTTCTAATTTCAGTAAGCTGGCTAACCTCACTTCAATCCTATCATCACTAGAGTAAAATTCCCGCATAAATTTCAAGACAAGTATTTGCAAATGAATAGGGAACATAGGATCTTGGCCATACACTAGCTTAAATGGTGAAGTCTTTAAAGCAGCTTTGATCCTAGTCCTATCTTCCCACAAAGTAAATCTTAATTGGGTATGCCAGTCTCTGGGATTATTCTCTAGCAACTTATTGATTACTCCTAGGATATTTTTATTAGTTGATTCTACAACTCCATTTCCTTGTGGATAATAGTTTGAAGAATAATTTAAAAAAATCCTATGTTCATAAGCCCACGAAATGAACTCTGTAGAGGAGAAGGCAGGACCATTATCACATGCCAGTGTGAAGGGTACTCCAAACCTAGTTGTAATGCATTCAGTAAGGAACTTGGATACTACCTCCGTAGTACTATTCTTGCAAGGTATAGCTTTTGTCCACCTCATGCAGTAATCTATGGTAGTCAAAATGAATTTATTCCCTACATAAGAATTTGGGTTAATTACCCCAATAAAATCAAGTGCCCATTGGGAAAATGGTCTTACCTCATAAACAGGTTGTAATGGCATGGTTGGATGGCACTCTCTTGATGTAGAATTTTGACATGTATGGCATGTCCTTACATGTTGATGGTCATCCTTAAAAACACATGGCCAATAATAACTAGATCTAAGGATCTAGTGTGCTAAAGAATCTGTAGAACCATGACCTGTGCCATGTTTCCCATGATGTTCAACAATTGCGTGCTTAACCTCTTGATAATCAAGGCATCGTAGATAAACTCCTTCAAAATTATTTTTGTATAACAATCCTCCTTTGAGCATATAATGGGATAATGGGAGATTTTAATTCTTAGTTCTCTCCTCTGAGTTGCATTCATTCCCTCTAGGCACTGGTTATTGAGAAATAAATGAATAATATCAGTGTACCAAGAATCATTAGAAAAGGACTGTGTTGTTTATTGCTGAAAAGTAATTTTCTCACCAACATCCATCATTTCTTTAGACAAGCCTTGACCTCAGACAAGTTTCATAGGGTGAATATCCAAATTGAACTCTTGCAAAATAGCCATCCATTTCCCCCTTCGTTCTCCCAACTCACTTTGCATAAGTAGAGACTTCACAGTAGCATCAGGAATCACATCAATGATCTAACTTCAAAGGATACGATGCCTAAAATTCTCGACAACTCTAACTAACACAAAATATTGTTTCTCAAGAGGTGGGTACTTGACTTCAACATTCTTAAATAGAGAGCTCATGAAGGAAATTGGCCTTTCATCCCCCTCATCTCTTCATTGCGCCAAGACTGCCGCACATGAGTGTTCAGAAGAAAAAGAGTAAATATAAAATGGTTTTAAGTAGTTAGGACTAGTGAGGACTGGTGCCTCTGAAATTGATTGCTTAATCTGAGAAAAAGTAGCCTTTACCTTAGTACTCCATTCTATTCTAGCATCTTTCTTCATCATTTCATTCAAAGGTTTAACAATTTCTGCAAAACCTGTAATAAACTTCCTCACAAAGTTGATCTTCCTGAAGAAAGATCTCATCTCCTTTTTACTCCCTGGCATGGTTAACCTTAGAATAGAATCAACCTGATCTGGATCTAATGATATACCTCTTTCTGAGAGTATGTGTCCTAGAATTTTCCCTTTGGAAGCCCCAAACACACACTTTTTAGGATTTAGAGAAACACCATATTGGATACATCTTTCAAGAACTTTAGCCAAGTCTGCAACATGGTTTAGTCTATCTTTAGAGAATATTGTTAGGGCATCCATACAAATGATGATGCACTTTCCAATCAAATCTTTGAACACTTTGTCCATTGCACGCTGAAAGGTTGCTCTAGCATTTATCAAACAAAATGGAATCCTCCTATAAGAAAATGTTCCCCACTTAGTAGTGAAAGTTGTCTTCATTTTGTCTTCATAATTAATGATCACTTGATTGTATCCATAATAACCATCCAAGAACGAGATCATTTGAGACTGATTGACAGTTTGCAATACCTCATCCAGAGACGGGAGTGGGTAGATATCTTTTTCCAAAGCTTTATTCAAATTCCTGAAATCTACCCATAGCCTGATCTCCCCATTATTTTTACGAATTGGAACCAAGTTAGCCACCCATGTTGAATGTCGTACAGGGAAGATTATTCTTGTAGAGATAAATTTTTGAACTTCCTTAAAGATCAATGGTTCAATTAGGGTGTTGATAGGACGTTGTTTCTACCGAAATGGTCTAGCTTTAGGCTTCAAAGGAATAGTATGAGTTATCATAGAAGTGTCAAATTTTTTTAGATCTTCATACCCCCAAGCTATTGCAGCAATATCTTTCTTCAATGCCCTCAATATATCTTCTCTAATTGCTTCAAGGTAGGTTTTCCCTATGTAAACATTCCTTGCAGGGCTAGAGTCAGCTAAGTTAACAGTTTCATATTCACCTCCCTTATCTTCGGTTGATACCTTTTCCCGAGCCCTTGGATCTGAATCAAAAATTATTTCTAAGGCCACCATTCCCTTGGGGATGCTATTACCTTTTAAATTGAGGAAAATATTTGTATTGCAGTCTTCGGGGTTCTAGTCTCCTTGATCCCTATCAGACTCATCGATGATCTATCCTTTGAAAACATCTGAGCTTGCTAGAAAAGAAAGGATATGCTAATCATTATCGAAGAATTAAAAGTTCCTGACATTATCAAGGACAACTAGGGTGGATATCAATTCTACGAAGAATCTCTTGAGCTTGGAGCCCTGCATGGGCTCCAGGGTACTTGCGGAAACAACTAATGAATCAACTATTTGATTATCCTCTCTAGGGATTAAACTAATCCCAAAAGCATCAAATCCTTCAATTAGGTTCCACACACGATTTCCATAAGCTTCTAACCTTTTTTTATGACATGTGTATTGGCTACACACTTGCTTAATAATCACTTCTAAATCACCTTAACCCTCAAGGCAGTGACCTTCTGATGCATGAACATCAGTCCCCTATCCAATGCTTCATATTCTACTACATTGTTAGTGCATCCAAATTGTAACCTATAAGAAGCAAAAAATGTTTTCCCTTTTGGGCTGGTTAACTCAATTCCAGCACCACACCCTATTTTAGATTTGGATCCATCAAATGTGAGGGTCCATAGTTGATTATGAGCTGGGATTGATCTCTTTAAGCTTGTTGTGGGTGCTTGGATAAGATGAACCATAGGTGGGGCCACTTGATATTTTGCATCAAATATTGGGAACAGGTGTTCAATAGGTTCATTAGGTGCAATATCCAATTCCTACTGAGATATATCATGTAATCTCAAGATATCTTTTTGATAGTTATTTGTATCTTTGATTAACCCCATGGGTTTTGGTATACTTGTGAGTGCAGGGGTATCAAACAAACCCTAGGGTTTTTCAACATAACTATATTGTTATGGTATTATGACTGGGGTAAGTTCAGTTTGAGGAGGGACTTCCTTTGAAGGTATATTATCACTAGTTAACATTATTGCATTTTTGGCTTCAAATGAGAAGTGACCTAAAATGATCTCAAGGTGACTTGGGATAGTTTCTTCAATTTGGAAAACATGATTTAGAACACTGATGCATGGTTGGCAGGTCAATTCCAAATGATTTTGGTAGTGTACCCTGCACCAATTTGGGAGTAGAAGACTCCACAAATCGATATCTTCCCCTAAGACCAGTTGATCTTGTTGCAGCTTCCTGATCAATACCTGCTGGTTTACACTAATAACGGGATTAGAGAATTCTTGCACTAACAAATCATTAGCATTAAGAACCAAAAGAGTTAGAATTTCTTCTCTTTTATAAGCCCCTATCTCAGTTTCAAAATAAGCTACCTAGTTGGGACATTCATACTCAATGATGATATGTTTGAGGTGAGGTTCACTCTCAATCCTAATCTGCGTATGAATTCCCCTCCATGGTAGCCACATATGTGAAAATTCAAGGAAGAGATATCCCCCTATACTCTTCATTAGATCTCTACTCAAAACCATACCATAAGTCTCAGGAATGTATGCTACTTGAATATCCATATTGGTTTGAATCCTAGGGTCATACCCTACTTGAACATGTATATTCCTCAACTCTCCAACTACACTAACCATTTTTTTTATCAAGTTCGATGACCTTCTTGTTTGTTTGGAGAGGATTCAATCCCAATTTCTTGCATACAGAAAATGGCATAACATTTCCAGAAGCCCCTGAATCTAGTAGGAAACTATGCATATTCTTTCTACAGATTCTCAAACTTAAAATAAATGGTGGGGTCCCCACCTTGTTTCTGAACAAAGCTATGTTCATGTCTCCAATGGGTGCCACCCTGGTTTTCCCTTTTGATTTATCAGCTTCTTCCAAATCTTTTAGCACTATATCTCGTTGGGAAGGGAACCATTTTAGGATGTCAAAGTATGATAAAGAGGTTTTATGTTTCTGTATCTTAGAAACAATATCAAATTCTATGTTATAACTTGCATTATTTTTTAAAACACCAAATGAATTACCTTTGTTAGGGAAGTCAGATAGACCCTTAGGTGGAGGAGGGTTGTTATCAACACTCTGATTCAGAGGCACCATGCGGTTAGGTGGTGTGATGTAGTAAACAAAACCTTACTCTGGTTTCTTAGGAAGTGTCCTCCCTTTGTCTAAAAGGCTTGGGCATCATACACATCTTCCTCTAGTTCATTCTCATTCTACATCGGGAATGGAGGTTCTTCTTTAAAGAGGTCATAAGCCATTGTTGTATCCACTGAGCCACCTCCTTTATTTGAATTCCTTGCAACATTTGCACATCTGCCTATGCCATCTTCACAACCTTGTCTATTTCAGGACAGTTCACCTTAGAATGAGTTGTATTATCATGCATCCTACACCAGTTAGTCATAAAATTGAGGTAAGCCACATTTGCAGTATGTGGCCTATCCTCATTAGCTTGATAATTGTGAGAAATACTATTAGATTAAAGGTTTTAATTTAATCATGTTGATTAAATTACCTTTATTCCTCTCTTAAGATTTCACTTTAGTTTGCATTTTTGACATTTAATAATTATATTAATTATTAAATGTCTACCTATTAGGGTTTCTTTTAGGGTTGCACAATATCCTTTTATAAGGATTCATCATTGTAATTTATCTCTCTCGATGTGAATATTTTCACTTTCAGGCACCTCTTTGCTTGTTTGTCTCCACTCTTTCTTTTGTGAGGTTATTTGCATGCAGTGATCTTGGGGTCTGCGGAAGTTGGCTTTCTCAACTTCTACATGGTATCAAAGCTCCAGACCTGCTGCTTCCTATTTGTGTTATGAAGAATTTGGAGCTACGAGGGTTAGATCTGGCTTTCAGGTTTTCTGGTTTTTTTTTTTGAGGATCTAGGTAACTCCATTTTTTGGGTGCATTTTGGGCCCAAACAGACCTCACGGTTGGATTCAGAGCGGCCAAAAACCCATATTTTCATATATGGCACGACCTATTTGGGCATAGTTGATCCGGAGGCAATTTTTTGCTTAGGGTCGTGACGGCCCTAGGCACGATTTCCAATGCAAAATTTAAAAAATCAAAAACAAAGGTTTTGATTTTATTTTTACCGCCGCAATCTTAGCGCCGCCACGACCCTTAAGTAAGCCACCAACTGCCCCGCGCCGCCGAATGACCACACCACCTTCGCCGCCCCAACGCACCGGCCACCCAACCAGCCCACGCACCACCGCCACGCCGCCGAAGAGCCACCGGAGCGTCGCCGCACCACTGCAGAGCCACCAGAGTGCCACCAGACCAAGTGGAGCCACCTGGGAGCCACCAGGGCATCCCTTTTAAGCCTTTTTTTGACCTCTTTCGGTAAATCGGGCATAAAATGGGCGTACGATCTCTGTTTTTTTCAAACAAGATACCATTTGAAAGCTGATTCCAGCGCCGATCTGATGGTGTAGGTCTGATTTTCAGTTTTTTTCGTTTTGATGCTATTTTTCTTAGTCAAAGTTAGAACAATATTTTTGCACTCTTAGAGCCATATCTTTTGCATACAGACTCTATTTTTCGTAAACAAAGAAACGTTGGAAAGGTGTTTCTGTGTTCTTTCCAGATATGTAATTTAATTTTCCAGAATCTGCACCAGGTACTTTTTATTCAGTATTTTGTTTTTTCACACATCTATCAGTTACTTGGATGTTTCAGCACTTGGAAATGATTTGTTTGCATGGGATGGCTTTATTTGATCTGCTTTATTAGTATTGAGGTTAGTTGGTCTGAGATTTGTTAATTTGAAGAGTTATCATGGGTTTTTCTACTCACCCTTTAGTTGTATTTCTAGAACGGGGTAATTATGAGTCATGGGAAAAGGGTATACTTACACATTGTAGGTGGCTTAATATTTTTCCTTATTTGTATGATCTCATACCTACACCAGCAACTTCAGAGGGAAAAATAGCTTGGGATATCATTAGAAATCACATAGTAGGAGTTATTTTGTCTAGTGTTGATTCTGACACTATGTGGGCTATATCAGGCATTGATTGTCCTCACTCACTTTGGACACGTCTTTGGGAGATCTATGGAGACCTTTGTCTTTCTCCATTCCCAGAGGATCCTGCTTCAGATTGTCTTGTACCCATTGGTTGGAGAGAGAAGACACCCTTTGATCATGATACTTTAGAGGAGCTTCAGTATTTAGACAACCTTACATATTCTGATGAATTAGAGGATTGTCTCACAGTTCCTACTCTTCAGACTGAGATTATACATGCATCAGCATCTCCTATTGTTCCTGATTAGTTTGACATTTCCACATCTTTGGCTCCTATTGATTCAGTTAAGCAGGACATCATCCATCTTCCAGAGATAACACCATGGGATTCTTTTTTCACAGACATTTCATTCTTGTTTGTTGAGTCTCACATTGCAGATCTAGAGGATTATTTTGAGGATTTTCAGCTCCTCTTTGTTGATAGCCATATTCCATCTATTAGCCCACCATCATTTGTGCATTCAGAGGTTGCAGTTTTTAAGTCTTCTGTTCAGTTTGGATTTGACATCTTTTGTTTCAGTTCAGATAGAGAGATTCTTCAGCATACTATCATGGCACACATCTTGAGACATCTTGGTCCTTGTCTTTTCACAGGGTTTCTTCGACATTGTCCTTTGGATCCGTTTCTTCCCAAGGGGAGGAATATTATTTTCCGCTTCAGGATATCTTTCTGGATTCTACATCAGGCATCTACCATTGTGATAGGAGTTTCTTCATTGTGGGGGGGCCTTCTAGTCTCTTTCTTTTTCTCCTATGGAGACCATTGTACATGTACTTATATGATAGAAGCTATCTATGGGGGGTATCATGTTATCCACCTCCTATCCTTCTTTTCTTAGTGCATTGCATGCTTTCATCTCTTTTTGGAGTAGAGTTTTTCCCATGAGGTTTTCTCTATTTCTCCACTTTACAGAGATTTGGTTGTAATTGGGTACCTGATCAGGCCTTGTTGCCGGGACCAAAGTTTACTCTTGCATTGTAGTTACCTTTGCTTTCTTGTATGTTTCAGCTGCACTTTTGCTCATCTTATGTTAGAGGTTTTAATTTAATCATGTTGATTAAATTACCTTTATTCCTCTCTTAAGATTTCACTTTTAGTTTGTTTGTGACATTTAATAATTATATTAATTATTAAATGTCTACCTATTAGGGTTTCTTTTAGGGTTGCACAATATCCTTTTATAAGGATTCATCATTGTAATTTATCTCTCTCGGATGAATACATTTTTTAGCTTTCAGAGCACCCTTGCTTGTTTGTCTCCATCTCTTCTTTTTGTGACAGGTTATTTGCATGTAGGTGATCTTCGGGATCTGTGAAGTTGGCTTTCTCAACTTCTACAAATACCACCATTATTTGGCCCTATGTTCCATTGTCTATTGTTATTAGGCTTCTGGTTATATCCTCTATTCTAATTTTGATATCCTTTGTTAGGGAATTTTTGGCCTTGATTATTCCTCTCGCTGTGATTGTTGTTGTTCTAATAATTACCCTGATTATTATTATTTTGATTAGGGTAATCACCTCGATTAGCATAATTACCTTGGTTTTGAGAGGGGTTCAGTTTAAGTTGAGCCATGTCATTTGTGACTTGAGGCAAAGTTTTCTTTAGGGTCTCCACCTCATTTATGAGTTGAACTATCTTTTCACTCTTAGCATTCTTAACAATAGGTGGTTGACTAGCAAGATTTGGTATTCCAGCTTGATTATGATGACCATGGGGACTGTGATGAGCTTATGATTGCTGAGAGAAGATAGAAGCTCCATTGGAAAATAATGGAATAGGAGATTGAGTTTTTAACTCAGACGTAGGTCCATAATGGGAAGGAGACATACTTGGGACAGTATTGAATAAAGGGATTGGGTTAGGAATCTGATACCCCATAGAAGAAAAACCTCTTCCTAAATTCCTAGGCTGAGAGCTAGTTTGTTGTTGTAGCTTGATGGCTAGATGATAAAATTTAGATAGAGAAGCAATATCTATTGGCTAATAAGTCCTTTGTAGGAACAAACCAAGAAAAGGGTCTATAACTCTAAAATATGCCTAAATGGCACTATTCTCAACAACTAGATAGGGGTCCTGCAATCTCCTATACATTCGTTGAAACCTTGTATTAAACAAGGGCAGTGATTCATGTGGCTACTTCCTAATGGTAGAAAATTGGTGGAACAAAATGGCTACATCCACATAAACTCTGAATTGATTGATGAAAGCATTCTCTAGATCAGTCCAACTCAGAATAGAACCTTGTGGAAGATTTAGGTACTAGTTATATGCCATATCCCCTAAGGAATAAGGGAAAAACCTACAAACCACATCATGGTGAGATATCTGGGCTCTAGTACAAGCGTCCTTAAAAGCTTGTATGTGCTCCTCAACACTCCTTGATTCACCATGAATGTATTTGGAACAAAATCTCTTAGGTTTCTTAGGAATATCATGAAAGCCTCTAGGAATAGTCCTCAATGGAGAGGGATTATTCACAAAAAATTCCATTGGTGGTGGTGGTAGAGGTTGATCTAGCTATTGGATGGGCTAAACCAACTGTAATGGTAATTGATGTGGATTTGGTGGTGGATTCATGGGTATCAATTGGGGTATTGGTGGAAAGCCTGGTGGAGTGAGTGGAGATGAAAAGGGTGGTAGAATGGTTTCCCTATGAATCTTGTGTCTCGTTGGGGTCCTGTGTTCTATCAAAGGCAGTGTGTTTTTAGTTGATCGAAGAACTCTATGGGACTTCTCTGGTGAGAAAGACCCAATGTTATCTAGTTTTCTCTTCTTCCCTCCTTCTAGCATTAGTTTCCTATTGATGTGCCAAATTGACTCACAACATGCAGGTAAGATAAAAGGTAAAAGTATCTCACCTCTCTTGAAAGAGACAATCAGTGATCAAACTAATCACCTCCCAAGGTCTTTGATGTTGGTTCACAACATTGTTGTTTCACAAAGTGGTCAATATAGCTGTAATGTTCAAGGGGCCTACTGGTGTTAAGCTTCTAGATTGTTGCAAGATCAAACATCTATCTAAACCTACTTTAACCAACAGTTTTAAAGAAATAGAAAAAGATAGATCAAGGTTTTTAAACTGAAAATAATGTTGATTCATTCAACTAATTAGACTTGTTACCTTCCAAGGAATCCCTAAACTAGAACTGCAAAATAAAATTAACCTGTAACTGATACAAAGTTTCATTCATTCACAGTGAAAAATTTAATAGTAGATTGTAAATCATCATTCAGACTAAATAAAGATAAAATTTAATTCCTTGAAATCTTTTCAAATCAAATGATTAACCAAGATGAATACCATTATGGAGAATAAATTTAAAGAAGGTTTAAATTTGGCTCCTCCTACTGTCGCAAAACATATAAGCAACATTTACAAATTTGGCAAGCTTCACCAGTGTACAGAAAACCATGTCTTTAAATTATCTCCATCTATACTAAGGAAATTAAAAAAATACATCACTCTGCTAAAAATGCTACTTCTCTTAACTTGCCTAGTTCCTAGCCTGCTCCCCCTCCTAAAACTTTCTAACTCTTTCTAAAAATTTCCTTTTCTTTTTAACCTTTTTTTTATAGAAGAGATGAAAGCCATAAATACACAAAACACGTCCAATGCATCATCCCCATTTAGGGTTTACAATAATTTGGTTACACAATACGTTGGCCAAGAGAGTTTGAAATAAATTCAAAGCAGGCATTAAATGTAAGGGCACTGACCAGATAGACCCAAGATCTACCACATAACTCAGACCAAAAAATGTGAAGAAGAGGCAAAGTGAAATGATGAGGGAGCACTACTTTCGATGCAACTTTACATTAACTTCTTCCCCCACATCGCCCATACCTCGCCCCATTTTTTCCTTTGCATTGTTTTCCTTGAATGTTCTAAGGAATTTTCATTAATTTTGATCTACTTTTGCTAGTAGACGTCTCATCTTCCATCAAGACTCATGTGCTTCCTCCTTTTGTTTTCTTCTCTGCCGAGAAATTTCTACAAGTTGACTCCCTTGAGAAGTAGCATTCGACGTTGCCAACATGTTTTAACCCTGCAAAATAATGCCCTCATCAGTCCTGTAAAAGCATCAAAAATATCATTCATCATCTTACCTTTCATACCTTCCCCTTCCTCTTACTTAGCAAAAAACTCAACTCTGGTGAAGGCAGAACTAAATTAGAACTAGGAACAACACTTACCTTTAATACTGGTAGGATGAGAAACAAAGTGAAATCAGAACTGGAACCAAAGTTAGAACGGGGACAAAACACAAGACTATTCGTTAACTTTAAATTCTAAACACCATTCAGACTCTGACCCCACAAGAAAGAAAGTATGCAAAAACCAAAAACTCGACCAATCAATCAAGCAATCAGAACCAAAACCAAAACAAAAATGAAAATTAAACCTAGAAATGACCAACATCTCCAAGTTCAACCCACATTCTAGTTCCGCATCCGCAAAAGCAAAGAAACCCCGAGACTCACAATAGGGCGGGGTTGGAGACAGAACTGAATGAGGAAATAGAACTTTACAAAAAATACAGATCCTAAATCCTTTCTAAACCAGGCCCCACAAGAAAGATACCAAACACAAGCAACAAAAAAACAAATGCAAGCAAGATTGGAATGAAAATTGATCGTAGGAAAACCCCAACGAGGGCAGGAGTAGAACAAAAACCTGACCTTGAAACTTTTCTAAATTACAGGTTCAGTTTCCATCCCAACTCTACCTCCGAAAACACACAAAGAGATAATGAAGAAAGAGACAAGAGAGAAAAAGAAGGGAAGAAAACACCCCATGACCAAACACAAGGATAAAAAAGGAAAAACAAATGGAATGGGCAAAACCAGACCCGGACCTAGAAATAGAACTGGAATTTGCAAAAAATTCCAAAGTTTGGTTTTTGTTCGCCTTCTGCGTCTGCTAGATCAAAAAAGAACAAAGGAAAACTGGTGGAGTCAGAACTGGAACAAAAAAAAAACTAGAATTTGTAACAAATTCCAAAGTTTGGTTTTGGTCTGCATTCTGTGTCCACCAGAACAACAAAGAACAAAGGACAACCAATGGAGTCGGAACTAGAACCGGAAATAGAATTGGAATTTGTAAAAAAATTGAAAGATTGGTTTTAGTCCATGTCCTGCATCTTCGAGAAGAACAAAGAACAACTAAGAACTGGCAGAACTGGAACTGGAACTAGAAACATAACTATAATTTGTAACAAATTCCAAAGTTTAGTTTCGGTCCGCGTTCTATGTTCATCAGAACAACAAAGAACAAAGTACCAAGGAAGAAAGAAAACCCCTAAGGCACAAAACACAAAACCAAAGGAAAACAAAACAGAAAGGGGGAACCCATTTTAATCAAGTTTAAAATGGGGTGGTTATGGAAGGCATAACAGGTATGTTTTTGAATGTAGAGGAATACAGATCACCTGAAATGGAAAATACTCATTTTAGGGCACAAATGCAAGAGATGTCCATTGAACAAGAATTATACATTGCACCTAAACAAGCTCTTTTCTCGTGATTAGAGGAAGATGAGGTTTTTTTCACAAACGGAGGCTGGATAACTGGAATTCCACAAGTGTAGTCAAATTACAATACAAGATTGAAAAGAAGGCTCATAGGGGAATATGTACAACAAGCTCTGCCACGTCTGCAACCATGTCAACTATTTTCCTTGGATAAGCCATCTTTGTCACCCATCATTTGACCTTGTTCGCAGCCACATAAACTACCATCAATGGAAGAAGAGGAAAATAAAGCATGAGGCCCAACCATGATGGAATTTTTTCTCTCAAAAACAAAAGAAATACCACCGTTTATGCCAAAGGCCCAAATAGTTGGGATGCTTAATGTTGTGTAGAAATTAAAGAAGGAACCTTCCAATGTGTCATTGTGAGGTGTCATATCAATTCCCGAGGAAAAAACCCTACTTCAAGAAGTATTGAAGGTGGAAGGGAAAATTTTGTAGGTGAGTGCAACTTAGTTGAACAATCAGAGTGTAAATGATAAATCTATGCTTCCAATTTAGGCTCCAAAATCAATGGATTATGAAAATGATGTGGATAGTGTCAATGAAAAATAGGTAAGTGGAATAAAGCCCACACCTTCTTTTTAACGCTTATAATAGGAGACAAATTGTTGGATAATAATATGATTGATTCAGGAGCTAGAACAACCATTATGACAGAACAAGTGGTAGATGATTTAAGACTTAAGTGTGAACCCCTTGAAAAGGGAATTATGCAATTGGATGGAAATAAATTCTTGATCATTGGTCAGAAAAGGGATCTATCCTTGACCCTCTTCTCCTTCCCAAGCCAAATAGTCACTCATGAAGTAGAAATAATGGACATTCCACCAGTTTTTGGAATGTGTCTATCAAGATATTTCACCGCCAAACTTGGTGGATACCTGACACTTGATTGGTCCCACTTGATATTGAGAACCAAAAATAGAGAAAAGATGAAGATTCTATCTAAATCCTTGCATCCCAAACATATTGTGGATGATAAAAATCTATGCTTCAGAGCTGCTGATACCCCTACTTGTCAGCAGGAGAGATATTGCATAGAAAATCCTATAGAGGAAGAAGATACAAATGAGCGAAGTTTGGAAGAAGAGGTGTTGCTTAATTATTTCACTAATTTTGATCCATTTGGAAACTTCTGTGCTACAGGCCTAAGTACCTATGTGATTTTTTGATGGAGATTAGGTCTTTCCAAAACTAATGAAGAGTCAGGAGAAGTCTAACAATCTATTTGATAATCATGTATGGATCGTACATTTTGATGGCGTTAAGTGCAAATTTGGTCCTAGAGTAGTTGTCTAATTAGTATTTCTGATGGGATCAAAATACCCCAGAGCTTATTTCCTTTAGCCTTCGTACTTCACCAATAATTGTTGGAATTATGTACCTCAATCTCATAGGCTGAATCCTTTGATAGAGAAAAGTTAGTGTGACATTCCTTCTATCTGGCCGACTGGTAGTTTAGTAACCTTGTGGTTTGTACAAGTCGTTGAGAAAATGGTTTTGTCTTTCCGAATGGTTTTGTCGCTGTGACTTGTGGTGTTCGTTGTAACCCTCTGCTGAGTGGAGGACAGGTTGGTGTCTAGTGGATGTTGAGGAGACTCATGGTGACTGGGTCATCAGTATAACATGTGACTTCAATAAGAACTCTTGGGGATAGTTGGTATGTCTCACTGACAGTATACACTCAGAGTATTAGAGTAGCACAAAGGCCTTGATATGAAGTCTTAATGACAATTGATTATCTAGCTAATGGATGTGGTTTCGTTGATAGGTTGGCATCTTCATTGTAACCTCTTGGCGAAATTGGTAAGTCCTTCCAACATTGGTGTTTGTTAATGGGTGTCTTCAAAGAGACTCCTAGCGACTAAAGTCTTTGGCAAAAGGTGTGAGCGTTTGGTATTACCTCTTAGCGATAGCGGTAAGTCTTGTCGACTATTGGAAATTTTGGAATAACATGAAGGTTCGGTATGATCTCTTAGTGAAGGACGATAGTCTCGCCGATGAGAATGTTGAGGTCGATGCGACTTGTGAACTCGGTATAATTTCTTGCTGATGGTCAAGACTCTTGACGACAGCTACAGTCAAGTCTTGTAGCATTAGGGAGACATGGTTATTGTCTCACCGACATCTGAATACATTGTGAATGCCTTTGACGGATTGGGAGACCATCCTACATGGTGTTTCTTTGACCAATTAGAGAAGCCGAATGCGAACCATTGGAAGTTAGTCTGTTGTGTCCATTTTGTGAGGAAGTTTGATAGACAGGGACAACATGGATATACTCTACAATTGTAGATGTTGTTCGACTCAGTGGATGATTTGTTTGATGAATAGTGTGGTGAATAGTTCGACGAGTGATCAGTGTTTGTGAATTCAATTATGAGAGCATTGTAACTTGAATGTTCTATACAGGGTTGATCATTGTGAATGCTACTGTAAACTGACATCAAAAAGATAAGTCTGATCTCTGTATGTAATTCTTATTACTATAATACAAAGTGACTTCTCTTGGTGTGGTGAGTTTTTCTCCTATAAGGGTTTTCCCACGTAAGTCTGGTGTTCATGTGTGTATGATCATTTCTTTGTTTTTGATATTTGTTTCAAGTACATCTTAATTGGTCTGTAATTGAAAATTTTAAAGTCATCTCTACATTCTTCCCTGAGGTTTTGACGTTAGGAGAGTTGTTTCCACACCTTATCTTTCCTTACAATAATACCGAATATGGAGTTTTGGTCCCTAGATTGAGATTAGTAGAACAAATAGATGCAAGTAAGAAACAAGTTGTCAGAAATTCAAAATTGATAGTAAGCTAGATCTATGGGAAAGTAACCACAATAAATACAAGGATAATATATCAAGTACATAATGTATGGGATCTCATTGAAAGTTTTGAAGCTTTATGTATGCAAGGGAATCCCCAACCTCAAGATAGTATCGACCATTGGACATTTCTTATCGGGGCACATTCAGAATCAATTTTTGATCCAACAAAGCAAAGAGTCTTTGTAGTTTCAAAATATTGTAATAAGCTTAATGTTAGAAAAGGAAAAAGACCAGTGGTCAATATCCTCTGACACGAATAAAATAAGGATAAAGGAATTATGCTATAAGTATGATCTCAAAGGTTACAACCTAGATATAGTCTAGCCAAAATTTTGCCTAGATGAAAAGTCCAAGTTCGTTGGGAAAAAACAAAGGATAACCTACCCAAGGTTTGAAGCTTTGGAAACACAAGATTTTATCAAATGGGGTAGGACAGAGGTCATATGTCCTATCAAATTTTCTACTTGGTTATCAAATCTGGTCCCAGTTTGGGAAAGGGATAGGGGTATCCGACTTTATGTTGACTTTGAAGACTCAAGAAATATTTTTCTAAAAGATCATTACCCCTCGACACTGATGCAAAATTTCTTTTAGATTATAACTAGGATAGATATCTCCTCTTTGATAGATGATTCCCCAAGGAATGATGAAGTTTTCATAATGGAATCTGACTGACAAAGGATGATGTCTACCACCAAGTGGGAAACATTTGTATACAAAAGAACACTATTTGGGTTCTCTGATGCTATTGCAACTTTTCAAAGGGAAAAAGGCATTACTTTAATAAAAAAGGCCCAACCAAATTATTTTCATATACCTAGGTGATTCATCGGGAAAAGGTGATCATCCTGATCATCTAAAGGGATTTTCTTTGAAAGACCAGTAGTCTAGGATTTTTCATGGTCCAAAAAATATTTCCTTGGAGCACCCAAAGGAAATCTTCTTGGTTGTACAACATCTTAGGAGAAAATAATAATAAATACCGAGAAGGTCTAGGGCTCAAAATTGAATATAAGATCTTTTTCAGATAAGTCTAGCCTTGTCCAAGAATTCATTCCAAGTTTCACAAGCATTGTGACCCCGACCGACCCCGACCACCCTAACTATTTAGGAGAACAAGTTATTTCAACAAGCTCTCAAGGGCACAATGATTATCAAGGAGCTGGAGGAGTATGAGGAAGAAAATGAAGAGAATCCTACTACACTCCCTTCAAGGAAGCAAAGGAGAACTGATGTGCATGAACATGTTAGAAAAGGAAGATTTGACAAGTATCTAAAGAATCTAAAAGCCAGGATGAGGCAGCTTGAGACCATTACACTTGCCAATGTCCAAGGTCTAGTGGAATCACAAGGGCCAAATTTTGTTGCCAGATATATGATTTTCATGAAGACTTCATCACATTATTATATGCAAGGTAGCATGTTAACCAAATTAGCCAACAAGATCCTAACTAGGTTAGTTAAATGTGTTGGGTTGGCAACTCAAAGAGATTGACACAGTTATGAACAAGTTACCTTGTTGATAAATCAAATTACCCTTAATCTGGCTTTGAAGTTTCCTTTGTATAAATTGATGTACGAAAATTCAAAAAAAGCACCTTGAGTATGAAAAGAGATAGAGAAAATTCCCATGGAGCTACAATTAACCATCATCAAATATTCCAATGATGTTTTGATGAAGAAAATTTTTACCCAAATTCTTGAGAAGTTTTAGTGCTAAGGTACTACAGGCGTGCTGTGAAACTAGGATGACCTACTAATTTCAAAGTGTTGCAGAGAGGACCTTTTGAAAAAAACACATGCAAAAGAAAGAGAGTGTATGGACTCAAAGATATGGTTTTAGATGAGCTAGTGGATAGTATTTATCTAAGAATTTTCCATTAAAATGCACAGTTCTTTTAAAATTTTAACAGTTATGTACCATATGTAAAAAAATATTTCAAAGTTTTTGAGAGTAAATCCCAAAAAAACATAGAAGAAATAAAATTTGTACTATATTATGTTTATCAACAAAATTTATAGTAGTGTATATGGCCCAACGCTTGAAACATTACATAAGGCTCTCTCGAGCAAAACCCAAAAAGGGAAGCAAGCAAAATTTGTTAAAAGGGAGGCCATGATCAAATAAACAGTACATTTCCACCTCCAATAGTGAAGCAAAAAGGGACTCGTAAATGGGTTTTGCTTCTTCTCCTTTTCTTCTTATTCTTCTTTCATCTAACGAGTTGCAAGTAGGGGAAAAACATGCCACACACACAAGTTGCATAGTTCAAACCTAGGGTCTACTCGCTGTGAAGTTGCACCAGGTAACTAAAGTGATTTTTCTAGGTAATTCCTAGAACCTTCTCCACATTGTACTACCATAGAAGGAAAGTGGTTGTTGGATGAGAAGAATAGCGGCATGTCTCCAAGTCCATGGTGCAAAATTCAGTAAGGAAGGGAAACCAAGGCATGTCCACTACAAAGTGCATGTGCCTACGGAGGTCCATGGCACTTGGAATGTTGACGCTAGGAATGGCCACTCACACTATCTTGCCGAGCCCTTCCATTAGGGAGGTGTCAAACATCTTTTGACATAACACAATTATCATGGGCTTGGCTAGATCCAAGTCTAGCAGTGAGGCCATGAAGTGGGAGAGCACGTTGCAGTTACTCCAAAGTTGGTTCTTGTTGGTAATATAGTCCATGTCGATGACACACTTGAATTCGATCATGATCAGGGGGTCGTAGTTCTTCACCAAGAACTTGATACGAGTGTTAGTAATCTCTCCCACAAAGTAGTTTTGAGGTCTCCATGGAAGGAGTTGAATAGGGGTACCTAGACCAATAGACATCACAATGAAGTAGTGAATTATGGAAGAAAGAGAGAAGGAGAAAGGCCAACTAAGTTAGAGAACTATATGTTCGAATGGATTTCGCAAAAGGTGGTGTACCTATTGTTGATGGGTGTTTTTGTACACTTTCTCAACACAGGTAGTACATGAATCCACTACCTCTCTTGAAAGGAAATCTCCAACTGCAAGTGGCTAAAAATATCCCCAAGGTCTCTCGGGTGTCAAGTCATGAATTGCATGGAACTCCTCAATTGATTTTGATGTGATTTTTCTGGTAATCACAGGGTGGACTTACGTAGTTGGATACGAGGTAGATCTTCAAATCTAAAGTTTCCAATATGGAGGTTGAGTTTCACTTTGTTGTAGGTTCAGACAATGGTCCAAAAATTTGATGTTTCTTCAAATTTGGCTTTACAATGTGCAATGAACCTTGGTACAGGCTATTTCTAAAAAAAAAGGAAAAAGAGCGGGGAAGATGGAAGGTTCTTGGACCTACAACTAATCGTGAACAGTAATCATGGAGTTCCTACAATGGACAGCTTCCTGGAAACAGTATTCCACTTAACCAAAAATCTCACAGTCTCATGGAATTTGTGCTATCTTCTAAGGTATGCAAATATATCTCCTTTCATTCACCATATGCATGCATGAAAAAAAATGAAAGTGTGGAGCAGCTTTGAATTTAAGTCCAGACTAACTTTACATAGCCATCTACCAGTAGCAAATAACAAAAAGTATGGACTAAGAAGGCATCCAACATGAATTTTCAAAACTACAAAACATCATTTCTAAAATATATCAAAGCAAGAATACAACTAACTAGAACAACAATAAAAATCTAATTAAAGAATCTAACAATGGAGGTTGAATCAAGTAACATGTGAAAAAATCAAAAAATGCACCAAGTCAATGTATTTTCATTATAAATTTCTATAGCATGTCTTTACAACAACTCAACTATCTCTTTGCAAATGAGAGGAGACCCCTATTTATAGTGCCAAAAATGTCAAATGAATGGCCAAGATTAATTCTCATTGTGTGGCCAAGATTCATTAAAAAATAGGGTTTCATCAACCCACAATATATTACAATCTAAAATTACATTCTTGTCTCCTTCCCTATTTTGTCCTTTAGTGACGACATTGTAGCATTTTGTGTTTTTCTGATTTCTCTTTTACTGTAGCTACTCCTTTGGGGGCTCTTCATTGATAACAAGGTTGTCCTCTTGCTTCTTTGAAGCTATATATTCCATGAATTTGAGAATGACTGGCTGGAGCTTGTCTATCTCAATAATTTCATATCGCAGCATTTGATAGCTCCATTCTTTGGCATTATCTTCTAGCTTCTTCCAATCCTCATCATATTTTTCACCCTAATCCCTTAACAACTTTGATTGGTTGAAGGCATGGGCAGCAAAAATCATGAACTCCACTCTTATCTCACTAGACATCCCATCCTCCATCTTCTTCTGAAAGTCAGGTTTCACCTTTTCCAGATCCATCTATACTGTGGGCATGTCATACTTCGTCATCAGCTTGAGATAACGAGTGCATTCCACTCTAATTTTCTTGATCCATTCAATGTTCTAATCCAATCTACTCATTATTTGCTCCACCCTTTCTTTCCTATTGTCAAAATCCTACTACCACACATCCATCAGCCAGTGTTCGTCCCTTTTGAATGTATGCTCTTTCTCCCATGTGATTTTTGGAAACTAGAGGATGGCTTTGATCTTTGGAAAGGTGGAGTCGTATGTTGCAGGGAAGTTAGTGCAGAGCTTCCTCGTGCTTTCCAAAGATTGTTGCAAATCCAAGAACTTGTTGGCCGTCCTAATAGCCAGGCCAATACCCATGTTTTCAACATACAGGACTTATCGGAACCAGCTCTCTATAGTCTTCTCCAAGCTCTTTCTTCTCTCCAACTTGTCAATTTGTTCTTTGGATAACAGTTTGGGTGGGGTCATGGACGTGGTAGGTATATCATCCACCAAAGACCATTGGTGGATGTAATCTATCAAGGCGGCTACTTGTGCTTTGAGTTCATCCTTTGAGACCTTGTCTCTCTTTATCAGGTGCACCACCATAGCCACTGACTCCTCAAGATGCCCCACCTTTTGCTCTCTGGTAGTAGTTCCTAGATCAATAGTGGAGATGTTGTAGCTTATTCCCTCCCGACCCACCACTAGTGTTGCTATCTGCATAGCTTGGGACCCAGAAGCATCCATTGTTACCTTGGATATGATCTTAGGATTCTTCTCCTTTCTAGTTGTGATCTGGGCTCGAGCTAAGATAACCTCTAGCTTCACTCTTGGGTCTTTTGGTGTGGGAGTTTTCTTCTTGAGTTGTCTTTTGAGCCATTCAGGCATAGAAGCCTCTCTTTTAGGTGATTCATGATCACCTACACTTTCTTTGGCTGAGACCTCTATTTTCTTATCTCCTAGGGCCCTTTCTTATGCTTTAGTTGTATCTCTTTCTCCTTCATCGGAGTCCTAGATGATCACAAGGTGCTTAATAGAAGGCTTAGTAGATAATAGCTTTCAGGGACTTTCTTCCTTTTCCATTTCCTTCCCCTTCTTTTTTTTAGTTCACCCAACCCCATGCGCTTGCTCCTTGGGCTGCTCAATTTTGAGGCTCTTGACAACTTGAGCCTCACCCTCAGGCTTATCTTCTTGTTTCTTTCCTTCCCTAAGAGGTGACCCCTTTGCCTCTTCTTCAGTATTTTTCAGTTGTCAGGCCATCTCTTCTTCAAGGTCATTGTCAAAGGTTTGCACGATGACCTTACCACCATCATCCTCCTCCTCATCCCTACTCTCGGAAGAGCCATTTCCCTCCTCTTTGTAGGCCACCCTATCGATTGTGCGGTGTTCATACTCCGGGTGTTCATGGTATTCATTGGCCTCTTTCTCAAATGGTTTTGAATCCTCCTGCTCCTGTCTTTCCCATTACTTGGAACTTGAGATGGTGGCCTCCATAGTCGGTGGCCCTGTTAGAGGCTATGAAGGTTTAGCAGTGGCGAGGACCTGCGTAAGGGCTGCTTGAAGAGTGGGATCCATAAGGATTTGGGAGAGCTCGGAGGGGAGATTCTGCATATGTCTTGAGAAGGCCTCAGGCATGGTGGGAGCAGGTATTGGTTCAACCACTACAACTAATGGGAGTGATGTAGTGGGTGACATTGCAGCAGAGGAAGGAGGAGTAGTTACAATGAAGGAGGATTCAATTACTATCATGGGCTCGACTGGAGGTGAAGGGGAAATATGGACAAAGATTTCCACTACCAATGGGGATGTGGCGATCATGGCTAGAGAGGTAGATGATGGGGCAGTCAAAACAGGGAGAGCCAAAAGAGGTTTTAATTGATTAGTACCTTTTTCCTCTTCCTCTTGGATTATGGGCTACTCCAGTGTGCCTCCTATTTGCTTGAGTCTTTTGGAGGGTGAACCCTCGGGATCCTTCCTTGTATAAACTTTGGGATCAAGAGACTGCTCTGTTTCTATTTCTTTTCTCTTCTTGGATCTGGTGATTGGAGGAGACTTGGATGTCATGTGTGTTGAAGTAGTGGCAGTGGCATCCTTTGTGGCACTTGGCTCACTTTTGAGCCCTTTGTATGTTAGGACCACCCCTTATTTTTTTAATTGGGCTACTTGTCCATCCACCCACTCTTTGGTATGGACCAATATTGGCTTGGTTATAATATTGAGGTCATCGACCTCCTACTCATCCCAATCTATCATTGGTAGTGGCAAGTTGCTGACTGCAGGATATCTAGGGTCCATTATGGTGCTTTCGTCCTCTTCAACCTGATCTTGTATGGGAAATGGTTGCACCTTTCTTATAAAATATGCGGTCATCCGCATATAGTTCCTTGCACGCACTTCCTTATAGTCCTGACAATCCACCCAGAAGTCCTCGATATGGTGTAGATGGGAGAACCCAGACCCTAGCACATTCCTTACATGCCCATATGGGTCCATTCGCAGGCGAGCAGTGTGTAGGTGAAAATGATAATATTTCAGTTCTTTCTCAGAGTTCCTAGCACACTCGGAAGTTTGTAGTTTATACATTCCTTGGCCGAGAGTTAGGGGATAGGAGATCCCTACCAAGTGTTTGCCGGTGAGGACTGCATGTATGTGTTGAAGCTTCTGAGAAATTTCCAATAGGATGATTCGGTCATTGGGGTATCGGGGCAGGCTATTTGGCCTTTCTGTGAAGCCTTAGGCATGAATGTATGTGAACTTTGGATATTGAATAAAAAGGAAAGCCTACTGTTTCAAGAATGCCCAAGCACTATGGGAGACCCTTCTCTTGAAATCTCCTGCAATCATCCTGATGATATGGCCAATGAAGGCATTGTTCACCCTACAATATTCCTTCTTGAAGTTTCAGTACTAGAGCTAGGGGTACCTATCATAGGCTTATAATTTTTTACCTTGCTCTTCATCGGGTGCGACAAACAACCCATTGTACTATCTCTGATCTACCAAGGAGTAGATGAGATATGAGGTCATGTAGAACTTGGAACTCCTCTTCACATTGACGAACTGCTCATGGAAGCAGTCGCTTATTATACCTCCCCAATAAAATAATGACTTTGTGGTGATGACCTCATTCCCATGAAGGATCTGTTCGATGAAGTACACCATCCATTCCTGAAAGAAGGCAGCAATAGGAAGACCCATAACCCTACTTAGCATCATGACCAAGTCATGATAATCCTCATGGAAATCACTACGGAAGAGTTCGTGGGGAGCCTTCGCAATGTTGCCCCATTTTTCTTTAAGCCAATGCTGATTTATCAAATTCTTTTAGCTCATCAAGTTGTCATCGCATGCTGCCTTGCATTCCTCAATGGTAGGTATTTCCATTTCTTGAAAAGTGGGAATGTGGAAGGTCTTTGTGATTCCTTCAGCTAACATGTTTGTAAGAATATTACCATACCTGTCAATTATGGTCCTTGTGTCAGGTTGATAGGCCTACCAACAAGCCATGACTAGCTCGGGGGCCATGAGGGATGGAGGAAAGCTTGTAGCTTTTGTAATTCCACTTTGTCTGATAAGCCTCACATTCTTGGTTGTCAGGTTGATCCTAACCCTTTGTTTAAACTCGTCAATATTGACATGGCCGATATTGGTGTCGGTGATTTTTTTCCAATCTGTGGCAACCTTCTAGTGCAAAGGTTCACTATGGAACTAGTACTTCATTTGGTCTTTGTCCTCTTTTCCTCGAGGAGTCTTGCCTAATTTCTTCCCTTTGTCCTTTTCTGCAACTGCCCCGAAGGGTCCTGCACCCGATTCCATATATCTTGCAAGGAGAGGTGTAGTTAGTGCAACTGATCATGAAAGTCTTGAAGTCAGTTGGAATCCCATGGATGAAATCACCTTTAAACAATCCATCATTCATAAAATGATACTTCTACTTCTAGATGTTATTAGTCTTTTGATTGAGGGCTTTTTAGGCGATCCGAGTCCAGAGGCCCAGACTTCGCTGGAAGGAATGCTATTTTGAAAGGGAAAATGCTATTTTGAAAGGGAAAATGGGGCAGAGTGATCTGAGAGGTCTCTCTTGATCAAATTTTGATGGTTCAAAAGGCTTGTAGTGAAGAGGGCCAAATTTGAGCACGTGGGTCGAGATCAGATTTCAAATTTTAGGTCGTTTGGATCATTTTAGAGGCATCCAGAGGTACAAGGCCAGAGAGCTGTCCAGAGTAGGCTGTTTATGGCCAGGCATAAATGAAGTTCCAGGGATAGAACTTTGGGGTCGTAGACCCAATGGGTCCAAGGGCAGCTAGTTATTTTGCAATTTTTTTTTAAAGCACCCGGGTTTGAGGGGTCGGGAAGTCGTTGTGCTTTTTTTGTTCAAAATAGTGATCATCGAACGAAAGTCCAGAAGGGGTGTCCCGGCATACCGGACCCAACACTTAGGTTGGACATCATATTTTATTTTGAGTTTCCATGAAAACCAGGAAGGTGGAGTACAGAGCTTGGAAGGGCGAGCGTGATTTTCTCTTTTTAACGGCGAAGATGGGACAAAGTCCTAGATGGCGGAGTTTGAAAGGGTCAAGGATGGTGAGGTTTTGATAGTTTGGAGCTCTTGCAGCAAAAGGTTGCTCAAGACCTGGGAGGTGGGAAGGTGCCAATGGTGAAGCTCCCGTGGAAGTCCGTAGATGGAGGTTCGTGAATCGGGACCCGATGAGGAGCCAGAAAGCGGGTTTCAACATAGGAACGAACAACAAAAGGAGGTCTGGGGTCTGAGAGGCGGGAGGTTGGGTCAAGTCCACAGTTTGGGAATGGTGAAAACCCAACAGAGTTCCAGACATGGAAGTTCTAGGGGTCAGGACCCGAGTGGTGGGGTTTCTTCGCTGTTCAAAATGGCGGGAGCCTCACGGAATCCCGGATGCAAAATTCTGACAGGGCGGGCCTAGGAGGCCAACATGGAGTTCATTTTTTTAGAGTTTAAAGTTTGAGATGCCAAATGGTGAAATACAGGCAGAAATATGATGATCCGAGCCTGGGAGAGGCGAATTCCCCTACGCGAAGACCGATCGCAGGCGAGCAAAGTTCTGGATCAATCCCATGGGGTTCAAAAGTTTCTAACACATGGGTTTTGTGCATTGCCTTATGTTTTATCAATTGAAAGTTTTTATCCCATGTTTGTTTATTTTTTTAGGAATTTAAAAGCATAAAAACTTCTCAGGAAGGCAAACGAAAAATCTACCTTGGACACCCGATGTGATAAGGCGTGAAATCCACTAAGGATCAACAAGTGATAGTCACAGACACAAGGATGGCGATCAACGAAGGTGGTGGACTCCTCTAGAAAGCTCCCTGATCCCTCTGTAAACCTGACAAGTGAAAATGACAGGTTGGGATCTAATATTTATACTCTCACTGCCATTAATAGCCTCATTAAACGCCAGTACAACAAACGATTTGGTTGGTGAATTTGAATTCGTGGACGACGGTGGGAGGTCCGAAGCCCGAGGGTCAGAATTCCATGAGGTAGCAGCTGCTTAAGATATACTTTGCAAAATGATGGCTGAGGGGACTCCAGGGCCTGAAGGATGGAGTTCCATCAGTGATTTGCTATTGGGAACAACGAAGTCTGAACGAAATTCTAGGAGCGGAAGTCCAAAGTGTCGGGTCTAGAGGGGATGAAAGTAGCCAATAAATTTTATAATTTTCACCGGATGGAGAACAAGGAGCCAGGTCCTAGGGCTCAGGGAGGTGGAAACCTCCTGCTGTTTGGAACAGTGGTCACAAGAGGGAAACCTGACTAGGGAAATCTGGTGGGGTGGGCCCACCGGGCTTCAAGGCCACTAGGTAAAGGTAAAATGCCAAGGAGACCCTGCAAAGCACCAGGACTTGATCAAAATTGAAGGGGTGAAACATGGTCAACTTAAGATGAGACTTCAGAGGTGTGTTGAGCACCCAGGACACCAAAACATGGGAACGTAAAATGAGGCGATGACAAAATGACCCAGCCAGGTGGAAGAAAAAGAGGGTCCCCGTTCCAAACATGGTGTGTGTGCTTAGGGCACAACACCTATATGTATAAAAAGATTACTGGGGAACTTCACCAACAGGAGGTCTATTTTTGGTCAAGTGACAATGGGAAATTTTATGACAAAATGAAATAGGATGGACAAATCATATGGAGAATATGAAAAAATACCTTGAGAAATAAATTTGGGTGTTGGGGAGTAAATTCCATCATACACCAATGGTTGACATGTGTCCTTTGCCATCATCAGTGCCAACTAGTTCACTAATGGGAAAAGACATGGATTAACATGCTAAGGATCTGACAAATTAATGAACACATTTTTCAAAAGTACCTTGTGTCATCTCAACATGCTCCATATGACAAAAAGCACACTTTTCAATGCAATGAATTAAAAGAAAGAAGAGGCAATAGAAGGAATGAACTAATTCCATTTCCATGGCTTTCTCTACATTCCTAAGGGATACGAATCTCCCATCCAAACATATTACCCTGATGGAAACATTGAATGACCCATCAATAGTAGCAAACTCATGATTACATGCAAAAGCCCAAAAATTAATTATACTCAAAGGAAAGTTAATTTTTAGCAAAGGGAAAATGGTTGTTGTAACTAGAGATTTTTTGTAACATTTTCAAACAATCATGGTGGAAGCGTCTACCTCTGGTAGATAGAACGAAGTTCCAAATAGAAGACCTAGTCACAAAGATATATTTGGGTATTACTCATTTTCCAATTCCCTAGCTATAGAAGAATGACCATTTGAATGTTTCAAGAAGCTTCAATATGAAAAAAATGTTTTAAAGGAGGTGGTTCAAGATATAACTGACAATGTTTATGACCCTCAATTATCCACCAACCCTAAAAATCTTAGGGAAGATTTTTTTCAGAGGATGTTGGGGCATGAGTCAGTAGAGGATTTTTCATTTCGTCTTTGGAACAATGGCCTACCATAGTTTGTGCTACCTATTATACATCCATTCCTAGAGCTGGTTGATGCGTGCACAAAGAAGTTTAACAAAAATACAAAGGTTATTGAGGGCCATGGGGTCAAGATCGCCATTTCAGCCAAAGCTATATAGGACATGTTGTGTATCCCTATGGGCTGGGGTGCTGACCTTTTCAATGAAGAACATATGGATGTTTGGGGGGGAAGATATATTCAGGAAAAAAAGTTTTTATGAGGATGAAACAAGGAAAGGCCATCAAGAGGATAGATTCACTGGCCTCTTTCATGAAGAAAATTCAAGAAGGATACGTAGTTTGTGTTCTTGATGTTGGCCTAGGTTTTTGGGCTCAATGATGACAAAGAGGTTAATGCTTTCCATTTTTCCCTAGGCCTTGCACTCAAAAGAGAAAGGGTGCAAAGGTGCTATGATTTTGCTAAAGTAATGGTTGGGAATGTGAAGTTGTAGTTGAGAAACTATAGTGTGAAGTCCAAATTTAGGTATTCTTTCATCTTGGTTAATTTATTGTTACATCAAAATTTCAAGTGGCTAGGGAGGAATGTGCCAGTGTCGAGGACAAATGAGAAAGGGTATATCCAAAAAATTTATGTGTGGACCCCTATGTTGTTAAGAATAGGAGATTATGATCAATTTGTAGATTATTTTCTAAGACCAATGCTACAAGATTTACTACTTTTCCCCATCGGTCGTTTCTCTCTGGAGGTTATAGAATGGATGGAACATCCACCTATCCCAATGGATTACTTCTTCGGTGAAGATTTCACATTCATTAGATTTCATGGTTTCCCCGAGGAGGTTTTTAACTCCCCATATTTGTGACAGACTAAAATTTTACACTAGAGGCTTTCCCACAAGTTTCCAATATTGATAGAATCTATGGTGTTGGGAGGAATAAAGCAAAAAAAATTTATCTTCCCATTATGATTGCAAAGAGTCAAGTAATATTGAGCAAGAAAAAGGCTAAAGATGAGATCACGAGTCATTTGGTAGCTCTAGGTTTGCTCCTCATTTGTGGAAAATGGAATTACAACCTAGATGGGTGTTTCAGTTTAAGGCATGAGTTTAGGGAGTATTTCCAAAGGAGGAAAAATCTTGCTCAAGAAAGTGCAGAGATATACATTGACTTGGCCCACATACCAAAAGAATGACCAAAATCGCTAAGTTTTTATGAGCCATAGGAACAATATAAGAAGAATCTCCCAATGAGAAAATATCTGAATGCATAGTTGAGGCATAAAGGATGGTCAGAAAGAAAGAAGGCACACTTCTGGAGGTTTCGACAAGAGATGAGAAATTTAGGTGCTTTGTTCGGTAGCTTCCAACTCAATGAAGAGTTTGAGGATGCATATGATAAGGATTCTAACAATAGAAATCCTGAGACAAGCCATGAGGTTGAAGAGGAACAAGTTCCACTCCTAATTCCTATATCTTGGGAACTTGAAAACCACAGAGATTCAGGGCTATGGGGTCCACAGGCTCCATCTGCGTCCCAAGCCTGAAGCAAAGGAAAAGAGGCCTGACGATCCCCAAGAGGATCCTCAATGGCCACTGATGTCCAAATATTAGAGGACTCTACTAGAAGGAGATATGAATGTGTTGGCTCTAATCGTGCAAAGAGAAGAAGGATCTAGGACCTAGGTGCCCTTGATATACTAGTCCGTTGAGAAGAAGTGGAGTCTTCCTTGCGAAATATTTCATCGACTACAATTTAGGTAAGTTTTTCTCCCCCTCTTCTTCCTATTTCTACGTCTCTAGTACACCCATAGTCTTTTCTTGTAAAAAGTAATCTCCCATCTTCGATTCCTAAATTGGTAATGTTAGATACACCCCCTACTATTGAAAATGAACCAGCTAAAACTTGTCCATGCATTGAAGGAGCGTCATCCACTGCGGCTACTATTGTTCCATTAGTTGATTTATTTAAGGTCCCCATTTGAATTTCCCAAACTATGATTTTTCCCATTACTCCCAACCCATCTACTTCTAGGAAAGCACCTCTCCATCAACCTTTCTCTGCATCTACCCCTACTATTTCTTCCCTTGCTCCTTTTGGTGTTTCACCTTTTTCTATGATCATGCTGCCTTTTGCATCCCCCCATGCTCACACATCTGCAGTATCCCCTACTGTCACCCTTTTTAGAATTTCCCCTGGTGCTCCCACTGTGGCTCAAAGTGTTGATGTCCCTCACACTCTTCAAGTTCATTTCAACACCACCAAACAAGCCTGAAAGACTAGGAAGTTGAAAATTTTATGAAAGAGTACTAAAAGGCCCACCACCAAGAGGATTGAAGATTTTTTTAATGAAGAGTGCAAATCCTTTCTTATCACCACAATGTGGCCGCTTGTTTCCAATCCTGAGGGATATATGAAAATGGAAGACTTAGACATTCATGTTGTGGGCCTAGATCTGAGTGAAACCCACCTACATGGTAAAATGGTCCTAGCCAAAGCCACACAAAAGGTGGCATATGCTGATTATGAACGACTAGATAGACAATTAAGGAAGCGCTAAGTTGAGTCAGAAAATGTGAAAGGGACAGTTAGCAAGTTAAAAGATGAGGTCTGAGCCAAAGATGCTGAAATGACTCGCGTAAAGCAATTTCAAGGCCAACAAGGAGACATGTCTAGATTGCCTGTAGATGCCTGTAATGAGCAAGTTCAACTTCGTGATGAAAATGAAAATTTAAAGAAAGAGTTAAGTGATGCTAGATCCTAAAATATTGATGATCTTTAGAGGATCCAGACTGATGTGAAAGAGTCAAGACAAGAAGTCAGAAGACTAAGCTTTGAGTTGGCGAACACTCTTCAACATAAAGGTCAAATAGAAGAAAATATCAGAGTAAGAGAGGTTCATTTTAACTAGGAGTTAATTACTGTAAGAGGATCTGAATCCCTCCCTTAATGAGAAGGTTGGTAGCTATGCATTACCTGTAGATGCCTGTAATGAGCAAGTTCAACTTCGTGTTGAAAATGAAAATTTAAAGAAAGAGTTAAGTGATGCTAGATCCTAAAATATTGATGATCTTTAGAGGATCCAAATTGATGTGAAAGAGTCAAGACAAGAAGTTAGAAGACTAAGCTTTGAGTTGGCGAACACTCTTCAACATAAAGGTCAAATAGAAGAAAATATCAGAGTAAGAGAGGTTCATTTTAACTAAGAGTTAATTATTGTAAGAGGATCTGAATCCCTCCCTATAATGAGAAGGTTGGTAGCTATGCATTGCGAGAAAATAGCGACTAACATGTATATGTTGGGACCCGCCTTACCATTTTTAAGGGACTTACGAGAACTAAATGCCAAGGTGGGTCTAATGGATGACCAATTCATATAAACATGTTTACCCCAGGTACCAGACTCCCAAAGTTTTATATCCAAATTGAGTATCACCACCCATTAGGTTCTTAAAAGAGAAAGAATTACCAATTGGCGGGTTGCCTCTGTCAAAGCCAATGAGATCATCGACTGCCAAATGGTTGCAGTAAAATGCAAGGATCACTAGAAGGTGTTGAATAAAAGGGTTACTGTGATAAAAAAGGACTTCACCATCCTGGTTGGTCTTGGGTTGCCTCCTATTCTCTCCCGAGATGAAGATGTGCTAAAAATAGAGAAAATCAATGAGGCAATCCAATGCAATATTCAAACCATCATTGAACTTCCAATCTCATGTGTTGTACCCATGGTGGATGATGTTGAGTGCAAAATATACCCTCTTTCTTAACTCTATTATCACCTAGGTGCAATTTCTTCCAAATGGGGCATCATTTCTTTTAAGGATATTTTTATCTCAAACAAACATACATAAAATTCCAAACCCTTATTCTACCAACTAATTTAGATTGGGAGGCTCAATGCATTGCTTTCGTCAAAATCTAGGAACAACCAGAGGTCTAGGTTTGAATCTCCACAAAAGCGAAGAACCCTATGAGTTACTAGAATTGTAAAGTTTTGTTATGCCTTAGTCTTTTTATTTTGGTTTGCATAAATGTCTCTAATGCCAGGTACACTCGCACTCAAATAAAATTATTGAAAAGGTGCACCACACGCCACGTGGTGGTTGCACAACTTTTATCTTTTCATCTTCCTTTCAAGAGAAGGTTTGGGACATGTGTTTTCTTATCAAAAATTTTCTTGGGAGCTATATTTTTGAGCTCAAGAGTTTCCTCCCTACTGAAACATCATCTCCTTGGCATGGGTTATCTACACCGCCTATACAAATATCTATTGAGGAGTTTGTCTGAGCTGGCTAGCCTTTTTCTTTTCCTTTCTTGATTTTTAGGATGGATTTTTTGAGGTGGTACCTCACAATGATGTGATCAATCAATTGGGTCCTTTTCCAGGTTGTTATTCCTAGGATCTAATCACATTTGGTTTCTTATCCTTGCTAAAATATCTAGAGGGTATTAATGCAATAGCTAAAGATTTAATGCAAAGATCTTTTGCAGCCTAACCAAGGTCTATGATCGGATCGTGTGCTATCAAATGTCAACATTTGGAAGCAATTAATCTGGACTGAGGTAGTGTTTCCTTTCTTTGGTGGCTATATAAGGATGGAGAAAACACAGATGCAGGAGGATTTTCTAGGAGGAACTATTTTATTTGTCAAAAGAAGTGTTTCTTTTGATTTTTTCTTAAAGTTTTTAGAACTATTTTAAGAAGCAAGTTATAGAACTACTTTATTCTGGCATATTTTATCTATTAAGGTTTAAAATATTGTTAGATTGGCATCCAACCTTTGTTTCAAAGTTTAGTTTTAATTAAAGCACAAATTATTGAGGGGAATTTATTGAGACTATGCATGTATGACCTTTTTGAAGTTTTCTTTCTTTATATTGTTAGTTTAAATGAAACACTGTGTCTTGCAAGTTATATTCTTGTAGTTTAAAAAGTGGATTTCTATGCTTTATGCTTGATTAATTAAATAGTATCTTAGGAGAATTTCACTATTTCATTGGAATTTTTTTGTTTTCCTTAAATTCATTATTTTGTTATTCTATGTTGTATTAGGAGATAGAGTTCTTGCAATTTCTAGAATATTATTCTTTTACTCTAAGGAATCTTTATGTTTGATCAGAACTCAATGAACACTGCTTGCAAAAAGATTTGAAATTCTACATTATGCTTGAATTTATCCTTTATTGTTCCTTCTCTTTCTAACAATGAGGGGTTGTGGCATTGTGTCCTTTATATCAATCATAGGAATAACTTGGGTTTGAATGTTGTAAAATATTTGGTGTATCTCCTTTTATGTTTTATATTTACATTTCCTTTCTCCCTTATCTCAAAATTCCAAAAGAAGAGCCAAATTTCTATAAAAAACCCAGAGGTATTCAGTGAGATGCAATTTGTCCTACACTCACTAAATTTCCCATAAGACTATCAGAGAAGTGCAAGCTTTGATGATCAACAATATCAAAGAGCTATGACATTGATATTTCATGATTACATACACAAGATTTTGGAAGATTATGTTGATGATATTTTATCCAAATATTTAACTCGACAAGAAAATTTGAATATCCTTTCAAAAAATATTTGAATGAATGTAGAAATATAACATGAGATTGAACTTTAAAAAGTGTCTTTGGTGTAGATAGTGGAAATTTTTTAGGTTTTATAGTATCTTGCAAAGGAATTGAGGTGGACATGAAGAAAACTTATGTTACAATTAACATGCCACCCCCTAAAAACATTTATTAATCACACACTTTACAAGGAAGAATTCAAGGTATCTATCATTTTGTAGCATCCTTACCAGACCAAACTTTACCCTTTACACAATTACTTAAGAAAAAGGTTTGATTTTATTGGAATAAGGATTGTAAATAGGCCTTTGAGAGTTTTAAAGACTATCTCTCTACTCCACCTTTTTCACAACCTACTATGCAAGACAAACTATTTATCCTTTATATAGCAACATCAACCCACACTCTTGCAACATTGTTGGTTCAAAAAGATGATATTAGTAAAGAACATCCTATTTATTATACTAGTCAAACCCTGATTGATTATAAGAAATAATATACAATGATAGAAAAACAATGTTTGTCCCTCATATTTTTTACTAGTAAATTGAGACATTACTTATTGAATGCCAAAATCCAATTGATGACAAAATTTGATCCTTTAAAACACCTCTTCACTAAAATAGATTTATCAGAATGCTTAGCTAAGTGTGTTATGTTGTTAACTAAGTTTGATATTAAGTTTGTCCTCAAAAGGAAATCAAAGTAAAAGCATTGATCGACCAATTCATTGATGCTCCCTCTCCCCTAGTGCTTCTTAATATAGACACTTTCCTTGATGAGAATGTGTTGAATATTCTAAAAGAAAAAAAACATGGTTATTGTACTTTGACAGTTCTAAGTGAAAAACTAGCTCTAGGGAAGGGGTTATATTAATTCCCCCTTCAAGTAAGCCTATTCCCTTATCCTTTAGTTTAAACTTCCTATGTATAAATTGTAAGAGAGGGGGAGAAACCACATCAAGGCTCCAAGTCATAGAGAGCCAAGAGTGGAGGGTTTCCCTAAATTACCTCACTCTAAAGGGATGTTTTGGGGTGAGGATCAAGAATGAACAACATTATATAGTACTTTTGTCACTCTATAGACCCAAAATTCAATTTGGGGCTAGACGATCTAGTTTCTGGAGTTCAAACTGTACCTTAGACAACTCTTTGTTGGAGGATGACAACATGGGTCTGGGATGACAGTGCGACACACTAGCATCTCTCTAGTGCATTGGCATTTGTATAGCTAGGAAACATAAAGTACAATAAGGAAATTACAAAAACCTAATAACAACCTAGCTAATTAATTTTAATGAACATAATAGAATGATAAGATATGAAAAGTAAAGAAAGAGATGATAGAGAAAGTAAATAAATGCTAGGGTGGTGAATATGATCTCACAAAAGCATTAATTCACTAGCTAGCTCCATGAACACATTCTCTTACACGCAAGAAAGAGGGGAAAATTGTTGGGGTTGTATAGGAGGCTACCTTAGTTAGACCCCCTCTTTGGTGTTTCCACCTCCACAAACATCTAGAAAGAAACAGAGTAGAAAATATGATCAAGAGAATTGAAAGAAGTGCAATAAACACAAAAAAAGACAAATGCTACTCTATCAAATGAACAAGGAGAGTAATGAAGTGTTACCACTTGCAACCAAAGTAACTCAAGGCCAATGAAGGGAGAATGCAAGAAAAAAACTTGGAAAAGTCACTACTATTGCAATCATGGTGAAGGGAGCTTTCACAAGACTTCAAGCTCGCAACATCTATGGCTACCTCACATTGGTAATGTGGAGTTGATGAAGTGTCAATGTTTATAAGAGTGAATTTTTACCCCATGTGTAAATCCTCTTTTTTCCTTTACCCACCTTAGAAAACCAAGATTGGAGGCTTAATTCCACCTAATCCTGCTGTGTGCATCCCACTTGGTGCCTATTTTAAGAATTGGTGGAGGCCATTTTTTTGGGGACATCCACGCAACATGCAGACATCCATGCAATCTACTTATGTCCTTGGAAGATTCCTACCGTTGCACCTATAGAGGTGTTACACTTCTCATTGGAGGTGAAGTTGTAATGCCCCCTTTGGCCGACTGACCTGAATATGGCCATTTTTCTCCACTCTTTCATCAAATTCATCCCTTCAACATTCAATCTAACTCTTCACTACATCAAGCATCCATTTATTGCACTATCTCATTCACTTTCAATCTCTCAAGCACTCACTTTCACTCACTCCAAGCATTCAAGCATTCCATTGCAACCAAAGCAACACTCCATCACTTCGATAGAGAAATTTTGGGACCACAACATTGCAATAGAGACTCAAATAATCTCATTTTGTCCCTCAATTAGTGTTGAGTTCTCTTGGTGGAGGTGGTAAGATTCCCTCTCCTCTCCTCTATCACTTGGTTGAGTAGTATAACACTGTTTTGTAGTGCTTCTTTTCTCTTTACTACTTTATTTACTTTATCTCATTTCCTTGGTTGTCCATGGAGGTGGAAATAACCAAATATGGGTTTGACTGAGGCAAGCCCCTATACAGCCACCCAACATTTTCCCTTTCTTGTTGTGTGTAGGAGTACGTGCTCTTCGAGGAGTCAACTGGAAAATGAATTCCTCAGTGAGATCCTCCTTATTCTCTTTACTCTTGCATATTTACTTTATAATATTGGAGAGTATTTTATTTGTTTAATCACATCATTTTGGCACTTGAGTTAGTCCATTGGGCCATTAGCTAGTTTTTTTTGTTCGACTTCATCCTCATTGTTGTCTGACCGTACAAATGACAATGCACTTTTGAGATGTCAGCACACTGCACTGACATCCACAGACTGTTCTTCTATCCTTGGATAGAGAGAATTTTGAGACATAGTGTTAGACCTAGAAAGAAACTCACCTAGCCTCCTATTGTGTTTTGAGTCTATAGAATAATTGAGAGGCCTCATGGTACTCATTATTCTCACCTCACATTTCCTTGCAATACACTTAGCTAAGGTAAGTTATGGAAACCTCTCGTGTCTTGGCCCTCCATGACTTGGGGTCTCCACATAGTGGTCCCCCTCTCTTACATTTTTGGTGAACCCAACGTGAACTATTTTGGTTCCATCCTTGCGATCCTGACAGTTCCTTTCCTCATACTCTAGGCGTGTTGTAGCTGTGAATTTTGTAAGGATTTCACCTTACAGCCCAACCTGTGACCCCTAGTTGGTATAGTTGGAAGGTTCCAAAGGTATTGCAGTATGAAACCTTAATTGGGTCACCTTCTTATCTATTAACCTTTGGGGACTCTGTGAAAGCATTGTCTAGTGTGTGTAAAGGCTTCCTTCTTGCACCAACCCATCCCCTCTATGTAGCCTATTGATAGTGGTACTGGTATAAATTTCACTTCATGGGACTTGCCGATGGGTTTTAGTAGGGAATCATCTCCTATTTACATTCCTGTATGGATCAACAGAAACATTGTAGCTCGTGTTCTCATTGACCCTACACCACAAATGAACATAATAACAAAGGATATTATGTTAATAAACTTCTTACACAAGGATGGGTACGATGCTCCTATGAGCACCATCCACACACATGATGGAATTTCTATACTCCCTTTGGGTAGTATTGTCTTGTCGGTATGAGTTGGACCTAAGTCTGTGAAACTCCTATTTGATATCATCCTTGGGTCAGAACTCTTTAGGGTAAAATTGTGTATCCCTTGGTTGGTAGCAATTAACGCAGTGCCCTTCATCATTCATAAATGTCTGAAATTTGTCCATGGAGGATCCGTGCATGTAATCCATGAAACTTTCTATAGACCACTGGTTGCATGTGGTAGATACTCCTTAGAATGGACCTTCTGCACTAAACATATCAAAATTATAAGGAAGGGCATCTAAGGCTGAAAGTGAGATACCCTCCCTCATTTTATGTTGTTTCACACAGGGCGTGCTTAAAGGCTAACAACAATGTTGTTAAGGAAAGAAAGAAGGAAGAAGATAAGTGGTCTCATATCCTCCTTCTTCCTCTTCAGCTAATCATTCTGGTGCTTCATCTTGCTCTACTAAGGTACCATCAAGTTCTATTTCTCATCCACAAGAGAATCCTATCTTGCTAGGTTGGTGAAAGCTTAAGCAACCTACTTTTGAACTTCCTATTTTTCTAACATAACCTAGAACCATTTGGTACAACAGGAAGAATGTCTCTCAAGGAGAGTCCTCATTGTCTTGACCTCTGTAGCCTCCTACTACTACTCTGAAGGCAGTGAGTGGAAAGAGGCCTATTGTCGAGGCTCTTGAGTTGACTCCTATCAATCCTCATCTTGTTCCTCTTGTTCCCATGTAGGAATCCACCCCTTTGCTAGAAATAGTTATGGCAACCATTCTCATGATTAAGGAGGAACCCTCTATCCCTTCAAAAATTTTGGCCTCTAACTCCAAGAGCCATAGAAATTTCCTTGTATGTGAACACCAGCACTGGTGAAAGGACCTCTTGGCTGAGTAGTCCACCTCAAAAAGAAAGGAGGAAGAATCGACCACCCCTGTTTCAAGGCCTCCTACAATGTCTTCTTCCTCCCTTCCTTTTTCTTCTCTCTAGTTTGGTCCTATACTACTCCTAGCTTCCGTTGTGATTACAAATGTGCCTAACCCAAAATGGGTATAGGTTTTCATTGCTCCTTCGATGGATCCACCTTTGTTGATGTCCATTATAGATAACCATCCTTTCTCAAAGCCCATCGACATGGTTAATACCTTAGTCATATCCACTGTGGTTCTTTCCTCTTCCTCCTATGTAGCTCTAGCCTCATCCCTGGGAGTTCATCTCCTCTAATGAAACAAGAAACATAGGGTAGTCCTTCCAACAATAAAGGACATAAGAAAATTCCACCTCAATCGCAAGGTGGCCCCATGTTGACTTTCTCTATCTTAGTGATGGAACCAGTCCTAGATTCCCCTAAGTTCATGATCACTCTTGAGTCATTTTATGAGCCTAGTGGTGAACCTCAAGCACAAGTCATTCCCTCCACCAAGGCTAGACATGGTGCCCCTATGGGGTGTATGTTTAATTCTGTGGATGAGGTTTCAGCCTTATTGACAAACTTCGCTAAGTCATTGACCTTGAATCCACAAGGGCTCAAAGGAGAGGACCTTGAAGGGCCCTATTCCTTGGCCCTTGTTACGGGAGGGTTGGATGCTCCTCATATTAACATCCTTCCATTTTAGGCTCGTCCTCCTTCCCCTTATGAGGAAATAGATTAGGAAGCAGACAACCTCTTGGTTGATCAATGTTAGGAGGAGACCCTTTTCTTGATTATCTCTGTGTGTTTGATTTGTGATGTGTTCCCCCATGCTCATTGTATGTGTGCCTAGATAAACCTCAACACCCTTGTTGGTTCTTGGATACATGCATTATTTTTGTGTTGTAAACCTTCTTCTATTTGTATCTTCATTCTTTCATGTTTGTACTTGATTTTTGATAAATTGGGGATGATGCAAAGCATTGGGAGCATTTAGGCTTTCCTTCCATGTTGACCTAATTTTTTATTTTTACTTTGTTTTTCATGCATTCTTCCTAGTCTGGTTGGGGACTGATGATCTTTCACCTTGCATTGCAGTTACCTATTATTATGAACTTGGATAGATCTAACCCCGCTAAACCAAATCCCCTTATGCCCTTTATTTATATTTTTCTCTCCTATTTTCTTGAGTTGTCCCTTTCATGTGTGACAAAAACCTCTCTTTAACATCCAATTTTCAGAAAATGCATTTAGTTCTAATGAATATTTTCTCAAAAATCTCCACAAACTTTTCTTTCGAATCACATTCTCAAGTTGGAACCCTAATAGGATGTGTTTCTTTCATTATAGGTTCATAAAGAAAGGACTTGAAGACCTTCCTTGTGCATGGGGGCATATTCTTCCTTTCAAATTCCTTGATGAAGTGAACATATTTTGAAAGGATTCCTTGATGATGGATAACTTTGAGAAGAGAAGAATATCTACTTTCAAACTGTGTGTCCCTTTAGTGGACCCCTTTTTCTTCACAGCAGATTCCCAAGGGACCCTTCTTTGAAAGTATTTACCTCAAATGGATTTCTTTATGTCTAGCCTAGGGGTAGGCTGACTAGACTTATTCCATTCTCCTCTTCACTTCTAGCCTAAGGGAAACCTGATTAGACTTATTCCATTCCCCTCTTCATGTATAGCTCAGGGACAACCCAACTAGACCCATTTCATATCTTTGCATCTAGGTTGGGGGAATCCTAACTAGACCTTACCTTTCAAATAGTCCATCCCTTGAGTGGACCCCTCTCCTTTTGAAGGGTTCCTGAGGAACCACTTTGAAATAATTCCAAATTATCAATGGTCTACATGACTATCCACGTGCTTGCCTATGTGGCCGCTTCTTGGCTCTGCGGAATCCACTTCCTTGGGGTTTCCTTCATGCTAGAGTTTTTGGGGGATACCTCCTTGAAGGTATATGGGACTATAAGGTGGTTAATTTATAGGGCTTCCTTCATGTGAGAGATCTTGGGGGTTTCCTCCTTGTAGATCTACGGGCCTGTAAGACGCTTTGTTTTTCTAACTTCATAGCTTCGAGCAACTATGAAGTACCACACTTTTCCTGCACCTTCAAGTACACCAAACCAAGTATTGCTTCCTTGATAGTTCAAGTATATGTTTCTAACCCTACACTCTTTCTTGATCTACTTTACTGAGCACTCATCAATATTCATGCTCGCTAAAGTGGGGGAAAAATGTATAAGCGTGAATTTTCACCCCATGTGTAAATCCTCTTTATCCCTTTACCCACCTTAGGAAACCAAGATTGGAGGCTTAATTCCACCTAAGCCCATTGTGTGCATCCCACTTGACACCTATTTTGAGTGTTGATGGAGGTTTTTTTGTCAGGGAAGCCCATGCAACATGTAGATGTTCGCACAACACACTTACATCCCTAGAAGATTTTTGCAGAGGCATTACACTTCTCATTGGAGGTGAAGCTATAATTCCCCCTTTGATAGACTGAATCAAACATGACCATTCTTCTCCAATCTTTCTTCAAATTCATCCCTTCAACATTCAATGCAACTCTTCACCACATCAAGCATCCATTTCTTGCAATATCTCATTCACTTTCAAGCTCTCAAGCACTCACTTTCACTCACTCCAAGCATTCAAGCATTCCATTGCAGCCAAAGCAACACTCCATCACTTTGATAGAGAAATTTTGAGACCACACCATTGTAGTAGAGGCTCAAGTACTCTTGTTTTCTCCTCCAAGTAGCCTTGAGTGCTCTATGTGGAGGTGGTAATCTTCCCTCTCCTCTCCTCTATCACTTGGTTGAGTAGCATAACATTGTTTTGTAGTGCTTCTTTTCTCTTTACTACTTTATTTCCTTTATCTTGTTTCCTTAGCTATCCATGGAGGTGGAAACACCCAAATGAGGGTTTGATTGAGGTAGGCCCTTATACAACCATCCAACATTTTCCCTTTCTTGTTGTGTGTAGGAGTACATGCTCTTTGAGGGGTCAGCTGGAGAATGAATTCCTCAATGAGATCCTTCTTATTCTCTTTACTCTTGCATATTTTATTTATAATATTAGATTATTTTATTTGTTTAATCACACCATTTTATCCCTTTAGTTAATCTATTGGGTCGTTACCTAGTTTTGTTGGTTTGACCTTGTCCTCACTATTGTCTAGATGTATGAATGACAGTGCACTTTTGAGATGCTAGTGTGCAGTGTTAACATCTAGAGACCATGCTTTTTGTCCTTGAACAAAGAGTTTTATGAGACATAGTGTTAGACCTAGAAATTGGATCACCTAGCCTCCTACTGTGTTTCAAGTCTTTAGAATAACTAAGAGGCCTCATGGTCCTTGTTATTCTTGTCTCACATTCCCTTTAAATACACTTAGTTGAGGTAAGTTAGGGAAGCCTCTCATGTCTTGGCCCTCCATGACCTAGGCTCTCCCACATGGTGGTCCCTCCCTCTTATAGAATGCTACTGCAATGCTCAATAATGGAGTGCTAGAATGCTTGAGTGAATGAGAATGTGTTTGAGAATGTGAATGAATTGCTAAGAGCGATGAAGTGAACATGTAGAAGATGAAGTGAAGTGAAAATGAATGCTTTTGAAGGTCAGATGAGAAGGAATAAGACTATTTTTGGGTCAGTTGGTCGAAGATGAATGTTACATTATCCCTAATATGGAGTGCAATGCCTCTACCAACTTCAAATGTGATAAACCAATAGGGATGGAAGTGCACCCTACAAACATCCATGCACCATGCTTGCATCCTTGACAAATATTCTCTCACTGACACACAAGACAAATTCCAAGTGGATGGAATGCAAGTGGGTGATGTGGAGTTTCGGTTTCAGATTGATTTTCTAAGGTGACGGTATGTGAAAGGGAATTTACACAAGGGTTGAAAATTTTCTCCTATGCACTCTTCCCCCACTTTAGTGAGCACACATATCATTGAGCATTCGATAAAGTAGACCGAAGAGTTAGAAATGTATACCTAAACCAATGAGGAAGAAAATTGTGATCCAGTGAACTCAAAAGTGCAAGGAGGGAAAATGAATCCATAAGTACTCTCTCCTATGGAGTTTTGAACAAAAGGACTCCATAGCACCGCAAAACTATGAAGTTGCACAAAGTACACCAAAGGCCCTTAGACCAATGATGGATAAATCCAATAGGATGCAAGTGCCTCATAGGCCTTCAAACCTATAAGGAGGCATTCCCCCAAGTTCTCTCTCATGAAGGAATCCTAGTGTAGTAAGTTCCTTACAGGCTCATAGACCTGCAAGAAGGAATCCCCCAAGTACTCTCTCATGAAGGAAGCCAGAAATAAGGGGACTCCAAAAAGTTGGACTAGAAAGTGGCTTCACAGGTGCACCTGCAAAGAAAAATGTTAATCCATGGATAAAACATGCTAGAAAACAAAAAGGAGCCACGTAGGCAAGCAAACAGTCAACAAATTGAAATAATTTCAAAGGTGTCCCTTGAGAACCCTTTAAAAGAAGAGGGGTCCACTCAAGGGATGCATTGTTTGAAAGTGCAAAAGAGACATTTTTTCTCAAATCAATCCATCATCAAGGAATCCTTTTGAAATATATTCACTTCATCAAGGAATTAGATAGGAAGAAAATTCCCCCTCATGAGGGGAAGGTCGAGGCTTCTCCCACAAGAAAAAGCTACTACCTCCTCAGAGGTGAAATGATGAATTTATGGTATGGTACTATCATATGATTTTGGTCATAGAGCATACCCACACCATCGATTTCATTCATGGGTAACCCTAAAGATGTCAATGCAAAAGAGAAAGAAATCTTGTAATAGGGTTGTCCTAGGGGTTGAATGCAAACTATTAAGGGGTTCACCACTAAGTTTAGAATTGGAAAAGATAATGAAATGCAAGATGCAACTCTAAACCATAAGTTGATGCAATACACTATGAAATGACTTCTAAAAGTGAATAAAATGAAATAGAAAGTTGCAAAATAGAATGTGTGTCCCTGGAAAATTTGGAGATGACTTGGATGAGCTCTGAAATGCTGAAAAATTTGACATTTTGACCTAGTGGGACTCCTTTTCCATTTTGGGAAAATAAGTCCGAGTTCAGGATTTCTACATGAGAGTTGTTTTGAGAAAAAGGGTATCTCAATTTGTAAACAGGTCTAAAAACCATCTACAGTGGGATTCATTCGCCACTCTTGGTGAATCAATCTTTTTTTGCTTTTCTAAGAATTTAAAGCTCTGATCTGCACTCCAATAACTTCTCTTTCCTTCCAACCCGAGTTTCGGATCCAAATTTATGAAAACACTTACAAAAATGAATATAGACTTGATTTTCTAATGGGGGGTTTTACTTGGTCGAACCCCTAGTTTGGTAATTAAAACTTGATGGAAATAATGAAATATTCATGAAAACCCTAGCCTTAAGTGTGTCTAAGACTAAGAAATCTAAACTATGATGCAATCCTATTCTAATGTGTAAGAAGGAGATGCATAGATGAAACTTGATGTAGTGCCCCTCTGTGTCGGTTGTTCTAGACTTTTGTGTGAGTATTTGTGTGTGCTTCATTGATTACTATGTTATTTGATTGTGTGAAAAATATAATATGTTAGTAATCATGTTTAAATAATTAATTAAATCATAAGTGATTTGCAAAGTTATTTAAAATATAATTATAATTTAAAATAATAATCAATTAAATTAAATCAAATGATTTAGAACAAATGATCAAATTAAACTAATTCGTTAAAAGTAAAAGTGATATTATTAGATAAATCGATTTAAATTGTTGTGTTAAATTGAAGTTAATAATAATTATGAACAAAATAATCTTGAAAAGATAATTATTATAATAAGAAATTTAATTGGATAAGGAGATAGGAAGTTGAAGGGTTTTAAAACAAGAAAAGCTGGAAAGAAACTTCACCTTTTGAGCATTTGGAAGTCGAAGAGAATTGGTGAATTTGTAAAATAAATTTAGCTTATGGGGGGAAAGACGGGAGGCATCCTGCACGAGAGAGGCTTGCACAAAGAAGATTGGAATCCCACGAGCAGCCAAGCGTAGATTCAAGCTTGAATGGTGAGTTGTTCTTATTTTAATTGTAATTCTATCGTAGCCTCTGGCAATGCCTAGCAATATCTCAAGATTTAACCTTAATCTAATCTGCCTGTTGGGTCTTCTTGAATATCTAAGGGTTTCGTTAGATTTCAATATAATTTTTTTTCTACAAACTTTACCTTTGGGTTCTGACATCCTATCTTCACGACGCAATATGTTCAAGATCTTAAGTTGTCATCGCATTGATATCATTATAACTATGAATTGATAATAGGAATTGCGAAAGGAGAAATACGAAGGAGTGAATACCTTAAGCTTTATGCTATGTTCTGGTTAAAATCGGTTGTCATCTTTTCTGCCTGAACCTTATCCTTCTTTTTAGTCCTCTCTCCCGCGCACTTGAAGTTTATAGGAAGTTTAAAGATTTAAATAATTCCTCTGATAGGAAGTTTAAAGATTTAAATAATATGCTCGATTCTTCTAACAATCTATCGTAGTTGCAGCACTTGAAAATAAATATTGTCAAAATACTAACATAATAGAGAGCTCATCTTTGATCGTGGTGGAGTTTAACTCCCAAAACTTCATTTTGAGCGCGTCTCTGGAAACTCGCTGCCAAACAGAAAGAAAAGTTGTTCATTAATTCTCCTTCTCTTAAGTCATGTATTTGCTTCTCACCTCTCTCTTTTCCTTCAAGTCTGTGGATAACATTTGGAATTTGATAATAATGCAAGTAGATAGTGATATTTCCAAATTACACTATTCACTTTCTAATATACTTGGCAACCTGTCCCTGTTACGGCATTTAGAGTTGAGACATTGTACAGAATTTAACAGTCTCTCTGAAATCATTGATCACCTTTCACAGCTGCAACTTTTCGACTTGCATAGGTGTAGTAAATTTAATAATCTCTTTGGTTTCATTGTTAACCTGTTAGTGGTGCACTTGATCTTGGTAGGGTGTATAGATTTAAAAGATCCCTCTCTTAATCGTTTGAATTAATATTAGAGCTTTGATCTGAATTTAGCCGTATGAATTTTGGGTAGTTCATAGCTCGATTTGAGATCTTTTTGGCATTCCTTGTCATCTGTTCAAATGTTTTCCTTGTGGTTCCAGTGTTCCCCGCATGTTCACCAAGATAATTGTAACCGTAGTGAGAGATATAAATGCCTTATAATGTTCAGTATATATTTGCACCCCCTTATAGCTTGGTCCCTACCATCGCTTTACTTAAGTCTGTGTTGTTTGGATTTGATGCCTTGAGAGAAGCTCGTACACTTCCAGCTATGATTTATATTTGCTTTTTCTCAATAGGAGAATTGTGGGATTATTTCATGGACACACTTTGTGCCCGGTATCCCCTAAGGTGGATGATTGTTTATGCTATTTTTTTGTGTCCTGCCTTTAATTACTTGATGTTGTTGTGTGGCTTACCGACCACACTTTGAATCATGCTTTTTCTTCCTTGAATTTTGTAGTTGGTGTTCCCCTACATTAAACTTAACTCTTCTTGTTAGCTTCATACTGCGATGTGCATTTGGTTTAATATATCTAGTTCTCTTTGAGAATAATAATGCTTATAAGCCCGGTTCTCATGCTTGATAGTAGATGGCTCACTCTGACCGTTTATTGCGTTCTAACACTCAAAATATTTACAAATGACTGATCAACGCATCCTTCTCCTTAATCTATGAATGGTTTACATGTTAAGCTCAAAACATGTTTCATTGATTTAGTGGCTTGACTGCGGTTCTCATGCTATCTGTAATCTTTGATTCTCAGTGGAAATTTTAGCAGAACCCAATCATAGTTTCGCAGTCATAACACTTTTTTTAGTATACCATAAGTCTTACAATTCCGGTTCATATTATCAACCTTCAGTAGGTCCAGGACTCGCTAATTGATAAAGTGAAAATTATTATATGGATTATGATAAATCAATATAGGCGTAGTCACTGACTATTTCCATGTGCTAAAATTTAGTTAACATGCCTAGATCAACATTCAATTGGATTGATGTTCATGTATGGTTATTATTAATTTAGTATTGTAAGAGCTTTTGTTTATTAGGGCCATGATAGCATGATTTTAGAGTCAAAATTTAATGCTAGGGATTTGTAGTAAATGTTTCTTTAATAATGGAGCTACCTTGGGATATCATTTCACAATTGTTAATTTAATCAAATAAGAAAACTATTTCATTTTGTCCCATTTTCAATCTTTCGTGGAGTTCTGGGTCAAAGTATTATTGCTTGCAAGCATATTACTATTGGTTGACCTTGTGGATTGATTTTATTATTTTTAGTCAAAGAAGAATGTATTTAATAAATAAAATAGAGTGGAAATGCATAGATTGTTAAATTCCCTATAATTCTACTTGTTGAGTATCGCGTAACATGGGTGTTTGTACTGAACTCTTAAATAGTGGAATTGTGTATCTTTTACCATGGTTAAGTATTATAGTAAACTCTATTTGACTTCATTATGGTAGTTTTATAAACTTGAATCAATGAAATAAATTATTCCTTGAATTGAGTTTTCATTCCTAATTATTTCATTTGGATTGTTAGCTAGTGGATCACTTTATGACAATTTGAGTGTCTAATCATGGATTGTTATTTAGAACCTTGAGATTGTAATTGTTTTGTTGTTGAGTAGGTTGGTTTTTATTTGGGAATATAAATGGATTATTGTTGTTGTTGTTGTCATGTTGCTGAATTTGTGAAGGTGATTTACGTACCACTCTAAGGGGTTCTTGTGAGGAGAAAATTGAGGTCTCCTGTGGAACACCTAGTTGGTGGCTTTTCGATGTTGAGTGATTTTTGTTGAATTAAAGGTTGATTTTCTTCTATGATTCCTTTTTGAGGTGACACCATTATTGATTTATGGATCGTATTTGTGTTTTAGAGTTGATTGATTTATGGATGGGGTTTGATGAAACTTTCTTTTTAGTGGCTTTTCTGAGTTAATCTCATATTTGAGGGAAATTTTATCCTTGTGTTGGAATTATTGGGAAAAAAATTGTGTTGCTTCATGTTACCCTTGTTTGTGGGTATTCAGTCTTTTTGGCTTCTAGAGGCTTGAGATGATTGTTAGTTGATGTTCTCTTTTTATGTGCCCTTGAAGTGGCAAGTGTTTTGGTATCAGGATTTTGAAAGGGTTGTACGAGAATTGTTGAGACTCTAATTTTGTACTTGTTAGCGAGATGGGTAATACCTCGCATGATTTTATGTTGTGATTCTTTGTTCAAATTATGATGGTACAACCCTTGGTTTTTATGTTGTTGGGTCTCTAGGGAGAGTGGCTCCTTGTGGGGGCCGGCACCCTGTTTAAGGGGAAGGGCACATGATAACCCACGAGTGAGTTAGTAATCAAGTGAAAACCTAATAATTAACTTAGGAGGGTTGGGTAGTAATATCATTATAAGATTAAAAAAATGGATGCCTCGTCTTCATTAGTGCTTCCGCAGACTAATGGAAGGCTGAGAAGGCCGTGGTTGGCAAGGTCGTGACCTCGTCTTCACAAGAGGTTTACGGCTCCGCATGAGTCACCCTATGGACCGGGGCCTCTAGTTCGGAGGAAGGGCATAGGACAGCCATAGATGGGACCGACACCTCCAGTTGGGAGGAAGAGCACAGGACAGCCCATGTAGGACTATGCGATGACACTCTCCCCTAGTTGCCTAGGTGTTTTACTTTATTGTGTTCCTCTAGAAATATGTTATGGGAGTTGGTTTAGATTGTGGTTGTATGGACTTATATTGATATGGAGTATTACCTTGATACATTTTTGGTGTACTTTGTGGTCTTGTATGATCTCTTTGATATTTGACTTATGACCTTGTACTCTTATGGTACTGTGTTATGATGTTATTGTATTGTTTAATTGAAATTTGGAATTGTATTATGTTTATTAATTCAGTTTGATTTGGAAGTGTTTCATGATCTCCCTTTGGTTACTTGTTTACTGATCATTTATTTGATTTATGTGATGAGATTTATGACCTTAAGTTCTTATGTTGACTCTTGGATGTTGTTAATTATGTCATTGTAATCCTCTAGATTTATGATACTTTTGTATGATGTTGAGTTTTGTGTTTCCCTGTTTGGATGTTCTTGGTTGAGGTCTCTTTCTTGTCATCCCTTAGCACGGGGGGTGGGTCTTCGGACCCACATGGTCAGGTGGAACGTGCTAAGCACCCCATTGGGTCCCCAATCGAGGATCAAGAGGTGCGGATTGGTGCGGTTGCAGTGACTCTAGAGTTGTATTTGTTTTGGAGCCAGTTATGTTGCTTTGTATTCATCTTTTCATTTGTATCATGATTCTTGTTGTATGGTTTCCGTTCATGGTTGGAAACACTTTTGTATCATTGTATCTCTAGAACATTATACTGTAATGTAATGTTAAACTCAGTGTGGATATTGGCCATGGCAATTGTTATTCAATGTGTTAAGTTAATCATGCATGTGTTGTATTTATGTACACGGATGGTGTCTTATCAATGCTTTATCATGTATGTGTTATATTTGTTAATGTTTATATTTCTGGCTTTTATTCTTGATTGTTGTTGTGTGGATCTAAGTCTCATAATGACTCCTCTTGTGTACCCCAAGGGATGCATGTGTTAGTGAATTTACTTAAATAGAATTCATGTCATGACTTAATGTGTTTTACATATATGTTATGTTAACTAAAAAAAATAAATTGTGTAGTAATTATTGTTTAATTGTCCTTTGGGGTTCGCACGATGGGGCGTTACACTTGAATAATGCAAGACTCTCTCTAGGAGATATTTAATCATCTTAAATGAATCTCAAAGATGTATAAACCTTAGGCTAAAATTAGAGTGACAATGGAGGATGGAATCAATTAGAAAACAAGTCCTTAGGCTTGGCTTGATGGCTAGTTGCATCTCCCCAACCTAGAATTCTTCATGATTCACCATAGACAACCATGATCAACCCTTGCCAATGCTAGATCTTGAATAAAATGAGTTTGAAGACCTACAAAAATTATTTAATGCTTCTCCAAGGCTTCAAATTTACTTGCTTTTAAAAGTTTAATACTCTTGCTTGAAGACTCTTGATACTTGTCTCTTGAATTTTCTCTTGAAAAATGCTTGCTCAAATTGCTTAGATGATAAAAACAACTTAGAAACTTCCTTATATAGGCATTAAAACCTAATTTACCATTATTAATATCTCAAAGGCTGACATTCACCAAAAAATTGAATTAAAGTGGTGATTTCCCGCTCAAATTTGAAAAAGACCCCAAATGGGACTCATTTGCCACCCTTGGCGAATGGGTCCTACCTAAGGGGACTATTTTGCCAAAGGTGGTGAATGAGTCCCACCTTAGCTTTTTGAGGTGGGTTTTTGGTATTTTTGGTGTTTTAAGTGGTTTTGTGAGATTTTTAGGTGAAATAGGCCTCAAGATCTAAAATAATAGGTCTTAGGGGCATATAAATGATGAATTAAAGGGGTAATTAATGCAAAGGTACGAAAATAGCTCTAGATTAAATGAGAAATTTTCGTATCTCCAAGAAGGGGGGGCTAATTTATGTCATTATTGGAGGAAAGTTCTCAAGTTCTTAATTTCTTTGTGAACCCATGATGAAGGAAACACGTTCCGTTTGGGGTCCAAGTTGAGAATGCGATCTTTGAAAAAGTTTGTAAGGATTTTTGAGAAAAGATTCATTGGCAATGAACTCATTTTCTAAAATTGAAAAATTGTGAAAGGAACATTGTCGCACATACAAGGGAAAACTCAAGCAACGAAGAAATATAGATAAAAGAGTGAAAAAGAAGTAGCAACATCATGAACAAGAGACACGAGGGTGATCTAACATTTTAGGGTCAAAGTTGCTAATAAATACATATAAGTATGGTAATAGTATATAAATGAACTATCATCAACCCTCTATTATATTAGACCATGTGAAGAATACACGAGAAGATAAAATAAAAATAAAAAATTGGGTCAACATGGAAGGGAATCCTAAATTCCCCCAACACTTTGCATTGTCCCCAATTTACCAAAAATCAATACATCTGGCAGAGGAAGAATGATGTCACAAATAGAGGAATTTTATGACGCATGATCACTCTTGTATCTAAGCACCTACAAGGGTGGGTGGGGTCATCTAGGAACATATAATGTAAGAATGGGAGAACACATCACAAAATACACACACCTAATCTAAAGATAAAGAAGGGGCCTCCCCATAACACTCATCAATTAATAGGTCATCCATTTACCAATCTAGGTTATTATAAGGGGAAGGTGAATAGGCTTACAGTGGTGGAATATTAAGGGTAGGTGCTTCTAATGCTCCCACAAAAAAGGCTAAGGAAGAAGGCCTTGTAAGGTCTTCTCCACTAGGCTCTTATGGAGCAATGGTTAGTGATTTCACAAAGATCCCTGAAAAGGCCAGGAACTCATCTAAAGAGTTAAACATGCACTTTGAAGGAGTGCCATGTGGTACCTCAATAGACCTAAAATTCTATTTGGGGATACATGAGATAGTTTCTAGAGTCCAAAATTTACCTCAAACATCTCTTTGTCTGAGGAAAACAACACAAATCTAGGACGAAAACATGATGTGTTAGCATCTCTCTAGCATTCTAGCATCTGTATGGCCAAGAAACATAAAGTGCAATAAGGAAAGTCCAAAAAATTATCGATATACTAGCTAGTTAATTTTAATGAACATAACAGATTGATTAGATATGAAAAGTAAAGATAGAGATGATAGAGAAAGTAAATAAAAGCTAGGGTGACAAATATGATCTCACAAAAGAATTAATTCACCAACTAGCTCCACACACATGTTCTCCTGCACACAAGAAAGAGGGGAAAATTGTTGGGGCTATATAGGGGCCTACCTTAGTCAGACCCCTACTTTGGTGTTTCCACCTCCATAGATAGCCAAAAATTAATAAAGTAGAAAATATGATAAAGAAAATTGAAAAAAGTGCAATGAACACTACAAAAGACAAATGTTACTCTATCAAATCACAAAGGAGAATTCTCTCCATGCCAATGAAGGGAGAATTCAAGAAATGAACTTGGAAAATTCATCAACACTACAACCATGGTGAAGGGAGGTCTTGCAAGACTCCAAGCTCACAACTTCTATGGCTGCCTCACACTTGCAATGTGGAGTTGATGAAGTCTCAATGCTATTGCAATGCTCAACAATGGAGTGCTAGAATCCTTGAGTGAATGAGAATGTGCTTGAACTGCTAAGAGAGATGAAGTGAATGTGTAGAAGATGAAGTGAAGTGAAGATGAATGCTTTTGAAGGTGGGATGAGAAGGAATAAGGACGTTTTCATGTCAATTGGTCAAAGAGAGACATTACAATTCATCCCCAATGAGTAGTGCAATGTGTCTTCCAAATTTGGATGTGGGAATGTGTTAGGGATGGCAGCGTACCATACAGACATTTGCATGCCATGCCTATCCCTAAAAAATATTCTCTCACTGATACACATGAAAAATGCCAAGTGGATGGAAGGTAGGTGGGTGGTGTGGAATTTTTCCTTTAGATTTGATTTTTTAAGGTGAGGGTATGTGAAAGAGGAATTTACATAAGGGACTACAAATTCACTCCTATACATAAATAGCACTATAGATTATGAAGCTTTAATAGCTGGTATATGTGCAATACTAACATTATATGTAAAACACATTTCTATATTTTGTGATTCCCTCCTAGTTATTAAAAAAAAAAATGGTTCATATCAAGAAAAGCATGATAAAATCATTCGATATAAGGACCTCATGATGAGAATATTAGATAAATTTGAATCATATAAAATTGACAAGATACCATGAAAGGACAATTAGCATGGAGATGCAATGGCAAGTGTTACTTCCCTTGTATCTCTTAAAGATCCTTTTACTAATTTCATATTTAAAGTGCAAATGATCTTGAAACCATAGAAGATGGTAAATGCAAATGATTTTTATTAATAGATATTAAAAAATCTAGTGAATGGTACACAATGATATTCATTTATTTAAAATATGGTACCTTTCCTAAGCCTACAAGTAAGAACACTTGATCTCGTCTTCAAAAAGTTACATCTAAGTATGTAATCCTCAAAGATATTTTATAGAGAATATCATTTAATGGTCTTTTACTTAGATGTGCTAACCAATTTAAAATCCCTGTAGCACTTGAAGAAGCTCATGTAGGTGCTTGTGGGGGGTATTTTGGAGGAAGAGCGTTAGTTCAAAAATTGGTTCATATAGGATATTATCAAAGACACATGTAACAAGATTGTTTTGTGTACATGAAGAAATTCCATAAATTTCAAGAACACAACAATTTTATTCCTTCTCCTACTTCTGAGATTCATGCACAACTTCCTATTTGACCATGTTGGTTTGGGGTTTGGATATTATTGGAAATATATCACCATCTTCTTCCTCTAGACATATGCTTATCATTACTACAACCGACTATTTTAGAAAATGGGTAGAAGCTATCCCTCTTAATTCCACGATTGTTGGTACAATATGTCATTTCATATTGGAAAAAATTATTTCTCACTTTGGTCTCCCTTTCACATTGATTTTGGATATTGGAACTCTGTTTAAGAATAATGATGTGAAGAAATTATTGGAAACATTTAATTTTTAGCATCAATTTTCGACACCATATTACCCAAAATCAAATGGATAAGAGAAATAAACTAGCAAGACTCTTGAAAAAATTCTACGAAAAATAGTAAGTAAACATAACAAAGATTGGCATACTTAATTAACCTATGCATTGTGGGCTTATTGCATGAGCATTTTAACATCTACTAGAAACACTCCCTATAACCTTGTTTATGGCACTAAAGGAATAATTCCATTAGAGTTAGAAATTCCTTCATTGTGAATTTCTCTTAAAGGGATCATCAATGATAGTACTTATAAGGAGTAGTGGTTGCATCAACTGGAAATGGTTGATGAGTAGCATATCAATGCTCTCAAGCATCTCAAGCTTACTACAAAAAAATGAAATGTGGTTATAACGATAATGTCCTCCCGTGTGCATTTAATAAAGGTGACTTTGTGTTATATGAACATTAGCATAATGTCAATGCTACTAAATGAAAAAGAAAAATTCAGTCCTGATTGGTTAGGACCTTATGTCATCAAAGAAAAATATGAGCTTGCAGCCTATGCATTAACATAAGTGGATGATAAACCCTTAAAATAACCTATTAATGTCACACATATTCATAATTATTACACATAGCATTCTCTCTTTTGAATAGTGTGTTAAAGAATTGTTGCTAGATTAGGTAGATAGTTTCTATTTTATCTCACATTGCTTAATTCTTTGACAAACAATAATGGTGTTTCTTAGAGCCTAAAGTGATTATTCAATTAGTTTGAATTATTATTTTATTTTCCATAATATTCAAAATAAAATATTGTGTTATGTTAATTTAGATCCTTAGATGCATTTAATATTATTAGATCATAGGTACATTTAAGTTAACATAGCATACATAATCACAATGTAGTACCTAAGGTAAATTGAAAATGTTTTAATTGGATCACATAAACATTAAATCATGGAGATATTTATTAGAAATTCTTACTAGGGATATTTAATAAATCACATTGACATTTAATTCAATGCAAGATCATAAAAACATAAACATCAATGATCATATATATCATGAAAAGTTTAAGTACATATATACAATGCTAGTGAGGTCTATGATTGCTAGACCCCTCAAGGGTTGCTGGTCTTGTGGGCATTTCAATATACTATAATGTGATTGTGACCTTAATAAGGATTCTTGTGGGCCCTTTTCTAGTCTAATCGCTCCCACCTCCCATATAAGTTCCTCAACGTGCTCTCGATCTATCCACTCTCTATCTACTTATACCCTAGCAAGCTCCTCTTGTAGCTTCGAGATATTTGATAGTAGGGAATCCTCCATCCTTCCATCAGTAGGACCTTGAGATGCTCAAACTTCTAAAAGTTCTACTAGAATATGGTCACCACAACTGGTGGATCTCTCATACACTGTGCTTAATCTCGCTATTGAAGTGTTATGCATGTTTCCCCACAAAAGGTGGGGCGTAAACTCTAGGAGTGCATCATCCTTTGTGTGTGTGTCACCAAAAAATGTATAGTTGACATTTTTATGCTCACTTGAGTCTCTCTTATATAATATGGCTTGATTTTCCCTAGATTTAATGTTGTAATGTGGCCAACACATTCACATTAGGTCCTGGACCCTTGTGAATCATTAAGACTTCTAGGATGTCTCTTAAAAGTGTTATGAAGTGTTGTAACCAAATTTCACACATTTCTAGGACCCTTTTATTATAATGAACACTTAAATATCTCCTTTTTATCACTTACCATGTCTTATTTCAAAGTGTTGTAAAGAGTTGTAACAAACTCTCACACTTTTCTAGACTTTTTATCACTAATTCAATCCTTTCTTATGTTTAAATAACCCCTTAATGCACTTTCCAGCCATACTTAAGTGTATTTTTGAGGATACTCGCATTAAAAATTATTTAATGCACTTTAATTACTAAAACCTAGTGAAATTTCCCTAGTGGTACCAAGTCACCTCCTGGGGTGACTTAGTCCCATTGGGCACAAAAATCAAAATAATTTTATTTTCTTGGTGGGATTTTATTCTCTTACCCTCAAGGTTAGCTTGTGATGTGTTATTTTTGGGAATTAATAGAAAATCAAGTATAAATAAGGCTTTTTCCCCTCATTTTTCATCTCATAATACCTAATTCATTCACTCAAGCAATTCATCCATTCACTTCTCAAGCATTCAAGCACTCTAAGCATAATCAAGTCATCCATTGGAGCACTTCATTGCATATATTCAGATTTCTATATCAATGGTTTGGTAATTTTATGACATTGCATGTTGTTTATTTATCATTCTCTTCTCATTCCATTTAATTTCATAGGGTTTAACTACCAAATTGGGGTTTGACCAAGGCAAACCCCTATACTCTAACCCTTAACCCTTTTCCCCCTCTTTGCATGTGTGTTTTTAGAGTTTGTATGTATATTTTTTAAAGAGTATGATGTCAAAAAGTGGTCAACAATCCATCAAAGTCAACAAATCCCTAATTGAAGCTTGGAGACTTCTTTTAGCCCATTTTCTACAAAATCAAGATCAGACATTTGTCAGAAAAGAAAGTGCAGATTGAAAGCTAAAAAATCCTATAGTGAAATTCCATAAATCTCTAGGTGGACTAAGTTGCCATCTATTGTGAGTTAGTCCCACTACCAGGCCTAAAAATTGATTTTTACATTTCTAGACACCCATTTGGTAGATTCTCATTCTAGCAGGTTTTCTTTGAAATTGGACTAAGTCACCCAACTTGGCGTAAGTGTCCCAGTTAACATTTCCAATCAACTCTATAGGATTCTAGAAACTCTTTGCATTAGATTCTAGATTCTAGGTGCACCTATCGAGTTATATTTAATTTTTTCATCATTTACTTGCATTCTTAGGTGTTTTTGCATATCACACTTTATTTTCTAGCACTTTCCATTTCCCAACATTAGCATCAATAAACTATTCCTTTTTCAGTTTGCTTCATTTAGACATCATATTTAGATACCTTGCATCACTTTTACATTAATCTTAAGTGTAGACATTAGCATTTTGGGCCCATTTCTCTCCTTTTAGGTGAAAAACCTAGAAGCTTTAAAGAACCCTTGGGTAACCAAAATCATTGTCCACATTGTGCAATGGAGGAAATATCTTAGTGGTCACTCATTGGTAGAGCTCGTGCCACTCCCATGTGGACCTTGTAAAATAGAAACCATAATAGGTACCATACACATAATCATCATATATAACACATATACATAAAAATAAAAGTGTAATGAAATAAAATAAATATTAAATCATCACCTAGATATCTAGTCCGCTAGTTAGGGTAAAACCATAAAATATTGGTCTCCCTTTGTGTAGGTGGTGTGGATGGCCTACTATAGCTAGCCTCCCTATGTCCATGTCTGTGGATCTCTAATCTAGTTGTGACATGTGATCTAGTGACTCTAGTAGAAGGTGTATCTCTCCTATCAAGGGAAACTAGATCCTCCTTTGTCTCATCAATATCCTCACTCATAGAATAAGACTCCTCCTCCTCACCCTCCTCATCCTTATTTTAACCTATAAATTTTTTAGCTACATTGTCATCATCATCTATATATCTTTCCACCTGCTCATCATCTCTATCGTCTTTGTGACCTAGAAGAGATCTGGCATGACTTGTAAGGTAGTGTATAGGGAAGACAAGAGATAAACCTACTGTAACCCATCACTAATTGTAGGACTAAGTATTGCCTACATCATCAGCTTCATAGATTCGGGGTATGTCTTGGTCCTCATCCTTTGAAACACTAATGTATACATCATCAATAGTAAGCTGACAACTATCCCTAGGTCTTGAAGAATTTCATGTTGGTCATCAATAAACCAGTCTAGCTCATGGTGGTACCTGAACATGCCCAAACTAATGCATGACATGATCATGTTATAATTTTACCACTATGTAATTGTGTCTTCTTAAAATAAACCAATCTATTTGTAGCCTACATAGCTTGTTCCTGTCATCTACCTACTAGGGAATCTTGAGATATGGTCTCTAGCTGATATCATTCTCATCTAGTAGATCAAACCTAATCCACCAATGCAGTAAATCCCCATCTTCCATGATCATCTCAGTGCATAAATGAAGACCCATGGATAGCCCATGGTTGCTATGGTAGGAAACTCAACCATTTTGGTACATGTGATGTTCTCAAAGCACCATATCTACAAGAGTGTACAATGTACAATACTATCAAGCTCTTGGTATATGAATCATCCCAAATCATAGTATAGATGCATAAGCATACTACAACCCCACACACATAAAATAATGTACTCCTCCATATCCCTGATAATATGTACAAGTACACAATCTAAATGTGCTCCTCGATTGTTTGGTACCAATGTCAATGCTATGGTAGTGATCAAAAGCCACTACAAAATTGGTGTCCATGAATGTAGAAGCCATCTAAGATCAATATGTGGACCAGTGATTGATTGATGGATAGGCCACTATAGACAATATAAAATATCATCTCACATCTTTCTGAAATATTGATCATCTGCTAAGTGTATAGTCTCACCCCAGATAGGAATCTACAAGATGTGATGTACATCCTTTAGAGTAACAATCATCTCGCCCATGGGGAGATGGAAGGTACATGTGTCTGCATCTCATCTCTCTACTAGAACCATAAGAATAACATCATGATACCTCATAGGTGGCATGAGGTTACCCAAAACAATCCTACATCATCTAAAAGGTTAATCTCCTCCTGGGATAGCTGAGTGATAGAATCTCAAAGAAAACAAAATTGTCTCCCTCAGAGGTGTTGTTGGCTCAAGGAGGAATCTAAAATAGAAAAATATAGGAAATAAATCCTAGGTTTATCAATTAAATAACCTTAGAGTTGTTCTAAGATGCTCTACGGCCAATGTGGACACTTATACCATTTTTGGATAGGGGATCTTGGATACTTTAGACAATTTTGGGTACTTTGTGCCAACAATGGATGCTTTGTGACAAAGATGGAAACTTTGTGCAAACATTTTCCATGGTCCTAAAATTACTCTAATTACATGAAAAAGTACACTAAATGCATGAAAATGATGAAAAAGGTAGAGTAGAATCCACTCATAATTTGTTGAAGTGTGCCTCATGTCACCTCGCTACGAACTACGTCCAGTTTAGGGGGCTTGTAGGTCCTTTGGCTTGGCATCCTAGATCACTCCACACCAAGGTAATTTGCAAAAAGGTAAATATAAAATGAATAGTAAAAAGTTTCATTTTCATTAGTATATAATAAACCCTAGTAAATAAAACTTATTTCATTTAAAGGTCATTTTATTCAAATTAGCATATTGGGGGCTAGAAGACTCCATTTTTTATGCCATTTGTTGCATTGCATTCGTAATTCTGCTTCTAGACTCATCAAAAGTCTATCACTATGTAGTATGGTATTTGGAAATACACTATGATATGACTTGAGTAATTCAATGTGTGTTCGTATTCACCCTAATTCCACCTCCATATTCTTTGTAGAAGTTTGATAAGAGGATTTTGAGTGACTAATGAACATGTGTTGCAAGATGCAATCCTTAAAATTGTTCTTTTGTAGGTAACTAAATTGGGGGCTTCATTATCCCTAATGAATCCATATGAGTATCCCTTTTATAGAATTTTATTTCCTGTAGCTTACATATGCATGTAGTTTCATATGGATGATAAAGTGGGGCCTAAATGTAGTGTAGAAAAAAGTAACCCTTTTCACACTTAATTTTGGAATAATTAATATTAAAATGAGCTTAATTATTCCTTGATTTAGTGTTGTAATGTGTTTTACACATTCACATTAGATTTAGGGACTTTTTTAATAAAAGGACTTAATGATGCCTTATTTAGGGTGTTGTAAAGTGTATCTTTACACTTTCACACTAATCTAGGTCTTTATTAATTAATTGAGGTTAGTTGGCCCCTTTAATTCAAATCCAAGACTAATTAATTTCATTTTAAAAGGGATAAATCCCAACATTCATAAATAATATTACATAACACTTAATTTTATGAGGAATGTGTTCTAGGTTAGTGACCTAGGACACATTCACCACCTGGAAAATGGGTTCTCACTAGGTCCTAAGACCCCCTTTTTGTATATCATTTTACAATCCTCAAAGTGTGTCCTAGTTAAGTGTGCTAGGACCATTAGCCATATGGAAAATGGGTCCTCACTTAACCTAGTATCCACCCCTTGGGATATTTTTTTGGAAGTATTTTAATGATTTAAAATTCAAGATCTAATGTTTCCTTGTGTTATTTGAATTTCTGGAATTAATCTTAAGTTATCTATAAATACAAGGTTATTTCACATAGTTTCATCTAAGAATCTAGATTAAAAGAGAAAAAATTTATGAGATAAAGCATTCATATTCAAGAAGCCAACAAGAGTGAAGTCTTGGAGCAGCATTGTACTCTTCAAGCTAATTTTGCTATCAAAGTTCAAGCATTATTGAAGAAGTGATGATAGATGCCTATGGTGAATCATGGTAGATTCTAGGTTTTGGGGAGATGCACAAGACATTCAACCAAGACTAATGACTTGTTTCCTAAGTGATTCCATATTTTGTGATCATTCTATTTTTATCCTAAAGAGAGATTATTAGCAGATCCAGATTTGAAAGCGGGAATTTCAAGTTGTAGGAAGGAATTGTAGGTCTAGAACTTCAAGATCAGATTTAGAGTTTTCTAGAAGAGATTACCAAGAACCATTCACCACCTGGAAAATGAGTCCTTGTTAGGGTTTTAGGGGCAACATATTTTCATATTTTACAAGATTCATTTCCATATTCAGAGCCTCATAGACAAGTATACTAGGACCCATTTTCTACTTGGCAAATGAGTCCCTATTAAGGTTTGCAGAAACAACAAATTTTGACTAGGTGTACATTATTCCTTATTCTCAATTTTTCTAGAAAATTCATTGCTTCATTCACCTTGTAGATTTAGGTTTAGAGTTTCTTTTCTAGTTTAATTATTTCTCCCCAAGGTGGGATTCGATTCACCCCCTGTCCTTGCATAAAGGAGAAATGAAAAGACCCCACTTAATTTGGGAATAATTAATATTAAAATGAGTTTAATTATTCCTTGATTCAGTGTTGTAATGTGTTTTACACATTCACATTAAGTTTGGGGACCTTTTTAATAAATGGACTTAATGATTCCTTATTTAGGGTGTTGTAAAGTGTATCTTTACACTTTCACACTAATTTAGGTCTTTATTAATTAATTGAGGTTAATTGGCCCTTTTAATTCAAACCCAAGACTAATTAATTACATTTTACAAGGGATAAATCCCAACATTCATAAATAATATTACATAACACTTAATTTTATGAGCTAGGTTAGTGACCTAGGACACATTCACCACTTGGAAAATGGGTTTTCATTGGGTCCTAGGACCCCCTTTTTACATATCATTTTACAATCCCCTAAGTGTGTCCTAGTTAAGTGTGCTAGGACCCATTCAACATATGGTGAATGGGTCCTCACTTAGCATAGGAGCCCACCTTGGGATATATTTTTGGTGGTATTTTAATGATTTCAAACTCAAGATCTAATGTTTCCTTGTGTTATTTGAATTTTGGGAATTAATCTTAAGTTATATAAAAATAAAAGGTTATTTCACATAGTTTCATCTAAGAATCTAGATTAAAATAGAGAATTTTTATGAGATAAAGAATTAATATTCAAGAAGCAATCAACAGTGAATTCTTGGAGCAACATTGTACTCTTCAAGCTAATTTTGTTGTCGAAGTTTAATCATTATTGAAGAAGTGATGATAGATGCCTATGGTGAATCATGATGGATTCTAGGTTTTGGGGAGATGCAAAAGACATTCAACCAAGCCTAATGAATTGTTTCCTAAGTGATTCCATCTTTTATGATAATTATATTTTTAGCCTAAAGAGAGATTATTAGCAGATCTAGATTCGAAAGTAAGAATTTCAAGTTGTAGGAAGGAATTGTAGGTCTAGAACTTTAAGATTAGATTCAAATTTTCCAGAAGAGCCTACCAAGACCCATTCACAACTTGGAAAATGAGTCCCTATTAGGGTTTTAGGGGTAGCATATTTTCATAGTTTACAAACTTCATTTCCATATTTAGAGTCTCATAGACAAGTGTACTAGGACCCATTTTCCACTTGGTGAATGAGTCCTTGATAAGGTTTGTAGAAACAACAAATTTTGACTAGGTGTACAACATTCCTTATTCTCAAATTTTCTAGAAAATTCACTACTTCCTTCACCTTGTGGATTTAGGTTTAGAGTTTCTTTTCTAGTTTAAGTATTTCTCCCCAAGGTGTGATTTGATTCAGCCCTTGTCCTTACATAAAGGAGAAAAGGAAAGACCCCAAACCTTTATTTGACTCACCTTTTGGGTTGATAGTTATTTCATGGGTTGGATCTCATTTCTTGGATGAAATAGTGGGAAAGAGGGTCATATCATAGTCCCCATTTAACTATGTTCCAATATTTAAATTTTCTATTTTGTGAGTCATGAATACCCTTTTATATGGATCCTCACATAATACAAATTTTTAGTCCATATCATCCTTTTGTATTTAATTTTAAAATTGTATGTTTGTGTATCATGTATTGCTACATTTTAAATGTGTGTGTTCCTTTATGATTATGTTGGTTTTCCATGGGATCTTGGCTCTTGGGGTATTTTCCATCTCTCTTGATCCTTTGTTATCCCATATATTCAACATTTGGAAAATTGAACCTCTCTTGACATATATATCTCTACTTTCATGTGAGTCTAAGTGCAATTTGATACTCTCACTAATGTGAGGGATAAGTGTAATGTAGAAAATTTTCACCCTTAAAAATTTAACATTATGTTTTGTCCCCCTAATTTATTGGAGTTAATTAAGCTCCTAATTTGTCAAATTATGCATTCCAAGGCCTAATTTTACCATTTTCTAAAGGATTACAAGCATTGAATAAATGCATCTGATTTTTTTTCTCTCGACTAAGTGTTTCCTAGAAATTTGGGCTAGAATCCATTCACCCATGGGAGAATGAGTCCCCCTTCTTAGTAGGACCCAAATTCAAATATGTTGTTGGTGGCATTTTAACATCCAAAATTTAAATTTTAAGTGTCAACTATTGGAATCTAATTTTTGAGAAATTAGAGAAATTGCATATAAATACCTAGTATTTTCATCATTTGAAATCTAAGTGCAAATATATTGGAAAAATTATGATCAAGAGAAGTATTGAGCAAGTCAAGAGAATAATTTCAAAGATTTATTGCAACAATTCAAGATCCAATATCATGTCAAATTTTGTGTTCATGTTGTCATCACTTTGTAAAGGCTAACATATTTTTACATGTCTTCAAACTACTCAAACTTTCAAGAAAGAAAGTTCCAAATCCTTAAGGAGATGTGCATGACTTCATTCCTTCAAGTCATCCATTGAAGGGTGGTGAGTTACAACACATTATGATTTCATCATTCCTTCCTTTCCATTATCATTTATCATTGACATTTTTCCATTGTGGAAGTGGAAACACTTATGTGGGGTTTGAATGAGGCAAGCCCCTAAATGGCCCAACATCTCTTCTTGTTGTGAATGTGCAAGTTATAGGTTTGAAGAGAATCAAGGAAATTTCAAAGGAAATTTATTCATTGTAGCTTCTGTTGTCATCAAATTTGTCAAACCATGAAAAACTTGTCTATAAAATTTACTGATGATATTCTGACAATTTTTCAACCAAAAATTAGGAGCTCAGATCCAACATCAAAGGACACCCAAATAAATTTCAAGATCCCTCATCAAAGAATCATATACCCCTGGGCATCTAAGTCCCTCTTTTCATGAAAAATTAAAATTTTGATGACAAGTACACATTGTTGGAGTAATCAGAATAGTCACTTGATAATTAATTATTATGCCCCTTCTTACTTTAGTTCACCTAAGCTAAACCTAGGAGTGCTTTTTTATGATTAGATTGGGCTAATTATAGGTCTAGTTGCCTCATTGCATGAGATTAAGACACTTGTCACAATATAATGCAATGCTCATCTAGGGTTTTTGTTTTCATGCTTTTATAAGCATGCACATTCATTGTAATCATTCTTTTAGAAATATTAAAATTAATGCATTGCACATATCCATAATTTTTTGGATCAATCATTTCTTCTCAAGGTTGCATGAGTAAATTGGTTGCTTTGATCTTTCTTTTGTGATAGGATAATTGCTTGTGGGTGATTTCTAGGTGATGTGGAGTTCAATCATCAATTTTAACATGGTATTAGAGCTATGATTTGCAAACCCCTTTTTAGATCTAGGAGAAATTTGATCAAAGAGATTTTTTTGGGGATTCTTAAGGGATTTTTCCTTGAGAAAATTTGTGGGCATATTTGAAGGATCATGGGTATCTACAATAACCAATATCTTTTGCTCCATTTCATTTTGAGAAAAATGATTTTTTGGTATTGTTCAAAACCAAAAAATACCATCTCGGTATCTACTAGAGTTTTTAGATAGTGATCATATCTTGTAGAAATCATTGTCAAAATCACAGCTTATTTCCCTACAAGTGAAGTTTACTTTATTTTACCAAATTGCATGTTCTTGTTTTTGGATTAAAAAATGCTTAGTTTTTTTTGAAGCATCAAAATATTTTTTTGGTATCCATTAGTTTTTGCATGCAATGAGTAATTTTTTTAGAAATCAAATCAAAAGGGTCATGTTTGCATTGTTGGTTGGCAAAATTTATCCTTTTTTCAAAAATTCATATCTTGAGCATATGGTATTCGTTTTTTAAAATATTTATATTGTCGAAAAGCTGATTCAATCCTCTATGTAGATCTAAGGTCAATTTTTCTTCATGGAGGAAAATGTGAACATTAATACTTGCATGCAATATTTACTTTTTGCATGCTTTGTATTTTAATTTTCTCTTTGATTTTTGCATGTTTTGCATGTTCTCCTTTTACAATCTTGGGATATTATAATAAATGAATGTCAATAAAGTTCCATCAGGGGAGTTGTTTTCATAATAATTGGATTAGAGTGTACTCTCACATGGCACACACTATGATCCAATATTCATATTAATGACAACTCACATGAGTTGTATTTGGATTTTGAAGTTTCTTTTGGCCACAACTTGCTTATGAATTGACACATTTTTGTTTGCATCAATTCATGTCTCTAATTGAGAGCCTATGATTAATTATCCTAAATCACATTGGATTCTCTAAGGTCACATCTTAGTTTGAGGGCCATTCACTCTATGGTTAATCAACATTTTTAGGTGACCAAATTGTTTTTTCATGGTGAAAATAATATTCCTGCAAACATTCTTTGTTTCCATTAGAATGATGTCACCATACAACTGACCCATCCAAGTGCCCCATAGCCTGCTTTTCCCTAAAAGAGTGATTTTTTTCTTTTTGGCATAACTTGGGCATACGGTGTCAAAATTGGGAAAATGAGATATTGTTGGAAAGTTGGTTCCAAGTAATTTCTAGTGGTGTAGGTCTCATTATCAGATTTTGTTGTTGGTTCCTATTATTCTTATTAAATCTTAGATCTTCATTTTTCACTTCTAAGATCACAATTTTTTTCCTATATCTTTTATTTTTCGTGATTCAAATAGTGTTGGAAAGGTATTTCAAATATCTTTAGACCTATTCATGCACTTTTTCTATAATCTTCCCCAAGTACATTTTATTCAATTTTTTGTTATTTTACTAACTACTTAATTACTTGGACATCTTGGCACCTAGAAAAGATCTTTTTACATTGGATGACATCATTTGATCTTCTTTATCAATACTAAGGTTTTTAGTCTCTGATTTTTTCATTTGAGTGAGTATCATGGGTTTTTTGTTCATCCTTTTGTGATCAACTTGGATAAGGATAACTGCGAGTCTTGGAAAAATGGAATCCTGACACATCTCAAGTGGTTTGATATTTTTCCTTATCTATATGGACTCATACCTACACTAGACACACCAGGGAGTTAATTAGCATGGGGTATTATTAGAGATCATATTGTAGGGGTTATATTTTCTAGTGTTGATTATGACACTATGTGTGTTGTATCAAACATTGAATGTCACCACACACATTGAACATGACTTTGGGAGATTTGTGGAGACCTTCATATCTCTCCATGCTTAGATGATTCTATTGAAAATTGTCTCATCCCTCTTGCTGATGTAGATTCCATACCCTTTAATGACAATACTTTAGATGAGCTTGACCATATCGTAGGTCATGCATGTTCCAATGGTTTAGAAACTTGTCTTCATGTTCCCATTGTACAAATCAAGATTGCTCAACATCTATTATTCTTGATTATCTTGGAATCACTACATCTTTGGCCTCTATTGGTTTAGTACATCAAGACATCATACATATTCCAAAAATAGCTACTTTGGATTCACATCTTGTAGATATATCATCCTTTTTTGTAGAGTCTCATATTTAAAATTTAGAGGATTACTTTGAGGAAATTCATCTCATCTTTGTTGACAACCACAACAATGTTGTTGGTTTTCCATATTTATCACCTTTGTAGCTTGTTCTACATTAGCCTTCATATGATCTTTGATCAACATCATTTCTTTTTGAAATTTGGACACTTGAGAAATTTTTAGAGGCACACATCATTTAGATTTAAATTCTTGATTCACCCATTCATATGGATTGGCTTATCCAATCACTAATGGAGCTATTTCTTCCTAAGGGGAGAAATATTGTTTGTAGGTAGTGGATCATATTCTATCTTTAGTCATTCATTATTATCACAAGAGCTACTTCTTTATGGTGGGATTCATATCCTCTTTCTCTCACTCCTTTTGGGGGGAAATCCATTGTACTTTTGTGACATAAGAAATCTTTGGGGTGTCACATTGAGTCCTCCTTCTATCCTTCTTTCACTAGTGCCATGATTTTTTCTCTTTTTTGGAGAGGATTTTTTCCCATATGGTTTTATCCCTTTCTCTAGTTATGAGAGATTCATTTATTTGTACACGAGTACCTCATCAGGACTTGTTTCTAATGCCCATCCATGCATTCATCATTGCATTCTACATTAGGGTTTTATAGCTTCTCCCTAAGTTAATAGTAAGGGGGGCTGTTGGATTAATTAGGATAATCACTTGATAATTAATTATTAATTCCCTTATTAATTTAGTTCACTTAAGCTAAACTTAGGAGTAATTTTTTATTATTATATTGGGATATTTATAGGTCTAGTTGTCTCATTGCATAATATTAACAAACTTATCACAATCTAATACAACCCTCATATAGGATCTGATTAAATTTCATGCTTTTATAAGAATGCACATTCATTGTAATAATTCATTTAAAAATATTTAGGTTAATAAATTGCACATATCAATGCTTTTATGGATCAATCATTTCTTCTCAAGGTTTCATGAGAAAATAAGTTTATTTGATCTTTCTCTTGTGATAGGATGTAGGTAATTTCTTGGTGCTATGGAGTTCAATCATCAACCTCAACACACATCACTCTGAATCTCTCAAATCCACCTATAAATTAATTTTTTTTTTTCATCTTTGAGATATTTTTCATATTAGGTCATATAGTTCAATTAGATTAATCATTCCAAATCATTTCCAATTAATTTCTAAGGCTCAAAAGGATCAAATATAGGTCTAATTGGCTCACCTTTGGGGTTGAAAGTTGATCTATGCACCTTTTTGATTTTCATCCTAATGAAACCCTTAGAAAAGTGGAATTGATCCTAGGTTATTTGCACTTAGGACTTAGGATCCTCTTTCCCTATGTTTCAGTACATTGAAGCCTTGAAGGGCCATTAGCCTAACCTTTCCACAAAGTATGTGAATTCTTGGAAGGGATGCCTTGTCAAGGTTCAAGTCATTTCTTTCACTCTCTATTGAGTTAATTTTTGTGGCCATGGGCCTCCCTCTTGAGGATGTTAAAATTCCTAAGAAACGTAAAAGGAAATATCAAAAGGATATGGAAAAATTCATAAAGAAAGGTAAGAAATTCAATAGGTTTTAGAATGGCTATAATAGAGAGGACTTACCAAATATGTGAAAGAAGATTATCAAGGTGATAGTGGGGTATGTTACCCTTGATGGTCATTTTAAAATATTTCATGCTCATTTTTTCCTATACTAAATCAATTCTACAACAACCTAAAAATGAACTTTGTATTTTGGATTCACTCTTCATTGGAATAATTTGTCAAAGTTGTGCAAGATAAAGGAAAACCCTTGAATCTTCACCATGGATTGATCTACTTTCTCTATTTTTATAAATTGGCTCTCTCCCCTACCATATCTTCCATCCCTCATATTGTTATCCCCTTCATGTTCACAAGGGTGTTCTTGTTAACTCGAATAATAACTCTGAAACCCCTTCATGGGCTACCTATTCCACCCCTCTCCAACATTTCAGATTTACTAGGTCCAATCCTCCTCAGGCTTCTAAGAGAAAATACTTTGTGCATAATTCCCCTACTCCTTTTGATAAGAAAAAAAATTCCTTGATCTAAGATCCTTGATTCCACTTGCAAACTTGTCAGAACTTTGTCAAATAATTTTTTAGGTGAGTTTTTGTGAGTTGAGAAGGTGTAGGTTTTTGAATGCAACAATGAATAAATGATTTTCAATATTCCTTAAATCCTCTCCAAACTTGAAATTTGCACATTCACAAAGAAGAAATTTTGTGCCATTTAGGGGCTTTCCTTAGTCAAATCCCATGTTAGTGTTTCCACTTCCAGAATGGAAATGCTAATGATAGGAAAGATAAATGGTAGGAAGGAATGATGAGTCAACAATGTGCTACAACTCACCACCCTTTAATGGATTCCTTGAAGGACTCAATTCATACACATCACTTCAAGGTCTTGGATCTTGGTTGCTTAATTGCTTGAATTTCTTAGAGACCTACAAAATGCTAAGCCTTCACAAACAATCATAACATGAACACACATAAACTCACATAGGATTTGACATTATTTTTGGATCTTTAATTTCTGAAATCAAGCTCTAAAATGTTGCTCTTGAATTTCTTGATAGTGCTCTTAATCATAAGTTTTATAATAGTTTTCTATATGATTTCAAATAATGCAATAATTAGGTATTTATAGGAATTTATTCTAATTTCCCATAAATTAAATCTTGAAGCCAAAATTTTTAATTTAAATTTTGTATGTTAAAATGCCAACACTGACATATTCAAATTGGATCTCAGAAAAATAAGGTGACTTAGACACTGAATGGAACCTAAGGCACCTATATCTAGAGATTTGAAACTAAAATCTAATTTAACAATCCTTGGGTCATTAATCTAAGGCTTCTTCCTTCTATATCTCACTTTTAGATCTTTGTCAGTTGTTGAGATTATCATTTTTTTGTATCTTGTCAAGTTGTGGGGTTCAAATGTAACAATGATCAAATGGTCTTAAATATTCATTCAATTTTCTTTAGATCTATAACCTACACATTGAAGGAAAGAAGAAGGGTTGTGCCATATAGGGGCTTGGCTTAGTCAAACACCATGTTGGCATTTCCACCTCCATAATGGAAAAATTGATGAAAGAGAGCTTATACTTTTGATGGATAGAGGATAAATGACAAATGAATGATGGATCAAGAATGGAATGTGATTCACCACTCAATTTTGAATTCCTTGAAGGTATGAATTCATGCACATCACCTCAAGGATTTATTACAAATTGGCTTGGATTTCTTTGAATAACTACAAGTGTTAGTCCTCACAAATAAAATGATAGCATAACATGAACAAAATAACCTAAATCTTGGCATGATGCTTCAATCTTGAAATGCTTCAATAAATATGCCTTTGACTACTCTTGGCTTGATAATAATTGCTTATGAAAGTGCTTGATCACCAATAATTTCTAGTTAGGTTTCAAATGGTGAAATGACTAGGTATTTATATACAATTAATTTAATTTCCCAAAAATTAAATCCTAATAGCTGAAATTCGACATTTGAAATTAAAATAATAAATGCTTTCTTTGAAATATTACAAATTGGAGCTAAAATAGGTGGAAAAACTCACCCAAGGAACCATTGTCTCAACCCTATTTTCTAAGGTGTAAAGTGTTGGGAGAAAAATATTAACTATTTTCCTTGGTTTTGTACATGGGTTTTCTTGAGAAATGTCCAAATGGGCCATGAAATGCATAATATAGGACATTAGATGTAAAATTGGGTCCATGCACTTAGGAGGGAGGAGAATATAGTGTGAAATTGTCAAGGGTGATAAATTATGATACTACATTTAGCCCCCACTTTATTGAGAGTATGAAATTATGCTAAGACTCACACTAAAGTAGAAAATATGTCAAGAGTAGTTCAAATGTTTGAATGCTAGAGACATAGGATGTCAATGAATCTAGGGGGAGTGTAAAATCCCCTAGGATTCAAGATCCTATGGAAAGAAAAAATAAGAAAAAAGGAACACACATGCATATAATGTAGCAAGAGAACACAAAACATGTATGAAAAAACATGACACAATACACCACAATGCACAACACCATATAAATAAAACACAAACATAATACGAACATAAGAAAACATATATGAACACAAGAAAAGGTTGGTACTAAAAGGACTCGAGTTAGTAAGGAAAAGAGACATTTGTCTTAAATTTTTCTCAAATACCAAATGCCATCCATCAAATGTGTTGTTAAAAATTGTGCTTTCATAAGGATGTAAAATAAATCATGAGATACATGGATCTATCGGTTAGCAAGTTGTATTATGCTAGATGTCCATGTAATATGATGGGTTCCACAAGGTTAGCACATTGTGTTATGCTAGGTGGCCATATTAAAAAGCTCAAAACTCATAAACCAACAAAATATATTATGTTAGGACAATGAAAACCATTTTTCAATGAGCACACAAATATTACCTCAAGGGATGCACAAAATTTTAACGTTCAAGGGGAAGAACAAAATTCACCTTAGTAGGTGCACAAAATTTTAACATCCAAGGGGATAAATTGATAACCATGCCTCATGGTGCATTATAAAAAATACCACCAATAAGGGGGTATGTCAATAAATCAAATCTAACAAGAACTTTATGGAATGTCTAGGGGTAATATATTCCCCCCCTTAAAGTTTCAACATACTTTCTATCTTGGTATTTTAAGGAAGAAAAAAATGAACACCTTCAAAACTTGTTATCCTTGCCCTCAAAGTGCAGAGACAAGGACAAGCATTAAAAAGACTATTGTGTTCTTGTCATGGAAAATACGATTTCACTTAGGATTGTACCACCATGAATGGAAATGAGCAAACACATAAAACTAAAAATGCAACATAGTGAGGAGCTAGACCATAGGATAAACATTATTATTGTTTAGAGTGATTAGGTGTATCAACACATGGAAGACCACCACAATTATTAAGTTTTTGTATTTTATTAATCAAGGCCTGACATTCATTAGTAGAATGACCACAAAATTGGTGATATGCACAAAATGAGTTATTAAATTTGTTTCTTTTTTTTAGAGGAAAGTAATCAAGTGGGCTTTCAGAATCCTAAAAAAAATTCAATATGCTCTTGCTCAGTGGTAGAAGCCATTTCTTTCTCTTGTGAAGAAATATTTCTTTCCTACCACAAAATTTCATAAATACATTAGATGATAAAACATTAGATGAAGATGGGGATGAATGTTTGAAACCTAGACCCTGTTTAGAAAAGTATGGTATAGACTTCACTTGATCCTCATCATTTTATTCCATGTTTTCCTTGCATATATTTTTAGAAATAATTTTGTATCCAATCCCATAAAATTATTATAACTCAAATGAATAAATCATATCTACATGCTCTTGAGAAGAATTAGATTTTTCCCAAGAACAAAAATCCTTTTTATTTTTTAAAATTTAGGAACACTCCACTCATGAGGGATAAAAGTTAAAGATCTTTGATATTTTTGAATCTATTGATGTGGAACAAGATAAAATACATGAACCTTTGGGTTTCGATTATGAGATCTTGTACTTTCCCATGAATGAGGGTGTAAAATCTAGTGAACTCCAATCATCACCAAAACATGTGTTGATGAAGTAATATCATGATCATCATTTATGTTTGACTCTTTGGACTTTGATGGCAATATTTTAGACCCCCCTTTGAAACAAGGTGTAAAATATAAAGGCCTCTAAGAATTGTCTAAGAGTTTTATTATAGGTGGAATATAATCATTATTATCATCAACTTGTATAGGTTCTAGATTTGAAGTTGGAATAAAAGTATTATGTTTAGCTTTGACTTGCAAATTATAATTTTTTAATCTAATTTTCCCATGCATATCTTGTTATTATATTCATACTTCATCTCATGGTGAAGAGTACACGAGACTCCCTTCATGACATGAATGCACAATATACCTAGGAGAAAATTATATGAAAGAGGTCTTGACATGATATGGATAGGGGTAAGAAAAACCATGGGTCCTACCTTAATGGATAGTGTGATCACCCCTATTGGTTGCTTACAACCTTATCAAAGCCATACACATTAACATCATTAGGTTCTACAAGATTCTTGTCCACACCAATTTTATCTAGAAGGTCAAAGCTACAAAAATAAGACCTAATCCATTGTCTATGAGGGTATGCCTAACCCTAGTTTTATTAATGACCACAACTATCATTAGGGTTTCATGTTTATTTTGGATCTCAAGTGAGGTAAATTCATGTTGAGGGAATGTAATACCCAAATTTTTTGCTTGCATATAATTAAACAAGGTAGCTAAATCATTTGGCTTAATAGAAGTTGGGACATCAATCTTTTGTAAAGACTTTGGGACCATTCCTTGGTATGAAGATGATGTTTGAATCAAGTCCCAAAGGGAAATCTTGTCTGGAGTAATGAATTTTATCAACAAGATCATATTCATTGACACTATGTTGAGGAATATTTTGTGGGGATGAACGATATGGTTGGGGTAATGTGATTGATATTGGTGTTTGTTTTTCTTGCTTATTATTTTATGTTATATGTGTGAGCAACTGCATGGTAACTTGGTTATTGTGACACATGATTACTATTGAGTTTCTTTGTAAATTTTAGGATATGGCCTCAAGGTTTAGGAGGTCCTATAATGAGAGGTGACTTAGGAGGTACCATAATTAGAGGATTCTTAAGAGGTCCAATAATTAAAGGAGATCTAATAACCAATTGTGCATTCAAAACCTCAGTTGAATTAACTACATGTTGATGATCTTCTATCGATGGAGGATCTAATATCACCTTAGAATCTTCATCAATGTAATCCATCTTACTATCTTTTGAAATAAATGTATCAATGAGTTCATCCAATATGACATAATATATTCCCAAGTGGGAGATGTATTGGGAAAGAAACAAATAAGATTATCATGATGCTCAATGATTGGATCCTCTAACACCAAGATACCTTCTTCACAAGTAGGTGAGATATTAGGAGAAGAAAAAATATAATTGTCATTATTATCAATGATTGTATCATCTTGTACCAAAACACTCACAAATAGGAGAGACATTGGAAGAAGAACAAAACATGATTGTCAATGATTTCATTTTGTTTCCTCAAATTGTTCTCATAGGAAGAAAAATTATAATTATACAAGTCATGTGTTACCATATCAAAACCACGTATTTTAAAAGGAAACATGTTATTTGAACTCTATGGATCAAATGAGAAAAAATAGATGGGTGTGAAAATAGAATTCCAAAATAGAAATGAGATCTGAATAGAGGACACAAATAGGAATTTTCATAGAAACTTTTAGCCCAAAATGATTGGAAAAGGGTGCCCAAGTCACCTATTTTTGGAAAGTGTGTTTAGAAACTTCAAAATATGGAATTGATAAATAGTGTCATAGGGTCCCATGTCTTAGAGATTTAGGTCTAAAGTTGATAGATTTCTAGAAATGCAACAAAAACCTATTTTTTCTATATGAAGCACGTGTATGCATGCAATTTTGAATATTTTTATGAAAATTGAAGATGTTAAAATGATAATTTATAGATATTAAATGTTGTAATTGATAGGTTTTTCCAAAAAATATAGAAATGTAATGCATTTTTGATCTTTTGGAATGAAACTACTATACAAATTTGTCACTTTTTCAATGTTTTTCACTAGATTATGCATGCATAAATGATAGAATAATTTTGCAATTTTAATGTTCTCAATGAAAATAATTCAAATCTAAGCTCTAGACATAGAAAATTAGATCTGTAAAATTATATAATTTTTTAAAAATTATTTTCCAATTTTTTAATGAAAAATTAATAAAAATAGATAATTTTTTGAGAATAAATGTGAAGTATAAACAAGATTTTTAAAACAACCTAGATTCAAATTCGATTTTCAGATTTTACGCATTTGAAAAATCAAAAAAATTGTAAGTGTAAGATATGTTGGGTTCACCAAAATGTTTAGTTGAAAAAGGGATGCTATTTATAATGCATAAATCACTAATATCAATAATTTTTCAAAGAAAATTAGGATACAAATCGACAAGGAGATTAGATTGACTTCCAACCTTAAAGGAAAGTCAATCAGCCTTGGATTTGATGCTTTCATGCCTTAGATTTTTTTTTATGAGATGCAATGATATGACTAGTTAACAATGACAATGTAGTGTTCTATCATGAATTATGAAAAACTAAAAAATGACAAACAAATTTGGGTTATAGAAAAGAAAAATTCAAACACAGAGACACTTGACTTGTGAATTTGAAGCATATTTTACTCGAAAAGGGTGCCTAGTGCAGCTATATCTAGAGAGATGAAAATAAAATATGATTTAACAAGACTCAAGTCCCCAATCTAAGGCTTATTCCTTTTGTATCTCATTATCGGATCTTCCTTGTAAATAAATTTGAGCGAAGAAAAAAGAAGCTAAAAAAATTAAACATAAAATAATACTTGCTTCATTATTATTTTAATTCAACACATAAATTCATATATATAGGAGATTCTACTCCTATATTCAAGGAAATATTATCTCCACAAATCCCTATTTAGTTTTTATTGTTACTCACATAAAAATACACAAATGAAATCATATGAGTTTTTTTTAATTTAAAATCATATGAGTTGTTAAAACAACTCCAAACTATAATATATATTATTGTTAATATAAAAATAATATTAATAACTACTAAAATTTACATGATAATAATTACTCGTGTAATTATTATTTACCCACACAAATGGAGCACTAACTCATATTTCCTATCATTCCCCCCTTAGTGCGAACATGGTAGAAAAACATTCACACACTCCTCTATAGTATGCTCACTCCTACGGAATGTACAACTATGTGACTCATAACCTTGATCCAAAAGAAAGGTTCTCTCCTTCCATGGTTTTAAATAGGAAATTAGGCTTTCCTCAAACCTTGACATGACAAGAACCTATCAACTATCCACTTCCTATGGTTTTCTAGATCCTTCCACAAACCCTTTCTAGATCCATGAACTAACTTACTTTGGTGCTTTTTTTCACCACTACATCAACATACATATCATAAATATAAAAAAATTGCATTGGAAAATTTTTCATATTACATTCCATAAGAACATAGTGTTCTTAATGGTATTCACTATTATCGATCACTACCACTCAATCTCAAACAACATGTAGTGCCCCTCAGTTTGATTTCTGTTATTGATAGTTACTTGATTCTATTTGGACATTATGATACTTTTCTTGATGTTGGATTCACAGTTATAATGATAGTTGACACTTTTATTATTGATGTTTTATGCTTATGTTATGCTTAGTATATTGATTTAATGGATTAGGTGGATTGATCTTGTTATGTGCATCATGTGATTATTTGATGATTATTATTAACTTGTTGTTAGAATTTGATTAGTGTGCATTGATGTGTTTTGGTGAAGGGGAATATTGTCGCATCACTCACATGTGAGTGCCCTATGATGTTGTGGCTTTCCTCTCACTATGTGTTTGTATGTATGACTATGTTATTACAATATGGTGTGTCCCTTGGTCTTCCTTGCAACACAACACTTAGGTTTGTGACATGGTCTAACTGCCTCCTATGGATCTTAACTGATGCTTGTATTAGGAATTGTCAAGTCAACCTTTTGGTGCAATGGCAAGGCCAAAAATTGGTATCAAATTTGGTCACAGGTTCAAACCCCTCGCTTGTGTTAGGGGGATTGTTGCAACATGCTGTGTCCCTTACTCTTCCTTACAACACATCACTTGGGTTTGTAACATGATCCAACCACCTCCTATGGATCTTAACTGGTGCTTTTATTAGGCATTGAGAAGTCAACATTTTGGTGCAATGACAAGGCCAACATATGTATATGCTCGAGAGTTTGGTTTGCTACAGGTTGCATGTATCGGGCATCGACTCAACCTGATTTGTTAGGTTTGAGCATGCCTTAAATCCAATGTAAATCATTGATGGAGATAGCATTTGGTCCCTTGTTTAGCCATCATCCTTGACAAGGATGAGTATCTAATGTCACACCCTTTTATTGTTGCTCGTATGTGATTTGGTTCATCTCTATTGCCATAGTCTTTTTTTTTCGTGTTTTTTGTGAGGTCAAGTATTGTTTGGCATTCTATTTATTTTATTAATTTGATTGATTACTATTTTGATTGATTATTATATTAAAATAAAGATAATTGAATTTTAAAAGGTATTTTGATAATTAAAATAGAAGCTTTCATATGATTATGGTTTTGATAAAATAAATATTAATAATTCCTTTATTTGGTTTAAATAAATCATGATTATGTTTTAATTAAGAAATATAAAAATAAATATACCAATTAAAGTGTGGTGCAAATAGAATTAAAAGGTATGGATAAAATTATAAAAAATAATAATAAAGACGTAGTTGATGGTAGTGGATAAATTAAATAAAACAATTAAATTAAAGAAAGAGCATGCAGTAATGGACATTGTGGAGTAGTAAATAAATTGGTTAATTGCTAAAAGAAAGGGGGATTTTTCAAAAAAATTGGAAAACTAATCTTACTGCTTCCCATGAATGTTTCTTGTTCTTGGAAGTCTTTCTTCTAGTTTTGGGGTTTTAGTTTTTGGACTTCCACAGTGTTGTTGAGGTTTTGAAGTGTGTTGAAGCTGCAAGATACGGTAGAGAGCTCAACATCAATCTTTAGTTCATTCCGTCAAGTTATTCTAGGTTCACATCCAGTTTCCTTTCTCTCAAATTTAATTCTATTTGAAAAATAAAGGATATTAGTACTGTGTGAAAACAACGCATTATTTTGGCTACTATATTATGAAATTGAAACAAGTAAAAGAAAAATTATATTCTCTATCTTTTTTTTAAAACCATTCTTCAAAATCAAATTGTGCATTTTTTGCAAATACTTCCATGTGTGCTTTACTATTTTGTGAGTCAACATTTTGGTATATGTTCTTCATGTTGTAGAAGAATCTCTATCTCTATGATATTAATATTACTTTCTTTGGTTATTAACTGAGTCATTTTGGTAGTGCAACACTAACCCTGTTATTCTTGTAAACCTTTTTAATTAGGGAATGTCTCTATTTTTATTTGTTTGATATTGTTTAAGCATCTCATCTCCTGGATCAAATTCTATTTGATTGTTATGCATTGCATATTTGTATTTGATATTTTGGAATGACATGCATTATTTTCCCAGCCAACTACGTTGTATGTTGTGTCTTTGGTGTTGCCTTTGTACATTGTGGTCTTTCTGCCCACGCCTTATGTTCAGATTATGAGTATATCACTACCACTTCATTTGACCTACTGTCCTAGTAGAGGGATATATAGTATGTTCGGTATTTGTAAGCCATGCCCTACGTCTAATATAGGTGTTGTGCAAGTTGGGTCTATGCTTACATCATGATTTCCAAAGAACTATTTCAATGGATTATGTGCTTGAAAGTTGATGCCTCATATTTCAAAGTCTTTGGCATGTTATTTTATATTGATGATAATATTTACAACATTCATTAATGTTGAGTGCTTCCTATATGTGAATTTCATTTTACCATGGTTGCTAGATATGTATTGAACTAGAAGTCGGTGTTGCTTTATTTTGAGCAGTGTTTGTTAATCTCCATTGCCCTTTTTATTTTGATAAAAAATTAGCGAGTTAAACATTCAATAACTACCTTTTCTCAAGGAGTATTCGATGGAATATAATGTAATTAGTAACTATTTGATGATAGCATGTAGATAATTTGACTAACTGTAGACTGATATTTAAGTATTGTGACAATTGGTTTTAAACAAATGTTTAAATATATATGTGTGTGTGTGTGAATTTCTGCATTCAAAGGATTCACTGTGTATATTTATCTTTCATTCTATATTTACTAATGATAATCGATTATGATAGATGTGGATATATATATATATATATGTAGGTATATGTATATGTATATATATTAATGTGTGTGTGTATGCTTATATATATATATATATATATGTATTTATTTAGATGGTTAAAATTTGTATTTAAATAGTGTTGTTTATTTATATGTTTCAATATTAGAAAAGTATATTCCTATTTTTTTTAAGAATAAAAGACCATATTGAAAATGTATTTGGAATTGGTCAATGCTAAGATAGATCGTGTGTTTAATGTTTAAACAATTGGTACCAAATTCAAAGGTGTCGGGATCGAATCCCCTCGAGTAACAATAAGGGGGATTTTGTTGGTAGATGGTCAATGCTCACCTCAGGATTCGTGACATGGACTAACTACCTCCCATGGAACAGTTAACTCTAGCATTTGTATCAAACATTAACAGGTTGATCTTTTGGTGAAACAATAACTATGGGCCAAATCAGACCTAGGTTCTAACACTGGGTACTCTGGGTGTCATTGGAACCCATTATGTTGTGGTAGTTGTATAGATTTTGAAAATTATGTTCCCTTTTTTATCCTCACCTAACAACATGAAACTTGTCCTTGGTGGTGTTTGTGTAGGAAAATTCCTAGAGGTTGAGGTATTGTTCAAGGATGTGGTAGAGGTCATGGTGGTGACCATGGGGCTAACCATCAAAACACCCCTCCTCAGAGTTCCCATGAGTCCAATGTGAGGAACAACAGGGTTCCCAGAATAATTAGGGAGGTGGAGGTCAAAATCTAGGTCATCCAAAGTTGGAGGTTGCATAGATGCATCATTTACTTAAGGAGGTCCTTGCTCATATTGGTCCTAGACAAGAGGGTGATCAACTAGTGGTTAGGGAGAGAGAGAGGTCTCCCAGGAGGAGAGAGGTTATAGTAGAGAAGGAGGCAATTTTAGCTGGTCATATGAGGGATCTATTCAGGGCATGTCCTACTTTTTATGGGTTTGGTAGTGGTTTGGAGGCAGAGACATGGTTAATTGATCTAAATAGGTATTTATCCAAGCATCTGTATGGTAGAAACACCAAGGCTAGGTGCGCTATCATGCACCTTAGAGGTTTTGCTTCCATGTGGTGGAATTTGGAGGAGTAAAAATTACATTGGGATATAGGTTTATTCTCTTTGGAGATGTTTTTAGAGAGATTTAGAGTTGGTTTCTTATTTGATCATTGGAGGTAGAGTCATGTAGATGAGTTCCATGAGCTGAGGAAAATGGCCATGCTAGTTGAGTAGTATGAATGTAGATTTTATAAGCTTAAGCAATATGCTAGCATAGGTGATGACAAGGCTATGTTGGTGTAGAATTTTATCAAGGGTTTGAATGCCTGTATTAGTCGAGGTATTTGTGTGTTTGCGATGAAAACCATGGAGGTGGTTGTAGAGAAGTCTTAGATAGTAGAGGATAATTTGGCCATGACACTAGGCAATCATATAAGTGTAAAGATTGGTAGAACACCTCCAATAGGTTTGAGTTCTTAGGATGCCCAAACTTAGGCAACAGGTTCCTCGAGGAGCCACCATTCACCCACTAAGCATGGAAAAAAAAAACAACAACACTCTCAGTCAAAACATAAGAAGTATCAGTCTCAAAATGGTGGCTGGTTTTAGCCCAAGAGGGATTGGAGTTGGTAGCAAAACAAGCATCAACATTCTAATCAACCAACTCAAAGTTCATAGTCTATAGCTAGTATCTTGGTAGTTTCCAATAGTCTAGTACACCCCCTGGTGGTAGAGGATTTAGAAGAGGTACAGGGTGTTTCTCTTGTGGCCAGTAGGGTCACATTGCTAGACAATGTCCTTAGAAGGGCACATCTAGATTTAGTTAGAGGTTGATAGCTTCAAAGCTGACAATAGGGGATGTAGGTAGGTCACAGTTTTTTGTAGTGGTTGACAACTGAAAAGTTGAACATTAGGGTACAATGGTCGAGACTACAAGTAGAGGATAGGTAGTTATCTTTGGAGCCTGTGGGAATACTACAACATGGGAGACTAGCCCTTAGGGGTTGAGATGCTAAGCAAGTGAGGGTCTAGTGGGATCCTAATGTTGTGTCTTCTACTACTTGGGATGATGGATATGGGATAGAAGATTTGTACCCATATCTGTTTGTAGGCTTCCAAGAGTAAACCTTGTTCTAGAAGGGAAGGATGTAGTGCCACTTAGTTTTATTTTTGTTACTAACAATTACTTGGTTGTATTTGGACATTAGGGTGTTTCTCTTGTGGTCAGCAGGGTCACATTGCTAGACAATGTCCTCAGAAGGGCACATTTGGATTTAGTTAGAGGTTGATAGCTTCAAAGCCAACAATAGGGGATGCAGGCAGGTCACAAAGTTTTTGTAGTGGTTGACAACTTCCAAGCCGAGCATTAGGGTACAGTGGTTGAGACTACAGGTAGAGGACGGGTAGTTGGCTTTGGAGCCTATGGGAATACTAAAACATAGGATACTAACCCTCAGGGGTTGAGACGCTAAGCAAGTGAGGGTCTAGTGGGATCCTAATGTTGTGTCTTCTACTACTTAGGAGGATGGATTTGGGATACGAGAGTTGTACCCATATCTATTTGTAGGCTTCCAAGAGTAAACCTAGTTCTAGAAGGGGAGGATGTAGTGCCCATTAATTTTCTTTTTTTATTGATAGTTACTTGGTTGTATTTGGACATTAGGGTGTTTCTCTTGCGGTCAGTAGGGTCACATTTCTAGACAATGTCCTCAGAAGGGCACATCTAGGTTTAGTTAGAGGTTGATAGCTTCAGAGCCAATAATAGGGGATGCAGGTAGGTCACCATGTTTTTGTAGTGGTTGACAACTGTCAAGCCGAGCATTAGGGTACAATGGTCGAGACTACAGGTAGAGGATGGGTAGTTGGCTTTGGAGCCTATGGGAATACTACAACATAGGAGACTAACAATCAGGGGACAAGACGCTAAGCAAGTGAGGGTCTAGTGGGATCCTAATGTTGATTCTTTTGCTACTTGGGAGGATGGATCTGGGATATGAGAGTTGTACCCATATTTTTTGTAGGCTTCCAAGAGTAAACCTAGTTCTAGAAGGGGAGGATGTAGTGCCCCTTAGTTTTCTTTTTGTTACTAATAGTTACTTGGTTGTATTTGGACATTATGATACTTTGCTTGATGTTGGATTAATAGTTATGATGATAGTTGATGACACTTTTATCACTATTTTTTTATGCTTATGTTATGCTTAGTATATGGATTTAATGGATTATGTGGATTAATCTTGTTATGTGCATCATGTGATTATTTTTTGATTTTTCTTACCTTGTTGTTAGCATCCGATTAGTGTGTGTTGATATGTTTTGGTGAAGGGGAATAATGTCAAATCACTCACTTGTGAGTGCCTTGTGACATTGTGACTTTCCTCTCATGGTGTGTTTGTCTGTATGACTAAGTATATTCCCAATGGTTTGGTTCGCTGTAGGTTGCAAGTACTAGACATTTACTCCACTTGATTTTTCAAGTTTGAGCATGCCTTAAATCCAATGGAAATCATTGATGGAGATAGCATTTGGTCCCTTGTTTAGCCATCATCCTTGATGAGGATGAGTATCTAATGTCACACCTTGGTAGTGTTGCTTGTATGTGATTTGGTTCATCTCTATTGTCATGGTCTTGTTTTCCGTCTTCATATTAATTTGGTCTTGTTGGCTTGGTATTATATTTATTTGATTAATTTGGTTGATTAATGTTTTGATTGATTATTATACTAAAATAAATATAATTGAAGTTAAAAAGGTATTTTGATAATTAAAATATATGCTTTCATATGATTATGGTTTTGATAAAATAAACATTAGTAATTCCTTTATTTGGTTTAAATAAATCAAGATTATTTTTTAATTAAGAAATATAAAAATAAATATATCAATTAAAGTGTGGTGCAAATAGAATTAAAAGGTGTGGCTAAAATTATAAAAAATAATAATAAAGAGGTAGTTGACGATAGTGGAAAAATAAAATAAAATAATTAAATTAAATAAAGAGCTTGCAGTAATGAACGTTGTGGAGTAGTAAATAAATTGGTTAATTTCTAAAAGAAAGGGGGCTTTCTTCACAATTTTTGGAAAACTAAGCTTATTGCTTCCTATGAATGTTTCTTGTTCTTAGAAGCTTTTCTTCTAGTTTTGGTGGTTTTTTGTTTTGGAATTCCCCAGTGTTGTTGAGGTTTTGATGTGTGTTGAAGTTGCAAGCTAAGGTAGAGATCTCAACATAAATCTTCAATCCATTCTATAGAGTTATTCCAAGTTCCCATGGTTTCCTTTCTCTCAAATTTAATTTTTTTTGAAAAAAGAAATTGGATATTAGTACTGTGTGAAAAAAAAACATTATTTTGGATACTATATTATGAAATTGAAACAAGTAAAAGAAAAATTATATTCTCTATCTTTTATTTTTTAAAACCCTTCTTGAAAACTGAATTGTGCATGTTTTGCAAATACTACCATGCATGTTTAATATTTCTTGAGTCAACATTTTGGTATTTGTTCTTCATGCTGTAGAAACGTCTCTTTCTCTATGATATTAATATTACTTTCTTTGGTTATTAACTGAGTCATTTTGGTAGTGTCATGTCGACCTTGCTATTCTTCTAAACCTTGTGAATTAGGGAACATCTCTGCTTTTATTCGTTTGATATTTTTTGACCATTTCATTTCTCGCATCAAATTCTATTTGATTGTTATGCCTTGCAAATTTGTATTTGATATTTTGGAATGACATGATTTATATTCCTATCCAACTACCTTTTATGTTGTGTTGGTTAATGTTGTGTCTTTGGTATTGCCTTTGTACATTGCAGTCTTTCTGCCCGTGCCTTACATTCAAATTAGGAATATATCGCTACCACTTCATTCAGCCTACTATCTTAGTTGAGGCATATATATTATGTTTGTGATTTTTAAGTCACACCCTACGTCTGTTGTAGGTGTTTCACAAGTCGAATCCATTTTTACATCATGATTTCCAAAGTTATTTTGATGGATTCTATGCTTGAAAGTCCATGCCTCATATTTCAAAGTCCTTAGCATGCTATTTTATATTGATGATAATATTTACAACATTCATTAATGTTGAGTGCTTCCTATATGTGAATTTCATTTTACCATGGTCATTGGATATGTATTGAACTAGAAGTCCATGGTGTTGTATTTTGAGCAGTATTTGTTACCCTTCATTTCCTTTTTTATTTCAATAGGAATTTAGCAAGTTAAACATTTGATAACTACCTTTTTACAAGGAGTATTCGATGGAATATAATTTAATTAGTAACTGTTTGATGACAACATGTGGATAATTTGATTAACTACAAACCAATATTTAAATATTTTGACAATTAGTTTTAAACAAATGTTTATAGATATATATGAATTTTTGTATTCAAAGGATTTGCTATATATATATATATATATCTTTCATTCTATATTTATTTTTGATAATTGATTATGAAAGATGTGGATATATATATATATACATATATATAAGCATATATATATATATATATGTATGTATTTATTTAGATGGTTAAAATTTGTATTTAAATAGTGGTGTTTATTTATATGTTTCAATATTAAAAAAGTATACTCCTATTTTTATAAGAATGAAAGACCATATTGAAAATGAATTTGGAATTGGTCAATGCTAAGATAGATCATGTGTTTCATGTTTAAACAATTGGTATCGGAGCCAAAGGTGTTGGGTTCAAATCCCCTCAGGTGAAGTTGAGGGGGAGTTTGTTGGTAGATGGTCAACACTCCCCTCAGGATTTGTGACATGGACTAATTTCCTCCCATGGATTTTTTAACTATGAAATTTGTATTAAACATTAACAGGTCGATCTTTTGGTGCAATGAAAATTGTGGTCCAATAATTGGTAGTGAGTGATGCGACTTTGTTCCCCTTCACCAAAGCACATCAATGCACACTAATAAAATGCTAACAACAAGGAAATAATAATCATGAAATAATCACATGATGCACATAACAAGATTAATCCACATATTCCATTAAATACATATACTAAGCATAACATAAGCATAAAATATCAGTGATAAAAGTGTCATCAACTATCATCATAACTATGAATCCAACATCAAGAAAAGTATCATAATGTCCAAATACAACCAATTAACTATTAGTAACAGAAAGCAAACTAAGGGGCACTACACAACATAGACAACTGTCACTGCCACTGGAATCTGCCCTTGACTTTAGCCATTCTAGTGTAGAATGGGAACATTGGTTATCATTCCCCCTTACAATATGAAATTACATTCATGCACGCAACTAGGAACACTGACAAGTGAATCATATCATGATGCATACTACTGTCTAGATCTTGTTGTCTAGATCTTGTTGCACATGATCACCATTACCAATGAACATATTCATTGACTGATCATCTTCCAACAAAGTACAATAGTTAGAGGATCACCATAGTCAAAGGGTCTATGTAGTTATATGTCATCCTATACAATTTCTCTTCAAGCATCCACCACACAAAGCAATAGGAACATTGCAAATAGGTACACACAACAGTGTACACAAAAGAAATTTCCACCATAGGTCTATGCAGCCTCATCATTGGTGATTGATGAGAGGTCACTAATTGAACTCCAACCTCTCGTTCCTTTGTCCTACAATGAGATTGCTACTTAATTTTTTTTTATTTGAGGATCACTTTTATAATGCCCCACTTAATATGGATTTCGCGTACAAGTGAAAATGCATCCATTTACAATTGAGACATTTACTTTTTTATTTTTTAATAATTTTTTGGCACTTTTTGATAGACATAATTTGTTGACATAACAATAAATGTCTTGTGAGAATACACCTAATTCTTAAAAAAATGAAACAACTTGACTTTAATCTTAAAAATATCATTCAAAACAAAATGCTTCCTACTTTCTCATAGTTATCACAAAATGTTTTTCATTTCCTTTCCCATAGACTTTGAAACTAAGGTACTTGTGAATAATGCCATGCTAAAATTCATGTTCTGGATACACAACATCTACTAGAGGAGGTTGATTCTATTCAGTAAGGGAGAAATAGGTAAAATAATAACCCTTAATCAAAGCCATGAATTGGATTTGCAATCAACATTATGATTTCGTTCTTTTCTAAAATGCATTCACATTTTATTATACCTTAAAGCAACAAAGAGATTCACAAAAAAATGAAAAAAAAAATCCGATGCTGAAAATTTTACGCAAGTATCACATCCAACTTACTCTTTAGGATGCTCACAAAATGTTCAAAATATTTCCAAATGATTTTTGGGTTTTGTTCCCCTCTATATCATCTTTCCAAAAAAAAATGAACTTTTAAATTTCATTGATAAATGAATGAGATATCATCATTTTACTGAGATTGCATCATATAAAAACATGATTTTAAAATGAAAACCATTTACCACTACTCTTACCAACTCAATTATGTATCAATTTGGTTCAAATAATATTCTTCATTCTTCTATTGGAATTCAATCTTCATTGAAGGAAGCTCCATGAATTTTCATAGGAATGAAGATTATTATTATTCTGATGCTATGTAAATAAATGTGAGCTGAGACAAAATAAGCTAAAAAAATTAAATATAAAATGATATGTGCTTCATTATTATTTTTCATTAAATACATTTACATATATATAGGAGATTCTACTCCTATATTCAAGGATATACTTTCTCCACAAATCCCTATTTAGTTATGATTGTTACTCACATAACAATACATAACTTAAATCATATGAGCTATTAAAAGAACTCCAAACTGTAATATATATTATTGTTAAAATAACAATAATATTGCTAACTACTAACATTTACATGATAATAATTAATCAAGTAATTATTATTTACCCACATATATGGAGCACTAACTTATATTTCCTAACATTCATCAATTGTTGAGATAATTGTGTTTTTATTTCTTGTCAAGTTGTATGGTTTGAATGCAACAATTATCAAATGTTCTTCAATCTTCCTTCGATCTTCTTTAGATCTATAACCTGCACATTCAAAGAGAGAGTAAGATTTGTACCATATAGGGGCTTGCCTCAGTCAAACCCCATGTTGGACATTCCACCTCCACAATGGAAAAATTGATGAGAGAGAGCTTATCCTTTTAAGGGATAGAGGATAAATGATAAATAAATGATGAAACAAAAATGGATTACAAATCACCACTTAAATTTAATTTCCTTGAAGGACTGAATTCATTCACATCTCCTCAAGGGTCGATACAAATTGGCCTAGATTTCTTTGAAGACCTACAAGTGTTAGTCCTTGCAAACAAAATGATAGCATAACATGAACAAAATCACATAAAACTTGACATGATGCTTCAATGTTGAAATGCTACAATAAACATGCCCTTGAATCCTCTTGAGTTGATAATAATTTCTTACAAAAGTCCTTGATCACAAATAATTGTGAGTTAGTTTTCAAATGGTGAAATGACTAGGTATTTATATGCAATTAATCTAATTTTCTAAAAAATAAATCTCGATAACCAATATTTGACATTTGAAATTAAAATAATAAAATGGAAGCTCCAACATATTAAAAATTGGAGCCAAATAGGTGGAAAAAGTCATTTAGGGCGTCATTGACCCAACTTTGTTTTGTAAGGTGTAAAGTGTTGCGAGAAAATAATTAATTTTTTTTCCTTAGTTTTGTACATAGATTTTCTTGATAAATATCCAAATGGGAAATGGAATGCATAATTTAGGACATTATATGTACAATTAGGTCCATGCACTTAGGAGGAGAAAAATCTAGTGTAAAATTATCAAGGGTGATAATTTATGATGCTACAATTACTATCCAAGTATTTCAACAAGAGGTCAAGAACTGTCATGCAAAGACAGCTAGGGAGGAAATTTATGATGTTCCCCTAATTAGCTTCAACAAAAAGGGTAAGTCTATGGAGAAACCACCACCTATTTCCAAGGATAATATTGGAAAAACCAATTCAAAAGCACTATCTTTTGAGGATAAACTTCAATTCCTCACTAAGGAGTGGTAGACTATAAAATGTCTTTGTCATCTTAGAGAAGAACAATTGGTGTCCTTGGGCTACTGGTCTTCTGCTAGTCTTTTCTAGTTTCTAGTCTCATTTTCTTTTTCTTTCCTATTTCCTCACCTCTTGTGAGACCCCTTTTTTATCCTTAATGGTTTTTTTTGTAATGGGTTTTGGCCTTTCCCAATGTATCTTAATATCTAAGCTAAAATTAATCTAGACTAATTTATAATTATTTGATTGTATTTCTTTTCTTATCGTACATATTTTAGGAAAATAATATATTTTATTTTCAATTATAACAAGATATGTTTATTAACATTATGATCTACCACATAAAATTAATTTTTTTTTTTATTATTTGTACATAAATTATATATATGGAAGCTTTAAGGCATACTTGAATAATGCTTTACGTTATAATTTAACTCCAATGTTTATTTTGCAACTAACTTTAATAATATTTTCCTTGATAAGATATTATTATTATAATGGTAAAATTTTCAACCCATATAGTTTCTCATTTAGTTATGTGCCCATTTTAAGGAGAGTGCATTGATACACATGAACATATTATTAAATGGCTTAAATTTTATACAAAGTCAGGTCCCTTGTTCCATGCCCTATGCATTATCCTTATCCATGTCTCAATTTATAATTACCTATCAATTATTAGGTTATGCAAGCCCCAAATTACATTATCTATGAACCTATTTTTAGTTTTCCAAATTTAAATTTCTAATTTAAAGCATTCCTTGTATGGGCATACTAATTATATTTTTATGTGATTTAAAGTAATTTAATTTACTCATTTTAATAATTTAATAATAGGATGAAATTGTTTAATTTGTACACTTTGATTGGTGCTCTAAAACAAACCTAACATTGAGCAATAATTCTAGTGGCATTTAAATGATTAAAGAGTAATAATTCTAATCATTTCAATTTTGAGAGGTTGATCAACTTGTAGAACTCTCACACCTCACTCATACAACAACATGACAAAGACTCATTTATTAGGTAGTATTATCATTCCTTGTAGATATCAAGAATCTTAGAAGAAATAAAAAACATCTCAAGAAAGGTGAAGAATAAACAATCTACAAATTACATACATCAAGTTCATGAGAACAAGATGAGTTCATGGTCACAAATATCTCTAAAAGAAGGAATCAAACCTTCTCTATCATTATCAAATATTCAAATTATAAGTTCTAATATTTACCAACTTGTTAGAGATTAGTCCAAATTTTGAGACATCTCAAATTCAATCCCATATTAATTTTCTTATCATTCTTCAAGTATTGAGCTAATACATGTAATTTTTAATTATATTTCATGTAATTAGATATAACCAATTATGAATATAATCTTTTTTTTATTTACCTAGGTTTCAATTAAGGCGAGTCTATATACATTTAATTAAATTATCCTAGGTAATTTACAATAAGGAAAGTTTATTTTCCTTTATATTTTGTGAACCTATCTAATCCTACACATATCTACTTTCTTCTAGGGCTTCTAATTTATATTTTAGATCTAATTTTAATCTTTTTTTTTGTTTTTTCAACCTCATCTTTCTTTTGACCCATTTTCTTATATCTCTTAGAGTAGGGTTTGGGTATACATAACTTGAGATATCTTTATCATAGGACCTTACAATCTAGCTTATTGAATCACTGTAAAGGTCCCTTTCACTGGTTTTAATATCAATGCATTGATTTTAGAGTTTGATCATTTCTTATCTTTTATCACACAACACCACTATATCCTTTTTATTCTCAAGTGATCTAAAAAATTTCTCTTTTTGACATCTGTGTTATTGGGATCCTATCATAAATGAAGTTATATTACAAGGCCAAAAATAGTGTTAAAATAGGATTTAAAGTTGAACTCTTTAATATTCATATTTCACTTAGAAATTTATATAATTTTAGTTTAACAAATAGAATCATGTTTCAATTGCATATGAGGAAGTTATGGCTCTAGAAAGGTTGTTGTAAAGTGATAGTGTATACGAGAAAATTTACACCCCTTATGCAAATTCCCCTTTTGCACATCCTCACCTTAGAAAACCAAATCCGAAGGTGAAATTCCACATCAACAAGCTTCCTTCCTTCCACTTGGCATCTATCCTTTGTGTCATTAGAATATTTTTTGGGTATGCATGTGCAATGTGCAAATGTTTGTCTGACACACATATGTCCTTGACGAATTCCTATATATGAAGTCAGAAGAGGCATTACACTTTCGATTGGAGTTGATTTGTAACGTCCCTCTTGGACCAACCAACCCCAAAAAGTGGTAGATTCTTCCCTCTTCTCCTTTAAATTCATCCATTTTTCATTCAAATAATCTCTTTATGCAATCTCTAAGCATTCAATCAATCCTTCTTTCACATTCTTAATCTCTTCTAGCATTTTTAACACTCCATTGCAACAACAACACTCTGTCAAATCCACAAATCGAGTGTGAAGCAAGTCATTGTAACGTGGGCTTGAGGTTTTACAAGACCTTTGTTCATCATAGTTGAGGTTGTGGGGATTTTTCAAGCCTTCTTTCTCCTCCATTAGGTAGTGAGCTCTTGGTGGAGGTGGTAATGTTTTGCTCCTCTCCTTTGTGATTTGGTTGAGTATCTCTTTTCTATTTTGTAGTATTATTTGCATTCCTTCTTTCTTTACTTCTTTATCATATATTTCTCTCTTGTTGCTATTTGGCTATCCATGGAGGTGGAAACACCAAAACAGGGGTCTCACTGAGGCAGACCCCTATAGAGTGGCAACAATTTTCCCCTTCCTTCTTGTGTGTAGGTGAAAGAGCCTATGGAGCTAGCTAGTGAGCATGCATTTTTGTGAGATCATCCATATTACTTTGGTATTTATCTACTTGATTTATCATCTTCGTTTGTATCCATCTTACCTTATTATTCTATTTTTTCCCATCAAAACCAACCAACTAGGCTGATTAGTTAGTTGTTGAGTAGTTCATTCTATGTTCATTGTTTTCTTATCGTACTGATGCTAGTGCACCTGAGAGACGTTAGTGTATCGTGTTGATGTCCCAAAACTGTGCAATCATCCTCAGACAAAGAGCTATTTGAGGCATAGTACTGGATCCAAAAGCTAGCTCACCTAGCCCAAACTAAATTTTGGGATCTACCGAGTGATTGAAGTACATTATATTCCTCATCATTCTTGATACCTATTCCTAAAACATCCCTTTAGACTGAGGTAAGTTAGGGAAACCCTCCGCTCTTGGTTCTCCATGACCTGGAACCTTGACGTGGTTGGTCCACCTCTCTTACATTTTTGGTGAACTTGGCATGAACCATTCTGATTTTTTCTTGCAGTACTAAAAGATCCTTTCCTCGTTTTCTAGGAGCATTATAGGTGTTAGCATTGTGGGGATTTTCACCTCGCAACCTAGCTTGTGACCCCTAGTATTTGGAAGGTTCTATAAGTGTTTTATAATGAAACCTTAATTAGGTCACCATCCTATTTTACAACCTTTGGGTGGCTTTGTGAGAGTGTTGTTTAGTGCATGTGATGGCCTCTTTCCTACATCAACTTATCCCCTTTGCATAGCCTGTGAGTAGTGGTATTGGTATAACCTTCACCTCACAAGATCTATTGATGACCTTTAATAAAGAACCATCTCCTCTCTACATCCTCATGCAATTCAATAGAAACACCATAGTAGGTGTTCTTGTTGATCCAACATCTCAAGTAAATATCATAATTAAGGAGATCATGCTAATCATTTTTCTACATAAAAATAGGTACGATGCACCTATGAGCACCATTCACACATATGATGAGATTTTTGTACCTCCTTTGGGTAGTATTTTCTTATTGGTTTTGATTGGACCTAAATATGTGAATCTTTTGTTTGATATGATCCTAGGATCTAAATACTTCAGAGTGAAGTTGGCCATCCCTTGGATGGTAGCTATGAATGTAGTTCCCTCAGTTGTGTACAAATTTTTGAAATTAATTCATGAGGGTTATGTACATGATATCCATGAAACTAGCTATAAACACCAGTTGGGTGTGGTAGTTACTCCTTAGATTACTCTTGGCTTGTTCCCATTGGTCCTCTTCCACCTAGGAAGGACCTCTTGTACCAAATTTATCAAAATGACAAGAGAGGGCACTTAAAGCTGAGAGTGAGATACCCTCCATTGCCTTATGTTGTTTCACACAGGCTTTTCTTAAAAGTTGATAGTGATTCTGCCAAGGAAAGTACAAGGGAAGAAGAGGAGTGATCTTGAGATCCTCCTTCTTCCTCTTTTGTTGTTCAGCCTGATGCTCCCTCTTTCCCTATTGTGGCACCGTCATATTTTGTTTCATGTTTGTGAGAGAAACCTATGTTTCCTGCTTAGCGGAAGCCCAAGTGTCCCACATTTGAGCTCCCTATTATGCCCATAGAGCCTAGGGCCATTTGGTATAGTAGGAAGAAAGGTCTCTAAGGGGAATCCTCTATGTCTCAGCCTCCATGTCCTCCCACTACTCCTACTCAAAAATAAGTAAATGGGAAGAGGCCTATTGTTGAGGCATTAGAGGAAAATCCCCCTATTGTTTCTCAATCTCCTCTTCTTTCACCCATTCAGAAGCCTATCTCCCCATTGGAAATGGTTTTAGTGGACACTCCTATGGTTGAATAGGAGAATTTTTTCCCTTCATAGCCTCTAGCCTCTAGCCCAAAGAGTTGAAGAAACCCCCTTGCGCACAAGTGTAAGTGCCGATGAAAGGATTTCATGGCTCAAAAGGCCACCTTATAGAGGAAGGAAGAGGAGATGATTGCTCCTACTTTAGGGCCTCTTGATGCATCCTTCTCTCTCCTCCCCTCTGCTTCTATTCAATCTAGTTCACTCTCGCTTCCAGCTCCCATTGTGAGTGCACCTAACCCCAAAAAGGTGCAAGTGTTCATTGCTCCTTTGGTAGAGCCACCCTTGTTGATGTTCCTTCTCAAAGTCCCTTTTTTCCGTAATCCCATGGATATGCTAAATACTTTGGTGTTATTTGTCACAATTTTCTCCTCCTCCTCCCCCTCCACACCTCTTACCTCATTTGTGGGGACTTCACATCCCCCAATAAAGTAGAAGATGGAGGATGGCCCTTCCAGCAATGGAAGGCGTAAGAGGAACCCACCTTTTCCAAAAGGTGGTCCTATGTTGGCTTGTTCCATCCTAGTGAAAAACCAAGCCTCAACTTTCCCTAACTTTGTCATGCTCCTGAGTCATTCAGTGAGCCTAATAGTGAATCTCGGGTGCTTCCCTCTCTATGTATTGAGGTATGACATGGAACTCCAGTAAATTGTATGTTTAAATCTTTAGATGAAGTTCTAGCCTTGTCAACAATCTTTGCAAAATTGTTGACCATAGCTCCACAAGAGCCTAGTGGAAAGGATCTTGTGGGGCCTTCTGCTTTAGCCCTTGTTGTGGGAGGTTTGAAAGATCCTCCTCTTAACATCCCACCACTATAGGCTTGTCTTCCTTCCCCTTATGAAGATCTATATTGGGAAGCATATGACCTCTTGGTTGATCAGTGTTAGGGGGAGGAATCTTCTTTATCTTTAGAGTAGATGTGTGTGTGTCTCATGATGTGTTCTACCATGATTGTGTTATATGTTCCTAGATGACCCTTTTCACCCTTTTTGGTGCTTAGATACATGCATGATTTTTGTGCCATAAACCTTGTGTTTGTATCATCATTCTTCCATGTTTGTGCTTGATTTTCAACAAATTAGGGATGATGAAAAGTGTTGGGTCCATTTAGGCTTCTCTTCCATTCTGACCAATTTTTTTTTTTTGTTTTCTTGTGCATTCTTCACATGGTCTAATATAGTAGGGGGTGGATGAAATTTCATTTTATATATTATTATTATACTTATTTATAAATTTATGAGGAGCTTTGACCCCAAAATATTAGATCACCCATGTGCCCTTTGTTTGTGATTTTTTTGTCTCCTTTAGTTTTTATTTTATATTTCTCTGTTCTTTGCTTGATTTTTCTCTCACATGTGTGACAACACCATTTATAGGATACATTGATTTTTTAGAAAATATATTTGTTGCCAACAAATATTTTCTCCAGAAACTTTGCAAGATTTTTCAAAGAATCACATTCTTGACTTGGACCCCTAAACGAAGCATGTTTCCTTCATCACGGGTTCACAAAGAAATAAATTGAGAACCTTCCTTCAAGGAGGAAGTATTTTTTACCTTCCCCTCACAAGGGGGCATCCTCTTCCTTTTAAAATCCTTGATGAAGTGAACATCTTTCAAAATGATTCCTTGGTGTTGAATCGATTTGAGAAACAAACATCTCTTTTGCACTTTCAAACAATGCATCCCTTGAGTGAACCCATTTCTTCACGTCGGCTTTCCAAGGGACCCCTTTGAAAGTTTTCCAACTTGTTGATGGTCTATGTAACTACCTAATTACTTGCTTGCATGGCTGCTTTTGGACATGTTCTATCTACGGGTAAACATGTCGCTTTGTAAGTGTGCCTATAAAGTTTCTTTCTAATATGACTCTATGGATTTTCCTTCCTCTAGGTTTCCTCCATGTGAGAGATCTTGGGGGACACCTTGTAGGTCTTTGGGTTTGTAAGGCTCTTTTTCTAGGTTTCCTCCATGTGAGAGATCTTGGGGGATGCCTCATTGCAGGTATGCAGGTCTGTAAGGAACATTTTCTCTATGGGCCTATAAGATGCTTTCAGTCTATTACTTCATTATTCTATGGGGTTGGGTATGTGTAGGATCATCATGGAAAAAACAAGTCCTTAAGTGGTGAAAAATTCAGAAAAATTAGAGTTAGGCAACTTGACCTAAAAATTTGAATAAGTTATCTATATTATTTCAAAAATGTTTAAGAATAGAATTTGTAGAAAATTTAATGTAGTTTCTAAACTACTAGGTTTATTTTTTAAATAAATCTATTTGGTGAAAAATTTAAATTTAAATGCAGTAGTACTTAAATTTCAGGGAAAAATAAGTAGTTGTCCTGTTGACCACCCTAACCACAATAAAATGATAATATTTTTTTAAATGTAGATATAAGTAGAGGACTCATGTCCCCGATGTGATCATGTTTAAAAAAAAAATTCCAAGTAAATAATTAATTGTGAATTAATTATTATAAATTTTAAAAATATAAAAACTCATATGTCTAACCACCTTAACTTGGTCAAAAATTCATGAAATTCATTTTTAATACTATAGTATGTGATGCATGCTTCAAATTCAAAAAATGATACCATTTGAAAGCTATATATTTTTTCAATCATCCTATCAATCAGACTTTAGTCATAATTCAAATAGAAAATAAATAATAATAATTTATTAAATTCAAAGTAAAGCATAATTTATATTGGTGGAAAGCCGAGAATATCCTTTAAAAACCCTTTTCATTCATCAATTTTGGGTAAAAAAAATTCATCAGCCACATACCCATCATATCACAACTTTTTGGCCCATCATGATTCTGCACATATCCGGCTATGGAGTCCTTTTCCTACCCTACATTTTTGAGCTCACCAAATTGTGGTCTACTTCCTCAATTGTTTAGTTATAAATTTCTAACCCTACTAACTCTTTGATCTACTTTACCAAAGCACTCATTAGTATTTGTGCTTGCTTAAGTGGGGGAAAATGTATAGGAGTGAATTTATAACCCTACTAACTCTTTGATCTACTTTACCGAAGCACTCATCAGTATTCATGCTTGCTAAAGTGGGGGAAAATGTATAGGAGAAAATTTTCACCCCTTATGAAAATTCCCCTTTTACACATCCTCACCTTAGAAAACAAAATCCGAAGGAAAAATTCCACATTAGCAAGTTTCCTTCCTTCCGTTTGGCATTTTTCCTTTGTGTAGGTAGAAGAATATTTTTCAGTGACACACATGTGGCACAGAGACATCTACATGACACACTTACATCCCTGATGGATTCCTATGTCTGAAGTTGGCAGAGGTATTACACTTTTGATTGGAGTCGATTTGTAAAATCCCTTTTCAACCAATTGACCCTAAAAAATGGTAGATTCTTCCCTCTTCTCCTTCAAATTCATCCATTCTTCATTCAACCCATCACTTCATTAAACAACTTGTAGAAGATGAAATATTATGTTGAAATATTGTTTGATAGAGGATCAAATTGTAAACATTCTTACCAAATATTTTGGTCCTAACATCCATTCTTCATTCAACCCATCACTTCATTAAACAACTTGTAGAAGGTGAAATATTATGTTGAAATATTTCCTAATAGAGGATCAAATTGTAAACATTCTTACCAAATCTTTGGGTCCTAACAAATTTATAAAATTTTGGGATAAGATTGGTGTAGTTAGTAAAAATTACAATATACTATATGGCAAACACCAAAGAAAAATAGATATTCCTTATTAACAGATATCCACTTTTAAAAATGGATATACGCTTTTTAAAAAGTGGATATTCATTATAAACATATATTTGATATTTAAATAAGAAAAAAGAGCATCCGTTTCTTGTATAAAATGGATATCCATTATTATGATAAAAAGTGGATATCTGTTTCTTCCAAAAAATGGATATTCATTATAATATAATATATTACAAGTATATTATCTATGTTTATAATATATTAAATAAGATATATAATATATTATATATTATAAAAAAAATTACATATATAATAGTATATAATAAATATATTATTATATATTATTACATATAATTTACATATATGGGTAAACCCACAAAAGGGGTTTTCAATTTGAGTGAGGAAGGAAAAGTGGTAAAAAATGACCCCATACAAAAAAATTTGGTTTTTGGGGTTCAAATAAACCCAAGTTCATGCGAACCCAGTTAAATGCAAGGTGGACCCAATCCCACCAAGAAAAAATGAAAACCCCTTTTTGAAAGGGGGTTCACTCAAACCCCCTTGGTTTGAGCAAACCCCCCTTTTCCCACCTCCCTGCTCTCTAGCACAAAAAAAATCAGAATTTTTTCCCTTTGAAGCTCAAGTTGAGGATGAAAATGGAGGAGACTTCATGAACCCAACTAGAATCAAGTAGTCCTCGGAATGAGCTATCCAATGACTATAATTTTAATATGTTTTGGTTTTATTATCTATTTGTTTTTATAGTTTTATTAAACATAGGTTTTTCACCAAAAATGAAGCTCTCTATTTTGTATACATGGAAATATAGAAGATTATCATTTTTTTTTTGAAAAATATGAGTGCACCAAATATTGAAGTCCTTGATCCAACAAAAAAAATTGAATTTTGGTACATGAAAAAGGTACATGATATACCGCCCCATGTTTGAATTGTAATTATTTGACTTTGAAACTTGATTTCATGAAACACATTCACAAACAATTATCTAACCAAGTGGGAAGCACTGATATTGAGTTACAAATCTAAATTCAAGAATTAAAATTTTATCCTTCAAGTGGAAAAAAAGGTTATGTGTTATATGGTGAGCCGCCACTCAAAAATTTTGTTTTATGAAAAAACTAGTTTTGAGGGAGATGGCAGGTGCACCATTCAATTTTTTTAATATATATTTAGAATCTATAGACAAAATGTCACAAAACTAGTTTGCATCTTCAAAATCCTCACGTTTTAGCCGCTATAGGTGCCCAAAAGTGAAGATTTAATTAGAAAAAAATATTTTAGTGTCCAGTTTGGCCAAAAATTGTAAACCACTATTGTGAGATCACCCATATTATTATTATATATGGGTATGTGTAGGATTGTGATGGGCCAAAAAGTGGCAATGAGGAAAAAATTACATCTTTCATGAACCCAAAAATGCAAAAATGTCGAGTTGAATTTTTGGTGGCTTGGGTGTCAGTACACACCTCCAAAGAAATTACCAAACCTAGATTTCTAAATTGGATATCCAATCCAAATCAGATATCCAATTTGAAAAAAGTATATATAAACAATTTTTCGGCTGTCAAAATCATTTCATAGTCAAACGAATCTACGTGCACAGCTGAGGTTACACAATGTAATACCCCTCATACTGTTTGGACTTATTAATTTCTGTGTTAACTTGATACGCTGATACTATGATGATACTATTGTGGTTTGATGATGTTATTCCTTTAGTGGACATGATCGTTTGATGTGACATTCTTAGTATGTTTTATGATACTTTTTATGTTGATGGATTTGACATTTATGTGGTTTTGATTGATGTTTTGTGACGGTTATTGTCTGTATTGTTGTTTGGTGCGTGTGGGTGCATGGTTTAGTTAATCGGTTGATATGACATTACTAGTATGATTTGTGATATCTTGTGTGTTGTTGGATTATTGTTTATTTAAATGATTTATCATTAATGTTTTTATGCCAATGTGATGTTATGTAATTCAGTATTATTATATGATGCAGAAGTTTAATAATTAGTTAAGATGCAGAAGTTTAATATCATGTTGTCTTATGTCAAATTGGTTAGAAATGTTAGCTCATTATGGATATTATAATTATTAGAATATATTAGGTGAGAGGATAGTGTAGCATCACTCGTTCACGAGTGCCCTGCTACACTGCAATTCCTTCTCATGATAGGATGTTGATTTTATGTATATATGTACATGTGCTACTTGACGTTTGTTGGATGCAGGATTGCAGGAATAAGTCTCGATTCCACCTGCTTAGGCAGGACAGGGCGAGCAATAAATCAACCCAATGGGTAAAGTTGAAAAAGGGAGTAGGCTTGGAAGTGTCCCCGTCCCAGGTCCGTCGTCTGTTGTGAGTTGTGTTAGGATTGAAGTCTTGTCTTGTCTTGTATGTAGTTTTATTGTTGAGTATTTATTTTATTCTTGGGTAGTGTTTAATTAATTAATCGTATTGCATAAAATAATTAATTAAGGTTGCACTGTTATTTGATTTAATCGAGAGTTAGAAAAATGTTAAAATTAAATAAATAATAAATTAAAAGTGATTTAATTAATTAAAAGTGAAAATAATTATAATTAAATTAATATAGTTGAGAGTAATTAAATATTATTTTTATTAATATTAAATTAGGAAATTATGTGAAGATAATATCTAAATTTAAATAAATTATTTAATTAAAAATTTAGATAAATATGAGCTTTTAAAAGTTGGAAAAGGACCAATAAAAAAGAGGCTTTTTGGAAAAGAAAGCGGAAAAAGATTTATGGATTTTAATTGGTGATTTATTATTTTGATAAAAGATTATTCACACACAAGTTTTGGGGGGTGGGAGTTTTGCTTTGTAGTTTTTAGATCTAGAAAAGAAAAAAAGAGAAAATAGTTTTCAGTTTGGAGTTTTGAGGAGTTTTTGGGATAAAAATTATTGTGAGTTTGGAAAGAGGAGATTGTTCAGAAGAACATTGTAGAAAGAAGGTCGAGGAAGGAGTTACAGAAGGATCGAGAGGAGGCTACAGGCGGGATTCTCCTTCAGACACAGGATTCCAGGTTCTTTCCCTTGTAAAATTTTGCTATGTTTTCAAAAATTGTTTGAATGTAGTTTTATGTTTGAAAAACTCATTTGTAGTAAAACCCTCGAAACCTTCTGTAGAAAACTTAGTACAACCTATGTATTTAGTTTTTTTAGAATCTCTTCCTGTCTATATATATATATATATATAATTCTGTTGAGTTAATTGAATGTATTTTCTTTCAGATAATTAGTGGCTGTCTGTGTGATTTCGTTGTATATAAAAGATAAGTTTTAATCTTTGATTGTGTGGATTTTTCTCTGTATATATATACATTAGATTTTATATATATATATAGAGAAAACAAAAAAATAAAAATAAAAATAAAAAAAATAAAAATGTGTTTATATATATTAGAATTATAAAGTTACTGTGTAAATAAATAATCTGAGCATTGAGCGTTCATTATAAGTATGTATATATTTATATTATTTTCGAAATCTGTAAAGTACGAAATATTGATGAAAATAAATTATATTTTAAGTCGGTCTGTATTTTTTTTGGAAAAAAAAAACGAAATATTATTATTATTAAAATTGTGGGTATTTGCGTCGACCGAGGTTGCTGAGCATTTGTATTTATTTTCGGGTTTCGAACCCCTGAACTTCCTTTGTGTTGAAATTTATTTTTATATTAAAAATCTATTTATATATGTTTGTAAAATCGTGCATGTTAGAAATCTCTTTGGGGTTTTAGTTTAGAAATAATAGTAAATTTTTTTATCGAGGAAGGTTATAAATTGTATAGATTAAATAAAGTTATAAATTTTGTTTAGTATTGGGGAAAGTGAGACGACTTTTAGCATTTTCCAAACCATGTCTTTTGTCTTGTATGATGCTTGGCTTCTGCACTAAGTACGTCTCACAATGACAAATAAAGGCACTGTCTGCTGACTCCAGTCAAACTAGCATTGCCTCCCTGGGAGATGCGGCTCCTTGGGGAGGTCAGGATTGCTGTATTTCTTGTGTTAAACAGAATTTAAACCATAAAGATTTTGTTTTGTTGTTTTGGATTTTTTATTTATTTGGTTTTTGTTTTATATGAATTTGGTTTTAAATGTAAGTTATACATATTAATATATATTTTGTTTATATAGTGCATTGGTTATAATGCAAATTTGATATAATCATGTTAGTTATTATATATATATATATATTTTGATTTTTATGTTTTGGAAAGTGAGTTAATAAATTTTAATGATATATTTTAATAATTTTTAAATGTATGTGTGAATTTGGAATAAGCAATATGTTATGTAGGTATGTATTTTTATACTATATTTTTGTATATAAGTATATACATTGGTTAGTTATTTAAAATGTTATGGTTAGAAAATAAGTAAGGTTTATATATATATATATAGTTACTGAAATTTAATGCAATTTTAAATTATTTAATATTCGAATGGGTATTAACCTGATTTGTTTTAGGATTATACTAACTTTATTAAATGGTTATTTTTATATACATAAACATTTAGGTAATATTGTTGTTTGGTTGTAAACGTGATTTTAATAGGATAAGATTAGGAGGAATTGTAATGTTTAATATAGTTGTGCAATTTATGAATATATTTGGTGAGTTGAATTAAATTAGGTTCTTTCGAATTGATGACTATTTATTTGAAATGTTTGAATTTGGGTGGTTGATTGTGAAATTTAGAGTAAATGATTGAGTGCCTGGAATGTTTCCTGTCGTGTTCTTTTATTCTCCATGTCGGGCAACTAGGGTTAAGGGTATTGTAAGTCTTCCAGAGAAGTTTTCTTGAGTAGGATGTTATGTGTAGGGGTTCATTTTGGTGAATCGCCTAGATGTATTGTACTATGATATTGTACCTGATTTCCATGAACGGGGATTTGTGCCTCCTGAGAAATAGGAGTGGGTAATGATAATTGTACCTCCTTTGGAAGGAGTGTGTATTTGGATTGGTTTCCTCCAGTGGTTGGAGTGGGTTCCTTGTTTGGTTTTCTTCTTGGATGGGAGAGTTTATATTGTTTAGTTACCTATTGTGGTATCGTGCCTTGTGTGTTGTCGATAGGAGAGTGGCTCTTTGTGGGGGTCCGGCACACAAAGGGGCGCCAGGGTAACCTACCTAGAGTTTAATTAAGTGATAATATAAATGAATTAATGGGGGGGCTTTCACACTAATAAAGATAAAAGGATGTCTCTCTCGTGAAGCAAGTGAATGATAAGGCTCTAGATGAGATGGGACGCATAGTTTTGCGTGAGGGTCCGGCGGCCGGTAGAGGCAAGCCAGGGTAACCCAAGATGGGGGTCCGGTAGCCTAGGAAGGTTGAGCCAGGGTAACTCATGGCAATTTATGCATGACACTCTTCCTATGTCAACAGTTAGCCAGTTTTGTGCGATGTTCATGATCTTTGTTCTCTGGAAGCGTTGTAACCTTGTGTTAAGTGACTTTGTGATTGTAGTTGTGAAGTAATATTGTGATTTCAGTGGTTATGTGCCTTGATGTTTTCTCTTTGGTCAATTGTTGGATGAGGTTCTTGTTATTATGCCTTGAGTTCATTGAAGTTGTGCGTGTGACTAGTTGTTACTTGGGAAGGTGTTTTATTGTTATGTTCTAGAGTGATTTGTTGTTGTGCCTCTTGGAACGGTTGTCGTGAGTTTTCTAAGTGGTTTTGGATGTTAAGTTGTCTTTGGTGTTAGTCTTTTGATTGTTAGGCGTACTTGGTCGGGGACCCTTCCTTGTCTACTCTCAGCACGGGGGTGGTTGGGTGGAACGTGCTTCACACCCCATTGGGTTCCCTCTCTTTTTGCAGATGTATCTTTTACTTGCAGGTTTTGGCGGATGTTGATGATCCAGTTATGCTTATGTACCCGATAGTTGTATATACTTCAGTTGTAATGTATTTAATGTATTCATTGTTGTATTGTCTCCCACGTGTGTTGGGGTGACCTTGATGTGATTGTATATGTAATTTTGAGATTGTATTATTCTATCATTGGGATGTAATAATTATTCAAGCCATGTATTTATTCAGGATCATTGATATAGTTGGTTATGTTGAAATTGTATCTATCGAAAATATGTAATACTTTATATCTTTATAATTCCATGTATTGTCATATGTGCTTATGTTATTAATATGGATTTAGTTGATGGTTATCTTAGATGGTGGTATGGGAATGAATAGATTTTCGTAGTAGATTAATTATTGTTATTGTTATCTTGTTATCGTTTTTATGGGTTAGTGTAGTCATGTCACTTCATGTACTCCATTGGAACTAGTTGTGTCTCTTGATACATTGTTATGTTATAATACTTAAGTATGTTTATTTTATGTTATTTACTTAAAAAAAAAATTGTTCCGTTGTTATTAGTTCCTTTGGGGTTCGCACGGCGGGGCGTGACAGCTTGGTATCAGAGCCAGGTTTAAACACTGGGCGCTTTGGGACCCATTAGGTTGTTAGTTGTTTAGAGTTTTTATTTGTGTACCTTGTCTTATGTTGTGGTGTGTATCTTTTCAGGATCATGCCACCTAAGCGGGGTCGTAGGGGTCGTGGTCTTGTAGGTGGTCATGGAGGTAATCAGCATGATGCACCTCCCATTGCTTCCCATGTTTCTGATCATGTGGATCATCAAGCTTCTCAGTTTGTGCCCGAGGTTAGTGTTCAGCATCAGGATCAACCAGGGATTGGGGATGCTCAGTTGCGTCGCTTGCTTGAGGAGACTCTTGCTCGGTTGGGGCCTAGGCCGGATAGGGATCAGGAGGTTGTAGGGGAGAGAGATCGGGTTTCAGCTCCATCTGAGGCAGACATGGCTACTCACATGAGAGATCTCCTTAGAGCTCGTCCACCCACTTTTGATGGTATGGGCAGTGGTTCAGAGGCTGAGACTTGGTTGTTTGATTTGAATAGGTGCTTTGCCATGCATCCATATGGTAGCAACACCAAGGCTAGGTGTGCGATCATGCACTTGAGGGATTTTGCATCTACTTGGTGGAGGTTGGAGGAGCAGAAGCTCCATTTGGATATTGGCACTATATCTTGGGAGTTGTTCCTAGAGCGGTTCAAAGCTCGATTCCTTTCTGATCGTTGGCGTCAGCGCCGTGGAGATGAGTTTCACGCTCTACGACAGATGGATATGACAGTGGATCAGTATGAGCGTCGCTTCTTCGAGCTCAAACAGTTTGCGGGCATAGGTGATGATGAGGGTATGTTAGTACAACATTTCATTAGGGGTTTAAACCCCCAGATCAGTGGTGGTGTTCGGGTATTTGAGCCGAAGACCATGGAGGTAGCTGTAGATAAAGCTCGCATTGTTGAGGAGAATTTAGCTTTGGCTTTAGGTGGTCAGGTGGGAGTTCAGTTTGGTGGTGCACCTTCTGTTGGTGTTGGTTCTCAGAGTGGCCAATCTCAGGTTTCAGGGCGTTCTAGAGGGCATCAGTTACCCGCTAAGGGTGGGCAACAACGGTTTTCACAGTTTAGGCAACAGAATTCTCAGTTCCAACCTGATCGAAGTTGGAGGCAGAAGAAGAGAGATAGGAGTTGGATCCGGGCTCATCATGATCGTGTTGATCAGCCTGCTCAGAGTTCTCAGTCGGCATTTAGTGGAGGTGGTTTTCCACGACCTAGTCGAGCTCCAGCTGTGCAGGGTCTCAAGAGAGGGACAAGATGTTTCTCTTGTGGTCAGCAGGGCCACTTTGCTCGTGAGTGTCCTCAACAGAACAATTCTGGTTGTAGTCAGAGGCCGGCAGTTTCTGAGCCGATAGTAGGAGATGTGGATCGATCACATAGGGCATTCACTGTGGTGGATATCCATCAGGTCGGGCATCTGGGTGCAGTTCATCCTTCATTTTCAGGAGTTAATCCTCACGAATCAAGGTTCTGAGTCAGTTAGTGTTTAATTGTTTTTTGGGAGTTCCTTCCCTATTTTTGTTTAATGGCTTCCAGGAGTAAGCCATATCCTAGGGGGGGAGGATGTAATACCCCTCATACTGTTTGGACTTATTAATTTCTGTGTTAACTTGATACGCTGATACTATGATGATACTATTGTGGTTTGATGATGTTATTCCTTTAGTGGACATGATCGTTTGATGTGACATTCTTAGTATGTTTTATGATACTTTTTATGTTGATGGATTTGACATTTATGTGGTTTTGATTGATGTTTTGTGACGGTTATTGTCTGTATTGTTGTTTGGTGCGTGTGGGTGCATGGTTTAGTTAATCGTTTGATATGACATTACTAGTATGATTTGTGATATCTTGTGTGTTGTTGGATTATTGTTTATTTAAATGATTTATCATTAATGTTTTTATGCCAATGTGATGTTATGTAATTCAGTATTATTATATGATGCAATTGTTTAATAATTAGTTAAGATGCAGAAGTTTAATATCATGTTGTCTTATGTCAAATTGGTTAGAAATGTTAGCTCATTATGGATATTATAATTATTAGAATAGATTAGGTGAGAGGATAGTGTAGCATCACTCGTTCACGAGTGCCCTGCTACACTGCAATTCCTTCTCATGATAGGATGTTGATTTTATGTATATATGTACATGTGCTACTTGACGTTTGTTGGATGCAGGATTGCAGGAATAAGTCTCGATTCCACCTGCTTCGGCAGGACAGGGTGAGCAATAAATCAACCCAATGGGTAAAAGTTGAAAAAGGGAGTAGGCTTGGAAGTGTCCCCGTCCCAGGTCCGTCGTCTGTTGTGAGTTGTGTTTGATTGAAGTCTTGTCTTGTCTTGTATGTAGTTTTATTGTTGAGTGTTTATTTTATTCTTGGGTAGTGTTTAATTAATTAATCGTATTGCATAAAATAATTAATTAAGGTTGCACTGTTAATTGAGTTAATCGAGAGTTAGAAAAATGTTAAAATTAAATAAATAATAAATTAAAAGGGATTTAATTAATTAAGAGTGAAAATAATTATAATTAAATTAATATAGTTGAGAGTCATTAAATATTATTTTTATTAATATTTAATTAGAAAATTTGTGTGAAGATAATATCTAATTTAAATAAATTATTTCAATTAAAATTTTAGATAAATGTGAGCTTTTAAAAAGCTGAAAAAGAACCAATAAGAAAGGGGGCTTTTTGGAAAAGAAAGCGGAAAAAGATTTATGGATTTTAATTGGTGATTTATTATTTTGATAAAAGATTATTCACACACTAGTTTTGGGGGTGGGAGTTTTGCTTTGTAGTTTTTAGATCTAGAAAAGAAAAAAGAGAAAATAGTTTTCAGTTTGGAGTTTTGAGGAGTTTTTGGGATAAAAAAATTATTGTGAGTTTGGAAAGAGGAGATTGTTCAGAAGAACATTGTAGAAAGAAGGTCGAGGAAGGAGTTACAGAAGGATCGAGAGGAGAATTTCTGTTGGGGATTCTCCTTGGAGACCATGAGTTCAGGAGTTCTTTCCCTTGTAAAAATTTTGCTATGTTTTTAAAAAAATTGTTTTTTTGAATGTAGTTTTTATGTTTGAAAAACTCATTTGTAAGTAAAAACCCTCGAAACCCATGCATGAAAACTTAGTACAACTATGTGTTTAGTGTTTTTAGAATCTCTTCTGTCCTATATATATATATATATATATATATATAGTCTGATGAGTTAATTGAATGTATTTTTCTTTGAGATAGTGAGTGGTTGTCACATTGTGATTTAGTTGTATATAAAGATAAGTTTAATCTTTGATTGTGTGGATTTTTCTGTATATATATATACATTAGATTTTATATATATATAGAAACAAAAATAAAAAAATAAAAAAATGTGTTTTATATATATTAGAATTATAAAGGATTCTTTGTGTAGATAAATATCGAGCATTGGTGGATTCATTATAAATTATGTATATATTTATATTATTTCGAGAATCTGTAAAATTATGAAATATTGATGAAAATAAATTATATTTTAGAAATTGATGTTTTTTGGAAAAGTAAAATGAAATATTATTATTATTAAAATTGTGGGTATTTGCGTCGACCGAGGTTGCTGAGCATTTGTATTTATTTTCGGGTTTCGAACCCGTGAACTTCCTTTGTGTTGAAATTTATTTTTATATTAAAAAAATCTATTTATATATGTTTGTAAGAAAATCCGTGCATGTTCGGCGTACTGGGGTTTTTGCGTTTAGAAATAATATTAAATTTTGTATCCAGAGGTTATAAATTGTATAGATTAAATAAAGTTATAAATTTTTGTTTTGGTATTGGGGAAGGGGCGGACGGCTTTCGCCGTACCATCCCCCGACCCCCACCTTGTCCTGTGCGCGCAGTGGCAGCCACCACTAGGCTGCGCACAGCAGCCGTAGGCTGCTGTATGCAGCCCAGTGGAGGCTGCGGCCTCCCTTGGGAGGTACGCTCCCTTGGGAGGTGCGGACTGCTGTATTTCTTGTGTTAAACAAATTTAAACCATAAAGATTTGTTTATTGTTTAGTTTTTTTTATTTATTTCGAATTTTGTTTTATATGAATTTAGTTTTAAATGTAAATTTATACATATTAATATATATTTTGTTTATATAATTGCATTCGGTTATAATGCAAATTTGATATAATCATATTTAGTTATTATATATATATATATATTTTTTGATTTTTATGTTTTGGAAAGTGAGTTAATAAATTTTAATGATATATTTTAATAATTTTTAAATGTATGTGTGAATTTGGAATAAGCAATATGTTATGTAGGTATGTATTTTTATACTGTATTTTTGTATATAAGTATATACATTAGTTAGTTATTTAAAATGTTATGGTTAGAAAATAAGTAAGGTTTATATATATATATATAGTTACTGAAATTTAATGCAATTTTAAATTATTTAATATTCGAATGGGTATTAACCTGATTTGTTTTAGGATTATACTAACTTTATTAAATGGTTATTTTTATATACATAAACATT
>VDFB02373365.1:34994786-35025324 GCA_007258455.2 Sequoia sempervirens
CTTCTTTGAGACCCTAGTTGTTCTTGTCTTCTTTGGTGGTGGAGGAACACTTTCTTCTTTTGCTTTTTCCAACTCTTCTTCATCAGAGGACCTGCCAATCTTCAAAGCCCTACTTCTTTTCTTTCCTTTTGGCTTTCTCTTGGGTTCTGGATCACTTTCTTTAGGGCCTCTGATCTTTATCTTGAAAGGTGAGCTCCTTTTGGTTTTCCCTTTGGGGTCATCATCCCCAGATTCCTCTAAAGTAGACATGGGATTAAGGTTTCCCATCAAATTGAAGGTACAAGGTACCTTCTCGCTCTCCAGCTCCCAAACTTTATGCCTCAACCAAGAAGTGGTAAATCTCATCATAGGGACCATTAGGTCCTCCAACTTCATGACCTCATCTTCATTCCAGTTGATTTCCCCGATTGACCTATCCTTAACGGCCTCATAGGCATGATCTTGTACCAGGTTTCCATCATTCTCCAGTTGGTCAGGGATCAACTTGACATTGTATTGTCTAATTGCATCAACAGGAAGCTTGGAGTACCTCTTCTTTCTTGCTTCAAAATCATCTTTAACGTTGGCTGAATAGTCCTCTAGGTCATCCTTATGCTGGTACTCCTTGGTAGCCTTCTTTTGTGCCTCCCCTGTGATATCAAAGTTTGTTCTCTTGGAATGGAAGGAGAAACCATAAGCTGCCAATTCATCTCCTGTTGTATGTGCTAATTGGATGGAAGGGCATACTTCTTCCATGCCAATTCCAAGAGGGAAATCCCCACCGAAACCTGTTTTATGCTTCTCCTTTTTAACTATGGCATCAAACTCACATATTTGTCTAACAATTTCCAATAATGCAATATGATCAATAGGGTACCTAGGTAACCTATATGGAGCAGCCAGGCATCCATCAATTGTAATTTAGGTGAAGGTGGGAAATTGAATGAACCAGGCCCCATAATTCTTTATCAACCCTTTTACTCCATCTGACAGTCTCACATGTTCGGCATTTTGAAGCATCCTAGTGATGTGCATCATGAATGCATCATTAGCCCTTTGGTAATCTCCATGTCCTAGGTGCAATTCCAGATAGATCTCATAGATTATGTCCTTTCCAAATGTCCCTCATGGATTCAAACCCCTGTATGGGTAGAATCTAGCAAGCACGTACATGACATAAGAGGACATGGTGAACCTCTTTGTTTCCAGGACATCCCTTAGTTTTTTATCAATCATAGTGCTGACAAGTCCTGCCCAGTGGTAGTTAGTTCCCTGCTCAATTTTGGTGATCACATGGACCATCCAACTCTCCAATACTCTGGCACTTTTCAAACCTGCAACTCTGCTCAGAAATGTAATTGCATCATAAATGTTTGACCTGGACTTAACCCTATTCAATTGTTTGGGCAGTTTGGAGTAATGTGACTTTGGCTTCTCCAACCAAGAGTTGATCATCTGTTGGGCTTTGGTTGGCTCATTCTCATAATATGTCCTAGCCATGTCCATGTTTAGAGCACATACCCAAGGCAAATACGGCATGTCAAAGGCCTGGGCAATAGAAACTGGGCTAAAATTGGCCAAGACCCTTCCTTCAGTGCTGAGAACCCTTTGTGTGTCGAAGTAATACTGCCGGGCACACTCTAAAATCAACTCATAGCATTGGATTGTAGGAGGAAACCCTGCCACATGCCCCAGTCTGGACTTCATCATTCCATTCCTTAGGACTAACAGATTCTTCTCAGTTGTTCTTTCTTTGAACTCCTCATATCTCCAGGCTCCCACATTGGTATCAGAGACCTCAGACCACACGGAAGATATCTTGCTCTCAGGAAGTTGACCCTTGATGTCCAATCTTAGTCTTTCTGCCTCTAAGATGGAAGACCCCTCCCTGTCACCCTTAGATTTTCCTACAGCGGCCTTACTTGACTCAGCCTGCACTCACAAAGGACCATCATAAGTATTCATTTATCATGTATATTCTGACCAAAAGGTTAGCATAAAATCATATAAGGCAATTAGAAACTATCACAAATTGCCAATCCTTGAAAATCTAAAAAAATAAAGCAGTCTGGGGGAACACTGAAAACCGGGAAAATCTAGTCGAGGCAGAATTTCGGACAAATCTGACCCAGACAGATTCCTGTTGCCAAGACATCACCAGTCAAATAAATCATTAGTATGGACAAAAGATTATGAGATAATCATGAAATTTGTTCATTAGCAACAAGAAATTAGCATTTAACATTTACTCCATTAATCCTATCTTTAAAAAATTGAAAGAAATACAACCAGACAGGAAAACTGGAAAAGTCCAGACAGAACGGATTTTTGCAGATAGTTTGAAGTACTCCGGAAACCGCTACGCCCTACAGAATCAGCCAAAACTAGAAAAATTTGGGTGCGCAGGAATTCCGCGGACACCCTAGAAACCCGATGATCGACGACACGCGAACCATTAATCAAAAGATCATGCAATCTTTTCTACTCATATTCTAATGGTCTCAGAATCGATGCTAATCAAAAAAATTCAGGATGCAAATGATTTCAAGTTTTCAAAGCTCTCAAATGACGAATCCTCATGGCAAAACAATGATGCCCTAATTTCGATGAACAACCCCCCACCATGAAAACCAGGATAAGCTCAAGATTTAAAGTACCATCTATGAAGATTGGTTTAGAGCGCTCCGGATCCTCACAAGGCAGGGGATCAGTTTAATAAAAGTCCAAGATGTTAAAAAATTTATGACGATTTAACCATTTTAAACGATTTTGAGTAAAACACCTAAAACCCTAATCTTCCTGAATAAAATGAATTGTGCATTTGGAACAAAATTCTAACTCGAACGCCCATCAACACTAACCTATTCGACATTTATTGGGCAAACGAGGTAAGGCATATTGTGGGTGATGGAAATTTGTGAAGAATGGGTCAAACCCTAAGTTGATAAAGCAAAATTGGGACCAAAGATAAGCCGGCCTGAAATGATCATCATTCAACATGGAAAAACTCAATCGTCATGCAAACAAATAAGAGGGGCCATTGACAACTTACCATTGATTAATCCAAATAAAACTCGAACTCGAAGAAGTGACCTTAAAGCAAACACGCCCAAGTGACGAAAATCTAGACACCAGCACCCAACAATCCACACGCAAGCAATTCAAGATCAATCTTCACAGCTCAAATAAGGGATGCACTCAGATGCCAAGGTAGCAAACAAGTGAATAATGAATTCGAAATGATTCTTAACAGATTTTAAATCCACCCATATACGTGTCTAAGCAAGGGTACCTTGAGCATTAATGAGTGACAAGACACGTCTGAAATAATCCAGAAACCCGAGCCCAGGATGGAATTTCAAAAAATCCCAAGATACGTAGAAAATCCGGATGAACACGAATTCCGTGGAAATGGCAGAAACTGGGAGTTTAATGAAGTTCGGGAATTTAGCACAGTCCGGGAAAATTCATCGGAACCGGAAACTTCCGAAGTCAAGCAAAAACCCAGATTTAGAAAATTCAGCAATGAACAGACAATGAACCAGGGCCCGGGAAAATCCACTAGAGCCAAAAAATCTCGGATTCAGGTCAAAACCCGTATTTTCACTAAAAGCCAATTCTAACCAAATTTAAAGCATTTAAGCGTCAAAATAAGATCAAAACCAGTAAGGCCAACATGTCGAGATCTTAAAAAAAAGGTAAGTCCAATAAAACCAAAGGTCAAAAGACATCTCGAAAAGAGGGTCCCTACTCCAAGTGGGGCGTGTGTGCAAAACTGCACAACAAATGGCGACTCCGCTAGAGAAATGCTCCTGAGCATTTTGATGACAAACTGGAATCAAGAACCTAGAACTCATGGTTTCAACTCACCTAATCTGCCACCACCCATGGTAAAACAAAGAAGACCCCCTAGTCATTCAAACTCTCCTACACCAGGGTCAAAGTGTGTGCATATGCATTCATTATCCTCCCTTAGCTGCAACAGGGACCAAACTTGGTATCAACAAGCTACATAAAAAATTCATACTATAAAAATAACCTGGATAGAGCCTCGTTGCTAGTTAGGCATCCATAGTCCCGATGAGGTTATCGCTATGATTCTCCTGAACATAGCTCTACTGCCAGTCAGGCGTCTATATCCCCGGTAGAGATATTCAGATTCCCCTGATAAGTTGAAATCAAACCTTTTAATTTTTAATATTTTCGTTTCTCTTTTTTTTTTTAATATACTGCTTATCTTTTCATTTTTTTCTTCAACCTGTGAATAGTGAAGTTCACACTCAGGGATGAGAACCACAGTGGCACTAGAGCAGAAAAAAGATTTTTCACTTATTCAAACTTCATAAGGACCTTTTGCAACTTTAGGTATCTTTAATTTAAAATATGAGACCCTAATGTATTCTTGTTCAAATTGACTAGAAAACCCTTTGCTTCAGCACAAGGATAAGTAATAGTAGGCAGGGAATTCATACCATAATGCCCTGGAAGGATGATTAGAGTTTATAAAATAAATACCAAGAACATCAGACCTACTTTGTCACCACTGTCATACAAATGCAACCCGAGATCCCCAAAAGAGAAGGAACCAAGAGAAAGAGCAACACAAACCAAAACAAACAAACCAAAGCAAACCTACTCTAACCAAAGCAGAACAATAGAAAGCAACCTAAACTAACTATATACAAAGTAGGGAGCTGAAAATAGCTCAGGACTGGAAATAATGCTTCAAATACTGCCCATTGACATGAAGTGGAATATCTTCTCCCATGAGAGTCCTCAGACGGAAGGCATTATCTCCAAGTATTTCAGCAATCTGATATGGACCAAGCCACAATTTATTAAATTTCCCATGGTCCCCTTTTTGATCATGAGGCTTATCCCAGTATAAGACTAAGTCAGAAATCCTAAAGGTTTTGACTTTAGCCCTCTTGTCAAACCACCTCTTAACTACCCCTTGATGTTTGGCAAAATTCTCAAGGGCATTGTCTCGTTTCTCCTCAAGGTGCAATAGCTCTGTCAACCTAGCCTCCCTTATGTCTCCCTCATCATAAAACTCATTTATAAACTGTAAAGTTGGGATCTTAAGTTGAATAGGGAATACTGGTTCTAGACCATATACTAAGTGGTAGGGAGATGTTCCAATGGATGACTTAAGTCTTGTATGATCTGCCCAAAGGGAAAACCGAAGCTGGGTATGCCAGTCCTTAGGGCTCCTCTCTAATAGCTTACAGATGACAGTCAATAAGTTCTTATTAGAGGACTCTGCTAAGCCATTACCCTGAGGATAATAATTGGATGCAAACTTCACAATAATTCCATGCTCAAAGGCCCAATTTGAAAATTTTAAAGATGCGAAAGTAGGACCGTTATCACTTACAACAACAATAGGACATCCAAATCAATTAAGAATAGCAGATTCCAAGAAATCAATCACTACCTCAGATGTACATTGCCTACAAGAAAAAGCTTCAGTCCATCTTATGAAATAATCAGTAATAGTGAGAATGTACCTGTGTCCTGTAGAAGATGGTGGGTTGATGGGACCTATGAAATCCATACCCCACTAAGCAAAAGGCCTTACCTCAGTGACCGGTTGGAGTGGAAGTGTTGCATACATTTCCCTTGTTGCTGTGGTCTGGCACGTGTGACAGGTCCTGACGTGGTGGTGAACATCTTTGAACAATGTGGGCCAGTAGTAACCTGACCTCAAAATCTGATTCACAGTGGCAATCGCAGAACCATGGCCAGTGCCATACTTTTCATGAAATTCGTTTATCACCCTTTCAGCTTCCTATTTACCAAGACACCTCAAATAAATGCCTTCATGATTTTTCTTGTACAAAACTCCCTTTAGCATGAAACTGTCACTCTTCAATCGTAGGGTTCTCCTCTAGATAGCATTATGAAGACCTGGAGATCATTGGTTCAGCAAATAATAAATGATGTCATCATACTAGCCATCCAGGGAAACCTCATCAATGTTATAATTCTGAACAATCAGCTCAGGACCAATTTCTGCCATAGTCTGTGTGAGTCTTTGTCCTCTTACCAGCTTCATGGGTTGGATCTCTATGTCATACTCTTGTAGCATAAACCTTATTTCTGAGGATGTAATGCCTGAATTTCTTTACTGCTCTAACTAGGGCATATGCCTACTTTTCCACACTCGGATATCTCAACTCAGCATCTTTTAACAGTGCACTCATAAAAGCAATAAGATGCTCATTTCCCTCATCATATTTTTGGGTTAGCATTCCAGCACATGAGTGGTCTGAAGCAAATGAATAGATGTGAAAAGGCTTGTTGTAGTTAGGACTTAACAATATTGGAGCATCAACAATGACTCTTTTGATTTCTGCAAAGGCTTCCTTCGCTTCCATTGTCCATTCGATCCTAGCATCTTGTTTCAACATTGCATTTAGTGGCTTAACAATTTCAGCAAATCCAGTAATGAATTTTCTGATGAAGTTGATCTTGCCAAAGAAAGATTTCATTTCCTTTTTGCTAGCAGGGGGTGAATCTTCAATATAGCCTCTACTCTTTCTGGATCGATAGCAATTTCCTTTTCTAATATGATATGTCCTAGTAGCTTTTCCTCTGTTACTCAGAAAATACACTTCTTGGGATTCAGGGATATGCCAAACTCTCTGCACCTTTGAAACACTTTATGCAGATTTGAGATGTGATCCCCTCTGTTCTTTGAAAACACAGTCAGATCATCCATATAAATGATGATGCATTTTCCTATGATATCTTTAAAAGCAATATCCATAGCTCTTTGAAATTTGGCCCCTGCATTAATGAGTCCAAATGGCATCCTTCTGTAGGCAAAGGTACCCTATTTTGTTGTGAAACCAGTCTTGTGTCTATCCTCATACTAAACCATTACTTGATTGTATCCTGAATAACCATCCAGAAAGGACATCATCTGAGATCCATTAACTACTTGAAGTACCTCATCCAATGAAGGGACTGGATAGTTGTCTTTTTCAGACGATTTGTTCAAATTCCTGAAATCAACACAGAGTCTAATTTCACCATTCTTTTTCCTCACTGGAACCAGGTTTTCCACCCATGTTGAATGCCTGACAGGAAATATGATTCTAGCAAATAGTAATTTTTGAACTTCTTTCTGTATGACTGGTTCCAATAATGTATTAATTGGTCTCTGCCTTTGCCTAAAAGGCTTGGCTCCTGGCTTCAAAGGGATAGTATGAGTTATGATTGATGTATCATAAATTTTCAAGTCCTCATAACTCCAGGCTACTATATCAGGAAAGCTATGCAATGCTGCAATTATCCCTTGTCTTTCTTCTAGAGTGCATACTTTGCCAATAAAAATGTTCTTGGCGTTATCTTTAGTTCCCATATTGTAAGTATCACACTGTCCATTAATATACTCCTTCTTTGATTCTTGTTCCTAATCTCTAATCTTATCCATGTCAAAGATTCGTTCTAACTGTACCATTCCCCTTGGAATAGTATTTGATTTTAGGTTCATAACTCCTAAATCCAGTTCTGCTTCCTGAAGCTTTGTCTCATCAATGATTTAAGAAGCAAAAACATCTGTATTTGTGATAAAATCTAGAATATGCTTGTCATCTTCGAACACCTGAAAGTTAGTGACATTATCTAGGACCGATGGCACAGGAGTCAATTCTACGGTGAATTTCTTCAATCCTGACAAAGATAAAGGCTGCAGAGTGCTAGCTACTTGAGCCAGAGAATCAGTTGTTTGATTCTTCTACCGCGGTATCAGCTAAATGTTGAAGGCATCAAATCCTTCAATGACATCCCACACTCTACACCTATAATTAGTCATTCTTCTATCGTGGCAAGAATATTGTCTCCTTACTTGCTTAACTACTAACTCAGAATCACCAAAGACTTGCAGAATCTTAACCTTTTTCTTAAGTGCCATAAGAAGTCCATGAATTAACGCTTCATACTCTGCTACATTATTGGTACAGTGAAATTGAAGCCTATGGACTACAAAGAAATTCTTACCTTTTGGACTTATCAGTTCAAACCCTGCCCCAGCTCCATGTTTGGATTTGGATCCATCAAATCTAAGTCCAACATTCAGCAGTGGTAGTCCTCTTCATTACACCCTTCGGTTTACCAGTGCCGCAGGATTCCTCAGACAATATGGGTTCCTTATTTTGGTACTCTTCTTGAAGATTCTGCTTATCTATTTTAACAACTGAGGTTGGATTTATGCATTTTTGTACTTGTTCTACTGCTGTTTGGCACAAACAATACTCCAACTCTGAGTGGGAAGCATTATGCACTCCACCAAATAGGTAAGAGTAATTCTTCAAAGTTTGTCCTTCGGCCTAGATGTATTTGATTTTCAACACACTGCATAATGAACTCTTGAAAGTTGTCTAATAGGCTGATTTGATTATCTTTAGTTTCCTCTTCTTCTTCCACTGATTTTGTTAGAACAGTAACATGGCTGGATCTCGTTTCTGCATCAAGAGACATTGTATGTAGTATCAACACCTCCTCTGAGTCTGGCTCCTCATACTGTGTCGACGACATATAATTGTCTATGCCAACTTCTGATATCAGAACTTCTGTTGAAGTCTTTTGGTATTCTGTGATCATGTATTTCATTCTTGGCTCTCTCTCAATTTTGATCCGGTTGGGCACTCCTTTCCAGGAAAGCCATATGTGAGAGTGATCAGTAGACACATAACCATTCAAAGCCTTAGTGAAATCTCTTCCTAGAATCAAACCATAAGCATCAAGGATATCAACTACTTGAATATTGATAACCTGTTGAATCTTTGGATCTGAAGCTACCTGCATGTGAATCATGTTTAATTCTCCCACCACGTTTACTTCAGTTCTATCCAACTAAGTCACTTTCTTCTGAGAGTCAGTAGGTGTAATTCCTAAAGCTCTACAAACTCCAAATGGCATCACATTGGTGGAGGCACCAGAATCTAGTAAACAATTATGTAAATTCTTACCAAATATGCGCATAGAGATCAGGAATGGTGGGGTTTATGTCCTCCCCTGAAACAAAGTGGGTTGAGTATCTACCTGGGCCACTTGGGTCTTATCCTTCTCTTTTCCTTTATCTCCAGGAGGCAAGTTAGTCCAATTTTGTGTCTTCACAAGCTAAGAACTAGAAATACTATTGATACCTTCGCTAGAAGGTTTATCCAAAGACACTGAACGTGCATCATAAGTACCTAAAACTTCCTTCCTAATTGTAGGGAATCTTAATAACTCAAATGCTGAAAGATTTACCTTCAATTTCTTGAACTCTTCAGCAACATAGGAAGCCATTTGCTCCTCGCTCATATCAATGGAGACCTCCCTAGATGGTTCCTCCACCTTATCCTTGCCAGCTTGAACAATCTTTTCCTTCTATGGGTCAGTCTGGGGTTGTCTTTCCTTCAAAAGGTATTGTCTGGAAACATGTGGATAGGACGGATTATTGCTAGCATTAGGATCTAGGGGAGTACTGAAGTTGTTAAGAGGAATGGAAGTGGTGAAAGGTCCTCCAGCCTGTGGGCGCCTATGAGGCATATCTCTCAGGCCTTGCCTCTAAAACATCTGTACCTCTTCAACATAATTTTCTTCCTGATCAAGGGGGCCATTATCATTCATTGCTTCTTCATTGAATAACTAAGCAACCTCATCTCCATTGCATATCTGATCTGCCCTTTGTTCTTGAGACTTAGGTTCCTCTTCTGGAATATTTTCTTCAATATCTAGGAAGGGAGAGTGATTCAATACTAGCACAGGGGAGTCATAGGGAGTGGAAGGAACCATCTCCTGCCCATTAGCGTTATTCTCCACCTCATACTAGAAAATGGAGGCAGCAGTTTGGAATTTCGAACATTCTAACTCTAAATGCTGTTATGAAGCCTACACCATCCTGATAAGGTTGCTTCAGCCAGATATACACCACTGGGAGGCTTGTCTTGACTAACTGGCTGATTTGTAGACTGTTTGACCACTTGATTAACCAGTTGATCCAATGGGGTGGGGACTCCTCCATTATTAGGTCTCGTATTCTACATTATGCTCTGTCCTTGTGATGGCCTCTTGTCAAATCCTGATCCACTACCTTGTCCTCTATCAGAATTCTATCTCCTATCATTATTATAGCCTCTGTCATTGTTGTAACCCCTATCCTGATTACATCCTCTATCATTGTAGAATCCTCTCTCATTACGCTGTCCTCTGTCAAAATTCTGCCCTTGTAGAAATTCCCTATTCTGATTAGATTTTATATTCTTATGAGTGGCTTGTAATTGGTTGTTTTGATTCCTTAAGTAGGTCACCTCTAGATTTAACTTCTTTATCTGTTTAGCCATTTTATCAATCCTTTCTTTATTTGGATCTTCATAAAGGGGTCGGCTTGGGTTATTCTGAGGAGGGACAGACATTGTAGCAGATCCCATAGACTGATGCAACACTTCAAAGTTCTACAAATAGGCAGGGAAACCATTTGGCTGTGGCTGATACATGGGCTGGTTAACCTGCTGTTGGGGAAAATTCATCATAGGAGAGACCTGGCTCATGGGAAGACCAGGATGTGGCACCAAGGGTAATTGAGGTACTGGATTCATGATTGGAGTATGAATGGTAAGTGCTTGATTCACTGCCTGAATCTGATTGGGATGTGCAATTGGTCCTAGGGAAGGAAATGGTCCAGTCAAGTGTTGTCTCAAGTCTGTGCTAAGCTTGACAGCCTCTGTATAAGCATCGGTTAGGGTAGCTGGAGGATTGGGTCTCCATTTCAGGAAGGTTGTTGTAAGGCTATATAGGGCTTCATAATAGACTCCCAGGGCTGTATTATTATCTAAAATATATGGATCTTGAAGTCTGGTGTATGCACGGTGGAACCTATTATTGAAACTGGATATTGGTTCATTAACGTCTCTCTTAATTTTGGTGAATTGCAGGTATAGTTCATTAGCACTGATGGGTATTCGAAACTTCTATAAAAAGGCAGTTTCATGATCATTCCAATTGAGAATTAAGCCAGATGGAAGGTGATTGTACCAGTAAAAGGCCTCTTCTCCTAGTGAATAAGGAAACAGCCTACAGGCAACATCCTCATGAACAATCCACCTGTCTTTGAGACAGGTTTGGAAAATCCTTGTGTTCTTCCGCAGTCCTGTTTGGGTCATTAACATGGAACTTTGAACAGAAGTGTTCAGGGTTTTTGGGCATTACATTGTAAGCATTGAAAGACAAAGGGGATGGATTATTAGCTAGGAAAGCCATTGGAAAAAATGGGGGTGGTGGTTGTGGTTGGTTTACGACAGGCTGAGGCTGTTGAATGGGAACTACCTCAGGGATGGGTATAGCTTCAACCTCTGGATGTGAAGATATGGAAGATGCTAGTGAAGGGATGGGTGATGATGATTCTCCCCTTTCTTGAGTCCTTCTCGACCTAGTGGGGAACTTTAATTCCTGTAAATATTCTTCTCCTGTAGTAGATATGGTGTTTCTCCTATATCTCTCTGGAGAGATGGCGTTCAAGAAATGATCCAGTGTGCTCATTCAAGCCCTCCTTCTAGCGCCAATCTGTTGATGGTGTTTTCTACATAGCAACAACTCAGAAAGAATATAATATCCTATCTCTCCTGAGAGGTAATATTCAACAATAAATTACTGAAAATCACCGCAAGGTCTCTCAGGTGTCAGGTCATGTCAATGCATAAACAACTCAGATAATATGTGAAAATATTGGTAATCACAAAGGGACCTTACTACAAGCAAACTGTATCTTTCCAATTATCAGATTTTGTAATATGATGATCTCAAATCCTAAATCTAACCGATTGATAAAGAAATAGCAAAAGATAAGGGTGCAAGAACATGATAAAATCTAAATTATTCCTAGAATGAACAATGTAAATGATAGATATCTGGAATGGACCAATCTCAAATAACCAATCCTTGATCAACCCACAATACAATCTCACAAGAATGGTGCAATCTTCTAAGGTATATGCATTTTCAAATCATAGACATTCATCCACAATCGAACTTAAGCACATGTAAATATATGGTCCAGGTTGACTTCACCAACCTACTACAATCAGATAGTTACTGGGAGTATAGACTAGAGATTGCTACAAACATTCCAAATATGAAATCATAAACATCATTCACCAAACTAAAACTAATTCAATTCTGAACACTAAACCCTAAATCTTTAAGCAATGTGAAAGATGAAACAATAAGAACCATGCAAGATAAAATAACACAAGAGATTTCACCAGGAAAACCACAATGTCTTCAATTGTATTAGATCATCAAAATGCTGCAACAATTCCGCAATTTTGTTTACAATACTTGCTTCAAGAAATTCACAAAATACTCTAGCTCTTACTCTAACTTGACTCTATTATCTCTTCTCTTTCCTCTAATGTCTAATGTCTTATAATGAGGCAAGAATTCCTTTTATAGCCAATTCTCAAGACATGTCGGCCCAGCCAAACATTTACAAAATAAAAACTTGCCAAAACAAGTCATCCTTAGGAATTCAAAATAAGGCACACATTAAATGCCATACATCATCAAGGTCGGCCTAGACACAATCCCCAATGTAGTCCAGTTCAATACATGCCCTATAATAATAGGGAAGCACAAATCTCAAAATAGCATTAAATACCGCCTCACTTATCCTTGTTCTGGTCCAACAATCCTTGAACCCTCAAAAACACCCTATCCAGCTTAGTGATAGGTGGCAAAGGAAAAACCTTAAGTCTGCATATAATGGAGTCAATCTCCTCTTTTGATTGCTCAACAGTCTTATTCCAATCACCCTTGTGAGATTGATACCTATCCATTACTGCCAAGTATGTTGATGCATCATCCAACTGGTGCCCTGTTATAACATTCTCGGAGTCTGGAGCATAAACATCATGCCACCATTCCCTCAGTTGTTCCAGACTCAGGTATTTAGGAGCTATCTTCCTCCTGCCAGTCATAACTTCAAAAAATGCAATGCAACCCTCATAGACACCGGTTAGGTCACCATCCATCAGCTTCTTCCATTTCTGGATCTTCCTCGTGGCCTTCTGTCGAATCTGCAGAGCCTCAAACCATTCCCAAGGTTCATTTATCCTAGAAGAAGGAAGAATCCCATCTGTAACCAATTGATCTTTACCATATTCTGTGATGACCTTAGATTTCTGTAGCAAGAGGTCAATGTCTTCCTTATCCTGGGATAACACATATTCCAACAATTCCTTAGCTCTGACTGCATCTTTTCCAACTGAAAGGATCTCTTTAATGGAGTTATCCCCTTTTACCTGCACATCCTTCAGCCAATCCATTGTGGTTTGAGCAGAGGCCTTGATCCTTTCAATCTTAGAGATGGTTTCCTTTGGTAAGCGACCAAGAGTAGTAGAGGAAGATGGATGGAGAGATTGCAAGGGTTTCATTATTTCCTCCAAGCATTTCTTAAGTCTTTCATTCTCCTTTCTTAGCTCATGCTTGGTCTGAGTCTCCTTTCTCAATCTACCAATTATTACAACACTAGACCCTTCATACTCCTCTATATCCTGCTCCACAGATGTTGGTCCAAGGTTGATAGTTTGTACATTATAATCTTCAGCAATGACCTCTTCTCTGGTCTTGTCTGCAACAGAAGTGGCAATGTGAATGACCCTATTGTTTAGTTCATCTCTCTCCATCTTTAAAACCACTTTGGCTACCTTCTTTTTCTTCCCTTTACCAATTTTGGATAGCATCTCATCCCAATCTAAAGGAGTGTCCTCAACAACTACCCGTTTCTTCCTTGTAATCTCCTTTTCAAGCCAATCCGGGGCTGCAAGTTCTACCCGGACCTCCTCTATTTTTTCCTCTTCCTGTTGTTCTTTCGGCATTTTCTCCTCTTCTTTCTTAGGGAGCTGCTCACTTTGATTATTTACTTCAATTTCCACCTCCTCTACCAGTGATGGGGTTCTAACAGGGATGTCCTCCTTCTCGGGTGATTCATGGCCCTTGCTACTTGCTGGAGAGTCTTCATACTGCACTAGAGGAGAAGGAAGTTTTCCTACCTCTTCCACTTCGAGCTCAGCTTCCACACCAAAGAGCTCTCCCTCTTTGAAAGTTTCTGCCTCTCCACTAGTCTCATGCTCTTGATAGGCCATTTCTTGCTCAGGTATGCTTGGTGGAGGAGAAGCAGCCTTAGATGGCTTCACAACTGGTGACTTTGGAGGAGAATCCATCTTATGCACAGTGTCCTTAGGAGAAGGAGTCCTAGACCTCCTCATATAAACCTTGGTCTTCTCTCTAGAACTCTCTACATCAACAATAGGAGGCTCATCCTTTGATGTATCCCGACTCCTCTTCTTTGATACCCTAGTTGTTCTTGTCTTCTTTGGTGGTGGAGGAACACTTTCTTCTTCTACTTTTTCCAACTCTTCTTTTTCAGAGGACCTGACAATCTTCAAATCCCTACTTCTTTTCTTTCCTTTTGGCTTTCTCTTGGGTTTTGGCTTGCTTTCTTTAGGGCCTCTGATCTTTATCTTGAAAGTTGAGCTCCTTTTGGTTTTCCCTTTGGGGTCATCATCCACGGATTCCTCTGAAGTAGACATGGGATTAAGGTTTCCCATCAAATTGAAGGTACAAGGTACCTTCTCGCTCTCCAGCTCCCAAACTTTATGCCTCAACCAAGAAGTGGTAAATCTCATCACAGGGGCCATTAGGTCCTCCAACTCTGTGACCTCATCTTCATTCTAGTTGATTTCCCCGATTGACCTATCCTTAATGGCCTCATAGGCATGATTTTGTACCAGGTTTCCATCATCCTCCAGTTGGTCAGGGATCAACTTGACATTGTATTGTCTGATTGCATCAATAGGAAGCCTGGAGTACCTCTTCTTTCTTGCTTCAAAATCATCTTTAACATTGGCCCAATAGTCCTCTAGGTCATCCTTATGCCGGTACTCCTTGGTAGCCTTCTTTTGTGCCTCCCCTATGATATCAAAGTTTGTTCTCTTGGAATGCAAGGAGAAACCATAAGCTGCCAATTCATCTCCTGCTATGTGTGCTGATTGGATGGAAGGGCATACTTCTGCCATGCCAATTACAAGAGGAAAATACCCACTGAAACCTGTTTTATGCTTCTCCTTTTTAACTATGGCATCAAACTCACATATTTGTCTAACAATTTCCAATAATGCAATATGATCAGTAGGGTACCTAGGTAACCTATATGGAGCACCCGGGCATCCATCAATTCTAATGTAGGTGAAGGTGGGAAATTGAATGAACCAGGCCCCATAATTCTTTATCAACCCTTTTACTCCATCTGACAGTCTCACATGTTAGGCATTTTTAAGCATCCTAGTGATGTGCATCGTGAATGCATCATTAGCCCTTCAGTAATCTCCATGTCCTAGGTGCAATTCCAGATAGATCTCATAGATTATGTCCTGTCCAAATGTCCCTCGTGGATTCAAACCCCTGTATGGGTAGAATATAGCAAGCACGTACATGACATAAGAGGACATGGTGAACCTCTTTGTTTCTAGGACATCCCTTAGTTGTTTATCAATCATAGTGCTGACAAGTCCTGCCCAGTGGTAGTTAGTTCCCTGCTCAATTTTGGTGATCACATGGACTATCCAACTCTCCAATACTCTGGCACTTTTCAAACCTACAACTCTGCTCAGAAATGTAGTTGCATCATAAATGTCTGACTTGAAGTTAACCCTATGCAATTGTTTGGGCACTTTGGAGTAATGTGACTTTGGCTTCTCCAACTAAGAGTTGATCATCTGTTGGGCTTTGGTTGGCTCATTCTCATAATATGTCCTAGCCATGTCCATGTTTAGAGCACATACCCAAGGCAAATCCGATATGTCAAAGGCCTGGGCAATAGAAACTAGGCTAAAATTGGCCAAGACCCTTCCTTCAGTGCTGACAACCCTTTGTGTGTCGAAGTCATACTGCCGGGCACACTCTAGAATCAACTCATAGCATTGGATTGCAGGAGGAAACCCTACCACATGCACCAGTCCGGACTTCATCATTCCATTCCTTAGGACTGACACATTCTTCTCAGCTGTTCTTTCTTTGAACTCCTTGTATCTCCAGGCTCCGACATTGGTATCAGAGACCTCGGACCACACGGAAGATATCTTGCTCTTAGGAAGTTGACCCTTGATGTCCAATCTTAGTCTTTATGCCTCTGAGATGGAAGACCCCTCCGTGTCACCCTTAGATTTTCCTGCAGTGGCCTTGCTTGACTCAGCCTGCACTCATAAAGGACCATCATAAGTATTCATTTATCATGTATATTCTGACCAAAGGGTTAGCATAAAATCATATAAGGCAATTAGAAACTATCACAAATCACCAATCTTTGAAAATCTGGAAAAATAAAGTAGTCTGGGAAAACACTAAAAACTGGGAAAATCCAGTCGGGGCAGAATTTTGGACAAATCCAACCCAGACAGATTCTTGTTGCCAAGACATCACCAGTCAAATAAATCATTAGTATGGACAAAATATTATGAGATAATCATGAAATTCGTTCATTAGCAACAAGAAATAAGCATTTAGCATTTACTCCATTAATCCTATCTTCGAAAAATTGAAAGAAATACAACCAAATAGGAAAACCAGAAAAGTCCAGATAGAACGGATTTTTGCGGACAGTTTGAAGTACTCCAAAAACTGCTATGCCCCACAGAATCAACCAAAACTGAGAAAATCTAGGTGCGTAGGAATTCCGCGGACACCCTGGAAACCCGATGATCGACGGCACGCAAACTATTAATCAAACGATCATGCAATATTTTCTACTTGGATTCTAATGGTCTCAGAATCGATGCTAATCAACAAAATTTAGGATGCAAATGATTTCAAGTTTTCAAAGCTCTCAAATGATGAGTCCTCATGGAAAAACAACGATGCCCTAATTTTGATGAACAACCCCCCACCATGAAAACCAGGATAAGCTCAAGATTTAAAGTACCATCTATGAAGATTGGTTTAGAGTACTCTGGATCCTCACAAGGTAGGGATCAGTTTAATACAAGTGCAAGATGTTAAAAAATTTATGATGATTTAACCATTTTAAATGATTTCGAGTAAAACACCCAAAACCCTAATCTTGTCAAATAAAATGAATTACACATTCGGAACAAAATTCTTCCCTGAACGCCCATCAACACTAACCTATTCGACATTTATTGGGAAAATTAGGTAAGGCATATCACGGGTGATGGAAATTTGTGAAGAATGGGTCAAACCCTAAGTTGATAAAGCAAAATCAGGACCAAAGATAAGCTGGCCCGAAATGATCATCATTCAGCATGGAAAAACTCAATCGTCACGCAAACAAATAAGAGGGGCCATCGACAACTTACCATTGATTAATCCAGATAAAACTCAAACTCGAAGAAGCGACCTTAAAGAAAACATGCCCAAGTGATGAAAATCCAGACACCAGCACCCAACAATCCACACGCAAGCAATTCAAGATCAATCTTCACAGCTCAAACAAGGGATGCACTCAGATGCCAAGGTAGCAAACAAGTGAATAATGAAGTCGAAATGATGCTTAACAGATTTTAAATCCACCCATATACATGTCTAAGCAAGGGTACCTTGAGCATTAATGAGCGATAAGATGCGTCTGAAAAAATCCAGAAACCTGAGCCCAGGACAGAATTTTGGAAAATCCCAAGATACGTGGAAAATCCGGATGAACACAAATTCCACATAAATGGCAGAAACCGAGAGTTTAATGAAGTTCAGGAATTTAGCACAGTCCGGGAAAATCCGCCGGAACCGAAAAATCCCAGATTCAGGTCAAAACCCAGATTTTCACTTAAAGCCAATTCTAACCAAATTTAAAGCATTTAAGCCTCAAAGAAAGATCAAAACCAGTAAGGCCAACATGTCAAGATCTTAAAAAAAAGGTAAGTCCAATAAAACCAAAGGTCAAAAGACATCCCGAAAAGAGGGTCCCTACTCCAAGTGGGGCATGTGTGCAAAACTGCACAACACAGACAAACACACCATGAGAGGAAAGTCACAATGTCACAAGGCACTCACAAGTGAGTGATTTGACATTATTCCCCTTCACCAAAACATATCAACACACACTAATCGGATGCTAACAACAAGGTAAGAAAAATCAAAAAATAATCACATGATGCACATAACAAGATTAATCCACATAATCCATTAAATCCATATACTAAGCATAACATAAGCATAAAAAAATAGTGATAAAAGTGTCATCAACTATCATCATAACTATTAATCCAACATCAAGCAAAGTATCATAATGTCCAAATACAACCAAGTAACTATTAGTAACAAAAAGAAAACTAAGGGGCACTACATCCTCCCCTTCTAGAACTAGGTTTACTCTTGGAAGCCTACAAAAAATATGGGTACAACTCTCATATCCCAGATCCATCCTCCCAAGTAGCAAAAGAATCAACATTAGGATCCCACTAGACCCTCACTTGCTTAGCGTCTTGTCCCCTGATTGTTAGTCTCCTATGTTGTAGTATTCCCATAGGCTCCAAAGCCAACTACCCATCCTCTACCTGTAGTCTCGACCATTGTACCCTAATGCTCGGCTTGACAGTTGTCAACCACTACAAAAACATGGTGACCTACCTGCATCCCCTATTATTGGCTCTGAAGCTATCAACCTCTAACTAAACCTAGATGTGCCCTTCTGAGGACATTGTCTAGAAATGTGACCCTACTGACCGCAAGAGAAACACCCTAATGTCCAAATACAACCAAGTAACTATCAATAAAAAAAGAAAATTAATGGGCACTACATCCTCCCCTTCTAGAACTAGGTTTACTCTTGGAAGCCTACAAATAGATATGGGTACAACTCTCGTATCCCAAATCCATCCTCCTAAGTAGTAGAAGACACAACATTAGGATCCCACTAGACCCTCACTTGCTTAGCGTCTCAACCCCTGAGGGTTAGTATCCTATGTTTTAGTATTCCCATAGGCTCCAAAGCCAACTACCCGTCCTCTACCTGTAGTCTCAACCACTGTACCCTAATGCTCGGCTTGGAAGTTGTCAACCACTACAAAAACTTTGTGACCTGCCTGCATCCCCTATTGTTGGCTTTGAAGCTATCAACCTCTAACTAAATCCAAATGTGCCCTTCTGAGGACATTGTCTAGCAATGTGACCCTGCTGACCACAAGAGAAACACCCTAATGTCCAAATACAACCAAGTAATTGTTAGTAACAAAAATAAAACTAAGTGGCACTACATCCTTCCCTTCTAGAACAAGGTTTACTCTTGGAAGCCTACAAACAGATATGGGTACAAATCTTCTATCCCATATCCATCATCCCAAGTAGTAGAAGACACAACATTAGGATCCCACTAGACCCTCACTTGCTTAGCATCTCAACCCCTAAGGGCTAGTCTCCCATGTTGTAGTATTCCCACAGGCTCCAAAGATAACTACCTATCCTCTACTTGTAGTCTCGACCATTGTACCCTAATGTTCAACTTTTCAGTTGTCAACCACTACAAAAAACTGTGACCTACCTACATCCCCTATTGTCAGCTTTGAAGCTATCAACCTCTAACTAAATCTAGATGTGCCCTTCTAAGGACATTGTCTAGCAATGTGACCCTACTGGCCACAAGAGAAACACCCTGTACCTCTTCTAAATCCTCTACCACCAGGGGGTGTACTAGACTATTGGAAACTACCAAGATACTAGCTATAGACTATGAACTTTGAGTTGGTTGATTAGAATGTTGATGCTTGTTTTGCTACCAACTCCAATCCCTCTTGGGCTAAAACCAGCCACCATTTTGAGACTGATACTTCTTATGTTTTGACTGAGAGTGTTGTTGTTTTTTTTTTCCATGCTTAGTGGGTGAATGGTGGCTCCTCGAGGAACCTGTTGCCTAAGTTTGGGCATCCTAAGAACTCAAACCTATTGGAGGTGTTCTACCAATCTTTACACTTATATGATTGCCTAGTGTCATGGCCAAATTATCCTCTACTATCTAAGACTTCTCTACAACCACCTCCATGGTTTTCATCGCAAACACACAAATACCTCGACTAATACAGGCATTCAAACCCTTGATAAAATTCTACACCAACATAGCCTTGTCATCACCTATGCTAGCATATTGCTTAAGCTTATAAAATCTACATTCATACTACTCAACTAGCATGGCCATTTTCCTCAGCTCATGGAACTCATCTACATGACTCTACCTCCAATGATCAAATAAGAAACCAACTCTAAATCTCTCTAAAAACATCTCCAAAGAGAATAAACCTATATCCCAATGTAATTTTTACTCCTCCAAATTCCACCACATGGAAGCAAAACCTCTAAGGTGCATGATAGCGCACCTAGCCTTGGTGTTTCTACCATACAGATGCTTGGATAAATACCTATTTAGATCAATTAACCATGTCTCTGCCTCCAAACCACTACCAAACCCATAAAAAGTAGGACATGCCCTGAATAGATCCCTCATATGACCAGCTAAAATTGCCTCCTTCTCTACTATAACCTCTCTCCTCCTGGGAGACCTCTCTCTCTCCCTAACCACTAGTTGATCACCCTCTTGTCTAGGACCAATATGAGCAAGGACCTCCTTAAGTAAATGATGCATCTATGCAACCTCCAACTTTGGATGACCTAGATTTTGACCTCCACCTCCCTAATTATTCTGGGAACCCTGTTGTTCCTCACATTGGACTCATGGGAACTCTGAGGAGGGGTGTTTTGATGGTTAGCCCCATGGTCACCACCATGACCTCTACCACATCCTTGAACAATACCTCAACCTCTAGGAATTTTCCTACACAAACACCACCAAGGACAAGTTTCATGTTGTTAGGTGAGGATAAAAAAGGGAACATAATTTTCAAAATCTATACAACTACCACAACATAATGGGTTCCAATGACACCCAGAGTACCCAGTGTTAGAACCTAGGTCTGATTTGGCCCATAGTTATTGTTTCACCAAAAGATCAACCTGTTAATGTTTGATACAAATGCTAGAGTTAACTGTTCCATGGGAGGTAGTTAGTCCATGTCACGAATCCTGAGGTGAGCATTGACCATCTACCAACAAAATCCCCCTTATTGTTACTCGAGGGGATTCGATCCCGACACCTTTGAATTTGGTACCAATTGTTTAAACATTAAACACACGATCTATCTTAGCATTGACCAATTCCAAATACATTTTCAATATGGTCTTTTATTCTTAAAAAAAATAGGAATATACTTTTCTAATATTGAAACATATAAATAAACAACACTATTTAAATACAAATTTTAACCATCTAAATAAATACATATATATATATATATATATAAGCATACACACACACATTAATATATATACATATACATATACCTACATATATATATATATATATCCACATCTATCATAATCGATTATCATTAGTAAATATAGAATGAAAGATAAATATACACAGTGAATCCTTTGAATGCAGAAATTCACACACACACACATATATATTTAAACATTTGTTTAAAACCAATTGTCACAATACTTAAATATCAGTCTACAGTTAGTCAAATTATCTACATGCTATCATCAAATAGTTACTAATTACATTATATTCCATCGAATACTCCTTGAGAAAAGGTAGTTATTGAATGTTTAACTCGCTAATTTTTTATCAAAATAAAAAGGGCAATGGAGATTAACAAACACTGCTCAAAATAAAGCAACACCGACTTCTAGTTCAATACATATCTAGCAACCATGGTAAAATGAAATTCACATATAGGAAGCACTCAACATTAATGAATGTTGTAAATATTATCATCAATATAAAATAACATGCCAAAGACTTTGAAATATGAGGCATCAACTTTCAAGCACATAATCCATTGAAATAGTTCTTTGGAAATCATGATGTAAGCATAGACCCAACTTGCACAACACCTATATTAGACGTAGGGCATGGCTTACAAATACCGAACATACTATATATCCCTCTACTAGGACAGTAGGTCAAATGAAGTGGTAGTGATATACTCATAATCTGAACATAAGGCGTGGGCAGAAAGACCACAATGTACAAAGGCAACACCAAAGACACAACATACAACGTAGTTGGCTGGGAAAATAATGCATGTCATTCCAAAATATCAAATACAAATATGCAATGCATAACAATCAAATAGAATTTGATCCAGGAGATGAGATGCTTAAACAATATCAAACAAATAAAAATAGAGACATTCCCTAATTAAAAAGGTTTACAAGAATAACAGGGTTAGTGTTGCACTACCAAAATGACTCAGTTAATAACCAAAGAAAGTAATATTAATATCATAGAGATAGAGATTCTTCTACAACATGAAGAACATATACCAAAATGTTGACTCACAAAATAGTAAAGCACACATGGAAGTATTTGCAAAAAATGCACAATTTGATTTTGAAGAATGGTTTTAAAAAAAAGATAGAGAATATAATTTTTCTTTTACTTGTTTCAATTTCATAATATAGTAGCCAAAATAATGCGTTGTTTTCACACAGTACTAATATCCTTTATTTTTCAAATAGAATTAAATTTGAGAGAAAGGAAACTGGATGTGAACCTAGAATAACTTGACGGAATGAACTAAAGATTGATGTTGAGCTCTCTACCGTATCTTGCAGCTTCAACACACTTCAAAACCTCAACAACACTGTGGAAGTCCAAAAACTAAAACCCCAAAACTAGAAGAAAGACTTCCAAGAACAAGAAACATTCATGGGAAGCAGTAAGATTAGTTTTCCAATTTTTTTGAAAAATCCCCCTTTCTTTTAGCAATTAACCAATTTATTTACTACTCCACAATGTCCATTACTGCATGCTCTTTCTTTAATTTAATTGTTTTATTTAATTTATCCACTACCATCAACTACGTCTTTATTATTATTTTTTATAATTTTATCCATACCTTTTAATTCTATTTGCACCACACTTTAATTGGTATATTTATTTTTATATTTCTTAATTAAAACATAATCATGATTTATTTAAACCAAATAAAGGAATTATTAATATTTATTTTATCAAAACCATAATCATATGAAAGCTTCTATTTTAATTATCAAAATACCTTTTAAAATTCAATTATCTTTATTTTAATATAATAATCAATCAAAATAGTAATCAATCAAATTAATAAAATAAATAGAATGCCAAACAATACTTGACCTCACAAAAAACACGAAAAAAAAAGACTATGGCAATAGAGATGAACCAAATCACATACGAGCAACAATAAAAGGGTGTGACATTAGATACTCATCCTTGTCAAGGATGATGGCTAAACAAGGGACCAAATGCTATCTCCATCAATGATTTACATTGGATTTAAGGCATGCTCAAACCTAACAAATCAGGTTGAGTCGATGCCCGATACATGCAACCTGTAGCAAACCAAACTCTCGAGCATATACATATGTTGGCCTTGTCATTGCACCAAAATGTTGACTTCTCAATGCCTAATAAAAGCACCAGTTAAGATCCATAGGAGGTGGTTGGATCATGTTACAAACCCAAGTGATGTGTTGTAAGGAAGAGTAAGGGACACAGCATGTTGCAACAATCCCCCTAACACAAGCGAGGGGTTTGAACCTGTGACCAAATTTGATACCAATTTTTGGCCTTGCCATTGCACCAAAAGGTTGACTTGACAATTCCTAATACAAGCATCAGTTAAGATCCATAGGAGGCAGTTAGACCATGTCACAAACCTAAGTGTTGTGTTGCAAGGAAGACCAAGGGACACACCATATTGTAATAACATAGTCATACATACAAACACATAGTGAGAGGAAAGCCACAACATCATAGGGCACTCACATGTGAGTGATGCGACAATATTCCCCTTCACCAAAACACATCAATGCACACTAATCAAATTCTAACAACAAGTTAATAATAATCATCAAATAATCACATGATGCACATAACAAGATCAATCCACCTAATCCATTAAATCAATATACTAAGCATAACATAAGCATAAAACATCAATAATAAAAGTGTCAACTATCATTATAACTGTGAATCCAACATCAAGAAAAGTATCATAATGTCCAAATAGAATCAAGTAACTATCAATAACAGAAATCAAACTGAGGGGCACTACATGTTGTTTGAGATTGAGTGGTAGTGATCGATAATAGTGAATACCATTAAGAACACTATGTTCTTATGGAATGTAATATGAAAAATTTTCCAATGCAATTTTTTTATATTTATGATATGTATGTTGATGTAGTGGTGAAAAAAAGCACCAAAGTAAGTTAGTTCATGGATCTAGAAAGGGTTTGTGGAAGGATCTAGAAAACCATAGGAAGTGGATAGTTGATAGGTTCTTGTCATGTCAAGGTTTGAGGAAAGCCTAATTTCCTATTTAAAACCATGGAAGGAGAGAACCTTTCTTTTGGATCAAGGTTATGAGTCACATAGTTGTACATTCCGTAGGAGTGAGCATACTATAGAGGAGTGTGTGAATGTTTTTCTACCATGTTCGCACTAAGGGGGGAATGATAGGAAATATGAGTTAGTGCTCCATTTGTGTGGGTAAATAATAATTACACGAGTAATTATTATCATGTAAATTTTAGTAGTTATTAATATTATTTTTATATTAACAATAATATATATTATAGTTTGGAGTTGTTTTAACAACTCATATGATTTTAAATTAAAAAAAACTCATATGATTTCATTTGTGTATTTTTATGTGAGTAACAATAAAAACTAAATAGGGATTTGTGGAGATAATATTTCCTTGAATATAGGAGTAGAATCTCCTATATATATGAATTTATGTGTTGAATTAAAATAATAATGAAGCAAGTATTATTTTATGTTTAATTTTTTTAGCTTCTTTTTTCTTCGCTCAAATTTATTTACAAGGAAGATCCGATAATGAGATACAAAAGGAATAAGCCTTAGATTGGGGACTTGAGTCTTGTTAAATCATATTTTATTTTCATCTCTCTAGATATAGCTGCACTAGGCACCCTTTTCGAGTAAAATATGCTTCAAATTCACAAGTCAAGTGTCTCTGTGTTTGAATTTTTCTTTTCTATAACCCAAATTTGTTTGTCATTTTTTAGTTTTTCATAATTCATGATAGAACACTACATTGTCATTGTTAACTAGTCATATCATTGCATCTCATAAAAAAAAATCTAAGGCATGAAAGCATCAAATCCAAGGCTGATTGACTTTCCTTTAAGGTTGGAAGTCAATCTAATCTCCTTGTCGATTTGTATCCTAATTTTCTTTGAAAAATTATTGATATTAGTGATTTATGCATTATAAATAGCATCCCTTTTTCAACTAAACATTTTGGTGAACCCAACATATCTTACACTTACAATTTTTTTGATTTTTCAAATGCGTAAAATCTGAAAATCGAATTTGAATCTAGGTTGTTTTAAAAATCTTGTTTATACTTCACATTTATTCTCAAAAAATTATCTATTTTTATTAATTTTTCATTAAAAAATTGGAAAATAATTTTTAAAAAATTATATAATTTTACAGATCTAATTTTCTATGTCTAGAGCTTAGATTTGAATTATTTTCATTGAGAACATTAAAATTGCAAAATTATTCTATCATTTATGCATGCATAATCTAGTGAAAAACATTGAAAAAGTGACAAATTTGTATAGTAGTTTCATTCCAAAAGATCAAAAATGCATTACATTTCTATATTTTTTGGAAAAACCTATCAATTACAACATTTAATATCTATAAATTATCATTTTAACATCTTCAATTTTCATAAAAATATTCAAAATTGCATGCATACACGTGCTTCATATAGAAAAAATAGGTTTTTGTTGCATTTCTAGAAATCTATCAACTTTAGACCTAAATCTCTAAGACATGGGACCCTATGACACTATTTATCAATTCCATATTTTGAAGTTTCTAAACACACTTTCCAAAAATAGGTGACTTGGGCACCCTTTTCCAATCATTTTGGGCTAAAAGTTTCTATGAAAATTCCTATTTGTGTCCTCTATTCAGATCTCATTTCTATTTTGGAATTCTATTTTCACACCCATCTATTTTTTCTCATTTGATCCATAGAGTTCAAATAACATGTTTCCTTTTAAAATACGTGGTTTTGATATGGTAACACATGACTTGTATAATTATAATTTTTCTTCCTATGAGAACAATTTGAGGAAACAAAATGAAATCATTGACAATCATGTTTTGTTCTTCTTCCAATGTCTCTCCTATTTGTGAGTGTTTTGGTACAAGATGATACAATCATTGATAATAATGACAATTATATTTTTTCTTCTCCTAATATCTCACCTACTTGTGAAGAAGGTATCTTGGTGTTAGAGGATCCAATCATTGAGCATCATGATAATCTTATTTGTTTCTTTCCCAATACATCTCCCACTTGGGAATATATTATGTCATATTGGATGAACTCATTGATACATTTATTTCAAAAGATAGTAAGATGGATTACATTGATGAAGATTCTAAGGTGATATTAGATCCTCCATCGATAGAAGATCATCAACATGTAGTTAATTCAACTGAGGTTTTGAATGCACAATTGGTTATTAGATCTCCTTTAATTATTGGACCTCTTAAGAATCCTCTAATTATGGTACCTCCTAAGTCACCTCTCATTATAGGACCTCCTAAACCTTGAGGCCATATCCTAAAATTTACAAAGAAACTCAATAGTAATCATGTGTCACAATAACCAAGTTACCATGCAGTTGCTCACACATATAACATAAAATAATAAGCAAGAAAAACAAACACCAATATCAATCACATTACCCCAACCATATCGTTCATCCCCACAAAATATTCCTCAACATAGTGTCAATGAATATGATCTTGTTGATAAAATTCATTACTCCAGACAAGATTTCCCTTTGGGACTTGATTCAAACATCATCTTCATACCAAGGAATGGTCCCAAAGTCTTTACAAAAGATTGATGTCCCAACTTCTATTAAGCCAAATGATTTAGCTACCTTGTTTAATTATATGCAAGCAAAAAATTTGGGTATTACATTCCCTCAACATGAATTTACCTCACTTGAGATCCAAAATAAACATGAAACCCTAATGATAGTTGTGGTCATTAATAAAACTAGGGTTAGGCATACCCTCATAGACAATGGATTAGGTCTTATTTTTGTAGCTTTGACCTTCTAGATAAAATTGGTGTGGACAAGAATCTTGTAGAACCTAATGATGTTAATGTGTATGGCTTTGATAAGGTTGTAAGCAACCAATAGGGGTGATCACACTATCCATTAAGGTAGGACCCATGGTTTTTCTTACCCCTATCCATATCATGTCAAGACCTCTTTCATATAATTTTCTCCTAGGTATATTGTGCATTCATGTCATGAAGGGAGTCTCGTGTACTCTTCACCATGAGATGAAGTATGAATATAATAACAAGATATGCATGGGAAAATTAGATTAAAAAATTATAATTTGCAAGTCAAAGCTAAACATAATACTTTTATTCCAACTTCAAATCTAGAACCTATACAAGTTGATGATAATAATGATTATATTCCACCTATAATAAAACTCTTAGACAATTCTTAGAGGCCTTTATATTTTACACCTTGTTTCAAAGGGGGGTCTAAAATATTGCCATCAAAGTCCAAAGAGTCAAACATAAATGATGATCATGATATTACTTCATCAACACATGTTTTGGTGATGATTGGAGTTCACTAGATTTTACACCCTCATTCATGGGAAAGTACAAGATCTCATAATCGAAACCCAAAGGTTCATGTATTTTATCTTGTTCCACATCAATAGATTCAAAAATATCAAAGATCTTTAACTTTTATCCCTCATGAGTGGAGTGTTCCTAAATTTTAAAAAATAAAAAGGATTTTTGTTCTTGGGAAAAATCTAATTCTTCTCAAGAGCATGTAGATATGATTTATTCATTTGAGTTATAATAATTTTATGGGATTGGATACAAAATTATTTCTAAAAATATATGCAAGGAAAACATGGAATAAAATGATGAGGATCAAGTGAAGTCTATACCATACTTTTCTAAACAGGGTCTAGGTTTCAAACATTCATCCCCATCTTCATCTAATGTTTTATCATCTAATGTATTTATGAAATTTTGTGGTAGGAAAGAAATATTTCTTCACAAGAGAAAGAAATGGCTTCTACCACTGAGCAAGAGCATATTGAATTTTTTTTAGGATTCTGAAAGCCCACTTGATTACTTTCCTCTAAAAAAAAGAAACAAATTTAATAACTCATTTTGTGCATATCACCAATTTTGTGGTCATTCTACTAATGAATGTCAGGCCTTGATTAATAAAATACAAAAACTTAATAATTGTGGTGGTCTTCCATGTGTTGATACACCTAATCACTCTAAACAATAATAATGTTTATCCTATGGTCTAGCTCCTCACTATGTTGCATTTTTAGTTTTATGTGTTTGCTCATTTCCATTCATGGTGGTACAATCCTAAGTGAAATCGTATTTTCCATGACAAGAACACAATAGTCTTTTTAATGCTTGTCCTTGTCTCTGCACTTTGAGGGCAAGGATAACAAGTTTTGAAGGTGTTCATTTTTTTCTTCCTTAAAATACCAAGATAGAAAGTATGTTGAAACTTTAAGGGGGGGAATATATTACCCCTAGACATTCCATAAAGTTCTTGTTAGATTTGATTTATTGACATACCCCCTTATTGGTGGTATTTTTTATAATGCACCATGAGGCATGGTTATCAATTTATCCCCTTGGATGTTAAAATTTTGTGCACCTACTAAGGTGAATTTTGTTCTTCCCCTTGAACGTTAAAATTTTGTGCATCCCTTGAGGTAATATTTGTGTGCTCATTGAAAAATGGTTTTCATTGTCCTAACATAATATATTTTGTTGGTTTATGAGTTTTGAGCTTTTTAATATGGCCACCTAGCATAACACAATGTGCTAACCTTGTGGAACCCATCATATTACATGGACATCTAGCATAATACAACTTGCTAACCGATAGATCCATGTATCTCATGATTTATTTTACATCCTTATGAAAGCACAATTTTTAACAACACATTTGATGGATGGCATTTGGTATTTGAGAAAAATTTAAGACAAATGTCTCTTTTCCTTACTAACTCGAGTCCTTTTAGTACCAACCTTTTCTTGTGTTCATATATGTTTTCTTATGTTCGTATTATGTTTGTGTTTTATTTATATGGTGTTGTGCATTGTGGTGTATTGTGTCATGTTTTTTCATACATGTTTTGTGTTCTCTTGCTACATTATATGCATGTGTGTTCCTTTTTTCTTATTTTTTCTTTCCATAGGATCTTGAATCCTAGGGGATTTTACACTCCCCCTAGATTCATTGACATCCTATGTCTCTAGCATTCAAACATTTGAACTACTCTTGACATATTTTCTACTTTAGTGTGAGTCTTAGCATAATTTCATACTCTCAATAAAGTGGGGGCTAAATGTAGTATCATAATTTATCACCCTTGACAATTTCACACTATATTCTCCTCCCTCCTAAGTGCATGGACCCAATTTTACATCTAATGTCCTATATTATGCATTTCATGGCCCATTTGGACATTTCTCAAGAAAACCCATGTACAAAACCAAGGAAAATAGTTAATATTTTTCTCCCAACACTTTACACCTTAGAAAATAGGGTTGAGACAATGGTTCCTTGGGTGAGTTTTTCCACCTATTTTAGCTCCAATTTGTAATATTTCAAAGAAAGCATTTATTATTTTAATTTCAAATGTCGAATTTCAGCTATTAGGATTTAATTTTTGGGAAATTAAATTAATTGTATATAAATACCTAGTCATTTCACCATTTGAAACCTAACTAGAAATTATTGGTGATCAAGCACTTTCATAAGCAATTATTATCAAGCCAAGAGTAGTCAAAGGCATATTTATTGAAGCATTTCAAGATTGAAGCATCATGCCAAGATTTAGGTTATTTTGTTCATGTTATGCTATCATTTTATTTGTGAGGACTAACACTTGTAGTTATTCAAAGAAATCCAAGCCAATTTGTAATAAATCCTTGAGGTGATGTGCATGAATTCATACCTTCAAGGAATTCAAAATTGAGTGGTGAATCACATTCCATTCTTGATCCATCATTCATTTGTCATTTATCCTCTATCCATCAAAAGTATAAGCTCTCTTTCATCAATTTTTCCATTATGGAGGTGGAAATGCCAACATGGTGTTTGACTAAGCCAAGCCCCTATATGGCACAACCCTTCTTCTTTCCTTCAATGTGTAGGTTATAGATCTAAAGAAAATTGAATGAATATTTAAGACCATTTGATCATTGTTACATTTGAACCCCACAACTTGACAAGATACAAAAAAATGATAATCTCAACAACTGACAAAGATCTAAAAGTGAGATATAGAAGGAAGAAGCCTTAGATTAATGACCCAAGGATTGTTAAATTAGATTTTAGTTTCAAATCTCTAGATATAGGTGCCTTAGGTTCC
>VDFB02373365.1:35025424-35130532 GCA_007258455.2 Sequoia sempervirens
TACAAATGTTTTGATTTTTGATGATGCTAGCACTATATGTGTATCCATAGATTCTATACTTCCCATATCATCTAATATAGGTGGTTGACATAGAAATAAAGCATAAACTATAGAACATGAAAATGGATTAAATCTAAAACTCTTACTATGGGTACTTACAACTTAAGACTGTGACTAGTTCACTGTTAAGACCTAAACTCTATAATGAACTTAACACTGCTAACTTTGACTCACTCTGAAGGACAATACATTAAGACAAAAAAAAATGAAGTGCAAGACAATATCTCATTCATGATTTCATTCACATATATGAAATGAGGAATCTAATCAAGATGATTGCAATAATGAAAGTATCTAATGTAACAATAAAAATTAAAGTATGAAAATTAAAGTGGAGAATTGTAGTGTCCCTCTAGTTTTGACACTCTGTTTTAGTTTGATTTAGCATGATTGACAGATGCTTTAGTTGATTATGATACTATGTTGTTTTTACACTCTGTGGATGATACATTTGACATCCTGACTATCTGGTTGTGTTTGTGTGATGATACTGTGATAAACACGTACATGATATGGTTTATTTGCTTATAAGTTTTATGAGGTTATCATGATGAAATTATTGTTTATGATTTATGTTGCTCATTAGTTTTGGTGAAGAAGACATTGTAGTATTACTCATTCGTGAGTACCCTACTACGTTGCAATTATTCTTCACAGTATGTTTTCTGATATAAGTATATATGTTAACAGTGATGTTTCCTACAGATACAAGTACCGGGTATCAGCTCCACCTACTTGTTAGGTCTGAGCGTACCCTAATTCAATAAAATTATGTTGATCCAGAGGTATTGACAGGTCCTTATTGAAGATTGTTCTTTATTGAATGAGTACCTATTTGTTACCTTGAACTTTGTTGTCTAGTTTGTTTCTATTGTGTCATATTTGTCTATATTGTTTTGTTTGGGAATTTAATATTTAAGTTTAATGGTTATTTGTTAATATATTTATATTTGATTAAATGCTTATGGTTATGTTTGTGGTTTAATTTATTAATTTAAATTAAATAAGTTATTTATTTTTAACTGAAGGTTAATTGTTTTAAAAGTATTTAATTAAATATAAATTGTTGAATTACTTGTGCAAACAAGATTTATGAGGAAATAGATATTTTAAGAGAAGATATTTTCAACATGTTATGAATCTTTGATTTGCAGTTGAAAATCTGATTTAATATTAAAAGGGTAAGTTGAACTAATTGATTTATTTTGAATGCATATTGGTCTATCAGTTAAGTTTTATAATTGAGAGTTAATAGACATGCATTAAAAGCTTTAGGGGTTGCAATTTTTGATTCACGGGAATAATTTGGAAGAATTTTTATGGCAACAATTTTTGGAAGATTTTACATGGCAGTTGTTTTGGAAAAACTTTTATTTTATATTTTGTTTGCAAGCATAATTTTGAGCTGGATTGTCTTGGATTACTTCGTCAAGATCTGGTGAATTTAAGTAGCATTGGTAGAAGCTTCAAAATTCATTTAAGCTCAGTTCTCAAGATTTACCAGGTTTTCTTCTTTCGATTTTCTCCTTTGGGTTTTATTGCAAATTCTTGAGTAAGCTTTGTGGAGAAGAATTTCCTTTCCAAACTTGCACACGTAACAGGGTTTCAATTAGGAAAAGTATTTTAAAAAAATAGAATAAAGGAGAATAAGGATAAGGAAAAATCTGAGAAATGGGGAAATATTCAACAATTTATCATTAAGCCTTCACTTTGGACAATAAACTGGGCACTATGTTATGCTATGGAGATTATACTTTGATTTTCCCAATTTCCTGTCGTATCTACTTTCTTTCTACCATACGGCTTAGGCCCAACCTATAGTCTAATAGTATAATAACCTCTTGTAAGCAGCTTGTGTCAATAGTTTTGAGAGTTTAAAGTTTTATAAATTTACTTAGTGCGATCAATGTCATTCCTTTTTGATAGTTAATTAACATCATACAAATTTCTATACCATAGTCTTATATTCTTAAATGATCAACTATTTCTTAATTTGGTGAAAATCAAATCCCTGTATACAATAAATATCTGGTTTCTTGTGATGGTTACAAATTAGTTCAGATCTAATTAGAGTTTCAATCTCTAGAAATTCATTTAATTCTATGTTTATTGGTGCCGCTTCTACCCTGTATTCCTAAGTCTACCAATCTCTTTATGCGTCCTTGATAACTGTAGTCTCTCCTGAATTTTTAAGGTGTTTAATATAATAATTTTCCTGATTGTTTGGTAACTAAAATAGAATAAATATATTATGGTGCCACCCCAGCCATGAATCTGCATGTTGTCCAATCTTAATTATTTTGTTCAGATTATAAATCGGTGAATGAAAGATTTATAAACTTTGTTTAGTTTGCTGTAGTCTTGAATCAATGTCAATAGTTTATTTCTTTTGATTAAATTCTTCTATAATATGCAAGAGGATGAATTTTGTGATTTAGAGTTTTACAAATTCATTGAATATGAGAGTTACTGAGTAAAATCCCATTTTATGTAAGCTCATAACGCCTAATTAATATCGTATACAGATTTGAAAACTCTATTGGTATCAATTGGATAATAGGAATGCTTAAGTATTGCTTCTGGCTGAATGCCATACATTAAATGGTAGCCTTAATGTATTATGTAGCTGTGCCTAGGTCTTTTACTTGTTCACTGCGTTTCTTTTTCCTTGAGCTGATTTATGCATGCAAATCAAAGTTAGTATTTTCCAACTCTAGTCCTATAATTAGTTTTATATCTTTGAAAATATTATAGTGTTTGCATTATAATAACTGCCAGATATAAATATCACCGTTTATAGCGTGGTTTCTTTTATTCTCTATGACTTATCATAATAAGCGAAGTAATATGCATGGCGTATTCTTTTCAATACATCTCATCCATAGTTTATAGCATGTAGTTTTATTTGTTCCAATCTGTCAAGCTTATGTTAACTACAGTTACATCCTTGCTGAGTGCGCAAATTTCTCTATTTATAATCTGTTTTAAACATCTAATTTAAATAGTAGTTATATGACAAATTTCTTTTAAATGAAATAAATTTATGATATTCATTGTAAGGAAATATTTTGATTATTTGTTTTAGGACAATATTTAAAGGCATTCATATTTGTCGATATATTGTATAATATAAATCCAGCTCTTCGTTATAAAATTTTTTTTAGATAATATACATTAAGTTGGAAATGTTATATTAGTGAATTTGTAACTCTTGTATACATGATTTTCTTTCGAAGAATATGGTTAAGCAATTCATGTATTGAGTTCTTTCTTCTAGAGGTTAGAAAATTGCCTTTGTGATTTAAGTTATAAATATATGTACTTTAGAGTACTATTACCGTAATTATATTTGGGTATGGCCTTGCACAATTTGTTGATATTATGGTGAGATTATGGGTATTTTAATCTAATTCATGATAAAGATGATTATGTACGAGATTTTGTTCTTTGTGCTTGGTGGCTATCCCGTGTTATTGATGTTGTATCATGTTTTAGGAAGAGTGGCTTGTGATAGGGGCCGAAATCCTAAGAGGTTGTCTGGGTAACCTATCGTAGGTTTTGTAATTTAGTGGAAACCTAATTAATGTACTAGGGGTTGGGTAGAATTAAACATTAACTTAGATAAAAGTATGCCTCGCCTATTTTTAGTTAAGACTGAGCATCAACATCCCGCCGATTTATTACAACCACATCTCATTCTTGAATGGAAATGGGACATTATATCAATTGATTTTATTGTTGGATTACCTATTTCATCGCGTCGACATGATTCTATCATGGTTAATGTTGAAAAATTGACCAAGGTAGCACATTTTTCTCCAGTTCGATCATCCTACAATGCTTCCTCTATGGCCAGAATATTCATGGAGGATATTGTTCGATTGCATGGGATTCCTCGTAGAATCATTTCGGATAGGGATCCTGTATTTACATCAGCCTTATGGACATCATTACAACATGCTTTAGGTGCACAGTTGAACTTTAGTTTAGCCTATCATCCTGAGATTGATGGTCAGATAGAGAGAGTTAATCAGATTCTCGAAGATATGCTCAGAATGTATGTGATGGATCGACAATCACATTGGGAAGATTATTTATACTTAGTGGAATTTTCCTATAATAATGGGTATCAAAGTTCCATTGGTATGCCTCCCTTTTAGGAACTGTATGGACGTCCTTGTCGTACACCATTAAGTTGGGATCGACTTGAGGATAGAGTTCTACTTGGTCCAGAGATGCTTCGTGATATGGAGCAACAGGTCAATCGCATTAGAGAGCATTTGGTAGCGGCACAAGACAGACATAAAAAGTATGTCAATGTGCATAGAGTGGATCAATAGTTCTTAGTTGGCAACAGGGTTTTTCTTTGAGTGCGACTGCATAAGAGTCTAATCCGTTATGGAAAAGGCTGTAAGCTTGCGCCTTGATTTGTTGGACCATTTGAGATTCTAGAGAGGACTGGTCCTGTGGCATATTGACTTGCTTTACCACCTAGTTTATCACCCATTCATGATGTCTTTCATGTATCAGTTCTTAGACCTTATCATCCTGACATTTCACATGTGCTCGATTGGAATGCATTACAGGTAGAGGACAGACAACTGGCTTTGGAGCTCGTGGGCATTCTTCAACGTCAGAGGCTAGCCCTCAGGGGTTGAGATGTTGTCAGGTGAGGGTCCAATGGGATCCTAGCGATGAGGCATCAGCTACTTGGGAGGATGCGATAAACATGCATGAGCTTTATCCTTATTTATTTGCAGGCTTCTAGGAATAAGCCTTATCCTAGGGGTAAGGATGTAGTGTCCCTCCAGTTTCGACACTCTGTTTTAGTTTGATTCAGCGTGATTGACAAATGCTTTAGTTGATTATGATACTATGTTGTTTTTACACTCTATGGATGATACATTTGACATCTTGATTATCTGGTTGTGTTTGTGTGATGATACTATGATAGACACATACATGATACAGTTTATTTTCTTGTAATTTTTATGAGGTTATCATGATGAAATGATTGTTTATGATTTATGTTGCTCGTCAGTTTTGGCGAAGAAGACAATGTAGCATTACTCATTCATGAGTACCCTGCTACACTACAATTCTTCTTCACAGTGTGTTTTCTGATATAAGTATATATGTTAACAGTGATGTTTCCTACAGATACAGGTACCAGGTATCTGCTCCACCTGCTTGTCAAGTCTGAGTGTACCCTAATCCAATAAAATTTTATTGATCCAGAGGTATTGACAGGTCCTTATTGAACTATTGTTCTTTATTGAATGAGTACCTATTTGTTACCCTTCTTTGTTGTCTAGTTTGCTTTTGTTATGTCATATTTGTTTGTATTGTTTTGTTTGGGAATTTAATATTTAAGTTTAGTGGTTGTCTATTAATATATTTATATTTGATTAAATGCTTATGGTTACGTTTGTGGTTTAATTTATTAATTTAAATTAAATAAGTTATTTATTTTAAACTGAAGGTTAATTGTTTTAAAAGTATTTAATTAAATATAAACTGTTGAATTACTTTTGCAAACAATATTTATGAGGAAATAAATATTTTAAGAGAAGACATTTTCAACATGTTATGAATCTTTGATTTGCAGTTGAAAATCTGATTTGATATTAAAAGGGTAAGTTGAACTGATTGATTAATTTTGAATGCATACTGGTCTATCAGTTAAGTTTTATAATTGAGAGTTAATAGACATGCATTAAAAGCTTTAGGGGTTACAATTTTTGATTCACAGGAATAATCTGTAAGAATTTTTATGGCAACAGTTTTTGGAAGATTTTGCACGACAGTTGTTTTGGAAAAACTTTTATTTTAGATTTTGTTTGCAAGCATAATTTTCAATTGGATTGTCTTGGATTACTTCATCAAGATCTGGTGAATTTAAGCAGTGTTGGCAGAAGCTTTAGAATTCGTTTAAGCTCAGTTCTCAAGATTTACTAGGTTTTCTTCTTTAGATTTTCTCCTTTGGGTTTTATTGCAAATTCTTGAGTAAGCTTTGTGGAGAAGAATCTCCTTTCCAAACCTGCACACGTAACATGGATTCAATTAGGAAAAGTATTTAAAAAAAGAAAGAATGAAGCAAAACAAGGATAAGGAAAACTCTGAGAAATGGGGAAATATTCAACAATTTATCATTAAGCCTTCACTTTCGATAGTAAAATGGGCGCTATGTCATGCTATGAAGATTTTACTTTGATTTTCCCAATTTCCTGCTGTATCTACTTTCTTTCTACCATATGGCTTAGGCCCAACCTATAGTCTAATAGTATAATAACCTCTTGTAAGCAGCTTGCATCGATAGTTTTGAGAGTTTAAAGTTTTATAAATTTATTTAGTGTGATTAGCGTCATTCCTTTTTGATAGTTAATTAACATCATATAGATTCTTATATTCTTAAATGATCAGCTATTTCTTAATTTTTTGAAAATCGAATCCCTATATACAATAAATATTTGGTTTCTTGTGATGGTTACAAATTAGTTCAGATCTAATTAGAGTTTCAATGTCTAGAAATTCATTTAATTCTATGTTTATTGGCGCCGCTTCTACCTTGTATTCCTAAGTCTACCAATCTCTTTATGCATCCCTGATAATTATAGTCTCTCTTGAATTTTTAAGGCATTTGATATAATAACTTTCCTGATTGTTTTGTAACTAAAATAGAATAAATATATTATGGCACTGCCCCAGCCATGAATGTACATGATTTCCAATCTTAATGATTTTGTTTAGATTATAAATCGGTGAATGAAAGACTTAGAAACTTTGTTTAGTTCACTGTAGTCTTGAATCAATGTCAATAGTTTATTTCTTTTGATTAAATTCTTCTATAATATGCAAGAGGATGAATTCTATGATTTAGAGTTTTACAAATTCATTGAATATGAGAGTTGCTAAATGAAAACCCATTTTATGTAAGCTCATAATGCCTAATTAATATGGTATATAGATTTGAAAATTCTATTGGTATCAATTGGACAATAGGAATGCTTAAGTATTGCTTTTGGCTGAGTGCCATACATTAAACGATAGCCTTAATGTATTATGTACCTGCACCTAGGTCATTTACATGTTCACTGCATTTCTTTTTCCTTGAGTTGATTTATGCATGCAAATCAAAGTCAGTGTTTTCCAACTCCAATCCTGAAATTAGTTTTAGATCTTTGAAAATATTATAATGTTTGCATTATAATAACTTCCAAATATAAATAACACCGTTTATAGCGTGGTTTCTTTTATTCTCTATGACTTAGCATAATAAGCAAAGTAATATGCATGGTGTATTCTTTTTAATACAGCTCATGCGTAGTTTATAGCATGTAGTTTTATTTGTTCCAATATGTCAAACTTATGTTAACTACTGTTACATCCTTGTTGAGTGCGCAAATTTCTCTATTTATAATCTATTTTAAACATTTGATTTAAATAGTAGTTATATGACAAATTTCTTTTAAATGAAATAAATTTATGATATTCATTGTAAGGAAAGATTTTGATTATTTGTTTTAGGACAATATTTAAAGGCATTTATATTTGTCAATATATTGTATAATATAAATCCAACTCTTCTTTATAAAAAAAAATTAGATAATATACATTAAGTTGGAAATGTTATATTAGTGAATATGTAACTCTTGTATACATGATTTTCTTTCGAAGAATATGGTTAAGAAATTCATGTATTGAGTTCTTTCTTCTAGAGGTTAGAAAATTGCCTTTGTGATTTAAGTTATAAATATATGTACTTTAGAGTACTATTACTGTAATTATATTTGGGTATGGCCTTGCACAATTTGTTGATATTATGGTGACATTATGGGTATTTTAATCTAAGTCATGATAAAGATGATTATGTATGAGATTTTGTTCTTTGTGCTTGGTGGCTATCCCATGTTATTGATGTTGTATCATGTTTTAGGAAGAGTGGCTTGTGATAGGGGCCGAAATCCTAAGAGGTTGTTTGGGTAACCTATCATAGGTTTTGTAATTCAGTGGAAACCTAACTAATTTACTAGGGGTTGGGTAGAATTAAACATTAACTCAGATAAAAGTATGCCTCACCTATTTTCTTAATGCTCGTATAGATTGAGGAAAGGTTGAGAAGGCCTAGAATGGCTAGTCACCTATCTTGTCTTCTTGAAAGATGGAACGACTCCACACTAGTTTTCTTAGGGGCCGGGAATCGGTAGAGACTGCCAGGGTAACTCTTGGAGAGGGCCGGTAGTCTAGGAAGATTCACCAGGGTAACCTATCCCGACAGTGTGACGAGACTCTTTGCCTATTACATGATTGTGATCTTTGTGTTGAGTTATTTTTAGTTGTGTTTGTCTCTGGGAGTTTGTTCATTATGATTTGATATCGTTATGTCGTGATGTGTATGTAAGCCACGTAAATGTAATGTTCTATCTTCTTGTTTGTGGACCTATCATTATCTCCAAGCACGAAGGGAGTGGAACTTCGGGTTCCATGTGGTTGGGTGGAAATCGTGTTATACCTTCATTTGATACTTTTGTAGATGGTAGTCTACTTGTAGCTGTTTCTAGTTACTTCATTGTTCATGACAGTGGATGCAAAATGTATTTGTGGACATAGATATTAGTTGTGATGTGATCATTATACTCTTTGTACATTTACCTCTTGTATATGAGCGTACTCATTTTATCATCATTATGATGTATTGAGATTTATTGAAATCTCTCATGATGTAATCTAGACTTATGGTTATTCGATTCTATAAAGTTTTGAAAACTGGATCATTCATGGCTTTAAATTTTTACTTATGTTTTATGATATAATGTGTTGATTTTATTTATAATGTTTATGTAATGTCATCTTGGAATCCTTAAGGCAGTTATGTAATTAAATCTTCTTTAAAAAAAATTTGTTTGGTTAATTTGTTCTTTACACTTTGTTTTAATGGAAACCAAGGCGGGGCATTACAAGAATAGCTACCTTGAGTGGCCATTGCTCAAGTTACTATATCCATAGAATAAACTCAAATCTACACTTCTTGAATCATTTGAACATAACCATTAACTAAAACCTCTTCATTGCATATAACTGGATTTCACAATATTGCAAAAATATTTAGAGATATCTTATTCATGAAAGCATAATAGAAAACTTAACAAAGAACTATCTGTGTAATGAAAAAACTATATCTATCTGAACATATCCACACACTATACCTACTCCTCAACCATTGAGCCAACTATATTGGTTTGAGGGATGTTTATTAGAATGAGGACTCAAAACAAAAAAACTAAATGCAAATTACCACTCCCCTATGAAAACAAGAGTGACAAAGTCTATATTACTAAAATTGTAACTAAAATTATGGAAGAAGATGATTAGGACTAGAACTTTGTTCTTAATGGCATAACAAAGACGTGTATTGTGGGAACGGTCACATTGGCTTCCTATCCAAAGAAGATTTCTTTATTCAACTATCTTATTAAATGGTCTGATGATTCCAATCATCCTCATTAATGAGTGCTTCCATTTCTATAACTGTCGCATTCCTATTGTTCTAGAGTCTCCCCTACATCTTTGTCTAAAATCATTTAGTTGCGGGCTATGCTTCCTACTTTTTGCGGGTTACAATTTGCTTACTCTGGCTTCTCGAATGCAAGGAGTTAATTCATCTAACATATACACAATACTAATAACCATAAATTAAGCATAGATCCATAATGCATTCCATACACATGTTCACATATTTAATCATGTAATTACCAACATATCATAATCATATTTCTGTACATCAAAACCTGGTTCAAGTTGCATGAAGGACATAAAAAGATAGATAAGTTTAGGAGTGTATATGAAATGAGTATCTAGAAATGTCTCAAAGCATGAACTAAAACAACAAAATACTAGCTAATACTTGGTCTCATAATTTCCCCCCAACTAAGATATTGCTTGTCCTCAAGCAATCAATTTAGGACCAAAGGTTGTATTGTAAGGTCATTTCCCTGAAATCTGTAACCACATTCACTCCTTTTCCTTGTTTCAAGTAGTAGCCCCCATAGGTTGAAAGCCTTTCCAATTTGAAATGTTCCACCTCTTCCTATTATGCATTCTTTTCCCCTATCCAATGTGGCATTGGATAAAGGAGCATGCGAGGATGAAAGGTTAGAGGTAACCATGTGAGTCCCTTGTCTCTGGAAATTTTTGTGTTTGCGAGATCTTTCAAGCATGGCCACAAAGTTGTATAAGGAGTGTGGTTCCTTCTTTTGCAATTCAAGATTCATTTCTTCCCATCTTCCTTACACAAAATTAAAATCATGATGGATGAGACCTACATCTAGTTTCTAGATCTTGGCATAATCATTCTCTCTAATACTTATAATTCTTCTACCTACACTCTTATGCTTCAAGAGAGTTGTCCATTCCTTTATGACTGTACTAGGGTCCTTTGACTCTTTCCTCATCTAGAGAGCAATAGATTTCTCTCTCTCAATGCAGTCTTGCATTATTTCAACCCTTTGTTGCTCATTCCTTAAGTAAGAAGCTAGTGCTCTAACCTGTAAATCTCCCACAAAAATTAATGTGTTCCATTCTATTTCATTTAGCAGAGCAAACTTATGTAAGTAAAATTCACACAATTGATCTTGTACATTTGGTGTAGGATAAAAAAAAGTATTTAAAAAATTAAATTTTCTGCTTAGGGAAATTGGTAAGTTTCTAATTAGCTGGCTAAATTGAAAACACACAAAAAATTCTTGTAAAAATAAAGCATACACCCTAGTGGGTGGCCCACATTTGAGGATTTGTGCAGCTTTATCTGCAATTTCCTCAACTTTAATTGTCAGCTTCTTCAATTCAATTTCCTTCTGCTCAAGAACCCTAGTATGGTTAGCTATCATTTTTGCTCTTTCCTTCTCCAAGGTTCCTTCCGTTGAGATAATTCATCAGTTTTTTTCCATAAATCATACCTTAGGGACACTATAGTGGGGCTTGTTGGGGTTCTAATTAGAGGAGGTCTACCTTTAGCCACAAATTCTTTATTCCCTATTTCCATGAGGGAAAGTTGTGCAAGAACATCCAACTTGGATGCATGTTCAAATTTGTGTAATTTTTCCTCCAATTCTTTAATTTTCATGTCCCTCTCAATGTCCCTTGATTGATAACTTTTCAAAAAATCCTCCAATTTCTTTATTCTGTCAAGTGCCTCTTACAATTCCTTTCTGACATTTCTTTCCTCAATAAATAAATCATCTTTTTCTACAAATTGATTATCATCTCCCATGACATATTCACAACCCTCACTATCAGAGCTTTGTGGGGTTTTCTTTCTCATCTTTTTAGCAACAAATAAATCCTCTAAATCAGATTTAGAGGTGCTTGTGAAATACCATTGTTGTTTGACTGGTGTATGTACATTCTCAAGGGTATCCCCTTTAATTATGAATCTATTTCCACTGTCACAACATCTTATTTTTCTTGCTTCTTAATTGACCCCCTCATAACACCTTTCTTCTTCAGGTGGTGTAAACACCCAGTCTATGTGGATTTCTTCTTCCTCCTTGTAGGTGTAGAAGAAGATTCACCTTTTCTTTTCCTATTTTTTGGTGTTTTGGTGAACATAGGGGTTTCTTGGGTTTCTCCTACTGTGGGTTGCTCAAAGGCTATAGGTTGTGAGTCTTGTAGGCTCTGCTCCTCTATCTCTCCTCTATTGTGGGTAGATGAAGCAACAGGGGAGCCAAAGGGTATTTCCCCTCCTGATACAATAGGCGATTCCACATTATTTGGAATAGTAAGTTCTTCAAAAATGTTATTAATACGAATACAATTTAAGAAACTCTCCCACAAAACATGTGGAAACTAAACCCTCAAATTTCTTTTTATCAACATGGTAACTAAGCAGTAATGTGACAATGCAGTGTTGTTTCTCTTTCTTTTGTATTCAAAACCCATTCTTTTCAACAGATTATAAAGAAAATTGGGAACATTTACACAACTATCATGGAAAATATGTCTTAAAAGTTTAAAATGGATTGTGTATAATAGAGACTTCCTACCATCACATGTGAGATACTTAATTATATAAGAAGCAAAAAAATCCCAAACCCATGACAAGGATAATCTTTTAGTACCTTGGGAGGATGAGTCCATGTCCTCTCCATGTTCCGTGAATTCGTTCCTAGCAGCAATAATGTCTTCCTTGACTAGAAAATCTTCCCCTTCTCTTGGAAATCCTAAAACCTTAGTAATGACAACCTTTGAAGCATCCACTTTCAAACCTCTTACAATCACCTCATCGTTTTGTAAAGTAGCAAAAAATTGTTGGGTCATAAATTCATTGAAATTTGTGAGTTTCAAGAAGTAGTCCATCCAACCAGCATGCTAAAAAAGGAAACACCAATCTAAATTCTAACAAATGATTGTGTGTAGATGGTTCTCTTTAGATTATATCACCACCCATGATGACAATCTGCTCTGTTTTTGCTCAAATTCTCTATTTATCACTTTAACCACACTAATCCCTTTCTACCTGTGTGCTTGTGTTTTCTAATTGTAGTTGTTCTACCCATTCTTCTTTCCTTTTGAGTTTGAATTGTAGCTTGGATTGTATACGAAATAGGAAAAATAGAATGGAAAAAGATTTGTTGAAAGTTTTGGTTTTGAAAATCATGAAAATGAAAATGAAGAGTACTTCTCCCCCCAACTAAAGGTATTAAGTGCCCTCACTTAATTGCATTGTATATGGCAGAGGGTGAAATGATGTAGTGGAAATATTAAAAATGATATGAAGCATGCAAAGTCTAATATGTAAACATGTAAGAAAGCAATTTCCATCTATGATAATTATGAAAAATTAATATTTGTACCTATAGAAGTGTAGTGAACTAAAACTTAGCTCATGTAAAATTGATTTGAACTACTTGCAACGAGATTTGATGTGATTGTTCACAATTGTAATTGGAAATGAATGATATGATTGCATGGAATGTGGAAAATGATGTTTTTGAAAGACTGCGAGATGTACGGTGATGTGATGTGGAATAAACTACATAACACATGGAAATCAAGAAATTTGATTTGAATGGTATGTGGGATGAGGTGGATGAAGATGCATGTAGTGAAATGATAGTTATGAGGCTGCATGTATGAAAGAATAAAGTGTATATGGATGGGTATGCAATTAATTTAGTTGAAATTTTGAAATTTCTAATAAGCAAGTGCTATGGGTGCCTTCAACAACAGGTCCCTTTCTAAACTTTGTCACCTATAGGAATGAAGCTACAAGTCCCTACTGCATCATGGAATGCACTTGAAAATGATTTTTGATTGTTGTAACCTGTGTTATGTGTGCATATGAAGTGTGATACCTAAGTGATCTCAGTAGGTGAGTTGTGTAGCTCATCCATTGTCATGTGGAGAACCTATTGTATCTGCTACTGAATCTTTGATGTCTGGTACAAAGTATTTATCATAATCACTCTATGATCCATATTGGTGCATTAGGGAAAGAATAAAGTCATCCTTCTGCATTGAATTTTTATAAAGTTTTAATTAGTCCATTAACCAGTAGTGAGAATTTGATTGCATCAATTGTATGCAATTGCACTGCACCATTTGGGAATACTTGTTGTATCTCATAGGGACCTAACCATCTTGTTTGTAACTTCCCTTTATAGTCTTGATACCGTGAGTCATAGAGCAAATCCTAATCACCTACATTGAATGCCTTATTTTTGATGAATTGATCATGGCATCTAATTCTCTATTTTTGAATAACCTCAGTGTGATGCATAGATTCCATCCTTATTTCATCTAATTCATTCAAACTGTGTAATCTCTCCTTTTGTTCTGCTATTAAGTCCAATCCCAATTTTACTGCTATCCTCAGTGTTTTGTATTCAAATTCAATAGGAAGTACTATTGTTTTTCCATACACCAACTCATATGGTGTAAACCTTGTTGTAGTCTTCCAAGTTGTCCTATAGGCCCATACTACCTCAGGTAACCTAATTGCCCAATCCTTCCTGTGAATATGCACCGCTTTGGTCAAAATGTTTTCAATCTCCCTATTTGTTACTTCCACTTTCTCATTGGCTTGAGGGTGGTAGGGTGTTGACTTTCAATTCTTGATCTCATATTCTTTCACCAATTTTTTGATAATTTCTTATGTAAATTGGGGACCTTGATCTGTGACAATTTCTCTTGGTACTCCATACCTGGTAAATATTTCTTCATAGAGAAATTTTTCCATGTTTCCATCTCTCGCAAATTGCAATGCTTTAGGGTGCTACCACAATAATGGGTTACACTTTCCGGGACATCTTGATTTTTTCCTAAAATCACATATTTTTAGAAAATATAATGATTTAAGCCTAGAAAGGTTCCATTTAAAGGATTTTAATTATAGAGGGTTTGATCAAACCTGCTTGCATAGAACCTCGCTAGTTTTAAACCATACCTATAATGGAGTCTCCTCTATACCTATTAAAATGCTGATAAAAAATCACTTTTGATTTACCTTTTGGGGGATCAAATGAATTCATTTAAAATTTATGTTTTGTATGTATTCCTTATTATAAGCTTCCCCAAAAATTATAATTTTAAATATTATTTAATTTGATTATTATATTTATTTTTTATTTTTTGTGAATGTAGGTTTTTCAATGAACATCAAGGTCTTTGTTTCACACATATGAAAAATAAGAAAATAGAGAAAAAATTATAAAAAATACATGTCCCCTAGGTATTGATGTCCTTATTCCAACAAAAAAGAATAAGTTAATTCAAATTCATACAAAAAACGTTATGCTGTACATAGTACACCTCTATTCAAATTATAATTACTCTGACTTAGAAAATTAATTAAAAAAATATGCAACAAAAAATTATGAAAAAATATCCATGCCCTAGATATTTGTGCGATAAATCTATATTTTAAAAATTAGAAGTGTATCCTTTCTATAAAAAAATTGTGTTACATAGTAAACATCACTTTTTAAAAATGTTGTTTAGTAGAAAAAATAAGCTATTAAAAATTACATAAAAGGATTCAATTTTTTTTAAAAATAATTAGAATCTACACACAAAATCTCACAAATCACTAGTTTGCTTCATCTTCAAAATTTTAATGGTTTAGTTGTTACAGGCGCGAGAAAATGAAGATCTGGTGAAAAATGCTGATTTCAATGTCAAGTTTGGCCAAAAAGTGTAACCCAGTATTGTGGGATCACCCCTTAACTTCTACCCACTTTGTTAGATAATCTGTGTAGACTAATATGTACTCCTTGTTATTTGATGCTAGTGATATTGGCCCAATAAAGTCTAGGCTTTATTTATCAAATGGTGCTAGTGCTAACTATGGTTGCAAAGGCATCTCATCTGTTTAGTTGACTTGCCCATTCTTTGACACCTATCACAAATCCTAGTAAATTTCACTACATCCTTATGGAGAGTAGGCCAGTAATAGCCAGTGGTGTGAATCTTCAGTCTAGTCCTCTTTGTTGCAAAGTGTCCGTCACAAAGTTCATCATGGCAGGCTTTTAGGATATCATAGATCTCATCTTCTCTAATGCATCTTATCATAATGTTATTTGTGCTTGTGTAGAATAAGTAACCATCTATCCATGAGTAGGGGAAACTTTTGTGTACTAATTGTCTCTTTTCTTTAGGGGATAAATGAGGTGGTATTTGTCTCACTACTAGATATTTGGCAATATCAGCAAACCAAGGTGTTTGTAGAGATAGAGAAAATAAATGCTCATCTGGAAAAGAATCATCAATGTCACAACCCTCCCCTTTATACCTAATTAATTCAGACTTATTAATATTCAATTTGGTATTTCATTGATAATAATTAATTATCAAATTATTTTACACAAAAAATTATATGCAAAATAAAGTGTAAACAAAATAAATAAATATTATTTCCTTTCTTTCAATCTGAATGGTTGTTACAAAATGTGGAACATGAAAACGAGGGAATACCTAACTATTAGGTGGTTATTTAGAATGCCTCAATTGTATAATGATAAGTCGTCATTATGAGTTATTAGCATCTTTAATATTTAGAATACATTGCAACATTATATCAAATAACCATAGTAATGAATGAAGGATTCATTTCATTGATATAGCGAGTATAATTGAAAGGAAGACATTGAATGTCTTTATAACAGATAGTAGTGGGAAATAATTTTACGAAGAGTAAAGTGAATTCAAAATTTAAGCTCTTTTTCTCGTATTAACAATATCACACTAGTATTGGTCTGAACCATTTAATTCAGATTCAATTTTATTGAGCCCTTTGCAAGAAATTAGAAAAAAAGAGAACAATTACACGAGTCTGCAAGAGTTTCTTATACCCCACGTGCAGATACGATGGAGGAAGAGGGGAGAGCATTGTAAAAAAATCATTGACTTTATCCATTAGACTATACTGTTCAAAACATTGGGTTGTCTAGATTGTGGCAAGGTAGTTTTCAAGCTAATCGTTACCCTTAACTCATGTCATCTCAATTCATAGTACCGCCATTCTTCCTGGTTTGATTAATTAATTTTCATTTCAAACCTAATGCCGCCATATATATATATATATATATGGGTCAATTCTTATGAAAATAAAATATTAGATTTTGAACTAAATTTTCAATAATTGCATCCATCAAGTTTAATTGTGAGTGGGAATGTAATTTGGTTTGAATTAGCAAGGAAGATCTAATTTTCAAGGAATTATGATGTAGAAGATCATATATACTAATATTATCAATTGATAATAATATTACTTGATATAGATGATTTTAATATTATATAGCATTTTAGAAGGATAATTATAAGGAGATTCACATTGAGTTAAACCTTAAAACGTTATGATTGGAGCATTAAAACCTCGTTATCATAAGAAGGTTGCTTAGTTTAGAATTTTTACCTTGGATACGCATATCAATTAGTATTTAATTGACATTTACTATAATTGGCTCATCTTCTATTTATATTTAATAAATTTTACAAGAGACTAAGAAGTAAGCAAGTAAAATGAAATTCCATTAACTCATGATTATATAAAAAATAGATTAGATTTATAATATATGTGGTTACTTTTGAAGTAATCATGATGCATGTTCACAATCTTATAGTTCAATTATCCTAGATAGGAATCGAGATAAATCACTTCAAAAAATATTGTATGATCATTATTATTTATTATTCGCAAATTGGGTATTAAATATTGAACAAGATAATAAATGCTTTAAATTCCACAATGTGTTGTATCCCATCATCTATAGTTATGTTCTACATACATTATGACAAGCTATAATTTTCTATAAATTTATGTCATGGTAATTCAATAGAGAAGTCATTATTATTCGATTAACTTGCAAAAAAGGGTAATTAGAGAATCACTATTCAATTCACATGTCGACCGAGAATTATGTTTAGTAATACTGCAATTCTAATATTTCTTTTTGAAAACTTGAACTAATGGTGAATTGGTCTAGATGTAGAAGGGGATGATAGTAACATATCATTAACCTTCATCAGTAGATATCAACGATAACCAATGACCATTAAATAGAGGATTGAAAGGGGTATGGCTTATATTTAAATTCTTCTTGGTAATGAATATTTCGTTCTATAATCATTACATATGAACCTTTAGATTTTAGATTTCTAATTTATGGCTTAAAAATGATTTGCAAAGCTTAAAATATTGTTGAAATTATTAATCAAAGGTAAGTCTGGTGGTTTGATTATATAGGCATCATGTCACAGTAGAAATAATCATTGCAAAGAATAGAATTATTTTAATAGGAACTTATTTTTCCATATTATTTTTATCTTACCATTAAATTACTAATTATTTAATTACTAAACAATAGTAAAAATTTTTAGGCAATTAATATTTTTGTTAGAAGAAACATTCATTAGAAGAGTTCCACTTCCTTTTAGAATCAATGTGTTGCTCTTATCATCACATTCCTAGTAGCAAATAATTGTATCCTTATATGAAGCTTTTATATCAAGTAGAGCAAGTGAAATTGTTTAATGAGTTAGTGAGTAATCTTGAGTTGCTTAAGAATCATGAAATATTAATGGCGAGTCAAGGAATTTCAAGGAATTCAAGTGACATGGCAAGGAATATCTTCTAGAGAATCGACATCCAACTAGGACATATTGGAAGGAAGGTAAATACGTAACATTAAATTATGTCAATCAATTATCTTCAAAAAGGAAAATAAAATATGATTAATTAGTATTTCAATTGTAAACTTCCCACTGTCAGTTATTTTTATGCCTATCAAGTTAACATGTACAACTAGTAAAGTATAGTCATGGATATTGAATAGTGAATATCACACATTATCTATTGTTATGATCAATAACTTAAAAGGGGGTTACAAACCTTAGGGGAATCCTATACTTTTACATTACCTTTGCTTAATCTACATATTCAGATAAGTAGATTGGGAATTACTTATGGTTGTTAGAATTTTTCCTCATTTGAGGCTAATTTAGACTTTCGATCTAATGTGATTAAGTAGTGAACTATGTTATTATAAACTTATAGATTAATTATGCTGTTGGAGTATATGGTCTAAGGAATCCCTTTCGGTTTCACCTAAGTGGGTGGAAACCAAAGAAGTACTGTCTAGGAAAAATTGAGTCCTAGAAAGGGTTGCATACCCACTATTATAGTACTTAGATTTTTTTTGACTACCTATAATTAACTAAGTCCATCTGTAGTATATTTCATGCTCAGGGGTTTGGCTAGAGTCCATGTGGCTTCATGATGCCAATATGGTTGGGTGGTGAGAAAGCCTTACTCAATGTATACATCATTGCAAACGTTTGGACCTTGATATTGTTATTCATTCTTATTGAGATTGAAATTAAAGTGTTATGTATTTATATTGAAAAGGTGATTCTTATATAAAAATTTATTTCAACACAAATTTTTTTTATAGATTTTTTCAAGCTATCGGACTTGGTTGTTACAATCGACATCTTCTGCTGATTGAGTTGGTAGTCTGGAAAAAAAAAATGCCACTACATTTGATTTAGTTGGCTTATCCACTATGGTGATGTCAAATTATTGAAGTAATATCAACCATTTGACAAGCCTACCACTAACCACTGGTCTCTTCATTAGATACCTTATTACTGTGTGATCAATGTGGATGATTATTGGATACCCTATGATGTAGTGTCTAAACTTGTTGATTGCATAGACAACTGCCAACATCTCTTTTTCTATTAACATATAATTGAGTTATTCCCCTTGTAGGTTCTTTCTAATGTAATAAATGACATACTCTTTATTACCTTCCTTCTGTCTAAGCACTGCTTGTATAGAAAAATCAAAAGCATCTATATGTATGTAGAAAGACAAGGTCAAATTTGGCCCTCTCAAGATAGGTGCTTGGGTTAATGCTATCTTGAGTGCTTCAAAAGAGTTTTGGTATTCTGTTGTCCACTCAAATTATACATCTTTTGTGAGTAAAAAAAATAAATGGGCTGCAAGTATTCTAAAGTCCTGTATGAATCTCCTATAGTACCCAACATGTCCTAGAAAACTTCTTACATCTCTTTGTTTTTCGAGTTTAGGGAGTGTTGAGATTACTTCAATTTTATTGGGATCCACTTGAAAGCCATCCTTTGACAAAAAAATGTTGTAGCACAATCCCTTGGCTCATCATCATGAAACATTTCTTATGACTAAGGGATAAATTGTGTTCTTGACACATTTTTAAGACTTTTGTAGGTTATTGAGTGCTTCATCACATGTGTCCCCATAAGTTGTAAAATCATCCATGTAGATTTCCATGGAGTCATGTGCAAAATATGAGAATATACTCATCACTGCCCTTTGGAAAGTGGCTTGAGCATTACATAGCCCAAATGAAAGGAAAAAACAAGCATATATGCCCCAAGGGCATGTGAAGGTTTTTTTAATCTTGGTCCTCTAGAGCTATTCTAATTTGGTTATAGCCATTGAATCTATCTAGAAAGGAGAAGTACTTTTACCTGCTAGGGAGTCAAGCACTTGATCAATGAATGGTAGTGGAAAGTGGTATTTCTACTAGTTGCATTTAATTCTCTATAATCCACACACACTCTCCACTTTCCTCCTTTCTTTGGGAAAATCGATAGAGGTGACACCCATTGACTATCATAAATAGGATAAATGAAGCCTACACAAGCAATTTTTGTAACTCTATTTTGACAATGTCTCTTAGTGCAGGGTTCATTCTCCTTTGGGGTTTCCTTATTGGTTTGAAACCATTGTTAATGTATATCCTGTACATACACAAGGCTAGATCAATCCCCTTCATGTCATGGTAATCCCATGTAAAGGCTATTGCATTTTCCTTTAGCATAGTTTTCAGGGAGGTCTATTTTTTAGTAGTTAATTCACTGCTAACATTCAACATTTTACTTGGAATGATTTCCAAAGTATTGGATGCTATTTGAATGGATGAAAGGTAAAGTCCTACTATGTTTGGGACACATTGTTGTGGTAGAAAAGTATCTAAAATTTGGGATATTGACTCGAATAAACTGGCAGGGATAACATGCTGCAAAAGATCTTGTAGACATGTCAGACAATCCTATTGTTGCGGGTCCCTACCACAATTATTTTGTATGATGTGTGCTACTAAATCATCCTCATCTTGGTTGCTTAATAAAGGGTTGTGTTCAATAGTCATGAGGGTTTGCAAGGAGTACTAGTCTTCCTCATCTAGGGTAGGCCAAATGGTTTTCTCTAAGTCTACATGAGGCTAGGATGGTGGATAAAGGACTAATTTCTTAATCACATTTCCATTTAAGCTAATCATATTTACAAACCTACAACCTATAAATACATCTGCTATTGCTAACCATGGTCTTCTTAGAATGAGGGGATAACTTGCAAGGTTAGCCTTTGGTTGCAATACTATGAAATCTATAGGGCAATCCCATGAATATAGTGTTATGAACAAGTCTTCAATGATGACCTTAGGTTTAAATATTGACCTATCTACCAATTGTAGGACAATGGGTGTAGGCCAAAGGTCTATTAACTGTAATAGTTGCATTGTTTCCTTAGTCATCACATTAATAACTTCTCCTAAGTTAATCAAGGCATTCTTTATGAGAGTTCCATTTATCTTAACATCTATTACATGACTCCTAGGATCTGCATAATTAGGGACCATTATATTTCCTAATATAATGTTTGCAAGTTTCCCTAAGACATGTTCAATATGAGGGTATTTTCTCTTCCTTCCTAGACTTTAAAGGCAAAGTTCTCTCACTGTTTTAGTGTAGATGGGAATCTCCTTGATGGCTTGGATGAGGGGTATCTTTATACACATATCCTTAAGTTGTCCCAATAGGTTAGTTTTAGCTTGTGTTTGATTTCTTTGAACTAATTGTTCATGGAATGGAGGCTCTAGACTTGAATTTTTTGGGTTAACCTGATTTGACTTAGGCTCCATAGGTGGGTTTTCCAAGGTCTTTGCTGAGGGTTCCTCATCTACCAACTCATTTATTTGATGGGATGAAGGCCCAACCAATGTTATCCCTAATCTAAAGTGGACATCACTCACCTCTACCCCATAAGTATGGTATTGAATATCCTTGTTAGTATAAGCCTATTGAACATGCTTGCTATTTGGGTTAGGTACAAGTTGGGCTAGTATTTAAGGTGCTCTAGGTGGTTGAGGTGATGGATTTGTTATATTTTTCATGATGGCTTGGTGTTGTGGTTGCAAAGGCTGTTGACAATTCATGTTTTGGTTTTTCCATTGTTGGCCTTTTTCCATTGGGGTTGCCATTTATTTTTGATGTAGTGGCCATTTGGGGTTGTAGTTTGATCCTTATATTTTTGTTGTGGCCACATGTTTTTTTGCTACTAGTTCTAGTTTGGTTGAGGATTTTTCCATTGGTTTTTTCTATTTTTCCAAGGCTTAGGGTTCCAACTAGAGAAATTTTGATTACTAACTAGAAATGGCATATTATAATTTAAAGGATCTTGAGGCATACCTTGGCTTGGATGCCATGGTTTCATTTGAGAAATGTAGAAAAATTGTCCATCTTCACCCTTCTGTGCTTGGAAGTTCATTTTCCCTAGTCTATACTCAAAAATACTTGCCACTCTTTTGCACTTGCAATTAGCTTTCCTCTATCTACGATTAGGGTAGTATTCAATAAGGACTACCTCTGCCTCTTATTGATTCTTCTTCACATGTAGAGTTTCTAATTGTATAGACAAATGGATTATGATCTATTAGTTCATGTTTGACAATAGGTCACTTAGCTCCACTCTGGAGACTCCATTAGATGTCTTGCTAATGGAGGATTTTCTGTCTCCTCTAGCCTTCTTTGTGAAAGACCTTGAATAATTTATACATGCATTTTAGATCTCCTCAAATGGTGCTTGAGAAATAGCTCCTACCATAATGAGATTAAGTGCATCCATATAGTTTTCATTAATCCCTCTTAAGAATATTAGCTTTAGAGACTCACTAGAGAGCCTATTTTGGTGGGGTTTCTTAAGGAAAAACTAGAATATTTCCATGTAGTCTTCCAAAGATTCATCCTCCTTTTGAGAAATCCTAAAAATGTCATCTCTTATTCTATTAATTCCTCTATAGTAGTCCTAGTACTTATCTTGGAACTTTATCTTCATAGTATTCCAATTAGGAACAACATCTCTTCCCAAATCCATAAACCATCTTAAAGAAACATCATTTAAGGTTGTTGAAAATAGTTTTAGCCTATGTGCATCCATTCTATAATCATAGCTTCAACATAAAAAACCAAACTCAAACAAGAAGGTATCTAAATCCTTAGTAACCAAACCATAGAAGACATGAAATGATAAAGGAGGTATGTTCTTTAAGGAAGTTGCTCTCTCCTAGTTGGCAATGGGTAACTCAAAAGTTACATGCTATGGTGGGTCATCCACCAATGCAACCATGGTTTGGAAGGTCTCCTCTATATCTACAATGGATGTTGGTGTTAGGGAAAGTTATTCTTTAGGAATACCCTCACTCTGTTCACTTTGATCACCAATATCCTCTCTAGTTTTGTGTGTTGAGGGGATAAATCTTCCCAAAGTGTCTCATTGCTCCACATACAAAAGTTATGACTTTTTATGTCATTGACTCCTACACAATGTTAGTAAAATTCTATTTTGTTGGTGGATTTAAACCTAATTATCCTAATTTTGGAAACAAAACTCTAAACTAAGAAAGCTTGGAATAACATAAGAGAATGTTGAATGCAACACATACTTGGCAACAACACCAAAAATGTAAGGCCCAACTAATTCTTAGTAAACTTGGTGATAGACACAATTTAGAGGTGGTTCCTAGATGAATAGTCTACTAAACCCTTGTAAAGACTCCAATTACTTATCAACTAGGGCTAATGTAAGCTTGTGATGATGCTGGCACTATATGTGCATCCAAAGATTCTATACTGCCTATATATCATCTAGTATAGGTGGTTGACATAGAAATAAAGCATAAACTGTAGAACAAGAAAAAGGATTAAATATGGAACTATTGCTATAGGAACTTACAAATTAAGATTGTGACTATTTCACTGTTAAGACCCGAACTCTATAATTAACTTAATGTTGGAAGAATGAAGAAGAACATCTTATTTTTCTATTTTGTGTTGTCATTGATGTCACCATGTTATATGAGTTGCAATTGTAATATTAAGTTTGGATTTGATCTGGTATTCTGGACCAGTATCTGAACCAGTATGAAACTTACATCCTCCGATATTTTGGTCTGCAATCATTTGTTGTTGATTATTGTTGCTTGCAGTTTTGGAAGATGGTGCATGGATGTTGAGAGCATGTTCATTTAGAATCTCACATATTTAGATGCTCGTATGGTGTATCAAAATTATTCTGTTAATTACAATTTTTCTATTAGGACTATCTTTGGCCAACCTAATGGATAGATGATGTAATGGTGAATTAACTTTGTTTTTTGGATAAATGGGTGACCTCTCTTAGGTCCATGTTGACATGATGTAGCGTGTTGAGTGTTTGAATTTTTTTTGAAAAGATTTTGTGAAAGCTTGAAGTTGACATTTGGTATTTTTGATGAATAAGAGTTGCATCTAATTAGGCCGACCTAATTGATGCTTGCAGATGGATCAGGTATATATATTGGATAGTTTTTGAAGATTGAGTAAGATATATGATAGAGTTGTGAATGAAAATGTAAAGAAGTGTCAATATGATGAAGTGTGTCAAGTCAGTTTACTGAGCTTCATTGGAACTAAATCAACACTTGTTAGGTGTACTTTATCAGTTCATTTTTTGGCTGTAAGCCATTTTGTTTTTCTAATTCTTTAGGCATTGAGCCTCTAATTTTGGAAAGTGTGTCCTAGTAGTGAGCCACCCAATTTTTGTAATATCTTATAATCAATTATACTATATTGTGAGCTAACACTCACTGTGGTTTTTCCCATTTTTGGTTTTCCACATAAAAATCCTAGTGTTCATGTGCTTTGTGATTTCATGTTCTGCAAATGCTCTTATTTATCTTTACTATTGTATACATCAGAGTTATTGGATGGTATTTGTTTAGTAAGTTTAAGAAGATATTGATTCACTCCCCTCAGTATCTTGGATATTCAAGAATTGGTATTAGAGCTTGGTTCCTCCAGAGAAGCCTAAAAAATTAAGGGATATCCTGAAGATGGAAGAAATGAATGATAAAGAAGAGATCTAGGATGCACTTGAGGATCTTGAAAAATTTGAAAGTGAAAAAAAATATTTGAAAGAAAATATTGAAGATGCAAATGAATGTGTCTAGAAATTAAAATAGCAATTGGAGAAGTTCAAAGAAAGGCCTGATCAGTTGAAGTAGGCTAATGAAGAAATTTCCAATTTGAAGGTGAAAGCAGAGGAGAAGAAAAGAATTGAAGAATGTCTAAATAGAATGGTGCAAAGCAAGTTTGATGAGTGCACTAAGCTTGAACAAGAAGCGGTGAATTTGAAAGTAGATCTGGAAAAAAGTGAAACTATGTGAAAATAATTTCAAATCTAGCTCAGACAAGATTTATTGATTTTAGGGAAGAAACCAAGAAAATAAAAAGGTGGCTTGGGAATGGAAGGAGGTGAAAACTCTAAGGATAACTAGAAGACTCAGAATAAAGGAAAGCATAAAGGAAATTCAAGGAACTTTGCTAGGAGACCATCTGTGAGACATCGTAATGCACAAAGGTATCCATCCTTCAATGCTATTTATTTTTCATGTAACAAATTCAGTCATAAGGCAACATAATGTAGGAGTAGGATGAATCAATTACCTGGTTCCTTCTTTGGTCAATGTTTTGCATACAAAAGAGTTGGACATAGGGCTAATGAATGCAAAAATTGGATGAATTATTTTAATGGAGGAAGAGTAAATCAATTCTTTAATGGATACTGTTATACTTGCAACAAGCATGGACATAAAATTAATCAGTGTAGAAAAAGAGTCAATGGAAGTCAAACTAATCATAGAAGTGTTTTCTACTACAATTGCAATAAACAAGGACATATCTCAAGAGTTTGTAGAAGCAAAAAGGGTAAGTAGACTAATCCGATAGAAAAGAATGAACCTGTGAAGAAGGTTCACAAGAATGAGATTAAGAAATAAATGAAAAAGATTTGGAGAAAGAAAGAAGAGAATGATATGACATATGCGTCTATTCCCTCATCTGGTATAGACAATTCCTCTGGGAATTAGACCTAATAGGGTCTTAGAGGGAGCTTTAATAGAAAATTGTTTGAACCCCTTGATGTTTGGCATGCCAATCTTTGGCACGAAGATATGTGGTAATAAATAGTTAGTTAAAGGTTATGCAAGTTGAACTGGAAGAAAATATGAAGGCATGATCATTTGTGGAGAAAATTAGGGTTTTTCTGAGTAGAGAAGAAGAGTTTCTGGCAGCTTTTTAAAATCTGCCACATTTAATGCAAATTAGGGTAGATTGTTGTTTAATATAGTAAATGTGTAAGGAATTTTAATCACTCATGCATTTGAAGAAATCAAAGAGAATTTTGGAGCATTCTTGAGGTGATTTGGAGTTCGAGCTGTGTAAACCCTACTTCTAGTTCTTCGTGAAGAAAAAGGTATTTTACTTTTTTGTGCAACTATGGATTTTTGTGAATCATCTTTTTGAATTGCTTGAGTTTTAAATTGTGAAGAATGGAAATCCCTGTAGTTGTTAAAGTTTCAGAAAGACCTAGACCATCATATAGGAAATATTCTATGAAGGTCTTCAAAGACGACCCTATTTTTTCCTTCTCATCAATCCCTCATGGGGTTATGCCAACCGAGGACACAAGAATGTACATTTGAGTAAAAAAAGATGAATTCAATCACAACAAATTGATCGATATTTGGCAGAATGAGCTCATTGGAGATAATTTCTTAGTGAAACATAAATACTCAACCTTGGAATTACTTTCCCAATTTCAGCTCCATGGTTGATGATAGATATGTGAAACTTTTTATTAGTAGAATACATGATAAATTCTTGTGGATTAACGAACCTCACCTAATAACTAAGGAGGTGATTAGGGCTGTTACTGGACTTTATGACACCAACCATTACCTGTGATGAAATCCATGAAGAATGAGGTTGTGATAGAACTCACTAGTGTTGAATACAACAAGAGAGATCTTACAAAGAAGTCAATCACTAATCCAACTATCAAGTACACCACTATCATGATTGGTCATAAAATTACTTCACCAACATAGAAAACTCTATTTTAGCCACAACTATTTATATTGGTTTTGATATGGTAGTCAATGGTGTAGACTATGACTTGTGTGAACTCCGAAAAAAGTTTCTTGAGAATTTAAAATCGACCAAAGAAAAGAAGTATGCATTTAAATTTGGTTCTTTGATTATGTGTCTATTATTTTAATTTTTGAAAAGAATTCCTAGAAAGGATGATGTGGTTTTCTGGGATACATCTAGACCTATGGCACATCATATTTTTGATCACTTACACAATCTAGGTGATCTGAAGAACAAAGATAATGCTTTAACAAAATTCTTTGTTGTATTTAAGAGCAACATGAATGAGAGAGAGGATTCTAAGGAGTTTTTTTGAGAAATATAAAAATGACATAATATTTCATGTTTCCTTTGATGAATGCATGATTGAAGTAGTTGAACCCTAGACCATATGGATTCAACCACAGGAATATGAAAATACAGAAGATGAAGCTGAGGGTTATGTAAAAATGTTGTTGAAAAGTCCAAAGGATCCCACTGAACCCAAAATTGGCACTTATACAAAAAAATCTATGGAGGTCCACATGGAGCACAAGAAGCCAATAATAAGAAAGAATGTGGAAAAGAAGCTTAGAGAAGTTGGATTCACTGATGAGTAGATTGTTCTTGGAAAGGCTACAAGAGAAGAGTTGGAGGGAGAATCATTAGGTTTGAGGAGATCTAAAAGGACTACTCCTTCTAAACCCTCCACAACTCCTGCAATAAAAATTGAACCCAATATTGTTGATAAAGGTAAAGGCCCGGTTTCCTTTGGACCTACTACTAGGTCAGGGAAAAGGAAAGAAACTCCTTCGGTGGAACCTAGGAAAAGAGGAAAAAAAGAAAAATCTACAAGAAAAACCTTAGTGTTACAGATGATCAAGATGAAGAGGAAGAGGATCCTATTGCAAAATTGTTAAGGAAAAGAAGAGGAAGTTTATCCTCTGGTGAAGGTGCTTCTAAGGAAGCTAGTATTGGTTCTAAGAGAGTGCATGTTTTGTCATCTTTTGATGAAGAGGAGTAATAGGAGTTTGGTGTTCATGTACACAACAAAATAGAGTCAAAGAAAACCAATGTGTTTGAAGAAGCCTCCCAAGACTAGGGAGAACAAAAGGACATTCCAGTAAGTCCTGGCCCTCATTTCAAATTAGAGATAACTCTCAATAATTTATTACATTTTGAAAACATGATGAAGCCTAGAACAAAATATTATGATAATGTTGGAAAACGGGATAAAAGAACATTAATTTAGCTGTCATTCAATATGTTATTATCTTGGAAGTTAAGTGGGATGATGTGAAGAAAGATGTACCTGAGAATATGTGGGAAACTCTGATGAAAAGGAGATCAAAGGCTATCGAACAAGATATAATTAGGAACAATGCATTTGATAAAATTGGGTCTTCTTTGACCCCAAATGATCTGTAAAATCTAAAAAAAATATGTGTAGATATGTTCCGAATGAAAAAAAGGATTAATATTCTGATGACTAGAGATAAAAAGAAAATAAAGAAGATTAAGAAGGAAACTGCATAAGTGATCTAGGATACAAAAGAGAAATATGGCATGCTGAAAACCGATGAAGATGCTTCTGCTAAAAATGCTGAGGAAAGTATTCCTCCTAGTATAGGTGTTGTAGATATCTTTGAAGACATTGGTGTTGAAAATGATGCATGTGTGGAAAATGATCCTTTGGAAATGGAAAAGCAGAATAAGGGTGAAGTTGAGCCTGAAAAGCATGATGATACTCCTCCAGAGCACATTGAAGGTGAAAAGGATAATGATGGAAATGATAATGTTGAGGAAGAGAAAGATGAAGGTGAAAATGAAGGAAATGATAATGAAGGCAACAAGGATGAAGATGAGGAAGAAGATAAAAAGGGAAAAGAAGAAAAAGAAGAGGAGAAAGAAGAAGAGGAGAAAGAAGAAGAGAAGAAGGAAGAAGAGCAAGACAAGGAATAAGAGAAAAATGATGAATCTGGGAAGAGTGAAGAAAGTATAAAGCAAGTTGTAGAATCTCATAGATCTCCCAGAGAATCCTCCTCTGGTGATGATGTGTTGAAGGGATTGTTATCCAAGTAAATCAGATTCCAGCTGGTGATTCCTCAAGAGCTTTTGTAACTTCCTATGATTCAAGGCTACATGGGATTAGATAAAATTTCTCCTGTGCATAAGATGATATTAGGAGATGCAATGCATGCATATGGTAGAAGGGATATTATAGAGACACACCAGAAAGGAATAGAAATGATTGAAGATGCTCTTAAGGAATTACATGAGACAACATCCAGTACATCAATTGATACATATCTCACTCCAGTAGAAAATATAAGATTGTTATTGGACTCCTTTAAGGAGTATGCCTCCAATCTTGGAGAGAAGACTAAACAATAGGCTGAGGAGAAGCTAGTAGAGAAAAGGTTATTGGTATTGCATGACAAGTGTGCTTTGGCACACACTAATGTTGAGAAAAATCTGAAATCTATGCAAATCTATGAGATTGAAGCTAATGCTATTTTTTATTTTTGTTTGAAGTGGCTAGATGTCACTCAAATCATTAGAAATGTTATGGAATCCATTGAGTTCCAGTTGACTACTGTCTCTAGTACCTACAACACATCCAAGGATAGGGATAGGTAAACTTGGAATGCTATCTCGACTCGTAGAGAAATTATTTGTTTTACAGAAGAAAAAGGAGGAAATAATTGGATAAGGAAATTTGGTTAGCTAGGTGATCTTGTGAGAATGGAGTACACCTCAATTTCCAATTCCTTGACAAGTACATAAAAACTTGGAAAAATAAATTTGACTCCTGGTACTCCGGATGAAGTCGAAGAAAGTCTAATGGATTTGGAATCCCTGAACAAAATGTTGATTGCTAAAAAGAAAAGTTGGGAGAATGGTAAATCTATATGGAAAGGTATTCTTAAGGAGCTTCAAGTCTCTCCATCCTCTGTTTAATGTTTTTTTTCTCTTGTTTTCATGTTTTTTTGTTGTGCCATCCTTTGTCTATGATGTCAAAGGGGGAGTGAATAATGATGGAATATTGGTGATAGGGGGAGAAGTGTTGTACATAAGAGGTTTTGTAAATTTTAATTTTCTTTTGGGGCACATGTTGCCATTAATGACAAAGGGGGATATTTTTGGAAGAATGAAGAAGAACATCTCATTTTTCTATTTTATGTTGTCATTGATGTCACCATGTTATATGAGTTGCAACTACAAGATTAAGTCTGAATTTGATTTGGTATTCTGGACTGATATTTGAACTGGTATGAAACTTACATCCTTCGGTATTTTGGTCTACAATCATTTGATATTGATTATTATTGCTTGCATTTTTGGAAGATGGTGCATGGATGTTGAGAGCATGTGCATTCAGAATATCATGTATTTAGATGCTCGTATGGTGTATCGACATTATTCTGTTAATTACAATTTTTCTATTAGGTATATCTTTGGTTGACCTAATGGATATATGATGTAATGGTGAATTAACTTTGTTTTGTGGATATATGTGTGACCTATCTTAGGTCCATGCTGACATGATGTAGCATGTTGAGTGTTTAATTTTTTTTTGAATTTTTTTTGTGAAAGCTTGAAGCCGACAATTGGTATTTTTGATGAATAAGAGTTGCATCTAATTAGGCTGACCTAATTGATGCTTGCGGATGGATAATGTATATATATTAGATAGTTTTTGAAGGCTGAGTAAGATATATGATAGAGTTGTGAATGTGAATGTAAAGAAGTGAAAATATGATGAAGTGTGTCAAGTCAGTTTACTTAGCTCCATTGGAATTGAATCAACACTTGTTAGGTGTACCTTATTAGTTCATTTTCTAGCTATAAGCCATTTTGTCATTGTAATTATGTAGGTGGCGAGCCTCTAATTTTGGATAGTGTGTCCTAGAAGTGAGCCACCCCATTTTTGTAATATCTTATAACTAGTTATACTATATTGTGAGCTAACACTCACCGTGGTTTTTCTTGTTTTTGGTTTTCCACGTAAAAATCCTGGTGTTCATGTGCTTTGTGATTTCATGTTATACTAATGCTCTTATTTATCTTTTCTATTGTATGCATCAAAGTTATTGGATGGTATTTTTTCAGTAAGTTTAAGAAGATATTGATTCCCCCCCTCTCAATATCTTGGATATTTAACACTTAACACTGCTAAATTTGACTCACTGTAGAGGACAATGCATTAAGACAAGAAAACATGAAGTGCAAGACAATATCTCATTCATTATTTCATTCACACACAAGAAATGACAAATATAATTGAGTGAATGCAATAATGAAAGCATCTAATGTAACGACAAAAAATAAAGTATGAAAATTAAAGTGAAGAATAGTTACCTTGTGTATAGGAGCGAATTTCCACCCCTTGGGAAAATTCCCCTTTCACATACCCTCACCTTAGAAAATTAAATCCGAAGGAAAAATTCCACATAACCCACCTACCTTCTATCCACTTGGCATCTATCCTATGTGTCAGTGAGAGAATATTTGTTGGGGATGAATGCACGATGTGGAAACATCTACATGGTACATTGTTGTCCTTGAGAGATTCTTGCATCTAAAGTTGGCAAAGGCATTACACGCTCGATTAGGGTCAAATTTTAATGTAACTCTTTGACCAACTGGCCCCAAAAATGGAAGATTCTTCTCATCCCACCTTCAAAAACATTCATTCTCACTTCATTTCACTCTCTAGCAATTCTCTACAAATTTTTCTTGCAACTGCTTCACTTCTTCACTCTCAAGCAACATTCCAGCATTCCATTGTGAGCATTGCAACAAATTTGAAGCTTCATCAACTCCACATTACGAGTGTGAAAAAAGACATAGAAGTGTGGGCTTGGAGTCTTGTGAGACCTCCCTTCATCACCATTATGGCTGCGGTGAATTTTCCAAGTCCATACCTTGCATTCTCCCTCCATTGGCTAGTGAGCTTTTGGGTGGAGATGGTAATGCTTCATTCCTCTCCTTTGTGATATGATAGAGTAGCATTGTATTGTTTTGTATTGTTCATTGCTATCTTTTCTTTCCTTTATCGTAAATTCTACTTTGTTGCTTTCTGGCTATCCATGGAGGTGGAAACACAAAAATTGGGGTGTGACTGAGCCAGGACCCTATGCAACCCCAAAATTTTCCCCTCTTTCTTGTGTGTAGGTGAATGCACGCATGGAGCTAACTGGAAAAATGGTGCTTTTGTGAGATTATCTTTGTCACACTAGATTTCATTTGTTTTCTTTATCATATCTGTCTCTATTTTCTGTACTTTCTTATTCTATTTTTCTATCTAGATCAACTAGATAGGCTGTCAGTATGTTTTTAGGAAATTTCTACTATGTCTTACATTTTCTGACCATACAGACACTAGCACACTAGAGAGACACTAGTGCACCATGATGTCATCCCAGAACTACGATGCTGTCCTTCAACAAAGAGTTGTTTGAGGCATAGTATCGACTCCAAAAACTAGTTCACCTAGCTTAAACTTGAAATCTGGGTCTGTAGAGTGACAAAAGTACTATATAGTGCTCTTCATTCTCGATCCTCACCCCAAGACATCTTTTAGAGTGAGGTAAGTTAGGGAAACCCTCTACTCTCAGCTCTTCATGACTTGGAGCCTTGAAGTGGTTGGTCCCCCTCTCTTACACCTTGAGTGGCCCTTGCTCAAGTTACTATATCCACATAATAAACTCAAATCTACACTTCTTGAATCAATTGAACATAATGATAAACTGAAACCTCTTCATTCATATAACTAGATTTCACAATCTGAGAAGAATCTTTAAAGATATCTAATTTATGAAAGCATAATAGAAAAATTATTGAAGTACTATCTGTGTAATGGAAAATCATATTTATCTAAACATATTGAAAGGAAGAAAATGGTGCTCTCTTTTTTGCTTCTATTGTTTTGGACCTAAAATAAGAGAGACAATTCCCTTACTCTCACTCAAGAACAAACCCTTGAGATTTTAATGCAAAGGAGATTGAAATCTTGCAAAGGGTTATTCCACGCTAAATGATATCTAATGAGGGGTTCACCACCAAGTGTAAACTTTGAAAAGACAATGAAATGCAAAACATAATGTAAAACCCTAATTGAATGCAAAATAACTCTAAATGACCTAGAAAAGTGAGCAAAATGTAATAAAAAGCTATGAAACTGAAAGTGTGCTCTTGGAAGACTAAAAAATCTACCACTAATGCTAACTGGGACTCATTTGCAAAGCTGGGTGAATTAGTTCAATTTTTGGGAAAATGTGCAGGAACAAGTTTCAACCAAAAGGGTATCTAGATCTATAAAATTGTCTCTCAGAACTATATAGTGGGATTCATTCACCAATAGTGGTGTATCAATCCACTTGTTTTCTAGAAGTTATGAACTGGATTTTGTGCCTCTCAGACTGCTCTACTCTTCTTGACTAATTTCTAGATCCGAAACTAAAAATTGCCACCTCTAGACCTTCTCCAAGCTTCTCCAAGGTTTGATGACAACTTTGAAAAATAATTTAGGGATTTGACAACTTTTCTCCAACTTTGGTTCTTGGCCAATCTACAACCTAGCCCTACAAATCACAGACAAGAAGAGGGAAAAATGTTGTGGGGGTTAGTGAATAGGGGTTTTCCTTGGTCAAACCCCTTTTTGGTAATTAAACCTTGAAATGAAAGAAAATATGAAAGGAGAATGATGAATGAACAAATAGTAATGTTACACCTCACCAAACCCTAGCAATAAGGTGCTGCAATAATGCTTGAAAGGGATGCAATGGATGTGGTTCTTGAATTTAGCTTGAATGATATTGATCTTGCTTGGAATACTTGCTTGAATCATCAACTCTACATAAAAAATGTTAGCACAATAAAAAACATGAAGAATGCAATCTTTGACATGATGATTGGCACTTTAATGCTACTCTAAAATGCTTGATAATATATCCTTGAAATTCCTTTGAATTCTCTTGTGAATGCTCAAATGCTCTTGTAAACTCTTGAATGTTGTGATCACTTGATTGCTTATTAGGATGCTAGGTGAAAATGTGAGTGAAAGAACCTTGTATTTATACTTAATTATGTAAGAATTCTTGAAATTACAACACTACTTGAGCCAACATCAGATCTAGGAAAATAAAATCTTGTTGGAAATTTGAATTAAATTTGAATTTTGGTCACACAAGACTCATTCGTCTAAGGTGGTGAATGAGTCCCATCATACATAATGTATGGGACATGTGCCTATAGCACACACACCCCATTTGGAACATGGACTGTCTCTTTTCACCTTTTCCATGTCACTTTTTTCCTTTTCCTCATTTTGTGTGCCCCCTAATTTTGAGTTCCTAGTGGTCAAGAAGTCTTAAAGTCATCATCTCTAGTTGACCAAAGCTCACCACCGAAGAATTTTCCAAGTCCTAGGCCTTTGCGAGATTCCCTTGGCAGGTTTTCCTTTGATTTTTAAAACTAGCGTCCTTCACCTCTTGTAGGTTCACCCTTGCGGACTTCCCTATGTACACTACTGTCTTGTCTTAGTCATTCCACTAACAACTAATGCAGGAAATTCAACCACATGGTGGGTCCTGCATCCTTCACTTTTGACCTCATTCGTAGACCATCAAATGACAATGACCAAGGTTCCATCTGGTTTGCGGGATCTGACCTTCCCACCGTCGACCCTTTTGGAACTCACACCTAGCTACCCAACCAGCCACTGTACAAGCATTGAATGTGAGCCATTAATGTAAATTTTCCTATAAATAGGTATTTCAACCTATCATTTTCACTCTACACCCATTAAAAAGTTGTTAGAGCTAAGCGGTTGCTGCCACCTTCATGCCCACATGATGTTCAAGATGATCTCAAGTGTTACCCTCATCATTTTATTCAGGATTCTCAAGTATGTTTGCTACCACCCAACTAAAAACACCCATTTCAATTAAGTCTTTCAAAATCAGTAAATCCTTAAGGTGAACACCTAGAATTCCTTAGGAAGCTAATAAAATAGGAAAATCTGTGCAAACCCATTTGAGAATTCTTCAAGAATCGATCACACTCGGCCCCTAAAGAACATGCAAAACTTCACCTCTTTGCGACAGTTCTTCACTAGAGCTTTGAGACCTTTGTGGCCCACAAACCCTTTTTCGCTGCTTGAAATTTGTTTCAAACAAAAACCCAAGCATTGCAACCTAGTGGGTTCGCCTCTACAAGTGGACATCACCTCATCCCTGCCCTAGAGAACTCAAAAAAAAACCTATTTGGGAACTGTAAGCCTGAAATCCTTTATAGGTCTGCCATTTTAGGTCACCATTTGCGGGTGGCCCTTGTTTGGTTTCCATTTTAAAATGGCCATCTTCTACCAACTTCCCACATTGTGGGTTCCACCAAGCTCATTGCCTTTGAATGCCTAAACAAATTTTCCAATGCAGGTCTCTCATTGCAGACTTCCGCCCACCCTTCATCGCCATTTTCACATGATTTTATCCAGTGGTGAACCTCTTGCCTCCTTCTGTCTTGCATAGCCCACACCTCCTGATGTTGCCTAAGCCCTCAAAAGAAAATGCTAAGTCCTAGGTCATTGTGGACCAAATTATGTGGAAGACCCTCCACAAATCACCCTATCCTCAATGCTGTTTGAGAACAACCAAAGACCTACATTGCTCCACCTTGTAGAATTTGACCTCACCATCTCCTCTTAAGCCTTCAATGTGAAAATGGCTAAGTTCAAGTCCATTGCGGGTCACCACCTATTTCCCACCATTATTTGACCGCAATCCACAAATGATGGTGCCTTACCTTCCTTTTTCATGATGGGGCCTAAGCTCTCCTTTGTTGTCTGAGCTCCCTTAAGCTAAATGACCCTTGCCAAAGTCCCTTGTGGACCCGCTAGTGTGGGCTGCCTCCTATGGGTCATTGTCCCATGTTTACTATCCCTGAATGCCCATTTTGATAGTGACCTTCTACTGACCCTTGCTCACAAATTTCAGAGACCCAAACAATTTCTAGCCTAGGGAAACCCACATCCCTGGGCCTAGATTGCTTTAATTTATCCAAATGAGTGTTAAATGATGAATGTTAATGAAATTTATGATCTTTGAGAGATGAATTATTGGATCTAACCTTCATTTTTAGGATTTCACTAACGTTTCCTCAATCTTTATTTTAATATGCTTACTCCGCCTTTGTTTCTAGGATATATGGAGTCTGCTATGGGAAAATTAGGGTAGTTAGAAGAAAAGGAAAAGGGAAAGAAAACTGCCAAAGCACCGAGGGGAAAAGAAGAGAAAGACCAAATGAAGTATTAGTTCCATGGGGTGGAAATCACCTCCAAGGTTACCTCCATGTGGGATTTGATATCAAATACCAACTTGGGATTCATGGACATAGAAAAGTTCAAAAGAAGAATCACAAGCAATCCCATTACCAAGAATGCACAAAATATTTGAAAGAGAAGTCTAGCCAAGGTAGCCGGCTTCCCACCTATGCTTGTAGCCCCAGAGCTTGTAATGGATTGCAGAGAATGCTACTATAGTGGTAATAGGAAAATCATAGAAGATTAGGGTAGGGTGCTGGTAGACCTATTAGCTTAGTCTTTAGGTGATACTTTCCATATCTTGACATCCAACCCCATGGAGGAAACAAAGAAGGGATACACTGAGAATATGTGGAAGGAAGATCCCTTAGCATGCAGGAAGCTAATCAACCAACATTGGTTGAAGGAGAAGAGGGGTAGTGTCACCAAGGTGCCACAAGAGCTTTACATAAGTGACTTCCATGAAGAGTACCATGATTTGGTCACTTTATTGAGTAGAATAATGTGCCTCCCTAGTGCAACCTTCTTCCAAGAGGGGATGTTTTATTTCATTGAAGAGATTATACATGGAAAGGAAAAATTCCATTGGGCCAAGATCATCAGTGAAAACCTGCATGCACAGTTCATCATTGTGAAGAAAACATCACAATTCTACATGACCTCCTATCTGCTATACCTACTAGCAGAGGAATTCCCATACAAAGGCCTCTTTATTGCATGAAGTTCAAATTTAGGAGGTAGGGAGTTCAAGCTATATGATCGCTACCCATAGTTGCAGTATAGGAACTTCAAGAGGGAGTATCAAAGGGTGAATGATGCCTTAAATTGACATATTATCAGAATCCATGGAGAATATTTTGAGAGGAGAGTTTCACATAGTTATTTTGTATTCATTGAAAGGTTTGGGTTCTTTTTTATTTAGTTCACGAAGTTAACATAAATCAGAATAGAGGGCTTCTTTGAAAGGCCTTACAAGTTGCCCTGGTGCCCAAATGACTAGATGATCATACTAGAAGTCTCTTAGCAACTACAAAATTTTCACACTCTACTCAGCAATAAAAATTGGGCAGTAATTCCATACCCTCTCACATTTGGGCAAGGCATGTACACTATTCCTGCAACCTAGTGCGTAGAATACTCAGAGAAGGAAATAGTAGAATATCATTTGGACTTCCAAATGGCTCAAACTAGGATGGATCCCTATGAAAAACTCAATAAGTTTTTTAGAAGAAATTATGCCCACATGCCTCACATAGAAGATTCCTGGGCCAACTACCAAGATGACAAGGAGGTGAGAATGAGGCATTACATGCGAATGCGACCCAATTTGTATGGACAATCAACTTGTTCTAGGTGCCTGACCAAATTGTAGAAGAGAAAGACACCATCCTAGATGAGAGGTTTGATGCTATGGCCAAATTTATGTTTCCATTGATTGATTGTGATGAAGAAGAGGTCAATGACCTTGACATTGTGACAAGGACCATCAAGAACAGAACTAGGAAGTGGGTGGATGCTCAAATCGCCCAACTTAAGGCACAAGATGCTATGTTGACATACAATGAGCTCATAAATGAGTTTGAAAGTGAAATGGATAGTGAAAACATTGCTTTCCCATTAGAAGAAGCTCCCAAATCCCCTCTAACAACCAAATCAAGGAAGAGGAAAGATGCGTCTCAATGCTAAACCAAGCACAAAGTTTACACACAAAAGGCATTAGAAGGAGAATCTTCAAAGAAAGTCAAAAATTCTAGAGGATTTAGTGAGAGACCCACCATCGAGGAGGGCTTGCAACATGAGAGAGAAGAAGAGGCTGAGTAATTGAAGTCACCACCTACTACTTCTGCTCCTGCCATTACCACTGCTATATCCACCCCTCCACCTCTTGCATCTCAGGCACTGCCTGTTTCCTCTCCACCTACTATGGAAATCTCAATCCACCTTTCCTTCACTTCACGAACAACCCCAATCATGGTACTATACTCCTCTTTGGCCATGAAATCCCCATTGTTGTTTCCTTTGCTGCCCCCACCATCACCTACCATCTCTACTACAGTATCTTCAATTGCCACAATCATTATGCCTCCTCACCTTTCCCAAAGAATTTTCTAACTACATGCCATGAGTACCAGTTGAGCTATCTGGGGTCATAATTAACCCCACTATCAAGGCTATGATTTCCCAAATTGCTTCTAGTCTTCCGATGCCTCCTCTACCCATAGAGCCACCAAAAATGGAGGCAACTATGCAAATATTAGAAGAAATGGAGAAACAACAGAGGGAAGATACCAAGGGAATACTAGAGGAACTAGAGGATCCTTTAAAGGATGACTACTTCGAGTACCTCGAGGGAATAGTAGGCATGAGCATGGATAATGTGGCAACTAATGAAGAAAATTCACAATCTTCAGAGGAGGATGCTAAAGCCCTCAATGAAAAGTACATCATAGAGACCTATGATCAAGAGCTTGAGGAAGAGCTGTCTTAGCATCTCAGGGATATTGGAGAAGAAATTGAACTAGAGAAACAACCTCCTGAGGAGAAAAAAGGGGGCACTGAATTCAACATGGAGATACTCAAAGAGAATCAAGTAGTTGGGAAAGACAAAATCCCTATTCAAGAAGAAGAGGTACAACTAGAGAAAGAGGAAAAGGAAGAAGATGCTCCTGAGAAGAGTCTTGAACTAGAACATCACATGTAGCTAGAGTAGGAAATAAAAAGGGAACCTCAGATAAAAGGTGCCACTAAGGAGAACATAGTCATCATTGAGTTAGAAAGGAAACAAACCATACATATTGAGGACTTCGGCAAGGAATATGGATTGAGTAGGAGGCCCCAGGCCATGAAGAGAAACAACCCCAATATGAGAAAAAAGAGGAAGGTGATCAAAAATCACAAAAAGGGGAGACTCAGATGCTTGATTGGCTTGAGAAGCAGTTGCAAAAGAAAAACCTAGCCCTCATCAGTCTGAATTCCCAATTTGAGGCTATACTTTCCAGAGCACAAATGAGAACAAAGAAAGAAAAGAAGCCAAGGGTATGATCTCAGATCATTGTCGATGCATCAGGATTGAGAACTATGGAGATATCCACCTCAATGGTAGAAAAAGGAGAGGGGGCCAGTTACAGTATCTCCACCATCAACTTGGGAACTGCTACAAGAGAGCAAAAGATTGAAAAATTCTAGGGATCAGTGGCCACAATGGTAGAGTAGATGAATAAGGATGAGTCCCCTAAGGAGGAACTGAATGTATAGGGGGTGAACCAGTTCACCGAGCTGTACATGATTACCTATCCTAAGCTCGAAGCCATTCTCAAAATTCCTGAGAAGACATGGGAGAAAGAGATGGTCCTTGTAAAGGAAAACCACTAGCTAGTGGAAATGTGGAAGATGGGCTTGGATCATAGAAAGGATGTCTTAGAGAGAGTGTTACACAAAGTTGAAATCGAACTCAAATGGGTCAAGGAACATAGGATGAACAAAAAGGATTATTTAAAGTTGATGAAAGGTTAAGATATGCCTACTATAGAATGGGATCTGAAAAATATTAGACCATACTCCCACAAGAAGATGGAGCAAGGGGAAGAAGACTCACTAATTCCATACTTCGTGGATTTTACTACTAGGGAATTTGTCTAGTTAGAACATGTGTTTAAGGACACTCCCAAATGCACAAAGAATTGGTAGTTAATCACTAGCAGATCTAATAAGCCGACCTTCCAAATTATTCAATATGATATTATGAGTGGAATAAGCTTTAGACACTGATCAAAAAATTTGTGGAATATGCCACCCTTAAAAAAAATGAAGGAAAGCTAGTGATAGATGATGAGTTCCTGACAGTATAAGTTGAAAAGGGAAGGCAATCACTAGAAGACAAAACTGCTACAGTGTAAGGACACTACAAGACGAAATAGGGAAAAGGACAAAAGTGTATTTTATATTAGTAAATTTTTGGGGTAGGTGAAACCGTAATGTAAAATGAATCTTGGCCACACAATGAGAGTAAATCCTAGCCATTCATTTGACTTTTGGAAAAATATAAATAGGGGGTCTCCTCTCATTTTCAAGAGAGAGTGGAGTTGTTGTAATGACATGCTGCAGAAATTTCAATAGAACTTCATTACTTTTGGTGGATTCTTATGTTTCTCACATGTTGCATGATTCTTATCCTCACATTTCATAGATTTATATAGTTTGAGTTTGCTATTCTAGATGTTTTCAAGTAGTTTTAGTAGTTTAGTTGATGTTATCCATTGATTTTGAAGAATGTTATGGTGTTGATGCTTTCCAACTTTATATTTTTGCTGGTTATTGATGATGAATAATAGTGTAAAGCTAGTCAGAACACTAATTCATTGTTGCACTTAAAATTAATCTTTTATTCATGCCTTATGGTGAATGAACAATTAAAAATCTGTAGACCTTAGAAGATAACACTAGTTTCATGAGACTGTATGATATTTGGTTAAGTGGAACTTAGTTATAGGAAGGCTATCCACTCTAGCATCCTCCATTATCACACTTAATCAATATTTTTAGGTCTAGGAACTCTTACCCCCCTTTTCCCTTTTGAACTTTCTTTGAAATAGTAGTTAGGAAAAGTTGTAGCATCATTGTAAAGCCAAATTTGATGTTGCACATGGAGTTTTAGACTACTTTTTTGAACTTGCAACAATTACACATCACTCTTGAAATCTTGTAAACTCCATTTGAAGATCCAATATCTTTCCATCTTAGCAATTTTCCATGCCTCTTGTGATTACCAACAAATCACATCAATCCACTAAGTTATTTTTGCAAGTCATGACTTGACACCCAAGAGACCTTGGGGTAATTTTCTTCAACTTGATTGTGGGAAATTATCTTTCAAGAGAGGTAATGCACTTGTGAGTTGCTTGTGTTGATAAGTGCAATTTTTTTCATCAACATAACTGGTGCTAGAAGGAGGGCCTCCCATTTGTTAAGGTGGATTGAATTGGCTCCTTCTCCCCTGAGAGGTTTCAAAGAGTGTTAAGATCTACACCCAACAAAGGGGAACTCCAAGAGCTTCCACCCCCTACCAAGGCTAAGAGAGCCAAAATAGGGGAAGCATCCTCCTTAGCCTCTTTCACTCAATCCACTTCACCTCCATCCCCACCTCTTCCTTCCATCGATCTTCCCTATGCTTACCCTTCCTTTCCAACACTCACTTCCTCTTCTCAGCCACTCCAAATTTCCTTCTAGTCCTTTGCCTCTCATAGTCAAGGCACTGCTCCTATGTCAACACATCCAATACAAGGCACAACCTTAGGTGCTACTGCTTCTTTCCAATCCCAAGTTACTATTGCAAAACAAGCAAAACCTTTGCCTCCCCCCATGGCATAGTTGGGTAACAACCCTTCTCCTTTTTCCTTCCAAGTCTACCATGATATGCCAAAGAATTTGATAAGGCTTTTGCACAAAGTTCCATGCTCATGATCCATAGAGTATAGTTGAAGAACATATCAAGATATTTAAAACAACTTTGAAGGACATGCAAATAGATCATGAAGATGTGAATTTTCAGCTCTTTCCTTACTCCTTGGGGGAATAGGCCTTTTATTCGTACATCAACTTGCCGACTAGATCCATCACCTCTTGGGATCTATTGAAGAATGCCTTTTTGTAGAAATATAAGATTCCAGTCAAACCTTTTGAATTATATTAGTAATTCATGGTTGTTTGAAGAAAATTCAATGAACTAATCAACTCCTTCAATGATTGGTTTCATTGCGTGTACATGAGATTGCAAGCTTCATATGTAGTTGATGACCCCTCCTCTTGATTGGTCTATTATGCTAACTTAGACAACCTCACATCCACATTAGTGAAGAGAATTCACCCACCACCTACTAGTTTGGTGGAAGCTTATGCAGAAGTAGTCACAACAAGTACAGATCTGGGACAAAACATTGTTGGTCCATTACTATCCTTGGGACCTATGGCTCATCCAATGCTGATTCAAGGACTCAACCTATCCTTGGCTCATCAAATTCCAATCATGAATCAAGTTCCACAGTTGCCAATGGTACCTCATCCAGGCCAACCCTTGAATTAGGTGCCTCTCGTGCCTCATTACTTGCAACCACAACAACAAAAAATTTATTGTCAGCAACCTCAAGTTCTGCGATACTTGCAAGGATCTAAGTTTTTTCTCATCCAAAAAAACCAACCAGTAGTACAAATAGTCTTTCTCCAAAATAAAGCACCACATCCAAATAATGCAGAGAAAGATTAGATAGATGAATTGACATAGATGATCAAAAAGATGTCCACAAAGATGGTACACCTAAGGAATCAAAACAACTACCTACAAGCTTCCCAAAGAAGCATCTAGGCCAACCTCAATTGGGATAATAGAGACAATCGTGATGCAATTACTTCCTCTAGACATAATTATGAGAGAGGTCAAAGCTCTGACCAAGGCTTTGAGAGGAGACCTTCATAAATACAAAACTAGATGTGGAATATGAGGCCAAATAATGAAGGTATTCCAACTCCTCTTGACTAGCCAACCAATGCAAATAAAGAAACAAGTAGATTATACTTAGCAGAGGTAGCCTTGTTTAGATGGTGTCGAATTCACAAAATTAATAGGCATTTTGAGTTGGATTTCCTTGAGTTCCAAACAGTTGTAGATATTTTTCAAGTGGAATTTCAAAATGCTGTAGATGGTATGGGTTGTAGAGACATAGTCCCATATAAACCATATGATTCTTTAGTGCTAGTGGTTAATTAAGCTCCCTTACCATGAAGTGAAAGAAATGCACCTAAAAAGGAGATCGCTACCCAAAATGATGAAGAAGAAAATGAGGTAAGTAACAAAGGCCATCTATCTCAAATTTTTGATTCAGTACCAGTGGATGAAGAAGGGTCCCTTGAAGATGAGGTCCAAATGTTCCATCAAAGGGAAACTCCCTATAACTTGAGGAAGAGACAACTAGGAGGTCCTTTTACAACCTCTACTATGTCTAACAACTTAAGTACTCTGCCTAACCTAAATGCTAGCAACAACCTAGGCTACCCCCATGTTCCCACTCAATAATTCAATAAGAATAGGAAATCAAATTAGACCCAAAACTAGCCTAATAGCTCCCCTCAAGGTAAATCCTTTGAAGTTGAAATTGAGAAAATGAGTGAATATGTTGTTGAAGAATTTAAGAAGGTCAAGATCAACTTATTTTCCTTTGAATTTCTTAGAGTCTCAATAGTTAGAAATTCCTTCTTTAGCGTGCTTAATGGGTCTACCTCCTCCAAATCAAGTCAAGAAGTACCTACCAAAAGGGTTTCCTTTGAAGAGTCACAAAATGAGCCTGTAATCAAGGAAATCCTAGGGAAGGAAATGGATGCACCCTCAAATCAACGGATGGGAAAAAACCCGCCAAGGAGCAAGGACAAGAACAAACCAAGGAGAAGGAACATGAGAAGGATAAAGCTCAAGTCACCTAGGTAGACAGACCTATGGGATTGTTCCAAGGGAAGATATAAAAATCACCTTTCCTGACTACCATCAGAATATTCAGAAAGAACTTGCACAATTGCCTTCTTGATTCAGGAGCATCGACCAATGTCATGCCTCTTGCTGTATGCAAAGCTCTAAGAATAGTCCCTACTCCTTCTTGACAGAAGGTCACCCAACTGGATAAAAAAAAGGTGAATATAGTTGTGAAATCAATAGGATAGCCATGTATATTGCTACTGACACAAGGGTACAACATGTTATCGACATTTAGGTTGCCAATATCCCAGACACATTTGGCATAATATTGGGAAGGGACTTTACTCGAGCATTAAATGGGTATGCTACTACCAATTTTTCTCACTTATGGCTAACATGGAAAGGGATGAAAAATCAGATCCACATTGATTAGGAACCACACATGAAGTTTATGATCATGGAGTAAAACACGAGTGAGGCACTGTTTGCTGAAATAGAGTTAGGAAAATACTTCCCTATGGCTTATGAAGAAGAAATAGAACCTCAAGAAGAGGAAGTGACCGAAGAATTCCTCCTCATGTTATGTAGTCCTCCTGATAACTTAACCCACATGCCTCATAGCATAGAAATGTTGATTGAGTCAGATGATGAAGAATCCTATGAGGATGATAATCTAGGATTGTTGGATGGGTTCCAAGATTTCATGGAGAAATGTGTGCAAGACCAACTCAGGTTAGGAGCTAGAATGGATTTTCAAGAACTCATACTACCAAGTTGGTGCCGAGTACATAACACTTCCCACTCAAAATTTGAATGTTGCTTGTGCCAAGCAGTGGTTGTGCATATTAGAGGATAGGTCACACCAAAAGAGGAACCCCAAATAGGACAACTGAATGAAGCTACGCTGAATCTGTGCCTTCATCCCAAGCTGTTGAAACAGATGTCCAAATAAGGAAAGAAATGTGCTTGATTGAACCTAAGGACCAAGGTTCCTCTAAGTTTTGGATGCTATGCTTCAATGGATCTAAGTCCAAACAAGGAGCAAGAGCTGGATTCAAACTCATCAGCCCTATAGGTAGGACATATTTTTCTGCTCATATGCTCTAGTTTTATTTCACGAATAATGTAGCAAAATATGAAGCATTGGTCCATGGTTTATTAATGGCTCTAAGAAAAAAAGTTAAAATTCTGCAAGTATTTGGTGATTCAGAGTTAGTAGTAAAGAAATTTAGAAAATTGTATTCCTATCATGATAGCAGACTAACAAATTATAGGCATAAAGTTTGAGATATCATAGAAGGCTTAGATGTATTTAACATTCAGTTGATCCCTCATTCCAAGAATCACTATTGATGCCTTAGCCTAAGCCGCTAGTACCCTCCAACCCCTTTCCTTATCTAGGTTAAATAATTTTATAGTTGAGCTTACTTCCACTCCATCAGTGCTAGATAACATCACCAACTTCCAAGTGTTTAATGATGACAAACATATCTTGGATTTCGTAACCAATTCTAATGTGTTTTCAACTTAGATAATTGATGAGGTAGAGCCTGAAGAGGCTGAATGAGACATAGAGGGAGTCATCAATCTCAAAACAAACAAATTACCAAGAGGAATGATTCAAATTAAGTGAATATTTGACTTGGATTAGATTAGAGATTAGGGTCAAAAAACAAATAAGGATTCCATTGAAAACTAGTGTGATGCTCACAATCTAGGGACTGATGAAGAAATTAAGAATGTGTTCATTGGTAATGCTAGAGGAAATAAAAGGGATCATTGACGCCCTTTGTAGGTACCATGATGTGGTTGCTTGGAGCTATGAGGATTTGAAGACATATGACACCTCAATCATTACTCACACTATCCCTCTCAAGCTGGATGTGAAACATTTTTGGTAGCATCAATGCCCTATCAATACCTTGTTGGAACCCATCATCTACAAGGAAGTCTAGAAGTTTCTATCTTCTAGAATCATATTCCTAGTTAGAAACTCCACGTGGGTTTTCAACTTGGTCCCAGTCAAGAAAAGAAGGAGAAATCAGATTATGCGTATACTTCCACAACTTGAACAGAGACTCAGAGAAAGACAACTATCTAATGTCCTCATTAGACAAAGTGTTGTAGATAGTTAATGAATCTCAGATGATGTCCTTCTTGGATGGATACTAGTATATAATTAGGTAATGGTACAATATGAAGATAGGCATAAGACAACATTCACCACCAAATGGGAAACCTTTGGATACAAGAGAATGCCATTTGGACCAATCGATGCTAGTGAGACCTTCTAACATGCTATGGATATTGCTTTCAAGGATTTGATTGGAAAATGTATCATCATATACATGGATGATTTGATGATGTTTTCAAAGAAAAGAGGGGATCATATCTTGGATTTATGCAAAGTCTTCCAAAAATGCAGGGAATTTAGAATATCCTTGAATCTAAAGAGGTGTATCTTTAGAGTTATGGAAGGAAACCTACTCAGGCACGCAATATCAGAGAAGGTAATTTCAATAGATCTTGAATTCATTCAAACTATTCTAAAAATCTAGCTTCCAGACAACAATGAGCTAAAATCCTTTTTCGGAAAGATCAATTTTGTCAAAAATTCATTACTGACTTTGCTGAAATCGTTAAGCTGCTCAATGCTATGCTGAAGCAAGATGCTAAAGTTGAATGGAATCTGAAAGCCAAGCAAGATTTTAAATAAATCAAGAATTTTTTTTTGATGTACCAGTAATAGTTAGCCCAGACTACCTAAAGTCATTCTACATTTATTCATTTGCTTTAGATCACTCTTGTGCCAACATATTGACTCAAAAGATGATGAAGGGAATGAGCACCCTATTGCCTTCATGAGCACTCTGTTGAAAGATGTTGAGTTGAGATACCACAATGTCAAAAAGTGGACATACACCTTGGTCAAAGGAGTTAAGAAGTTCTGGCACTACATCTTGTGGAACAAGGTGTTTGTAATTGTACTTGATCCAATAGTTAAAACTTTACTGATGCAAAATGAGTTGGGGGAAAGAAGGGACAAATGGGTTACTTTACTACAGGAATATGATAGGGAAATCCAACCCATGAAGTTGGTTCGAGGGCATGCCCTCACTCAAACGATAGTTGAAACACTGGCCAAAGTTGGACCCGAGCTCACTATTCAACAATACCAACTAGAAGACATCTCCCCTGGAGAATGGTATGACAACATTGTCTACTATCTGCTCAATAAAAAGTGCCCATCCTAATTGTAAGGAGTACAAAAAAAATCCTTGAGGCTGAAAAGCAATAGTTATATGCTGTAAGGATCCATATTATACAAGCATAATCATGAAGGGATTTACCTTAGATGCCTCAGAAATGAGGAAGCACCCAGAGCACTAAAGGAATTTCATGATAAATTCAACACTAGCCATGGATCCGAACCTTCAATCACTCACCAAATTTTGTGGGCTGGATACTACTGACCGATAGTGTTTAAGGATGCACACAATCATGTTAGGACTTTTCATGTTTGCTAGGTTGTTGCTACCAAAGAGAAATGCTATTGTCTCACTATAACCTGTCCATGAGGTAATACCATTCACTCAGTGGGAACTCAACTTCATTGGTTTGGTAATTCCACCATCCTCTGCAGACCATAGGTACATCCTAACCATGCCTGATTATTGTACTAGATGGAAAAAAGCAATAACATGTAGGCAATGTACTACTGAGGTGGTTGTGAATTTTCTTGAAAGTTTTTATTTTGAATCATTTTGGTTGCCCCTATGCTCTTGTTTGTGATAATGGCCCCACCTTTTCCTCACTTAAATTTTCTAGTTGGGCCTTTGATTATGGGATTGTACTGAAATTGTCATCCAATTACTACCCCTAGGGAAATGGCCTAGCTAAATCAACAAACAAAAAATTGATAACTGTGATAAAAAAGCTACTTGATAGAAACCCCAAAGACTAGCACACTCAGTTGCATTTTGCCCTTTGGGAAGATCGTACATGCCATAAGGCTTCCTTGGGTGATTCCTTGTTCCACCTTGTTAGAAACCAAGATAAAAAATGCAAACCAGAAAAACCTTCGATAGAAGAGAAAAATAGAAAAAACAGAGCTTTGCAAAAAGATGTGCAAAATAATATTATTCGGGAATTCATAATTACATGATATAATTTGCTTTATAAAAGAAAAGTATGCATAGCCCTAATCTTATCTTAAGCAACAAGATAGCTCAACAAGATAAGGATGAGAATAATTAACCTAGGAATTAAAATATTCCCTAAGTAAAGTTATGCAAGTGCAATTAAATATTAATTACACTAACACCCCCCATAAGTGCAACTTAGGGAGACTAAAAAAGTATGCACCTAAAACTAAGATGAATGCAAGAAAGCATGAATGGGTCCTGAAAACAAGGACTGATTAGGTACCCATGTACAAATGCAATAATGAGGTAGACAAGGAAAACCCAGTGGGACAAAACCCCCCTACAATGAGATGACTACTACAAAGAAGCACTGGAAGAACACTATGGAGTAGCATTGGAACCGCAATCTAAAAAGCAAAGAAAGATACTTCTATCTACAAGAAACCAAAGCATAATCATAATAATGCAACAATAGACCCGATGCCATGAAACACTGGAAAAATCACAAACTTGAACAACCTTGGAATCTATGAAGCAACAGTAGATGAAATGATGACAAAATTTGGAAATTGTGTATCTCGATGCCGATGACAAATTGAGACTGAAAATATTATGTGGGAACAAGTACCATAAAGACTCTGGAACATTAACCATAAAAACATTTTTCTCAAACTGAGAAGGATCTGAACCAATGCATATCAATAACCATAGGATCTCAATCTAAAGTGTAAACTGATGTGAATTTGATATGTGTCAAGCTAGAGCAAAAATGTGGCCAAAAGAAACTGAAAAACTAGATATAACCCATGCGAGTTGTCAACAAATCAAGATGAAGATGGAGATCAAAGTGCATGCACACTCTAGTCAGATTATTATGCAAGAAACCCCCTGATGGAACTTTATCTTAGTTCATTTATTACAATAACCCAACATTTGTAAAAGGAGACAATGAAAAAATGCATAAACAGAAAATAAAATGATGTGGTACTAAAATGAAGTGCAAATATTCAAGTTTCACCTTTCCAACTGCCAAAAACATCCAAGTAATCTCCAAAACACACATCGACAAAAATATAGAATAACGATCAACCTGGGACAGATACAATTTTTTTTGCATGGACAACAAAATAGATCTCCTCAATACCTTTCCAATGCCACAAAGATGGTGAAAAACAAAGATCGTGGAAAAAAGTTATGAGCTCAGAATCCATAAATGAACATCTAACTTCAAATAGCAATAAATTCAGCTAAACATAAAAAATACTAAAAAATAAATTACACCATAGGATAGTGCTCGAAACCAGCTTTCCAATGGTATCTTGTTTGTGTGATTTTGACATCTTGGGAAAAACTTATGCTCGTTTTTGTGAAAAATGCTCGAGAAAGGCCAATCTAGCCTACAAGGCCCCTAAGGGGCTAAAATAAAAAGCCCCTAGTCCTATGCATGACCAAGGGCTGGTGGAATGGGGGTTGGTGTAGAGCCCCTAGTCATCAATATGACTATAGGTTTTCTACTGGAGTGGCCGAGGGTTGGCACTTAGCACCTGGTCACCAAGGTGATCGTTGCTAGTGCTTATTTTGGCCAGGGGCTAGGTGCATAGTGCTCGGTCCCCCATGTGACTGGGGCTGCCGGTGGAGAAGCCCTCAGGGGTTGGTGTGGCTGGCGGCAGACTGGCAGTGAAGGCTAGTGGTGATGGAGGATGGGTGGCTGCCTAGTGGCCACTTGGTGGCATGACAGTGATGACTTTCTTTATAACTAGAGGTGCCACATAGTTCCCAAAAAAAAGAACATTTTTCAATTTTTTTGATTTTTTGTGCATCGAATTGTGTGCTGGGGAGGCTGTATGGCCCCCCAGGAATTTTTTTTTTGCCTTTTGGACCAACTTCACCAAAATCGATAAAATGAAAGGCGATCTTGGGGATTTTGGACACTGCAAACGCGATGGTGACCTCCGTTTGTGCCCAAAATGCTTTGAAAAATCCACTACCTCCAAAGCTTGCAAAAAATATCCCAGCTTGAAACCCTCATGGATCTGGCAAACAATGGCCAAAATATGCAAAATAAAAGCCAATATTGACTTTTTCTAGCACTCTAAATCCAATAGTGAAGCCTAATCTGATCCAAGATGCTACATAAATGAACTCAAGGCATGAAACCCTCGATGAATCCTGAAAAACTTTGCAAATATTTTCTCAAAAATCTGAGAAGGGGCTGCAAATCAAGGCTCTGATACCATGTTCAAAACCAAGATCAGACATGTAAACTAGAAAATCCTTCCACAAAAGAGAAAAATAGAAAAAACAGAGCTTTGCAAAAAGATGTGCAAAATAATATTATTTGGGAATTCATAATTACATGATATAATTTACTTTATAAAAGAAAAGTATGCATAGCCCTAATCTTATCTTGAGCAACAAGATAGCTCAAAATGATAAGGATGTGAATAATTAACCTAGGAATTAAAATATTCCCTAAGTAAAGTTATGCAAGTGCAATTAAATATTAATTACACTAACACACCTTGTATATGGTTTGGAGCCTGTCTTTCCTGTTCACCTCAAGATTCCCACCCTCCAATTTATGAAAACTTACTATGAGGAGGGTGACTATTAAGAAGCCCATTTGTTTGAGTTACTGCACCTAGAAGAAGTTTGTGACCATGCAATTGAAATTTTTTCCAAACACCACACCAAGGCATAGTTAAAAGGTGGTTTGATCGTTGAGCCAAAGTCAAGTCCTTTAGGATTGCTGATTTAGTCCTCTGTTGGGACAATGCCCATGAAAAGAAATGGGGACATGAAAAATTCGACAAGCTCTGGATTGACCCCTTTTAGATTTCAAAATTTTTAGGAGATAATGAATTTTGCCTCAAGACACTCATTGGAGAGGATGTCCTGTTGCTTGTCAATGGAAAACACCTCAAGCATTATTTCCTTTCCTGAGCTTTTTCAAGCTCATCCTTGTATATCATTGTACATAGGTTAGCTTAGGTTTCCTTTTGCCTTGCTTTTGCACTGCCACTTGATTTTACCTACTTTCCTGACTGCTTTTGTTCTTGTTGAGTGTGTGTTATTTTTTTCTTGATGTGGTGGCTATGCTTGGCATATTATGTGGCCTACTTTCTATTCACTCTTGCCTGTTCTTTGGATAAATGTTCAATTGTAGCCATTGATTTCTGATTGCTCTTGTGAAGTGGTTTCCCTATTTGAACTTTGAATTGACCTAGGACATGACCCTTGGTTGAATATTTTCACACTTATCTAAGATCATGCACAAAACACACGTTTATGTTTCTAAAGGGTTGTACAATGGTTGTTATGAGGTCTCAGTGAGCGAAAATCCTAAGTCTGCTCTAGTGACCACTGTGATTCCAAACCCATGGTAAACTTTGATGTTTATGTAGTTGAGGAAAAATAAATTACTAAAAGAAAATCTCATGGACAAGAAAGAAAAAAAAAGAAAATAAATTATTGAACAAGCAACTGTGTGGGTGTGTGAGAAAGTCTATCGGGGCTATGGATGCCTGAACGACAATAGAAAATTTTTCAAGTCATAGTGACAACTTTGTTGGGGCTATGGATGCTTGACTGACAACAGAGAAATGTCGAGGTTACTTTTGGGGTTAGACAGTGTACATAACTTTCCTTGACCAATTAATGACTGTTTGTTATGGTTTTTGAATGAAGGAAATGAACTCACTGTACACACACCTCTGGGATACTCCCGTGGCTTGATTCAACTAAGGATCCCATCCACCTTTGAGTTTCTTAGTTCACTCATGGAAACTAGCTTTTGGTCCATGAAACTAGAGATTCTGGGTTCTGAATGAGCATTTACCTCAGAATGCTCAAGAGCATCCTCCCAACATAGGTGCTATTTGTTGTGCCTATAACACACACGCCCCATTTGGAATGGGGACCCTCTCTTTTTTCCTTCATTGGGTCACTTTTTCCTTTTCCTCATTTTTTGTGTCCCCTAATTTTGAGTTCCAAGTGGTCAAGAAGTCTCATAGTCATCATTTCTAGTTGACCAAAGTTCACCACCCAATAATTTTCCAAGTCTTATGCCTTTGGAAGATTCCCTTGGTAGGTTTCCCTTTTCTTTCTAAAGTTGGCATCCATTGACTCTTGTGGGTCTGCCCTTGTAGGCTTCCCTATGCATGCCACTATCTTGTCTCAGCTATTCCACTAAATTTCAATGTAGGATGTCTGATCGCATGTCGAGTCCCACATCTTTCACTTCTACCCTCATCTGCGGACCATCAAACGATAACGACTGAGGTTTCGTCTACTTTGTGGGATCCGACCTTTCCACCGCTGACCCTTTCAAAAATCATGCCCAATTCCCCTGTCGACCATCATACAAGCATTGAATGTGGGCCATTAATGCACATTTTCCTATAAATAGGTCTTTCAACCTATCATTTTCACCCTACACCTATTCTAAAGTTGTCAAAGCTAAGAAGCCACCGCCACGTTTGTTCTTGCATGACCTTTAGGATGATTTCAAGCATCGCCCTCATCATTTTCTTTAGGATTCTCAGGTATGTCCAATGCCACCTAGTTGAAAATTTCCATTTCAATTAAGTCTTTCAAAATCAATAAATCCTTAAGGAAAACACCTAAAATTCCATAGATAGTTGATAAAAATGGAAATCTGTGCAAACCCATTTGAGCATTTCTCAAGAATTGATCACACTTAGCCTCTAAAGATCATGCAAAACTTCACCTCTTTGCAGTAATTCTTTACCAAAGCTTTGAGACCTTTACGACCCACAAACCCTTCACAACTAGTCGAAATGTGTTTTAAATGAAAACCCAAGCATTGCAACCTTGTGGGTCCACCTCTGTGGGAAGATGTCACCTCATCGCTACCCTGGAGAACTCAAATGAAAACTTAAGTGAAAATACTAAGCCTAAAATCCTTTGCGGGTCCATTGTTGTAGGCCACCATATGTGGGTAGCCCCTTTCTGGTTGTTGTTTTAAAATGACCGTCTTCTGCCAGCTTCCTGCATCACGGGTTTCGCCAAGGTCATTTCCTTTGAACACCTAAACAAATTTTCTAGTGCGGGTATCTCATTAGGGACTTCCACCCACCCTCCATCGCCATTTTCACATGCTTTTCTCCAGTGGTGAACCTCTTACCTCCTTCCATCATGTAGAGCCCACACCTCTTAACATTTCTTGAGCCCTTAAAGGAAAATGCTAAGTCCTAGGTCCTTGTGGAACAAATTATGTGGAAGACCCTCTACGGATTGCCTCGTCCTCAATGCTATTTGAGAATAGCCAAAGACCTACATCGGTCCACCCTGCAGACTCTGACCTCACCATCTCCTTTTAAGCCTTTAGGGTGAAAATGGAAAAGTTCAAGTCCATTACGAGACTTCCTTTGTGGGTTTCCGCCTGTGACCCACCGTTATCTGACCATCGTCCATAAACAACCATGCCTTACCTACCTTCTACATGACGGGGCCCGATCTCTCCTCTGTTGTATGAGCTCCCTTAAGCTAAATGACCCTTTCCAAAGTCTCTTGTAAACCCACTAGTGTTGGTCACTGTCCCATGTCTGCCGTCCTTGAATGCCATTTGTTGACAACCTTTTATTGACCCTTGCTTGCAAATTTCAGAGAGCAAAACTCAAAGGCATAAACTCAGATCATTGAGGCCACCTGTAGACCCTGTTGTGCTGGATTCTCCTTGTGGGTCTTTGTCCTATGACATCCGTTCCTCAATAATTGAACTTCAAACATCTGAGGTACCCCTTTCCTTCGCATGCCTCATGCCCGCATAAGCCAAGTGACCATTTAAATGCCTCCAAAAAACCTCATGGATGATTTCCTCATGTACCTAAGGCCTTGGATCCTTGACCAACCTTCAAAATATGAATGCAAAATTTTGAGTGTAGGTGGCTATCCATGGGCCACCGTGCTCCTAGTGCCGTTCATCTTTTACCTCCTCCAAATGGTTTCCAGCTTAGGGAAACCCACATTTGTAGGCCTACATTGCTTTAATTTACCCAAATGAGTGTCAAATGATGACAGTTAATGAACTTTATGATCTTTGAGAGATGAATTACTGGATCTAACCTTTGTTTGTAGGTGTTCACTAACATTTCCTCAATCTTTCTAAGAATATTCTTACTCCACCTTTGTTTCTAGGATTTATGGAATCTGCTATGGGCACATCGGGGTAGTCTATAGAAAAGGAAAAGGGAAAGAAAACTGCCAAAGAATTGAGGGGAAAAGAAGAGAAAGAACAAATGAAGTATCAGATGCATGGGGTGGAAATCACCTTGAAGGTTACCTCAATGTGGGATTCAATATTAGATACCAACTTGGGACACATGGACATAGATGAGTTCAAAAGAAGAATCACAAGCAACTCTATTACTAAGAATGCATGGAAGATTCAAAAGAGTGGTTTAGCCAAGGCAGTCGATTTCCCACCTGTGCTTGTAGCCTTAGAGCTTGTAATGGCCTACAAAGAATGCTACCATAGTGGTAATAGGAAAATAATAGATCATGAGGGAAAGGTTTTGGAAGACCTATCATCTTGGTCCATAGGCTTGACTTTCCATATCCTAACATTTGACCCCATGGAGGAAATAAAGAAGGGATACACCAAGAATATGTGGAAGGAAGATCCCCTAGGATGCAAGAAGCCAATCAACCAACATTGGTTGAAGGAGAAGAGGTGTAGTGCCACCAAGGTGACACAAGATCTTTACAAAAGTGACTTCCATGAAGAGTACCATGATTTGGTCACTCTATTGAGTAGAGCAATGGGACTCCTTGTTGTGGCCTTCTTCCAAGAGTGGATGTTTTATTTCATTGAAGAGATTATACATGGAAAGGAAAAAATCCACTGGGCCAAGATCATTAGTGAAAACTTGCATGCACAATTCATCACTGTGAAGAAGACACAATTCTACATGACCTCCTATCTAATCTACCTTCTAGTAGAGGCATTCCCATACAAAGGCCTCTTTGTTGCATGAAGTCCAAATCTAGGAGGCAGGGAGCTCAAGGTATATGACTACTACCCACAATGGTAGAATAGGAACTTTACTAGGGAGTATTAAAGGGTGAATGATGCCTTCATCGAGCATATTATTAAACTTCGTGGAGGAGATTTTTCAATGGAGAGTCTCACATAGTGCTTTCACATTCATTCATAGGTTTGGGTTCTTGTTTATTCAATTCTCGAAGTTCATGTACATCAAAATGAAGGGATTATTTGAAAGGACTTACAAGATGCCCCAATACCCTAATGACTGGATGATCATATTGGAAGTCTCTCAGTAGCTACAAAATTCTCACACTCTGGTGAGTGAAGAACACTAGGCAACAATTCCATACCCTCTCACATTTAGGAAAGGAATGTATGCTATTCCTATAGCCCAATGCACGAAATACTCAGAGAAGGAAATAGTGGAATATCATTTGGACCTCCACATAGTTGGATCCAAGATGGATCCCTATGAAGAAATAAAGAAGTTTTTCAGAAGATAATATGCCCACTTGCCACACATAGAATATTTTTGGGCCAACTGCCAATATGAAAAGTAGGTGAGAATGAGGCATTACATGTGAATGAAAACCCAGTTTGTGCAGAAAATCAACCTATTACCGGTGCCTAGCTAGATTGTAGAAGAGGAAGACACCATCCTGGATGAGAGGTTTGATGCTGTGGCCAAGTTTATCTTGCTACTAATTGATTGGGATGAAGAAGAGGTCAATGACCTTGACATTGTGACAAGGACCATAGAGAGAAAAACTAGGAAGTGGGTGGATGCTCAAATCACCCAACTTAAGGCACAGGTTGCTATGCTGACATATAATGAGCTCATAGATGAGCTTGAAAGTAAAAAAAAATAGTGGAACAGTTGTATCCCTAGTAGAAGAAGCTCCCAAATCCCCTCCAACAACTAGATCAAGGAAGAGGAAAGATGCATTTGAACGCTTACCCAAGCACAAAGTTTACACATGAAAGGCCTTAGAAGGAGAATCTTCAAAGAAATCCAAAAAGTTTAGGGGATTCAGTGAGATGCCTAGCATCAAGAAGGAACCACAACATGAGGGAGAAGAAGAGGTTGAGAAACTAAAGCCACCACCTACTACTTTTTCTCCCGCCATTACCACTACTATTGCCACCCCTCCACCTCTTGTATCTCAGGCACTACCTATTTTCTCTCCACTTGCCATGGAAATCTCAGTCCACCTTTCTTCTACTTCACCTATGACCCCAATCATGGTACTAGAATCCTCTTCGACCATGACATCCCCATTTTCGTCTGCTTCATTGCACCTGCCATTGCCTACCCTCTCTACTGTAGTATCTTCAATTGCCACAACCAGTATGCCTCCTCTCACCTTGCATAAAGCATTTTTCAAGTATATGCTAGGAATAACAACTAAGCTATCCAGGGTCATAATGAACTCCATTGTCTAGGATGTGATCACCCAAATTGTTGATGGTCTATTGACCCCTCCTCCACCTATAGAGCCACTCAAAATGGAGGAAACTATGCAAATATCAAAAGAAATGGAGAAAGGAAAGAGGGAAGCTACCAAGGGAATACTAGAGGAACCAAAGGATCCTTTCAAGGATGACTAATTTGAGCACCTCAAGGGCATAGTAGGAATGAGTGTGGATAAGGTGGCAAATAATGGAGAAAAGTCACAATCTTCAGAGGAGGATGCTAAATCCCTAAATGCAAAGTACATCATAGAGACCTCCAATCAAGAGCTTGAGGAAGAGATTTGCCAACATCTCAGGGATATTGGAGAAGAAGTTGAACCAGAGAAATAGCCTCCCGAGGAGAAGAAAGAGGGCACTAAAGTCAACATGGAGATACTCAAAGAGCCTCCACTAGTTGGGCAAGAGAAAATCCCTATTCAAGAAGAAGAGGTACCACCAAAGAAAGAAGAAAAGAAGGAAGAAGATGCTCCTAAGAAGAGTCCCAAACTAGAACATCATGTGGAGATCAAGTAGGAAATAGAAAGGGTGCCTTAGACAAAAGGTGCCAATGAGGAGAACATAGTCGTCACTGAGTCAAAAATGAAATAGACAATACATATTAAGGAATCAGACGAGGAAGAAGAAAGGATTTAGTAGGAGGCCCTGAGGCCATGAAGAGAAAAAATCCCAACATGAGAAAAAAGAGGGAGGTGATCATGAATCACCAAAAGGGGAGACTCAGATGCCTGATTGGATCGATAAGCAACTGCTAAAGAAAACCCTAGACCTTGTCAATTTGAGGTCTTGACTTGAGGCTATACTTGCTAGAGCACAAATGAGAACAAAGAAAGAAAAGAAGCCAAGGGTACAATCTCATAACACTGCCGATGCATCAGGATTGAGAACTATGCAGATATCCACCATAGTGACAAACAAAGGAGGGGGGGTTAGTTACAATATCTCCACCATCAACTTGGGAAATACTACAAGAGAGAAGAAGATTGATGAATTCTAGGGATCAATGGCCATAATAGTAGAGTAGATGAATAAGGATCAGTCCTCTAAAGAGGAACTGAAGGAAAATGTTGTGGACCTCAGTGCCTATACTCAATAGTGGACATCTCTGGAGGAATAAGTTCCAACCACATCCTCTATACCCTCACTCCTCTCCTAGGAAGAACTCTCCAAGATGGAAAAGATGGAGAACTAGACCAAGACTACTATAGATTGGTTCAGAAGAGTGATCTAAAATGGAGATATGGGCATAGGACATGCCATTTGAACATCCAAAAAATTCTAGGATGTGAAAAAGTAGCTAGAGGGCACAAAAAAAGATTTATTACTGGTTCACCGAGTTGTACAAGATTACCTATCCTAAGCTCGAAGCCATTCTCAAAATGCTTGAGAAGACATGGGAGAAAGAGCTGGCCCTTGGAAAGGACAACCACTAGCTAGTGGAAATGTGGAAGATGGGCCTAAATCATAGAAAGGATGTCCTAGAGGGAGTACTACATGAAGTTGAACTCGACCTTGAATGGATCAAGGAACACATGATAGACAGTGAGGATTATTTGAAGTTGGTGAAAAATTATGATATTCCCTCTATAGAATTAGATTTGAAAAAGATCAAACCATACTTCCACAAGAAGATGGAGCAATTGGAAGTAGACTCACTAATGCCAAACTTCATGGATTTTACTGCTAGGCATTTTTCTAGTCAAAATAGGTGGTTAAGGCCACTCCTAAATACACAAAGAACTAAGAGTTAATCACTGGAAGATCTAAGAAGCTGACCTTCCAAATTATTCAATCTGATATTATGGAGAGGAATAAGCTTCAAGAATTGATTGGAAAATTTGTTGAATATGCCACCCTTTATAAAAATGAAGGAAAGCTAGTGATAGATGATGAGTTCTTGACAGTATAAGTTGAAAAGGGAATGCAGTCACTAGAAGACAAAACTGCTACAATGTCAGGACACTACAAGATTAAATAGGGAAAAGGACAAAATTATATTTTATATTAGTAAATTTTGGGGGTAGGTGAAAACCTAATGTAAAATGAATCTTGGCCACACAATGAGAGTAAATCCTAGAAATTCATTTGACGTTTGGAAAACTATTAATAGGGGGTCTTCTCTCATTTTCAAGAGAGAGTGGAGTTGTTGTAATGACATGCTACAAAAATTTCAATAGAAATTCATTTCTTTTGGTGGATTCTTGTGTTTCACACATGTTGCATGATTCTTCTCCTCACATTTCATAGATTTATATAGTTTGAATTTTCTGTTCTAGCTGTTTTCAAGTAGTTTTAGTAGTTTAGTTGATGCTGTCCATTGATTTTGAAGAATGTTATGGTGTTGATGCTTTCCATGTTCTTTCTTTTTTTTGGTTATTGATGATGAATAGAAATGTAAAGCTAGTATGAACACTAATTTATTGATGCACTTAAAATTCATCTTTTATTCATGCCTTATGGTGAATGAACAATTGAAAATCTATAGACCTTAGAAGATAGCACTAGTTTCATGAGACTGTATGATATTTGGTTAAGAGGAACTTAGTTATATGAAGGTTGTCCACTATATCATCCTCCATTATCACTTTTCATCAGTAGTTGTAGGTCGAGGAACTCTCATCTCCCATTTCCCTTTTGAACTTTCTTTGAAATAGTAGTTAGGAAAAGTTGTAGCATCATTCTAAAGCCAAACCTGATATTGCACATGGAGTTTTAGACTACTGTTTTGAACTTACAAAAATTACACATCACTCTTGAAATCTTGTAAACTCCATTTGAAGATCCAATCTCTTTCCAGCTTAGCAATTGTCCATGCCCCTTGTGATTACTAGCAAACCACATCAATCCACTGAGTTATTTTTGCAAGTCATGACCTGACACCTGAAAGACCTTGGGGAAATTTTATACAATTTTTTTGTGGGAAGTTGTCTTTCAAGAGAGGTAGTGCACTTGTGTGCTTCCTGTGTTGAGAAGTGAAAACACACCCATTAACAAGACCAAAAATGGAAAGTTCTTAGAAATGTGTGAAACCTACATTGGGGCCAAAATGACCTAGGTGGGACTCATTCACCCAAGGTGGTGAATGATTCCTTGACACTAAATCTAGGCCAAAAAAGCTAGGAACACTTGAATTATGATTGGTTACTAATTGTTGTTAGGATTATCCTCAAGAAGATGCAATAAATGAGGCTTGTGGATGCAAAATAGGGCCAATTAAAGCATAAGAAAGCCTGATTATTAATGACAAGCCTAAAGGAATGTGAAGGTGTGTTACAACACTTTACAATACTCCAAATAAGACAAGAAAATGTTGATTATGATTAAAATTATATTTATTATACTTAGTTAATTGATAAAACCCTAGAAGAGTGTGAAAGTGTGTTACAACACTTCACAATAGTTTAGAAATGTGCCATGGAATTCCACTAGTTGAAAAGGACCCAAGACCTAATGTGAATTTGTTATCCATATTACAACACTAAATCAAGGAAACATTAAGCCAAAATCCATAAGGAGGACCCAAATGAGTGTGAAAATGTCAAGGGACCCATTTTTCAACACTACATGTAGCCCCTACTTTAGTGAGAGGATGAACCTACTTCAAGCTCATAGTAAAGTAGACAAACACAAACCAAGAAGGGTTCCAATGAACCAATGCTATCAAGATGGGATGAAAAAGATCAAAAGGGGTGATCAAGCCCCTAGTATTAAGATCTCATGAAAAACCAACATAAGCACAAAGGAATGTACATGAAAATGATATAAAGAATATAAAAAAGGAAAAAAATACACTACCAAAGATGAAAAAGAGAAACGATATAAAAGAATCAGATCAAGCTTCGATTGTTTTTCCATCATAATGTGGATCAGGTCTAGGTTATTTGTCCATAAAATGCATACTCACTCTAAGGAGATGGAACTCTCGGCTGTTCGTTGGGTGAGAAGTCATAAAAGGTGAGAAACATAAACTCATGGTTGGTATGTACTCACACACACACAAGTGGTTGTGGGGAAAGTCATGCCTCAAATTGGGCTTCCCACTCAAATCATACCAAAGTTATACCTCCTAATAACTTTAATAAGGTTCCACACAAAAATGATTTTTCAAGCTTGATGAGGCAAGCAAAACTTTGTATTCTTGGAGCTCATGAACAAATAGGATGGCACTACAGGCATGCAAGCTATGTTATGCATTGTGGCCATATAACAACAAATGAAAAATTAAAAATGAAAAGAATGTTCAAAAGTGTCTTTCTTAGTTCATGTGAGGTATTTAACTTAGGGAACATTGTACCTAATGTCTCTAAGAGAGGACCAATCAAAGAATAGAAGATTCACAACTTAATGGGTACAATGCGTCACATGAAGCCGCTAAGAGGAATGCAATATTCTAAGAGAGATCATGCTCTTGAAGAAATTACACCCAATGTCATCCACACAGTGAAAAATGCATCATATGAAGTAAGAAGGCTTCACTAAGAACTGAGAAAAAGGAAAATGCAAAAGAATAATGCCAATGTATGCACCCACTTTAAAGAAATTGCTACACAACATACTGTGAGAAATTACTTTAAAGTAGCTAATGATAAATTCTAACAAGAAGGAAGACATGAGAGTGAAATTGGAAAGCCCTATGCCAAGTTATATGTTTTCAAGTAAAGCTATATCATGCAAGAGTAAAAGAAAAGAGGTGTTGCCCCCAAAATGAAAACACCAAACATATAAGGGATCTATGGATTTGGGGTTAGTATGTTCTTTGCTATAATTTTTTTAAAGAGCTTGGAATTGTCATCATCCCCCAAATACACATAGAAATGGAAGAATGACACAAAGAATGAAAAAAAAGAAAAACCTCTTGGGTCAACATGGAAGAGACATGAATGTCTCGATGCCTCGTGTCATCCAAAAAAGGAAAAAATAAGAAAAAAGATGAGAAAGATAAAGAAAAATCCTTTTGAGTCAACATGGAAGAGATGGGGTGCCTCTACGCCTTGTGTCAACCAAAACAAAAACACAAGAAAAAAGATGAGAAAGATAAACAAAAAGGTGAAAGAATAGAAAAATCCTTTTTGGGTCAACATGGAAGAGACATAGGGTGTTTTGACATCTTGTGTCATCCCTAAAAGGAATTTAATAGAGGATGAAAAGCAAAAGAGATGCATGAAATAGAGAAGAATGAAGGTACAAAAAGAAGAATGTCACAAAGAGAGAGATAACATCAAACAAAACATCACGAGGGATCACATTATGCACATGCAATCACACAAAAAAAAATGAAAAAGAAATAATGCAAAAGACTAGTAAGGAAAATGCGAGTCAACCTATGAGTAAGTCATCCACCTCCCAATCATGTTCTATGTATACCGAAGGAAGGAAAATAGACAAAGGGACAAGAGCAAGTGCCAAACTAGTAGAAGCACTAGGTTCAATACTCTTTATAGTATATTTGTCATTTAAGCTCATGGAAGAGGAAATCTATGTATTCAATTCATTATGCACCTCTTCATCAATTTTAGCAGCCTCATCATCATCATCTAAGTTGATCACAATAGGAGGTTGAAGGATAATGTCCATGGAAGATTTCAAATCTTGTTTTGGAGGTTGCATTGAATTTTCTTGTTTTGGGGTAGAGTCATCACACATTGCTTCAGTCAAGTATGGATTTTGTTTTTCTTTGTTTAATTCTTCATGTAACTTATGAGCAAGGGAATGATGTCTATGCCTATTCTCTCTAGCACCTTTGCCTCTTTTGTTTTGTTCTCATGTTTTATTTGTGTACGAGTCAGTTGATCAACCACTTTCTCTTTCTCTTTGACTTTGTAAATTTGTTTTATTCTAGGAGGTGTGATAGGGTTGGTTTCATTATCTCTTGGTCATTTGTAGGATGTAGATGAAGGTTATGTTTTAGGTTGGTCTTGGTTGTTTGGTTCTTCTTTAGGTTCAAGCATGGTTTTGTCAAGGATGGGAGTTTTGGAGGTGGATGGAGACATGTTTTGGAGAGATAGTTCTGATATCTTCTTTTCCTTGAACTTTTGATAGGACAAGAAAAATAAGTCTTCTTGAGGTTTTATAGGTTCCATGGGTTTGGGCCAAAATGCATCTAGGGAAAAGTTTCCTTTGGATGGTGGAAAGTGAATATTTCATTTTCAAAGGGAAAATTTAATCATTTATGCACAACCAAAGGGATGAATTTCATGGAGTGAAGCCATGAGTGGCCTAGATTCATACAAAATTGGTTTGATTGTAGGATGATGGAGAATGTGAGATTTAATGTTTTTGGTCCTATCTGCAATGGTAAGGTGATAGATCCTATCATAGGGCACACAAAACCATTGTGTATCTTGATCCATGCTTTTGGCTTATCATGTTCATCTTGATAGAGTTCATGCAAAAGTAAAAATTCCTCGGTGATCACGTTCTTTCCACATGCGGGATCTATTAATATCCCATTAGTGGGCTTATCATAGATACGATCGACTAAGTAAAGAGGACCATTGGGAAAATTCCTAAGTATATCCTTAGAGGAGAAATAAATTTCAAGAGGACTCTTAGGTCGGCCTTTACAAGGGATGACATCTATCGTCCCTATCATTTCATCTATAGGATTGAAATTGATAGCATTATTTAGAATATAATCATTGTTTTCATTATCTGTATCAACAATCATCACATCATTATTTGTATTTTCGCTTACTTTGAAAAATGAAATATTATGTTTGGGCATTGGGTTGGTAAAAATTTACAAATTTTGGTTAGGAGGGGGAACAAAATTATTTCCTTGATCACTAACACCTCCAATGGATAGATGGCTAGAATCAATGAGGTCTTGCACAAGGTGTTTAAGACGCTTGTAATGTTCCATGCCATGTCCATTTTGTCGATGATAGTGGAAATAGGCATTGGATTTTAAGCTTGGGGGTAAAGACTTATCAGGGTCGGGTGTTTTGATGGGTGGCAAGGTAATCATTTGCTGTTCTACAAGTTGGGACATTGTGTTATGAAGGGTATTGAGCAAGTGAGTGAATTGTCTCTTTAGACCTCCATAACTAAAGGGTATTGTGGCTTTGACAATAGCTACTTGATTATTGAAATTTTGGGTTGTTTTTTGAGGGGGGTTTAATTGAAGGAACCATTTATTTATTTTTCTAAAAGGCTGGGGATTGTTTGGTTTGCAGGCTTACATCTCTCAATTTGGATAGAAATGGACTTTGTATCTTGACTACTAACCCAATTTTGATAATCGCAGGGCGCAGTGCACAAGTGCATGAAGGATGGGAATTTCCTCATAGTCAACTTGTCTTGGATTTTAATTTTCAAATTTTCTATGAACATCTTTTGAAGGTGTGGGTCAGGAACCTTGACATCGATTTGGGAATAAAGTGATTGATAACATGAGATAAAATCAGTTATCTTTTCTCCCTCTTTTTGCTTGCATCTCATCAAATCAGCCAATGTCATCTTGGGAGTCATATGCACTTGGAAATGATTTAAAAATTCCTCAAAAAGTTAATTGAATGAATGAATTGATTCATTTGGTAAAGAAGAGAACCATTCCAAGGCAATATATTTTAAGGACCTAGGAAAAAGTTTTTCCAATAGTTTATCATCAAGGATAAAGTCACTACATAAGGAAATGTAGGCATTAACATGGTCAGAAGGATCTCAATTCCCTCCATATTTCTCTAGGCACCTCTACACCTTGTGGCATTGGTGTTCACAATATCTCCAAGGATAATGGACTAATTTTGACATAAAAAGTAGGTGGACCAATTTGATTTTGGTTTATGGTGGAAATTTTCTTTTGAAGGGATAAAACAATTTGGAAAAGTTGTGTTATTAGAGGGTCATTGCTTGTGTTATGAGATGAAAGTGAAAGTGGTGATGGAGTGTATGTGGTTGTAGGACAGGTGAATGGAATGCTTATAGATGGTAAGGTAGGAGATATAACTTGTGATGCCACATAGGAGCTAGGGATGCTAGTAGGAATACCCAAGGAAGGAATCACATTACTAACTTGTTGCATTATTCTTGTGACTTGAGGGTTGGCATAGGTAGGTATTGAGGAAATTGTTGTGGGAAGAGGAATTTGAGTTCCTCCTTGGCTTGTAGCATTTTTTATGGGAAAAAGACAACTAGTTGTTGAGGGAAGATGTTTTCCAAATATTTTAACTATGTTTTTCACAAGGTCAAAGCCATCATCACTTTCAAGCATGCAATGAATGTTTTCTATGGTAGGAATTGCAGTAGTTGAAATGTTTTCAAGGCTTATTTGATGTTGTAAGTTTACTAGGTCCTCATGCATTTGAATTATGTTTTCTTGTGGGATGCTATCATTCCTTGGTTCAACTTGCATGCTTTTTGAAGGCAAGAAGTTGCCAAGGGTGTTATCCATGTCTAGTGTACTATTGCCAATACTAGGAGTGGAAGCTCTAGATAACCCAAGATCCACAAAAATTGTGCTATTGTAGGATGGCATGAGTCTCAAACTTCTTCTCACTATGGTATTATCAATAGGACACCAAAGACTCATGCAAAAGCTACTGAATGCGGGGTGGATGCAAATATAATGTAAGCTAATAAGAATGAAATGGTTATAACTGAAATTTCAAAAAGTGAAACAAAAATGTAGAAACAACAAACAAAAACTCAGAAATTGAACTATAAATGCCAGAAAATGTAGTGAAAAAATGTAGAGGGACTAATTTTCCCAAGGTGGCGAATGAGTCCACATACTAATTTTTTTGAATTTTTTTGGAATTTTTGAATTGAATTTTATGTTTTTTATGTTTTTTGACGCAAATCTGAGATGTAAATGCAGAATTTTATTGATTTTCAATGAAATTAGATGCAACAATGCAAGCTTGGTGCAAGAGCACCTTTGGTTATCAAGGGTCAATCTAGGTTTATATTGAGCAAGCTTTAGATGTGATGAGTTTTTTTCTCAATAAAGTCCATAAGATAATTTTCTTTTGGTAATGAGTCATTAGGAATGATTCTTAAGTGGTTAGTATAGGAGTATTTTGAGTCTATAAGATAAAAAAGGTCTATCAAGACCATTTAATATTGTAATTGGTGTTTTTGTGTCTTTGATGCCAAAATATGTAAATGTTGTAAAAGAAAAAATAGAAATGTTTTCAAAATGCAAATAGGAATATGAAGGGTAAGGAATTTGAATGGAAATTAAGAACATTGGGAAGGTATTTTTGGCTTGAAAAATGTATCTAAATCCCTCAAAGGCTCAAGCAAAGGGTTTTTGAATGATTGGATTCAAATTGTAAAAGAAACATAATGTTTTTCTACAAATATACATTATTTTCTAGACTTTTCTTCCTTTGTACAACCCCGTACAGTGAATTTTTATTTTACAAATAATTCTAAATTGATGTATCCTAACTTAAATTTCATTTGTGATTGGTTTGAGGGAATATCATCAAGTTTTGTGGGAGATTTTTTTTTTTTTTTGTGATTCTCTGTACAAACTAGTGAAGGCCCTACTTTCACATTAAATAATGTAAGCAACCATTCCATATATTGTACCAGTCTATAACTTAATGGAATGGAATGTTATAATAGTAGATTAGTTTCTCTAGGTTTTAGAGTGGATGAGAAGTGAATTGCATGTTGTGGGATGTTACCCTAGTGTGAAATTCTATGTTTTCCATATGAAATGAGGGTATAAATGTGAGGTTTTATCAAAATAATGATGAATCTCTCAAAGGGATGGTTTTGTGACCATGTACAAAGTATTTTAAGAATGCTGGATGCTTTGATAGAGTTTGGGAAGCCTGGGTATTGTGAGATTGAGTAAAACCCTAGGTTTTTACATGAAATTGGAGGGTTTGGTGGAACTATGGTCTAGAGGCTAGAGGACTAAGATGTGATGGATGAATTTGAAGTTTTTCATCACAAAAAAACTTTGTTAAGTTAGTTGTAAAGAAAATGAGGAGTTTAAGGAGTGGTTCCTTTGTAATTTAGGGCTAATTTAGTAGCCTAGAAACAAGGAAGATTAGTGGTTTATAGTTTTGTGTTAAAGAACCCTCTTTGAATCTATTGGAAATTTGTATTACATATTGTTGGGAGTCTTTGAAGGAATTGGTTTGGCATTTGTATGGACTTCTTCAAGATATTTCATTCAAGGTTGCGTTTTGAGGGCTAGAAGCCTCTTGTGAAGTGTTTAGGGAAAAAGTTAAGAGTTTTGTGTTCAAAGAGTAGATTTCATTGATTGAGTCAAGTCACTTGGTGTTGGATAGAAGGTATCAACCATATTTCTTACATTAGGTGGTATCAAAGCCCAATTATTAGATCCCTTGTTAGTGATTTGGTTGGTTTTGTAGGTTGGAAGGAAAAGATGCAACATTGTCAAGATTCCTCCTAAAGGAAGCCTAGTTGCAAGAAAGATGGATGAGAAGGATAGATAAATAGAATCCTTGAGAAGAGAGATGTCTGCATTGAAATAAAAAATTGGGATGGATATGGATGAGAGTTATAGTGAAGAAGAAGAGACTTTCAGTGAAGAAGAGGAGACTTCTAGTGAAGAAGAAGAAACAGATCCAGATGATGTAAGGATGATGAAGCTTTTGAAGGTTGTGAAGAAATATGGACATAGAAAAATGGATGTTCCTATGTATGGGGGAAATCTAGATGGAGAAGAGATCCTAGATTGGATTGGGGCTTTGGAGAACTACTTTGATAGTGAAGAGATTGATGAAGAACACAAAGTTAAGAAGGCCAAGACCAAATTGAAAGGACATGATTTGCTATGGTGGAAATTTTTGCAAGATGAAAGGGAGAGAAAAGGAAAGAACAAGATCACTTCATGGGAGAGAATGAAGGAAAAATTGAAAGGTAAGTTCCTTCCTTGTGATTATAATGTTCAATTACTCAAAAGGTTACAAAATCTTAGGCAAAAAGAACAAGATGTGCAAACATTTACTGAATAATTCTATAGGCTAAGTGTAATAACTAAGCATGAGGAAGATGAAAAGGAAAGAGTAGCTAGATATATTAATGGCCTAAGATATAACATTCAAGATGAAATTAGTTTGTTGGTACCAAAATCTGTGGAACAATGTTTTCAAATGGCAATTAGAGTAGAAGAGAAACTCAAGAGGAGAAAAGAGAAGGAAACAAGAGGAAGAGGAAATAATTCTAGGGGTAGAGGTACATCTTCAACACCAATACAACCTAAATAAGACCTTGAAGACGCTGATAAGAGCAAAGAACAAGCTCTCGATTCAAGAGGTGGATGGAGAGGTGGAAGAATAAGCTTTAGAAAAAGGAGAGATTTGAATGAGTTTTTAGGTAGATGTTATAAATGTGGTGAGTTTTGTCACCTTTCCTTCAATTGTCTAGAGAAGAGTGGAACCACATCAAGTGGAGGAGAAAGGAAATATGAAAGGAGGGAAAAAATTGCTTATGAAGATGAAGCTGAAAGCTCAAGTTCCAATACTCTCCATGCTACCCTTGAAGTTGGAGAGATGTTAATGATGAGAAGACAAACTTTGAAGACATCCATGGAGAAAGAAAAAATTAAGAGAATATCCTTGTTCAAGATTGCTTGTATGTGCAACATAAGGTATGTAAAGTAATTTTGGATTCTAGATGTATTGACAATATGGTCTCTAGTGATATGGTTGAAAAATTTCATTTGGAAAGGGTACCTAAAGAAAAACCATACAAAGTGTCTTGGGTTAGTGAAAAAAAAACCATGTTGGTGAATGAACAAGCTACTATGGAGTTTCAAATTGGTCCATACAAAGATGAAGTCTTTTGTGACATCTTACCTATGAGTTGTTGTCATGTTTTGTTTGGGAGACCCTGGTAATTTGACAGGTCTGTAGTAGATCATGGAAGATAAAACATATATCACATTGAAAAGGATGGGAATAGGTTTGTTCTAACTCCATTAGTTGTAGAGGCAAGTGAGCAAGGTGAGGTCATAATGATGGGAAGGAAAGAATATGCGAGCAAGGAAGAAGGTGAGAGCATGAAGATATTAGCTAAATTCTAGTTTGACACTGGTAGGACAATGCATGGAAAGGGTAAAGGAAATGTGCAAACAAAGATGAATAGGGATGCTTTTGTGTGGAAAAGGAATGAATGTGGAATGATGTTTCAGGTTAGTACATAGTAGCATGAGAGTGGAAAGCCTTTAGTAAGGAAATAAATTAGAGATGGAGTATTGATTGGGATTGTCATGTGTTCTGTAGTAGTAGATAGAGGGGTGAGTAGACAATTAAAGGTTGATAGTACATAGCTTGTTAAGAAGACAAGGGTTTGTAAAGTTGGAAGGATAGTGAATAAAGTGTGTGCAGATCTGATAGAGGATGTAGGAGGTAATGGTACTATTGGCATATGGCTTCTAGTGTTTTCACTGATGGAAATTGAAGTCACTATTTTGGTCAATAGATTAGAATGTGGTCATACCGACAGAAGGAGCTGAGAACAGAATATTACCGACAAAAATATGGAGAACAAGGTATCCGGTTACTACGTCAATCTGTATGCTTCACCGGATCATATTTTTGAGTTGTGGATCCTTAGGATAGTTTCTTAACCATGTATGTTATCTTATTATTGAATTTTGTGGTGTTGCATTAATTGGTGTATGATTTAGGAGATTTGGCAGAATGTCTTTTCCTTTATTTGCTCATTGTGGCCGACTCAATGAATGTGGCATGTTTTGGATGTATAAGGAGTAATTATTTAAATGTTTTTATGTTTAATTATTTTATTTTGGATCCAAGCTATGCCATAGCCAACTTGTATGGGTATGCATAAAAAATTGTTCATGATTTGAGCTGACACATGAAGAATATTTTGTACTTTATTGAAGTTTGACTTGAAATGACAACATCCTTGATGCGGATATATATAAGTTATGAGCTATATAATTTTGTAAGTTGTAAGTATAGAAGTGTGTTGCAAACATCAGAAGGGTGATTAGGAAATTATGCACAGTTTCACTTATGCATTAAAGTTTTTGGCATAGCAAGTTTATGTAGAGCATAGTAGAATTGCTGAATTAGTCAGAAGGACAAAATATTGACTACAAAGCTTAACCAAAACTGTAATCAAGCCTTGTAGATGCTATTCAATCAGTTCACCCTTTTGGATTCAATCCAAACCTTTGTAAGGTAGTGAGCCTATCTTATTTGAGTAGTGAGATCTACGCAGTGTTCCTGAATGCAAGTGCATTCAAATTTTGTAATCTTTCTTTTGGGTATACTCATATTACATTGTGGATTGGCCATCCACTGTGGTTTTTCCCCTAACATGGTTCCCATGTAAAAAATCTTGGCGTTATGGCGTTGTGATTGTCTTGTTTTTTTTTCATGCATATTTCTTTTGTTGAATGCTTAAGTAAGTTAAAGATCAAAATAATAAAATTAAGTTTTGCACAACACTGATTCACCCCCCTCTTAGTGTTGCTTGTTTCCAATAATTGGTATCAAAGCCAAGTTCCTTGGAATAAGTCTAATAGCTAGGGGAGATCTTGGAAGGATTTTTTCAATAGATACAAGTAGTAATCAACAACTCATGGTGGCCCTTGATGATCTTGACCAATCAAAGTCTAAGAACTAGGTGTTGCAAGAAAATATTGAGAGTGCAAAGAAATTCATTCAGTCATTAAAAGACAAAATCAATGAATTTGTTAGCTCTCAAAAACACAGGTTTGAACCATGAAAGGTTTCCAAGCTTTCACAATGTTTCAGGGTAATAGACAAGGCTAAATGAATTGAACCTTCTACTCTTTAGGTGCTGCTAGACCTAGGCGGATAAACCTATGTGAGTGAAGCAGACTTGAATTTGTGCTTATAAATTCGAAATGTTTTGCCCATGATGGCAGATGGGAGTGGACAAATGAAATAAAATTTGGTATAGATTGTATAGCAACATTCAAAACTAAATCCTAATATGCTCAGTTAACAGATGTAAAAAATATGAATGAAACTAAGTGGTGAGACATGCAAAGACTAGTGCCTTATTGGGTATGCGGAGTCAAATGAAATAGCAATGGGCAACCTCTTTTTGGAAAACACTCAAATTGTTGGCATATGTTTCACTTATAGCTTGTATAAACATGCAAGATTGTGATTACAAATCTCTTCTTAATGATCTAGATGAATTTCCCTGATTACTGTGATCAACCAAAAGGATTTATCTTTTCTTGAAAGAACCGATCAATTAACCACACATATACAACAAATGTGCACTGATAGATTGAATATAAACTTGTTATATCAATTTAAACAACCATAAAGCATCAATCTTGGAGACAACTTAATAATACTTTCAATAAATTCAACAGACAATTGACACCAGAAATGAGCTGCGACATCAACTAATTCTCATTAAAATCTCCATTTTGAAATCATACATCATAGTCCCTGTTCTGTGGAAATTCCATTCCTATCCTACTTACTAATCTATCTCTAATCTAATTCCTCTTGTTCTCCATTTACAGTTGAGAATGAATATTTATACATTGGTATCTGAAGAGACACAACGCTTCGTGATCACATGTCGGTGGGCAACTGTATTCGAACTTCAATTGACAATCTCTAAGACATTCGCTGAGACATCCTGTAGTCACACCAAAGGCCAAAGTGTCGCTGATAGTCATTCTTTCATCTCATGTCTGTCGTTGTAACATTTTGTTGTTGGGGAGACGTTCCACAAATACCTTATGTCATATTGAAACATTTCCTTAAGTTCACTTTTGATTGCTGTGACAATATCATCGTCTCACTGATGAAGCACACTTTAGTGTGACATAACAGATCGACAAGACTACAAGACCTCATATCGGAAGCCCCCATTCTGGCTGAAATAATTGCTTGGATCCCGATAGTCGATGAGACATAAAGAGTTCGCTATGACTTACTCCGATGAAAAGTTTCTCACTGATACACTTTTTCTATCACTGGTCGGTAAGACAATAAGACTTCGCCAAGACCCTATCCTGAATACCATTTGTTTGGCTGAAAATAATCCTTTTGAGTCACTGATACATCACTCCATGCGCTATTCAGTGAGACATACGTGAGTTCATTATGACTCACACCGATAACAATTCTCTTTCCGATATGAATCTTTCTATCGCCGAAACAATGAAAATGTCTTGCCGAATGGTGCTTGTATATGAATTTCGATCACCGTGACATCCCTGAGGTCTTGCCAATAGGAAAAAACAAACGTATATTAACAAGAATGCACTATGGGTCAAGGAGACCCTAGTAATCTCATGTCGATATGGACCATTATGTGAAATACTTAGACCTAGATGGATCTCATGGGACCACACAACAAAAAATGGGAAAAATGTTATGAAGAGAGGCCTTTGTAATTAATGGTGAGGACACATTTGGAAACTAAGGGGTTTGTAAAATACACAAAATTTTACAGTTCCAATAGAATCAAGGGAGAAAAGGAAGGAATTGTGTGATCAACTTAAGAAAAAGAACAAAAGCATGGAAGATGAACAACTTAGTCATTCCCTAAGAGAGAAAACAAAAGAATGAAAAAAGTTTTCTAGAGAGAATGCTACCTTGAAGCATGAGATGGAATCCATCATGATGAAAATGACTAAGGAGATTGAGGATAGAAAGAAGAATGAAGAAAAGCTCACACAATCCTTGAAAGAAAAATCTGAACAATGCAGCCAATTGGACAATGAACTGGAGGAATCCAAAACTAATGATGAAGTGCTTGAAAAATAGCTTGATGATCTTAGAAATGAACTTGCTGTTGTGAATGAGTACAAGGAGAAATTAAAAGCAAGCTCAACCAAAATTGATGAATTGATTAAAGGACAGAGGACTGATGGTGACAAGTGAGGTCCTAGATATGAAGAAGGAGAATGTTCAAGATCTGGACAAAAGAAAACTAGAAAAAGGAGATTCAAGCAAGGAAATTAGATGAATAGAGCTAGAAGGAATTTGGTAAGACAACCAAATGCTCAAAGATTTAATGGCTATTGTTTTTCTTGAAACAATTTTGGTCATATGGCTGCTCAGTGTAGGAGCAGGATGAACACAAGAGAACCATCATTTTTAGGCCAGTGCTTTAATTTGTTGGAAATATTGTGTCTCAATCTCACAAGCTAAAACCTCTGAAAGAGCCAAGTCGGTGTGACATCCATATTTTCTGGCTGACTAGCAGCTTTGGAACCTTGTGAAATGTTTAGGTCGTTGAGACCTTGTTGATGTCTTGCCGAATGGAGCCTATCGCTGTTCCAGTTTCTATCTCTCACTGCTCAAGGAGATCTCTGGCCAACAGTTTAGTTTTTGTGATGGTCAGAGAGACTCATGGTGACTGGTGTCATCGAAGTAACTCAAATACTTCGGTATGAAGTCTTATCAAGATGGTGTGTCTCGCTGACAAGGTGTTACACTTATGGTCATCAGAGTAACTCATATGCTTTGGTACGAAGTCTTGTCGATATGGTAAGCCTCGCCGATATTCATACACTTGGAGTCTTCATGGTAACACAAAGGCTTCAGTGTGAACTCTTGGCAATGGGTGTTGGTCTCACTGATGTTGTGGGATAGTCTATTGTCAGTATGACTCTTGGTGATTGTTTGATCTCGGGGTGACTTGAAGACCTTGGTAAGAACTCTCGGTGATAGCAATAAGTCTTGCTGATTGTTGGAAATTTTAGAATGTCTTGGGAACTTCAGTATGATGTCTCATCGAATAACGATGGTCCTACCGAATAGCGATACATGTGATAGATATCGGTATGATGTCTTGGTGACAAGGGGGAGTTTGAGTGACTTCTTGTGAACTTGTTGTAACCTCTTGCCGATAGTTATGAGTCTGGCTGATATTGACAGTCAGATCTTGTGGCATCGGGGAGACACGGTTAGTGTCTCACCGACATACGAATACATTTTGAACGCCTTTGACCGAGTGATGACTATCCTATGTGGTGAGTCTACGACCAATCAGAGAAGCTGAATGGGAACCATTGGAAATTAGTTTGTTGAGGTAGTTCCGTGTGGAAGTTCAACAATCCAGTGATGACATGAATATATTCTGTAATTGTAAATGATGTTTGGTTCAATGGATGTTCGATCAATGTTCGATGCACTGTTGGATGAATAGTTCGATGTATGATCAGAGTGAATTCAATTATGAAAGATTGTAACTTGAATGTTCTATGCAAGGTTGATCATTGAATTTGCTGCTGTAATTTGATATCAGAAAGATAAGTATGATCTCTGTATGTAATCTCCATTACTGTAATAGGGTATGTGCGTGATCATGGTATGCCAAAAAGTGGCAATATTTGTAGGGGGTAAGGTGGTCATGACTTTTTTCACCCAAAAATTAATGAAACGAAAAGGGTTTTTAGAGGAGATTCTGCTTTCCAAAAATATAAATTATGATTTAATTTGAATTTAATAAATAATTATTATTCATTTTCTATTAGAATTACGACTAAAGTCCCGATCGATAGGCTGATTGAAAAACATCTATAACTTTCAAACGGTATCATATTTTTTGAATCCAAAACATGCGTCACATTCTATGCTTTATATACTATAGGATTAAAAAAATAAAAATTAAATTTCATGAATTTTTGACCAAGTTAAGGTGGTCAGACAGACGAGTTTTTATATTTTCTAAAAGTTGTAATAAAAAATTCATAATTAATTATTTACTTGCAAAACAATTACAAAAAAATATGCATCACATCCTGACATGAGTCCTCTACTTATTTCGAAAATATTATAAAAGAATATTATCATTTTATTGTGGTTAGGGTGGTCAGACAGACACCTACTTATTTTTTCCCTTAAATTTAAGTACTATTGCATTGAAATTTCCAAATTTTCACCAAATAGATTTTATTTATTTTAAATGTCCTAGTATTTTAGAAACTACATTCAATTTTCTACAAATTCTATTCTTACATATTTTGAAATAATATAGATAACTTATTCAAATATTTACGCCAAGTTATACCTTAACACTGATTTTTCTGAATTTTTGCCACTTAAGGGCCTATTCGCATACCATGATCTCCGCACATGCCCAATACAAAGTGAATTCTCTTGGTGTGGTGGGTTTTTCTCCCGTAAGGGTTTTCCCACGTAAATCTGGTGTTCATGTGTGTATGTTATATTCTCTGTTTCTGTTATTTTGTAGAAGTGTATCTTAATTGGACTGTAATTGAAAATTTAAAAGTTATCTTTGTATTCTCCCCTTGAGGTCTGGACGTTAGAGAGTTGTTTCCTCGTGACCTTAGCTTTCCCTTTACAAATGGTATTGGAGCCCCGCTAGCTGTGCTATCCTTGTGGGTACGTTGGGTTTTTTGAGTCAATTTATGTTCAGTGGGAGTCTTGTAGAAGTTTGGTAATTCGAATTATAGGTTAAGATGGCAAGCACATCAGGAAAGATTGAAATTGAGAAATTCAATGGAAACAATTTTGAGTTGTGGAAACTTAAAATGGAAGATCTATTAGTTGATCATGATATTTGGCTTGCTGTGTTTGGAACAAAGCCTACAAGCATGAAGCAAGAGGATTGGGACCTCGCAGATAGGAAACCAAAGGCTTGATAAGGCTATGTTTAGCGTGACTGCCTTCTTAAATTTTCATGAAGAAAAGATCAGATCTTCCTTGTGGAAAAGATCTGCATCTATTTATCAAGGCAAGTCCTGGTGAATAAAATTGTTCTTGAGGAAGAAGTTGTATACTTTGAGAATGTAGGAGGGAGGATCTGTTGCTGATCATTTGAACACTTTCAACATGATGATTGCACAGTTAACATATGTTGGTGTGAAGAGTGATGAAGAGGATCACTGTATGCTGTTATTGTGTTCTTTGCTAGATTCTTGGGATCACCTGGTGATGGTTATTGGGAGTACAACATCCGGGCCAAGATGGAAGATGTTGTTGCTTCTTTTTATCGAAGAGATGAGAAGGAATCTTATGATGGTGAAGGAATCCCTTTACTATTAGAGGAAGGTCGAAAAGAGAAAGCAGCAAGAAGAAGGACATGAAGTCCAAACTAAATTAGAGGGGAGATCAAAGTCTCCCGGTAAGAAGTCCAAGGTGAAGTGCTGGAATTGTGGGCAACTTGGTCATGTCCTGAAAGGATTGTAAAGAAGAGAAAGAAGAAGAAGAAGAATTCCTTTGATAATGATTCTTCTCGTGAGTGATGTAGATGCCTCGGGCTACACACGATCCAATGATGTCCGTTGATTGATTCTAGAGCATCTTTCCACATGAAATCTCTACGTAGATTGGTTCATGAAGTATGAAAATAATGGCGGTGGAAAGATGTATTTGGAAAGTTTATCTATCTTGGAAATTGCTAGTCGGGAGAGTCGTAATTCACCCTTTGATGGAAGAGTGAAGGGAATCAATGATGTTATGCACATACTAGGTCCGGGTTTGAAATCACTTTCTCGCTAGTAAGTCAATGATATTGGAGTGCAAGTCACATTCTCTTAGAAATGGTTGCAAGATGACTAGAGGCTCTATGGTGCTAGCAAGGGTAAATCGTGTATTGGTACCTTGTATAAGATGGATGCACATGTCGTCAATGCAATAGTGTCTTGCAAAGTCACAAAAGCTACTCATGGAGGAAAAGAGGAAAGTTAAACTTCCAACAGAAAAGACTATTCTATAGCATCATAGGCTAGGCCACATTGGTGAGAAAGGTTTAAAAACCTTGAAGAATAAAAACCTGGTTGAGGGGCTTGAAGATTGTAACCTCAAATTTGAATTCTATGAACATTGTATATATGGTAAACAACATCATGTTTCATTTTACTCTAGTCCTCACAAATCTTCTGGTTTTCTTGATTATGTACATTCTGATGTTTTTGGTCCATTGAATGTTCCTTCTTTGTCTCATTCAAGGTACTATGTATCATTTATTGATGATTATTCAAGAAGGCCATTTGTTTATTTTTTGAAAAGTAAATCAGAAGTGTTCAGTCAGTATAAGGAATTTAAGAACCTTGTAGAAAATTAGACCGGAAGAAAAATAAAATGTTTAAGGACTGATAATGGCGGTGAATTTTGTTTTGATGATATCGAGAGGTATTATAAAGATCATTGGATTAAAAGACATAAAACTACACCTTACACTCCGCAACAAAATGGAGTTCCAGAAAGGTTCAATAGGACAGTGATGAGATAACAAAGTATGCCGAAAGGCACCGGCTTGGAGGAGAAGTTCTCAATTTATGGCAACATAGCAACATGTTAATACTTCTAGATAAACCGCTTCCTCTAATTCCTTTGTTGAGAAAAACACCTTGGAAGCATGGTCTAGTAAGAAGCCCTCTAAGACATATTCGCGGTTTTTACCTGTGGAGGCATATGCATGTTCAATGAGAAAAGATCTAAATTGAGAACAAGGCTATCAAATGCTCATTGGCTATAGCAATGCCTCATAAAAGGATGTGGGCCAGCCAACCTCGGGAGCAGCTGCCCTATACAACGTAAGTGTTATCTTCATGAGCTAAAGCCTTTTACCTTGGATCCGGCAAATGTAGGACAAAATCAAAACAAAAGGATGTGGAAGTTGAAATTCCTCCCCACACCATAAAGAGGAATTGAAAATTCAAAATGTACCTGAAACCGAGGAGAGCTCAAGTAGTTTTGAAAGTTCTGAAGAAGAAGAACCTCAGCCTCATCCTGTGAGGAGGTCAACCCGAGAAAGGAAACAACTAGATAGGTATGGGTTATCTCTTTTGATAGATTCTACTTGTGCCCATTCTTTAATTTCTAGCAACTGGCGAGCCTAGGATTGTGAAAGAGGCATTTAGAATGTCTAATCTCAAACTCTTTGGTTGGAAGCCATGAATGAAGAAATGACATCACAGGAAAAGAATGATACTTGAGTTTGTGCCCTTCCCAAAGGAAAAAAGTCAGGCCTAAATGGGTATTTAAAAAAAGAAAAATAGGTCCTGATGGTAGTGTGGAAAATACATGGCGAGGTTGGTTAAAAGTAAGGGTTATTCCTGTGATAGAGGGAATTGATTATGGGGAGATTTTTTTCTCCCTCAGAGATAAGTCATCTATTAGATTTCTTTTGTCACATTTCTTTTTGTCACTCTGCAACAACGTGATGACTTAGAGGTTGAACAAATGGATGTGTGAAGAAGACAAATATTTCTTCATGGTGATCTTGAAGAAGAGATTTATATGTCCCAAACCTAAGCACCCTCTTTGTGGAGAAAGGTAAAGAGAAACTAGTTTGCAAGTTGAAAAGTATTTGTATGGTTTAAAGTAGCCTCCCTAGAATGTGTACCCAAATTTGACATATTTTTTGTCATTGGGATTTGTAAGATCAAAATCGATCATTGTGTGTATTACAAAGTCGAAAAGTGACTGAAGTCATTATTTCTATGTTGATGATATGCTATCTCATAGGCAATAGTAAGTTAATGATTTATGATCTTAAGTCTCAGTTATTTGCAAAGTTTGAAATGAAAGATCTTGTTGCAGCAAGGTATATTTTGGGAATGGAAATAACCAGGGATAGGAAGAATGGAAAACTTTGGCTCAGTCAGAGTAAGTATATCAAAACTATTCTAGAGAGATTTTGCATAACTGATTGCAAGTAGCTAGTTGTTCTAGTTTCTGCGTGGAACAAAGCTATCCTACAAAGACCCATTCAAAATATCCCACCCAGATGGAGAACATGACTAGTGTGCCTTATGCTAGTGTGGTTGGAAGTCTTATGTATGCAATGGTCTGTACAAGGCCACACATTTCCCAAGGAGTGGGAGTACTTAGTCGGTTTATGGCTAATCCTGGAAGGACACATTGGGATGCTATGAAAAGAGTATTTAGATATTTGAAGGGCACTTCAGAATATGCTTTGTGTTACCATGGTAACTTGGTTGAATCAATGAGGACTCCTCAACATTCAAGGCTAAGTGTGGATTTTGATTGTGGGGACATTTAAAAGAAAAAAAAAAAGATCCACTAGTGGATATATTTTCATGATGAATGGTGGTACAGTGAGTTGGATGAGTAAGCGGCAGGTTGTAGTTGCTTTGTCTACTACAGAGGCAAAATACATGGAAGCAACACATGTTTGTAAAGAAGCAATCTAGTTAAAACGTTTGTGTTCTAACATTGGTTTTGATCCAAAGAAAATAACAATTTATTGTGACAATCGAAGCATCGTTTCTCAAGTAAAGAATCCATCATGCCGTGGACAAAACATATAGATGTATAGTAATTTTCACGGATATGGTGGAGGATGGAAATGTTCTGTTAGAAAAAAGTGGATACTCTCAAGAATGTTGTAGATGCATTGATGAAGCCAGTGAGCATAGACAAGTTCAAGTGGTGTGCCAGTTTGATGGGCCTCAGTGCCCATGAATTTTAGTAGTTTTGTTGTGCTTTGGAGGTGCCTGTGTGATCTTCATCAAGTGGGAGATTGTTGGAAATATTGTGTCTCAATCTCACAGGTTGAAACCTCTAAAAGAGCCAAGTCAGTGTGACATCCATATTGTCTGACCGACTAGTAGCTTTGGAACCTTGTGAAATGTTCAGGTCATCGAGACCTTGTTGATGTCTTACTGAATTGAGACTATCATTGTGACATGTTGATCGTTGTGACAGTTTCTATCTCTCACCACTCAGGGAGATCTTTGGCCAATAGTTTAGTTTCTGTGATGGTCGGAGAGACTCATGGCGATTGGTGTCATCGGAGTAACTCAAATACTTCAGTATGAAGTCTTATCGAGATGGTATGTCTTGCCGATAGGGTGTTACACTTGTGGTCATTAGAGTAACTCATATGCTTCAGTATGAAGTCTTGTCGATATGGAAAGCCTTGTTGATAGTCATACACTTGGAGTCTTCGTGGTAACACAAAGGCTTTAGTGTGAACTCTTGGAAATGGGTGTTGGTCTCACCGATGCTGTGGGGTAGTCTATTGTCGGTATGACTCCTGGTGACTATATGATCTCAAGGTGACTTGAAGACTTTGGTAAGAACTCTCAGCTATAGTGGTAAGTCTTGTTGATTGTTGGAAATTTCAGAATGTCTTGGGAACTTTGGTATGATGTCTCATCAAATAATGATGGTCCTGCAAAATAGCGATACATGTGATAGATATCAGTATGATGTCTTGGCGACAAGAGGGAGTTTGAGCAACTGCTTGTGAACTCGCTGTAACCTCTTGCCGATAGTGATGAGTCTGGCCGATATCGACAGTCAAATCTTGTGGCATTGAGGGGAGACATGGTTAGTGTCTCATCAACATACAAATACATTTTGAACGCCTTTGACCGAGTGATGACTATCCTATGTGGTGAGTCTACGACCAATTAGAGAAGCCAAATGGGAACCATTGGAAGTTAGTCTATTGAGGCAGTTCTATGTGGAAGTTCAACAAACTAGTGACAACATGAATCTATTTTGTAATTACAAATGATGTTCGGTTCGATGGATGTTTGATCAATGTTCAATGCACAGTTGGATGAACAGTTTGAATTCAATTATGAAAGATTGTAACTTGAATGTTCTGTACAAGGTTGATCATTGAATCTACTACTATAATTTGACATCAGAAAGATAAGTCTGATCTCTGTATGTAATCTCCATTATTGTAATACAAAGTGACTTCTCTTGGTGTGGTGGGTTTTTCTCCCATAAGGGTTTTCCCACATAAATCTGGTGTCCATGTGTGTATGTTATATTCTCTATTTCTATTATTTCTTAGAAGTGTATCTTAATTGGACTGCAATTGAAAATTTAAAAGTATCTCTACATTCTTCCCTGAGGTTTTGACATTCGGAGAGTTGTTTCCGCACCTTAGCTTTCCTTACATAATTGCCATAAGTATGGTCATAATTCAAGTTAATGCAAAATTGTGATGAATAAATTTCATAGAGATGTTAGATGCTATGCATGCAATGGATTTGGACATATTGCTAACCAATGTAGATCAAGAAAAAATCAGTGGAACAGTTGGCCTGGATAAAGAAGTGTTTGTTGGATAAACAAGGATAGACAACTGAGAGGGGGGTGAATCAATTGTTACAGAATATAAGAATAATGGGAATGCACATGCATTCAAGAACACTGCCTAGAGATCATTGCTCAAATACAAAAGAGGACTCACTGTCTAAAGAAAGGTCTGGATTAAGACCATCCAAATTGTGAACTGAGAAAATAGCTTCTACACAAGCCTAATTACAGTTCTAGTTAAGCACAAAAAACCTTCTTCACACTTCGATCAAACTTCTTCTCACTCTACTCTACAATTGAATGATTTGGACACTATTTAAACTTCTACACTTTCTCTAGCATACATATGCTCTTATGCACACACTAACTTCACTTAAACAATCACTCTTATATATCCACAAGATGAGATTACATCAACAACTTAGTTGGCCAAAAATATAAAACACATTTTCAATGTTCGCCCAAATTTACAAATAAATTTGCAATGAAAATCCCTCAAGGTTAGCCATAACATAGTGGAGACCCAAATTAACAACTCCAACACAAAAAGATTTCAAATAATTTTTCCTTGAAGATCCACAACACACTACCACCATCATGTCAGCCAAGAACATGAAACACCAAACATACGAAGAAAAATATTCAACCACGAGCACATCAATCAATGTGGATGTACCAAAAAGATAGAGTAAGATCTAAAAGCATCCAAAAGCACCAAGAAACAATAAAGAAACATTCACAACAATAGAAACACACAAGCTTCATTCTGGAACACTAACAAAACCCATAAAAATATTGTTAGAACACAATTATTCACAGCACAAATAGATCTTCATGTGGACCTCTGAAACTTTTGAAGGATGGAATAGATACACTTAAAAAAAAAACCTTTTAATCCATAATAATTTATCTTTGATGTATAGAACAAGACACCTTCTTGACCTTCACAGTTCCACAGGGAACCTGTAACACTTCTTTTAACAATTTTCTCAATATCCTCGACATATACAAACTTCAATACACCAAATGCTAATAGTGTTGACATTAATGACAACCACATATCAGCAACACATCCACAACATCCAACAATTTTATGTGCTACAACTGCAACAAATCTGGCCACACTACTAGATTTTGTTGGAATAGAAGAGGTCTGGTAAAACAAAACATGCAATAGGTGTTGGATCTCAGTTGTGTTCTGATTGGTTTGTCCTTGATGAAAAAATTCTACTTTGGGTATCATATTAGCATGACATTCAAATGGTCTTGGCGACAGAGGAAAGGTCTCTTGGCATGTCTTTCATGTGGTCTTGGCGATAGTGGAAAGGTCTATCGGCATGAGGTTGGTTCACTGCTGAGAGGTCTTACCGACTGAGTCAGGTCTCACCGACTATTACATGAGGTGGTTCATCGGTGTAAGTAATCTCTATCGGCATGTTGTTTCATCGAGCGCTGTGTCTTGGCAACCAACACAAGAAAGTTCATATCGACAAGAGTTGCGGCATCGATATGATGTCTTAGCGAAATTGGTATGTCACACTGACCATCGTTGAAAGATCATATCGGCATAAGTTATACTGTCGGTATGTGGTCAAAACAAAATTTATTTGTCTCACCAATTGGAGGTTGAATGGGAACATATCGGCAAGAGTTTAAGGCTTCGGTGAAGGGTCATAGCGAAAAGGGTTATGTCTCCCCGACTAATGCATGTGGAATTCTATCGGCATGAGTGTTATATTTGGTATGTGGTCTCACCAAAGACATATTGTCTCAGCGACCGTGCACCAAAAGGTCTTATCGGCAAAGGTTGTGGCTTCAATGAAATGTCATAACGACTCCGTAGTGTCTTACCGACTTGTGCTCAAATGTTCGCTTCAACTAGACATGCTGTTTTCAACATGAGGTCTTCCCGAGAGTGATATGTTATGGTGACAAGTTTGATCATGGGGGCTCTTGGTGTGACATAATGTTTTCATTATGAATTCTCACCAATTCTGTTGGGTCATGGCAAAAGCGATAACTAAGGGAATGTCTGGTGATTTAATTGCCTTCGGTAGGACTGATCTGGATGTCTTGGCGAATAGGTGTGATTTCGGGGTGTTTCGGTATGACATGAAACAATCTACAAGATGTCTCCCCAATGGTTTGAAGTTACAACGACATATAGGATAGATGGACTCATCGGCAAGAAAAACCATGTCTCACGGTGACCAATGTGTATCAAGTGGGCTTTCGGTAAAACAAAAGGTATTCTATATAAGGTCTCCCTGATTATGAATTGTCTCAGCGACACCGAATGAAAGAATGATTAGGGAAAATTTGTGATTATTCTTTTTGGCTGGGTATGGAACCCTAGCCAGGCTGCCATCATGAGAATTTAAGTTTTTGTTGTTGTTGGTTGTAATGGCTTCATTAGTGGTATATGGAAGCTTTATTTGGTACGTTTCTGTGGAAGCTCGATAGTGGTTGATGGAGCCATGAGAGTTGCAAACTTGACTGGTATTTTTTTTATGCATTTCATGCTGCACATACTGGTTTATAATCACCATTTTTTTTGAATTGTTCTCTGCATCTCAGTTACTAATGTGGCAAATGATGCTCTGACAGAGTATTGTTTTTCATGCATTAGAAATTATGTTTTACAGTGAAGGGTAGTTGTGCTTTTTAAGCAGTGAAATAATCTCATGTGTTTCAGATTTGTTGAGAACGGCTCTTAGCTGGGTGAAATGGCTCTTGTTTTGGAAAATTAATTTCACCTTGTCCAATAATCTTGCTAGATACAAGATGAATATTTCTTTTATAAACAACTCTGTTAAGTTTAGTCAAAATCTTTTCAGGTTGGTTGTCCAACCGTTACTTTTGATGACAGTTACTTATCTGGCATTTACATCACAAAGAGTTATCTTTTCTCTATGCTCCTTTGACCACATAATTCTTTGAAGATTTGATACCTAAAAAGGTGTATAAATAGAAGCAAAAAACTATGTTTCTATTCTGTTGTTGTAATTATGAGATTATCATTCCTTGGATATATGAAAATGTATGGATAAACTCTATAATAAATAACAAGATGCAGAGATATTGTAAATTTCTTCTCTATGTAATATTTTAAGGATTCAATTATTGAATCCTTAGGGTGTTCTGTAGACGAGAAAATATAGAGATATGTGCTTAACTAAAAATAGAGAAATCCTCTGAGTCAGTTTTATTGTTCAAAACATAATTGAGGGGTTGGTACTCCTTGAGATGGGTGTCTCAAAATGAGGGGTTGATGCTCCTTGAGTTGGTGCTCAAAAATTAGCCTATAAGGCATTGTGAATAGTTGTTTAAAGGATTACGCTTGGAAGGCATTTCGAGAGTGGTTTTTATACCCCAGGAGGGTTTTCCACTTGACAAAATCTTGTGTGTCTTTGTTCATCTGTGTTCTCATTGCTTTACTGTGTTGTTGTTTCAGTTCACTGTTGGATTATTACTTTTCTCAATTTTGTTTATGAATGATTACATTCATCTCATGAATGCATTAATCAGAGTAATATTGAGATCAAATCTGAGCTATGTTTTTGAATTTTTGAAAATTGGTTAAATCTGGTAAGACATTGATTCACCCCCCTCTCAGTGTCATTTTAACTCCAACAATAGGATGTTAAGGGAAAAATTAAAGTCACTACTAATATGATCAGAAGGAAAATGTAGAAGAAATGGGTGAAGAAGAATCCCCCTATTGAAGCAAATATTTTGGCACCAAAAGCAACTTCTGGCAGTCCCTCCAGGAATTAGTTTTATGCCTTTGGCCTAGGGGGAGCTATCTAGTAAATATTTTAAACCCCCTACCGGTGATTGGTATTGGAATCTAGTGAGTCCAGTAAGTGCATTGATGTTTTTCAGATGTTCAATGAATTGGAGGTAGTATTGAAGAATTTTGGAGATGCACAGAAGAGTACTTTATCTCTGTAAATGAAAGAAAGGAAAATAGATGGATTAGGGTAAAGGAATTTATTGCGACCAAAGGAGTTAGGTATGTGGACAATAAAAGAACATTTTATTCCCTCAATTGTCACTTTGCATTTTGGAGGAAAGTAGCTTGGAGAGCTCTAGAGTGATCGTTGCCAAATTGTGGAGAGATTCTAGCATAAAGAAGGATTTGCGATCAAATTTCATTTCGACTCTGAAAGGTATTTATTGAAAAGCTTGTGAATTTGTGAGATTGCAATCATGTCTACTCCTCTGGTAGTCAAAGTAAAGGATAGGCCACGTCCAAAGTTTAAATGACATCCTTATAAGTTTGTAGAGACAGACCCCTTAGGTGCGTTTTCATCTATGTTGTACGGAGTCCTGCACATTGAAGATATTAGGGATTATATACATGCAAATATTGAAGAATTGGGAAGCTCTCGTTTGATGAATTTTTATTCTCATCACATAATTCAAGAAGATTTTACTGTAAAGCCAAAATTTAAAACCCTAGAGGAAAAGAAGTTCGAGCAGTTTGCAAAATTCCCAATATTCAAGGAAAATGAATGGGTCCGATATGTGTTGAGACATGTTTATGACAAATTAATGTGGTTGGACGTGCCATTTAAAATCATGAAAGGGGCTATATGTGTGGTTACAAGTCTAAATTCCACCGGTAGACTTCTAGTTTTGAAGTCCATAAAGAATGATAAGGTCACTGAGGCAATAGGTTCTCAATGGGATAGAAGAGAAATGATAATAGAGGATATTGCTGTATTAGATGTAAAATTCACATCAATGGTTATTATTGGTTATAATATCTATCACTCAAGCCAGGAGAACTCTGTATCTAGTACAACTATCTACACAGCTTATGAGACAATGAAACAAAATGTAGACTATGATCTGTGTGAATTACTTAGAAGTCAGTTAATGGAGAATCTGGGGAAAATCAAGAAAGATAAGAAGAATACATTCAAATATGGTAACTTATTGCTATGTTTTCTTTTCTACTTCTTGTATGAGGTTCTAGGAGTTGGAAAAGTTCGTTGGCACATTGATGAGTCGGTAGCTGTTTAGATAAGGAAAATGTTTTTTGGTTTAGGTGATCGTCAGACTTAGAATACCACCTTCTAGGGATACTTTAAAAATTTCCAGAATATGATGCATGCCTAGGAGAGAATTCCTACCTCAATAGTGGAACAGTACAAAGATACTATCTACTTCATGGTAGACATTGATCAATGCCATATGGAAGCTACTAATCCTAGAAAAATTTAGATCATGCCTATAGGTTACAAAGTAGAGGAATTTTTTTTGAAAATGTATGCAAAACACTTGTTGAGTTCACCTTAGGATCCAGGAGAAGAAATATTTGGAAAATATGGAGAGAAAATCTTGCAAGTTCATTCAGAATTGAAGAAACCTATGATATCTAGAAGAGGAAGAAAACACGTAGAAATCTGCAAAAAATATGGGCATACTTGTGGAGAAATTGAAAGAAGTGAGAAGGAAGAGAGATGAGGCTGAAGCAGCAAAAGAGAAAGAAAAAATAGAGTCTTCTAGTCCAGAATCATCTTGTACTCACACTAGATCTACCAAGAGTTCCCCTACAACCTAGCCAACTCAAGCCAAGGCTTCTAGAAAAAGGAAGAAGAATAAAAGAACGAGAACATATGAAGCTGCTTCTGAAGATGAAGAGAAAGGGACTGAATCTAAAGAAGTTGTAAAAGAAATAAAGGCTACTGGGGCTCAGTCTATCAACTTAAACAAGAGAAAATATTCTGGTAAAGAAGAAGAAGTAGAGAAAAAGCCAAAAGTTGACAAACCCCGTATGCCAGTTGAAGAAGTTGAGAATGCAGTTGTCAAAGATGGTAATCTCAAGCCACTTTGTGAATGGTACAAAAGTTTTGATGTATCCAGTCAGAGGATTCTTGAAGAGGCCACAATAAAACATATGAATATTTTTAATAAAGTTCTTGTTGAAATCATGTCTGGCTTGCCCAAGATTCTCTATAATATTTTAGAGTCTAGAAGGTTAAGTTCTAGAACAAAAGAAGAGAGCATAAAGAAAAGAATTCTTGCTGATTTATGTTCGGAGATGTCAATAGAGGAGATGAATTCACTCCTTGAAAAGGTCAAAAAGGAATTGAAGAGAAAGAAAAGGGTGAATAGATTCATGATCAGTGAGATTGATGCTGTTGTTAAGGAAACCAAGAAGATTCTGGAAGAGTTTCTATCAAAGAATAAGATAAATGCTGAAGAAGTGGATACTGAATATGAGAAAGTGAATGTTGTTGAAAATTTCTAGACTCCTCTTGAAGTGGAAAACACAAAGACACCTAAGGAATTTGAAGTTCCTAAGGAGGTGTTAGCTGAGAAGAAGGAGGTGCATATTGAAAAGGTTGAAGTGCCTAAAGGCAACCTAGAAGAAGTCTTTGTAGAACCCAAGGTTGAAGAAGAAAAAGAAATCAGAGTTGAGGAAGTGAAGAGATCTCTAATGTAGTGGCAAGAATAATTAGACCTTGGATTGGATGAAAGCTCAGTCAATCTATCCACTTTGTCCCCAATTCAAATGATGAAGGTTGCTTCAATTTATCAAGCCAAAGTGAGTGAGAAGATTCTGAAGTCTCACATAGAAGATAGTTAATTGTTAAGCCTTGCATTTGGATTTATGTAGAAATTAATTCTGAGCCATGTTATGGATCCATCTGGTTTCTCTTCTAGTGCACTAAAGAAGTTGATAAATTTTGTAAGTTGTCACTTTGAATCTTTTAATAAATCAACCTTGATTAAGGTGCAAAAGGAGTTTAAGGAAAAGAGATTTGGTAGTTTGAAAGAACTAATTGCAAAAGACAAAACTCTATTAGCCACCTACATGAAAAATGTTCAAGATACTTTGTCTAAAGGAGGAAAAGTGTATAATTCTTGTTTAGTCTTGTCTAAAATCACTGAAGCAAATGAAAAGTAGGTGAAGGATATTGAGAAATAGTTGGTCACTATTTCTAATGTTTTTGACCCATTAGCTGGTAATGTTGGTGAACAAGAAGGTCAGGTAATGTATTTTCTTGAAAAAATAAAGAGTCTGAAGCTTGAAAAGGGTATGTACAGGTTCATGATGGGCCAAAAAGTGGCAATGATGGGTATTTGTAGGGTATGTGGATGACAAATTTTTTTTTACCCAAAATTGTTGAAACGAGAAGGGTTTTTAAAGGATATTCTTAGCTTTCCACCAATATAAATTATGTTTTACTTTGAATTTAATAAACAATTATTATTAATTTTCTATTTGAATTATGACTAAAGTCCTGATTGATAGGCTGATTGAAAAAAATCTATAGCTTTCAAATGGTATCACATTTTTTCAATCGGAAATATGTGTCACATTCTATGCTTCACATGCTATAGGATTAAAAAAAAGTTTGAATTTCATGAAGTTTTGACCAAGTTAAGGTGGTTAGACACACAAGTTTTTATATTTTTTAAAAGTTGTAATAAAAAATCATAATTAATTATTTACTTGGAAAAAAAATAAAAAAAATGCATCGCATCAGGACATGAGTCCTCTACTTATATCTAAAATATTATAAAAAATATTATCATTTTATTGTGGTTAGGTGGTCAGACAGACACCTACTTATTTTTTCCTGAAACTTAAAGTACTACTACATTGAAATTTCAAATTTTCAATTAAATAGATTTAAAAAAAAAAACCTAGTAGTTTAGAAACTACATTCAATTTGCTATAGATTCTATTATTACACATTTTTGAAATAATGTAGATAAATTATTCAAATTTTTAGGTCAAGTTGCCGAACTTTGATTTTTTTGAATTTTTTGCCACTTAAGGGCCTATTTTTTCTATGATGATCTTGCACATACCCAAAATGAGAGGACTATTGGGAGAGTATGCGAACTCAAAGGACTAATTAGTCTAAAATTTGAAATAATGGTGAATGCATTGAAAGAGGCTAAAGATGCTATGGCCACTCCTAACCCAGTAAATCTTGAAGCTGTAGAAAGTCTGTCTTATTTACTTTGTGGTCACATAACCATTTTGGAAAGTTTGAAAAGTGTTTGGGACTCAAACTTAAGTGTGTTGAAGAATGACTTTGTGGATGTCTTGAAATTTCTATAAGTTGTAGGTTATGCTTGCATAGTCTTGAAATTTTGAAAATTTGGATTCTGAAATTTTGTCATTGATCTCAAAGGGGGAGAGAGTGTAGTGAAAAATTCTTTGAGATTCTAAGGGGGAGTAGTGTTTTGAAAAGAAGCCGTGTTTTGAAATTTTGAACTTTGTCAGTGTACTTACTAGTTTCGACACTTAGTCATTTTTCACTAAGTGTTGCCATCAATACCAAAGGGGGAGATTGTTGGAATATGGCTTCTAGTGTTGTCATTGATGGAAACTGATGTCACTATTTTGGTCCGTAGATCAGAATGTGGTCATACCGACAAAAGGAGTTGAGAACAAAATATTATCGACATAAATATGAAGAACAAGGTATCCGGTTACTATGTCAATCCATATGCTTCACCAAATCATCTTTTTGAGTTGTGGATCCTCGAGATAGTTTTTTAACCATGTATGTTATCTTATTATCAAATTTTGTGGTGTTGAATTAATCGGTGTACGAGTTAGGAGATCCGGCAGGATGTCTTTCCATTTATTTACTCATTGTGGCTGACTCAATGAGTGTGGCATGTTGTGGATGTATAAGGAGTAATTATTTAAATATTTTTATGTTTAAGCATTTTATTTTGGGTCCAAGCTATGTCATAGCCGAATTGTATGGGTATGCATCAAAAATTGTTCATGATTTGAGCCAACACATGAATATTTTGTACTTTATTGAAGGATGACTTGAAATGACAAGATCCTTGATGCAGATATATATAAGTTATTAGTTATATAATTTTGTGAGTAAGTTGTAAGTATAGAAGTGTGTTGCGAACATCAAAAGGGCGATGAGGAAATTATGCATAGTTTCACTTGTGCATTAAATTTTTTGGCATAGCGATTTTGTGCAGAACAGAGCAAAATTGCTGCATCAGTCAGAAGGGCAAAAGATTGACTACAGAGCTTAACCAAAATTGTAATCAACCATTGTAGATGCTATTTTATCATTTCACCCTTTTGGATTCAATCCAAACCTTTGTAAGGAAGTGATCCTATCTTATTTGAGTGGTGAGCTCTAGGCAGTGTTCCTGAATGCAAGTGCATTCCTATTTTGTAATCTTTCTTTTGGGTATAATCATATTACATTGTGGATTGGACATCCACCATGGTTTTTCCCCTAATAGGATTTCTAGGTAAAAAATCTTGGTGTTATGGTGTTGTGATTTTCTTCTTTTTGTTCATGCATATTTCTTTTGTTGAATGCTTAAGTAAGTTAAAGATTCGAATAATAAAATTAATTTTTTCACAACATTGATTCAACCCCCCTCTCAGTGTTTCTTGTTTCCAACAAGTACAATGGATAGTGCAAATAATGGAGGAAAAAAAACGTGGGGCAAAGGACTATGGAAGAAGAAAAAGATAAGGTGATGGAAAAAGATGACAATATGTGTATAGGTGTAAAGAGGACTGTGATAATAGGGTTTGATGAAGGGCACACCACAATACCATCTGATAGAGTGAAGCTTGATTCAAGAGGAGGCAAGGTCAATAATAATGAGGATAGTGCGAGACTAAAGGAATAAGAACTTGTTAAAGGCAAGTGCGAAGGGCAGAGCAATGAAGGATACAAAGGAAGAAAGATTACTTCAATCTTTCCAAGGGACTCGAAAAAGTTCCATGTTGGGGTGTATGGTGTAGGAGCACCTTTGGTTATCAAGGTTCAATGTAGGTTGATATTGAGCAAGCTTTAGATGTGATGAGTTTTTGTCTCAATAAGGTCTATAAGACCCACTTCTTTTGGTAATGAGTCATTAGGAATGGTTCTTAAGTGGTTAGTATAGGGGTATTTTGAGTCTATAAGCTAAATAAGGTCTATTAAGACAATTCAATATTATAATTGGTGGTTTTGTGTCTTAGATGCCAAAATATGTAAAATTTGTAGAAGCAAAATTAGAAATGCTGTCAAAATGCAAATAGGAATATGAAGGGTTACAATTTGAATGGTAGTTAAGAATGTTGGGAAGGTAGTTTTGGCTTGAAAAATTTATTTAAAGCCGTCAAAGGCTTGAGCAAATGGTTTTTGAATGATTAGATTCAAATTCTAATAACAAACACAACATTTTTCTACAAATATACAATATTTTATAGACTTTTCTGCCTCTGTATGACTCGATATAGTGAGTTTTTGTTTTACAAATCATTCTAAATTGATGTAGCCTGTCTTAGCTTTTATTTGTGATCAGTTTGAGGGAATATCATCAAGTTTTGTGGGATATTTCTTTGTTTTTTGTGACTGCCTGTATAGACTAGTGAAGGCCCTATTTTCACATTAAATAATGTAAGCAACCATTCCATCTATTGTACTAGTTTGTAACTTGATGGAATGGAATGTTATCATAGTAGAGTAGTTTTTTATAGGTGTTAGAGTGGATGAGAAGTGAATTTTATGTTGTGGGATGTTACCCTAGGGTGTAATTCTATGTTTTCCATATGAAATGAGGATATAAATGTGAGGTTTTGTCAAAATACTGATGAATCTCTCAAAGGGATGATTTTGTGACCATGTGTAGAGTATTTTAAGAATGTTGGATGCTTTGATAGAGTTTCAGAAGCCCAAGTATTGTGAGATTGAGTAAAACCCTAGGTTTTTACATGAAATTGGAGGGTTTGGTGGAACTATGGTCTAGAGGCTAAAGGACTGAGATGTGATGGTTGAATTTGAAGTCTTTCATCACAATTTTTTTTTTTAAAGTGAGTTATAAACAAAAAAGGGAGTTTAAGGAGTGGTTCCTTTGTAATTTAGGGATAATTTAATAGCTTATAAACATGACAAATTAGTGGTTTACAATTTTGTGTTAAAGAAACCTTTTTGAATCTATTGGAAATTTGTCTTACATCTTATTGGGAGTCTTTGAAGGTAGTGGTTTGGCCTTTGTATGACCTTCTTCAAGAGATTTCATTCAATGTTCCATTTTGAGGGCTAGAAGCCTCTTGTGAAGTGTTTAAGGAAAATTTAATAGTTGTGTTCAAAGGGTAGATTTCATTGATTGAGTCAAGTCACTTAGTGTTGGATAGAAGGTATCAACCACCTTGCTTGCATCAAAGCTATATGAACTTTCTCTAATGCAATAATTGAACCCTGGAATGCAAATTAACCAATGAAAAACCTAATGCAATGTTAATGAAAGCTAAATCTATAATGTAAATGCACTCCAAATCAGAATTATGATGATCTAAATATAGGTTAACCACAATGAAAGGAAGTAAATGGTGCTCTCTTTTTCACTTCTAGGGTTTTTGACCTAAAATGAGAGACAATTTCCTTACTCTCACTCAAGAACAAACCCTTGAGATTTCAATGCAAAGGAGACTAAAATCTTGCAAAGGGCTGTCCTAGGAGCTGAATGATATCTAACGAGGGGTTCACCACCAAGTGTAAACTTGGAAAAGACAATGCAATACAAAACACAATGTAAAATACTAATTGAATGCAAACTAACTCTAAATGACGTAGAAAAGTGAAAAAAATGTAAAAAAAAGCTATGAAACTAAAAGTGTGCACCTGGAAGACTGAAGAAGGAAAAATGGAGGTTTGGACCACTAAAAAATATGCCACTAATGTTGACTAAGACTCATTCACCAAGCTGGGAGAATCACTCCAATTTCTGGGAAAATGTGCAGGAACAAGTTTCAGCCAAAAGGGTATCTTGATCTGTAAAAATATCTGCCAGGCCTGTACAGTGGGACTCATTCACCAATAGTGGTGAATCAATCCACTTCTACTTTTCTAGAAGTTATGAACTAGATTATGTGCCTCTCAGTCTGCTATGCTCTTCTTGATTGATTTTTAGATCCAAAACTACAAATTTCCACTTGTAGACCTTCTCCAAGCTTCTCAAAGGTTTGATGAAAACTTTGAAAACTTAAGGCATTTGAAATTTTTTCTCCAACTTTTCTTCTTGGCCAATTTTCAACCTAGCCCTGCGAATCACACACAAGAAGAGAGAAAAATATTGTGGGGGTTAGTGAATAGGGGTTTTCTTTGGTCAAACCCCTTGTTGGTAATTAAAACTTGAAATGAAAGAAAATATGAAAGGAGAATGATTAATGAAAAAACAATAATGTTGCAACTCACCAAACCCTAGCAATAAGGTGCTGCAATAATGCTTGAAATGACTACAATAGATGTGTTTCTTGACTCTAGCTTGAATGATATTGATCTTGCTTGAATCATCAATTCTACATCACAAATGTTAGCACAATAATGAACATGAAGAATGTAATCTTTCACATGATGATTGGCACTTGAATGCTACTCTAAAATGCTTGATAATATTCCCTTGAAATGCCTTAGAATACTCTTGTGAATGCTCAAATGATCTTGTCAACTCTTGAATGCTATGATCACTTGATTGCTTATTAGGATGCTAGGGGAAAATATGAGTGAAATAACCTTGCATTTATACTTAATTATGCAATAATTATAAAAATTACAATACTACAAGTTGACATTAGATCTAGGAGAATACAATACCACCAAAAAATTGAATTAAATTTGAATTTTGGGCACATGGGACTCATTCGTCCAAGGTGGCGAATGAGTCCCATCATACATAATGTATGGGACCAATAATGAGAAGTGCTTAGAAATGTGTGAAACCTACATTGGGGCCAAAAATACCTAGATGGAACTCATTAGCCCAAGGTGGTGAATGAGTCCCAAACACTAAATCTGGGCCACACAAGCCATGAACACCTGAATTATGATTGGTCATTGATTGGTGTTTGGATTATCCTTGAAAAGATGTAATAAATGAGGCTTGTGGATGTAAAATAGGGCCAATTAAAGCATAAGAAATCCCAATTATTAATGACAAGCCTAGAGGAATGTGAAAGTGTGTTACAACACTTTACAACACTCCAAATAAGGAAATATTAATGTTGATTATGATTAAAATTATATTTATTATGCTTAGTTAATTGATAAAATCCTAAAAAAGTGTGAAAGTGTTTTAAAACACTTCGCAACACTTTAGAAAGGAACCTTTAAATTTCATTAGTTCACAAGGACCCAAGACCTAATGTGGATGTGTTATCCACATTACAACACTAAATCAAGGCAATATTAAGCAAAAATCCATAAGGAGGACCAAAATGAGTGTGAAAATGTCAAGGGACCCAGTTTTTGACACTACACATATCCACATACTATATCTACTTCTCAATCACCAAGCCAACTATATAGGTTCGAGGGAGGTTTATTAGAATGAGGAATCAAAACAAAAAACTAGATGAAAATTACCACTCCCCTATGAAATAAAGAGTGAAAAATCCTATATAATTGAAATTATAACTGAAAATATGGAAGAAGATGATTAGGAATATAACTATGTTCTTAATGACATAACAAAGATGTGTACTGTGGGAACAATCATGTGTACTGTGGGAACAGTCACATTGGCTTCCTATCCAAAGCATACTCCTTTAGTTGTCTTATTAAATGGTCCAGAGATTCACAATCATCCTCATTAATAAGTGATCCCATTTCTACAACTGTCACATTCCTATTATTTTGGAATCTCCCCCGCATCTCTATCTAGAATCCTTTGGTTGTGGGCTACACTTCCTAGTTGCTATGGGTTAAAATATGCTTACTTTGGCTTCTTGGTTGCAAGGAGTTAATTCATATAACATATACACAATACTAATAACCATAAATTAAACATAGATCCATACTAAATTCCATACACACTCACACATTTAATCATACAATTACCAACATATGATAATTATATTTCCATACATCAAAACCCGGTTCAAGTTGCATGGACATAAAAATATAGATAAATTTAGGAATGCATATGAAATGAGTATTGAATAGAAGGGAAATAGGGTTTCCATCAAAATATGGAAAAGAGTAATAAGGGGGTATGATTGACCTATTTCCCACTAATTCATTAGGAAATGAGATCCCCATAATGAATTGACTAACAACTCTTAGGTGAATCAAGTCAATGTGGGAATCTATAGATTTCTTTATGCTCTTAGGATAGGGGTCAAGGTCAAATAGAACTTTGGGGATAAAAAATAAAAATAGAAAATCAACTCCAAAATGTAATCTAACACTTGAAACAACAATATTAAACTAAATACTAGCAAAACCAAAAAACCAAATGTAGTTCTAAGAAGGGAAGAGATTTGTTTACTAGGCATTAAGAGAAAGTTTCTGAAGGCTGAATGGGACTCATTCACCCATGGGTGAATGGGTCTATGATCAAGGTTTTTTTGAAACTTTTGGGAGCCTTTGAAACAAATTTGTACCTTCTGATTTATCTAGGTTTCAATGTCAAAAATTCAGAAATTAGATCTATGAGTTAGATTTTGTGATTTGACAACTTTGATAACTTTTGCAACTTTGACTGCTTTTCAATCTTTCACTTCAAAAGGTATTCAATCCTTCTTCAACCTAAATCTACAATCACACACATGAGAAATATATATATATTTTTTGTGAATGGGGGTTTTCCTTGGTCAAAATAATGAATGAATGAGGGAATGAAGACTAAAAAAAGCTATGTTACCACTCAACAAACCCTTGTAAGAACCTTGATAATGGAGATCTTATAAAGTATGAAACTTGCATAAAATGGTTGAATTTTAATTGGATATTCATACTTGAATAATTCTTTGAATGCTTGAACTTGATCTTGAAACCTATATCACAATGTTAGCTCCAAAAAACATGCACGATGCAAGAAGACTTTGACATGATGGATAGATCTTGAATGTTGCAATAAATATCTGATAAATCTACTCTTGAATGCTGCAATAAATATCTGATATATCTACTCTTGAATGCTCTTGATCATCAAATTTAGCTCTTGTGAAGTCACATATAAATTCTAGGTTCTTCTCTTAAAAATACTAGGTGAAACTTAGTGAAATAACCTTGTATTTATAGGTATGTATCCTTAATTTCTCAAAATTCTAATATCACAAGCCGAAATTGAAATATAGATTTAGAAATGTTATAATACCACAAAAAATAATTTAAATTTAGGTTTAAAGGTCTAGGGAGGACCCATTCATCCAAGGGTGAATGGGTCCCAGGTCCCTATTTCTAGAACACACATTGCTCAAGGTAAGGTGTTATGTTTAGGCATTAACTATTGTCGGGTTTCCCCTTCAAAAAATATAATTTATTAGGATTGTAAATCAATAAAAGGGATAATTAAGGAATAATTAAGCTCAATTTAATTAAGAGGGCCCAAATAATTGTGAAAATGTAAAGGGATACATTTAACAACACTAAATTAAGGTATTATAGGTCCATTTTAATTAGGAGGGCCCAAACAAGTGTGAAAATGTAAAGGGATACATTTTTCTACACTACACTTAGCCCTCACTTTAGTGAGAGGATGAAACTACTTCAAACTTACACTAAAGTAGACAATCAAGAGAGGTCTAATTGTACAACTGCTGGAAGGATAAGATGACAAAGATCAAGGAGGGTGATCAAGCCCCCAAGATCTAAGATCTCATAGAAAAACCAACAAAGGAACAAGGAGACACATGCCTATGTTAAAAATATATATGTATAAAACAATGGAAAAATACTCAATCATACAATTTAAAACACTAAAAGAAAGGAAAAAAGGAAAAGAAAAGGGGGTGGATCAAGCCTTGACTATCCAACATGATGTGGATCAGGCCGTAGTTGTTTGTCCAAAAAATGTTTACAAGTGGAACTTGTTGTCCACTATGCAAACTGATGCAAAGTTGGGTGGAAGAATTCAACCTAAATAAAAAAACCTTTGCAATTATCCCAATTTTAGGTGGGGGTGTTTTGTAACAAAAATCCCTAAAATTGACTGTCCCATTTGACAAAAGGCCTAATTAGGCTTGTTCAACTTGGTCACTAGGAGGTTTTCAATCTTCAGGCTTCAAATCTTCAAACCAATACCTTAGACATGTCAAAAATATTCTACCTCAATAATTCCAACCCCTTCAAACCATTTCCCAAGAGATTTTCTACAAACCCTAACTCTTATTCAAATTTTATGCCCAAAATATGGGGTTTTTAGACTAGGGCATCAACAAATTTACACTCAACGTCCTTCCCCTTCTCCTACAATATGATGAACACAAAAATCAACCTACCTATATCCATTCCATTGAGTTAGAGGCCAATTCATTGGTGGAATGGAGAGGAATCCATTATTTATAGTCAAAGCACACCTTAAATGAAGGATTCAAGCAACTTTTAGTAAATTGGCTCTAATTTACTCCAAACTTAATGAAATCAGATGAAACCAAATGAAATAGAACCAAGATTCAATAAATTATCTACTCCAATTGATTTTAGATAACTTTTAGGACGTACAAGGATGTACCATGTGTAGCAGCAAAAACCAATGGAAAAACATAGAAAAACAAAGTTTTATTGATGCTCAATCTTCAAATTCACCACTAGAACCTTGTCTTTTCCTCCACAAGGCTTATTTAAGCCTTTAAAAACCAAAAAATAATTTTTTATAAATTTATTTTAAATTCCAACCATTCAACTTCCATAAAATGCAAAAATGCAAAGTTGCTTTGATAACTTTTACAACTTTTTGCAACTTTTACAATATTTACAAAATGGACTCCAAAATGACTTAAGACACCTCAAACACATAAGAAATGGTATTCAAGACCTTATTATATGCAAAATTCCTCAACTAAATTGAAATACTAACATTTATCAACTTTTAACATTAAGACCTATGGTGCCCTACACCACAAATAAACATTGCACACTCACACAGGCTACTAAAATTTGTTGTCAAGTAGGTGAGTCCCCAAGGGTGAAAAATGATAGAATATTATTAGATTCCCATACCATACTAAAGTTATACCTCCAATAAATTTAATAAGGAACCACACAAAATAAAATTTTAGCTTCATAAGGCTTAGCATGCTGCATTATGCTAAACACTTATGAACAAACAAGGCTCCACAAGCAAGAAAAGTGCGTCATGCTTGGTGGCCATGAAAAAAGGTTGCAAATTTGAGCTTCACAAGGTTAGAAAGCTAAATTATGCTAAAAACTTATGAACAAAATGAAAATAGGATAAGACATGTTAAAAGGGGTTTTTCTTAGTTCATGTAAGGTCTCCTCTTAGGGAACATCGTGCCTAATGTCTCCAATAGAGGACAAGTCTAGGATTGAAGATTCACAACTTAGGGAATGCAATGCATAGCATCATCTCTAAGAGGAAAGTCATATGCCAAGAAAGGTCACACTCTTAGAGGACATGAAACCCAATGGCACCACCAAGAAGAAGGCACTTCGTAGGAAGTAAGAAGATCACACAATGAAACATTAGATATAGTCAAAGATCTCCAAAATGATAATACAATTGTATTCCCCCACTTTAAAGAAATTGCTAATACCATACTGTGAGCAATTACTTTAAAGTATAAAATGATAAATGCTAAAAAATGCATGGGAGTTTATTTGGAAATCCCTATGTCAAACATATGTTTCCAAATGAATCTAGATCATGAAAAAGGGGTTTCCCCCAAAATGAAATCCAAAAATCACATGTAAGGGATCCATGGATTTAAGGTTAGCATATGTCTTTGATACAATGATATTATAGAGCTCAGAAACACCATCATTCCCCAAATAACTCATGGAACATGAATAAAAACATATAGAGAGCAAAAAAAAAGGGATTTTGGGTCAACATGGAAGAGACCTAAATGTCTTGATGCCTTGTGTCATCCCCAAAAGGAAAACACAATACAAAAGAAAATATAAATGGATATGACATATAGAAGAATGTAGATACAAATAGAGGAATGAACATGAAGATACATCAAACATAATGATACAGGGTATGAAATTACGCACATGCAATCACACAAAGAATATGAAAAAGAAAAATAAAGACAAGACTAGTAAGGCACATGTGGTTCAACCTATTAGCTTAGGTTCACTTCCGAATATTGTTTATCATATGTGGAAGGCATACAATTAGACAAAGGGACAACATGAATTTCCAAACTAGGATAAGGCTATCTAACTCCTTTCCCCCACTAAGTGAAGGACAAGTATGAACTAAGATGGGTGATGAGAATGAGCTCCTTGAAATATAGAAAATTATTTGGAGTGAATGAAAAGCATGTAATAGTGAGTATTCTATGATCCTACAACTATTACATGGCAATGCGCAAAGTTAATGCATTTTAGTCAAGTTGGATTCTTTTCAAATTTTCTTAGTAGTTCTTGTAGATCACGACAATCATCAGTATGATGTCCAAATATTCTATGATATGCACAATATGGTCCATTTTGATCACTTTTATTTTTTGTTAATTTTTTAGGTTTAGGTGGTATCTTAATTAATCCCTAATGTAAAAGGGTGTAAAAATCATTCTCAGTCTTGGATATCTTTAATAGGTCATCTAAGTACTCAAGAGGATCATGTTTCTTTTGTTTCTTTGATTTGTAATGCTTATTAACTTTCTTCCTTGGTTTGATAATTTATTGATTACAAGATGAAAGATGAATAGGATTGTCATGATGGTCACCAATTGTATCTCCTAATAGCAAGGCCTTTCCTTTAGAAGAAGAGGATGTGTCAAGAGAAATAGGGTTATCAATGATTGTCTCTAGTTTTGTCACATTACTTCCACAAGTGAAAGGGGTATTTAAGGATTATTGATGGTGGGGAAAAGTAATGTTAAAAAATGTATCTATGATCTCATCCTCTTGAGCTAGGATGTCTTTAGAAGAGTCACAAATAGAATTCTCATGGCATTCAATGGTTGGTTCTTCTAAGAATACAACACTTTCATCACAAGGGATAGGAGTGTTGGGAGAAGATTCTTAATGATTTTCCAGATTATCCATAGTTGTTTTCTATTGCATTAAAAAATTCTCACACGTGGGATGGGAATGGAGACTAGGCAAGGTGGTGTTAAGGGACGTGTTAATAGTTTCACCCTCTTGCACTAAGAGAATCTCATAGCTATGATGATTTTTGGAAGAATGGCTACCATTCTCGTTACTGAACTTTTTCTTAGCAAACTTGTAAAGGAAGGATGCAAATTTTTTGTTATTTTTAGATTAAAACAATTTTTTTTTATTATGCTATGTAAAAGCCTAGAAATGATGTATTTTAGATGCAATTTTGAATTGAAAAAATGCACCAAATTTGAAAAATTAAGCTTAATATGAACAATTTTAGATAATAGAAATTCTAGAAACTGAAACAAAAGATTGAATACAAAAACAAAGAATGTAGAAATGGTATTTTTCATGCTCAAAAATTCAAAAAAAAGCCCTGATTAGGGACTAATTCTCCCATGGGTGATTGGGTCTCACTTCAGGGTTTTAAAAAATGAATTTGCATATTTCTAAAGTGATTTATATGGTTTTAAGATTCTAGTTTCAGAAAGTAAGTTAGAGTTTTAGATTTCTATAAAATGAGGTCTAAATGCAAGTGCAAAATAATGCTAAATGACAAGCAAAAATACCTAATTTGAGATGCAATTTTGATTCAATTTTTTGATGTAAATGATTGATCATGCAATGTTATGTAAACATTATGCAAAATGACTAAGATTTTTAAATTTTCCAGATTTTAAAGAATGCAAAAATGAAAACCTTAAACCCTAAATGAAATGAAAAATAATGCAAGCATACAACCCTAAATGAGATGCAAATCAATGCAATGCAAAAAAAACCTAGATCTAGGGCTGAAAATGGACTCCAAAATCAACAAGTTATGATGTTCACATTGGGCTCACCAAAATGAATAGGTGGAAAATAGGGTTTCCACCAAAATATGGAAAAGGGTAATAAGGGGGTATGATGGACCTATTTCCCACTAATTCATTAGGAAATGAGATCTCCACAACGAATTCACTAACAACCCTTAGGTGAATCAAGTCAATGTGGGAATCTACAAATTTCCTTATGCTCTCAAGATAGGGGTCAAGGTCAAATAGAACTCTGGGGATAAAAAATAAAAATATCAAATCAACTCCAAAATGCAATCTAACACTTGAAACAATAATATTAAACTAAATACTAGAAAAACCAGAAAACCAAATGCAATTTTGAGAAGGGAAGAAATGTGTTTACCAACCACAAGAGATAGTTTCTAAAGGCTGACTGGGACTCATTCACCCATGGGTGAATGGGTCTTTGCTTATGTTTTTTTTGCAACTTTTGAGAGCCTCTAACACAAATCTATAGCTTCTGATTTGTCCAGGTTTTAGTGTCAAAAAATCAGAAATCAGATTTGTACATTAGATTCTGTGATTTGACAACAACTTTGATAACTTTTTCAACTTTGACAAATTTTCAATCTTGCACTTCAAAAGGTTTTCAATCCTTCTTCAACCTAAATCTGTAATCAAACACACAAGAAAGAAACATGTTTATTTTTGGGTGAATGCAGGTTTTCCTTGGTTAAACCCCATTTTGGTAATCAAACTTTGAATTGAAATAATGAGTGAATGAGGGAATGAAGAATGAACAAAGATATATTACCACTCAAAAAACCCTTGTAAAAACCTTAATAATGGAGATCTTAGAAATTTTGCAACTTGGATGAAATGGCTAAATTGGACATGGATCTTGACGCTTGAATAATGCTTTGAATGCTTGAACTTGATCTTGAAACCTACATCACAATGTTAGCTCCAAAAAACCATGCATGATGTAAGAAGACTTTGACATGATGGATAGATCTTGAATTCTACAATAAATCTATGATATATCTACTCTTGAATGCTCTTGATTATCAACTTTAGCTCTTGTGAAGTCACTTAAAAATTCTAGGTTCTTCTCTTGAAAATGCTAGGTGAAACTTAGTGAAATAACCTTGTATTTATAGTTATGTATCCTTAATTTCTGGAAATTCTAATATCACAAGCTGAAATTGAAATATAGATTTAGAAATGTTTTTTTTAAGCAAAAGTGGCAAGCCACTATAATTATATTTATATTAAATAATAGTTGTTAAAAAAACTTGGTTCAGGTGAGCATACCAACACGAAAGAACCAAGAAGAAAACCTCTGGTTATAGCTCGAGAAAGTACATAAATTCCTATCAAGGACCTATGACTAACTCAAACCTAGTATAGATTTCTTAACATTTTCAAATGACATACCCTCTTTACAATTACATTTTATAAATCCCTTTACATACCCCTTTGCATTGTCAAAAGAAATATCCCATTACATTTCCAAAAAAAAACCCTTTACACTTTCAGTATATAAACCCCTTTACATGAAATTTAATGCATATTAAAAAACAATATTATATATGAATTATGCTCATAACAACTAAAAACCTTGATTAAATAATTGAACCATAGATTCTGACTAGAGCATAATCCAAAAAATTGATTAGAAGGAAGATGATTTGTTCCCAACTCTATAAGGGCCATTAACCAAACTTTCATCATATATTTGTTTATGCTTATAATCATACTCCTACGAAGGAATTGTTGCATTGATATCAAGAACATAACGATAACAATATTTCCCCTGGTAGCTTGTGGAAGGATTGATAATTGCAAATCATGCACACATGTATGATTCCTCAAGAAATAAATTTCATGGAACTTTCTCTTAATGTGATCTATGTCCTCCATAGAGAAATAAAAATGGTATTTATTAAGAGCTTGGTAGAGGTAAGATGAGGTATCATGCATTATTGACAGAATCATACCTTGAATTTTTTTGCATACCGCTTTTTGTAATGGATTAGATGCTTGGGGAATAAACCTCCAACCAGACCATCACCTTTGGTGAAGTCATACTGCTGAACACTTCGAAGCAATACATCATTTTCCAAGTAAGGTCAAACAAAAAATTTGCTGGCTATAATTGTATACACCTAAAAATGGTCACATCTCAATAGTCTGGTAATTAATTAAATATTTTTAATATTTAATTAAATCTCTGAATTCAATCTACGTATAAATGAATTTAAATAATTTATTTATATATTTGTTTTGATCAGTGATAAGATTTATTTTATTAATATAAGAATAAGAAAATTACATTGCAAAGCTGAAAAGCTTCCAATATAACCCCTACCAAACTCCACTAAAACCCAACTTCCAAACCTAGAATCAACATATAACAACACCCATTTACAGGTCAAATTTTAAAGTTATTTTGAATGGCCTTTTATCTGAGATCGAAGGACCATGTTAAAGGATTTCTTCTCCTTCTTCACTTTCTTTCCCAAGACTGGTTGCCATCGGTCCTCGATCCTTGCTGCCTCCTTCTATCAATCCAAAGATAAAACCCGGGAACTCCTCCAGGTGTCGTCTCCACTTCTCTCTTGTTGATGCCGAACAAAAGAAATTTGCTTATTTGCATCCTTCTTCTGTGGAGGTAAATCTCGGGGGCCCCTCCAAGCACCTTCTCCACTGTTGCATTGCTGGTGTTGATCACCAGCCTTCCATTTTCCTGCTTCTTTCTTCTGGGGTCTCACACTTCCCATCTTTTCCTTACATTATGGGGTTGCAGCCCTATTTTTGGTGTTCAACTCCTTGACTCCACCACTGAAAGCCCCATTTGTATTGTTTGCTGCCAGTAGTCCTTCCTGAGTAGAAGCTAACTCAAACTATTGCTGCTCCATACAACTATCCTCCTGCATCAGCTGTCTCTCCCCCTGATGCATCTCCTTTGAAGCCCTACTCTTCTTCGTAGAGCCTTTCCTTTGAGAGATCCCTTGCTTCGTCTCTTGTTTCTCCACTGTGTAATGTTGGGTGGATGCATCTTTCCACCAAAAGGAAGTATTGTTTCTACTATGTTTGACACACTCAGCCGCCAAATTCCCCATTTGGTGACATTTTTTGCATCTAAAAGGAACCCCTTCATAATCTAGTATCTATACCCAACAACCCTTTGAGGATTTTAAGCTGATCACCTTCGGGGGCACCTTTGAAATTTTCCTTTCTACCAAGATTCGAGCATAAGTGGAGTGCAGAAGACTAGATGAACCTTCATCCACCATTATGAAGGTTTCTAATGAGTTCCCTATGGCCTCCAAGTAAGAATCAAACCAGAACTGTAGAGGGAGGTTAGGAAGCCTCACCCAAAGCGGAACCATTTCAAAAACTTCAGTAGCTGGGTTGAAAGCCAGATGCCATGGATTTAGCATTAGGACATGCTTCTCTTCCCAATCCCAGTGATAATCGTAGAGGATCTTATTTCTATCATGCTCTTTTTCAAACACAACAATAAAAAATCCTCTGGCCATAGGGTAAATCTGAACATACCCGTCAAGTAGGGGCTTCCAGTATTTGGAGATCCACTGGGGAAGATCAGGCAAGCTTGGCCAGAAGCCCTTGAACCTCCCAATCAGGCACAACCCAACATTTTTTTTCATTGGAGTCAACTTCTTTCTTCAGTTCACCTTGTAGCTCCAATATGATTTCATTGGAAGCATGGTGTGTAACATGGCTCTCTCCTTTCTTCACAACAGTGCATTTGCTTGACTGATTTACTGCCTTTTCGAGCTCAGATCTGTGTTCAAGCCATGACTGCTTTAAAACCCCGTTTGCACCATTTTCATTACAAGCAGCGATGCCCCGAAGAGATTTCTCCTTTCCACCATTGACGACAATTGAGATACCAAAATTTTTCCCTAGCGAGAGCCTTGCCAGACATTTGTTGTCTCATCTAGTAGAGTTAATAACATCATCTCCAATAGGAAAAAAATCCCCTAATGCCCCCTGTAGCTCCTCTTGCAAGGTGTTCAGTTCGGGAAAAACCCTCGCAACCTCCGCCAACACCTGACTGTTGGTAGCCATCGAATTTAGTTGTGTGTTAATTTTTGCTACTTCTACTATTGTCATAATAATTTATTTATATTGTTCATTCTTTCATTTCGATTAAATAAATAAGTTTATTTAATCACTTTCTTATCCATTGCTTAATTAATTAAATAAACATTACGATTTATTTATATTAATTATCACATAGTCTTGGCTTGAATTCTTAATTCAAATAAAGATTAAATATTCATCTTTTCTTAAAAATCTTCTAAAGTTCATTTACAATTAAATATCTTAAATAGTTAATTAAATCTTCTAATGTCCATTCACATCAAATATTTCAAAAATCCAAATTCCTCAACCCACATAACACATAAAATTAAATAAATTTATTTATTTAATTTGGATTATCTACAACAACCGTGAAACAACTTCAAAACAAAAAATCAATAAATTTCTCTATTTCTGAGCAAAGTTGTTCCCGTGGGTTGAAGACAAACCTCCATTCTTCTCTCCAACCTCCCAACATCTTCCATCTTCCTCTCAACCTCTCCATCTCTCACCATTCAAATTTACCAGACAATCTCACAGCCATTGATCTTTTCCAGCTAGGCTCTTGCTTGTAAAAATCTATAAAAAGGACTGCTGGGCCTTTGAAAAAAAAAGGAGAGAAGCTTTTGTATGGGAAAACTATAGCCAATCTGCAATAGCATAGCCTTCTAACATCCATAGCATTCCAGATTTTAGCATAGAATAGCCCAACATATCAATATTCCATATCATGGCTTATCAACCTCATATCATAGTTTCAATAAAATTCATAATCCAAAGCCCCTATGCATAATCTACAACCCCTGTGCATATCCGTATACCAACATTTCACTCCATCAACATATAGGATAGAGAAGTACTTTCCCTTTGCATACTCGTTCTGCAGGTTGCCATTATGAGAAGCTTTGCTTATACAATCTGAGAGCAGCAACTTCAAGCGAATCACTAGAGATAGAGGACAATGGAACGATTCTGAAGAAGCTCTATTTGATTTATTTGATTT
>VDFB02373365.1:35130632-35216714 GCA_007258455.2 Sequoia sempervirens
GGGGATATTGTTGGCATATGGATTCTAGTGTTGTCATTGATGGCAACTAAAGTCACTATTTTGGTCCATAGATCAGAATGTGGTCATACCAGCAGAAGGAGTTGAGAACATAATATTACCGACATAAATATGAAGAACAAGGTATCCGGTTACTACGTCAATCCGTATGCTTCATCGAATCATATTTTGAGTTGTGGATCCCTGGGATATTTTTTTTACCATGTACGTTATCTTATAATCAAATTTTGTGGTGTTGCATTAATCAGTGTATGAGTTAGGAGATCCGATAGGATGTCTTTCTATTTATTTTCTCATTGTGGCTGACTCAATGAATGTGGCGTGTTGTGGATGTATACAGAGTAATTATTTAAATGTTTTTATGTTTAAGCATTTTATTTTGGGTCCAAGCTATGTCATAGCCGAATTGTATGGGTATGCATAAAAAAATGTTCATGATTTGAGCTGACACATGAAGAATATTTTGTACTTTATTGAAGGCCAACTTGAAATGACAAGATCCTTGATGCAAATATATATAAGTTATCAGTTATATCATTTTGTGAGTAAGTTGTAAGTATAGAAGTGTGTTTCGGACATCATAAGGGAAATTAGGAAATTATGCACAATTTCACTTGTGCATTAAAGTTTTTGGCATAGTGAGTTTGTGCAAAACAAAGCAAAATTGCTGAATCAGTCAGAAGGACAAAAGATTGACTATAAAGCTTAACCAGAACTGTAATCAAGCATTGTAGATGCTATTTTATCATTTCACCCTTTTGGATTCAATCCAAACCTTTGTAAGGTAGTAAGCCTATCTTATTTGAGTAGTGAGGTCTAGGCAGTGTGCCTGAATGCAAGTGCATTTTTATTTTGTAATCTTTCTTTTGGGTATACTCATATTACATTGTGGATTGGCCATCCACCGTGGTTTTTCCCCTAACAAGGTTTCCACGTAAAAATCCTGGTGTTATGGTGTTGTGATTGTATTATTTCTATTCATGCATATTTCTTTTGTTGAATGCTTAAATAAGTTAAAGATCAGAATAATAAAATTAATTTTTGCACAAAACTGATTCACCCCCCTCTTAGTGTTGCTTGTTTCCAACAAGTATAGTGGACAGTGCAAAGAATGGAGGCAAAAGGAACATGGGGCAGAGGATTATGCAAGAAGAAAAAGATAAGGTGATGGAAAAAGACGATAATGTGTGTATAGGTGTAAAGAGGATTGTGATAATGGGGTTTGATGAAGGGCACCCCATAGTACCATTTGATAGAGTGAAGCTTGATTCAAGGGGAGGCAAGGCCAATAATAATGAGGACAATGTGAGACTAAAGGAAGAAGAACTTGTTAAAGGAAAGTGCGAAGGGCAGAGCAATGAAGGATACAAAGGAAGACAAATTACTTCAATCTTTCCAAGGGACATGGAAAAGTTCCATGTTGGGGTGTATGGTGCAGGAGCACCTTTGGTTATCAAGGGTCAATCTAGGTTGATATTGAGCAAGCTTTAGATGTGATGAGTTTTTGTCTCAATAAGGTCTATAAGACTGACTTCTTTTGGTAATGAGTCATTAGGAATGGTTCTTAAATGATTAGTATAGGTGTATTTTGAGTCTATAAGCTAAATAAGGTCTATCAAGACCATTTAATATTGTAATTGGTGGTTTTGTGTCTTAGATGCCAAAATATGTAAAAGTTGTAGAAGCAAAATTAGAAATGCTGTCAAAATGCAAATAGGAATATGAAGGGTCAAGAATTTGAATGGTAGTTAAGAACATTGGGAAGGTATTTTTGGATTGAAAAATGTATTTAAAGCCCTCAAAGGCTCAAGCAAAGGGTTGTTGAATGATTAGATTCAAATTATAATAACAAACACAACGTTTTTCTACAAATATACACTATTTTCTAGACTTTTCTTCCTCTATACGGCCCCATACAGTGAGTTTTTTTTTACAAATCATTCTAAATTGATGTAGCTTGACTTAGCTTTCATTTGTGATTGGTTTGAGGGAATATCATCAAGTTTTGTGAGAGATTTCTTTGTTTTTTTGTGACTGCCTATTTAGACCAGTGAAGGCCCTATTTTCACATTAAATAATGTAAACAACCATTCCATCTATTGTACCAGTCTATAACTTGATGGAATGGAATGTTATCATAGTAGAGTAGTTATTTATAGGTTTTAGAGTGGATGAGAAATAAACTGTATTGTGGGATGTTACCCTAGGGTGTAATTCTATGTTTTCCATATGAAATGAGTGTATAAATATGAGGTTTTGTCAAAATACTGATGAATATCTCAAAGGGATGGTTTTGTGACCATGTGTAGAGTATTTGAAGAATGCTGGATGATTTGATAGAGTTTGGGAAGCCAAGGTATTGTGAGATTGAGTAAAACCCTAGGTTTTTACATGAAATTGGAGGGTTTGGTGGAACTATGGTCTAGAGGTCAGAGGACTGAGATGTGATGGATGAATTTGAAGTTTTTCATCACAAAAAAACTCTAATAAGTGACTTATAAAGAAAACAAGGAGTTTAAGGAGTGGTTCCTTTGTAATTTAGGGCTAATTTAGTAGCCTAGAAACAGGGCAGATTAGTGGTTTACAATTTTATGTTAAAGAACCCTCTTTGAATCTATTGGAAAGTTATCTTACATCTTGTTGGGAGTCTTTGAAGGCATTGGTTTGGCCTTTGTATGACCTTCAAGATATTTCATTCAAGGTTGTGTTTTGAGGGCTAGAAGCCTCTTGTGAAGTGTTTAGGAAAAGTTAAGAGTTTTGTGTTCAAAGGGTAGATTTCATTGATTGAGTCAAGTCACTTGGTGTTGGATAGAAGGTATCAACCAACTTACTTGCATCAAAGCTATATGAGGTTTCACTAATGCAATAATTGAAACCCTAGTATGCAAATTAACCAATGCAAAACCTAATGCAATGTTAATGCAAGCTAAATCTATAATGTAAATGCACTCCAAATCAGAATTATGATGATCTAAATATAGGTTCACCAAAATGAAAGGAAGAAAATAGTGCTCTCTTTTTCGCTTCTAGGGTTTTTGACCTAAAATGAAAGACAATTTCCTTATTCTCACTCAAGAACAAACCCTTGAGATTTCAATGCAAAGGAGACTGAAATCTTGCAAAGAGTTGTCCCAGGGGCTGAATGATATCTAATGAGGGGTTCACCACCAAGTGTAAACTTGGAAAAGATAATGAAATGCAAAAGAAAATGTAAAACCCTAATTGAATGCAAACTAACTCTAAATGACCTAGAAAAGTGAACAAAATGTAACAAAAAGCTATGAAACTAAAAGTGTGCACCTGGAAGACTAGAGAAGGCAGAATGGAGGTCTAGATCACTGAAAAATATGCCACTAATGCTGACTAGGACTCATTCACCAAGCTAGGAGAATCACTCCAATTTATAGGAAAATGTGCGGGAACAAGTTTCAGCCAAAAGGGTATCTAGATTTGTTAAAATATTTGCCATGCCTATATAGTGGGACTCATTCACCAATAGTGGCGAATCAATCCACTTCTACTTTTTTGGAAGTTATGAACTAGATTCTGTGCCTCTCGGTCTGCTATGCTCTTCTTGACCGATTTTCAAATCTAAAACTACAAATTTCCACTTGTAGACCTTCTCCAAGCTTCTCCAAGGTTTGATGAAAACTTTGAAAACTTTAGGTATTTGAAATTTTTTCTCCAACTTTTCTTCTTGGCCAATTTGAAACCTAGCCTTGTAAATCACACACAAGAAGAGAGAAAAATGTTATGGGGGCTAGTGAATAGGGGTTTTCTTTGGTCAAACCCCTTGTTGGTAATTAAACCTTGAAATGAGAGAAAATATGAAAGGAGAATGATGAATGAACAAATAATAATGTTGCAAATCACCAAAACCTAGCAATAAGGTGCTGCAATAATGCTTGAAATGGCTACAATGGATGTGGTTCTTGACTCTAGCTTGAATGATATTGATCTTGCTTGAATCATCAACTCTACATCACAAATGTTAGCACAATAACAAACATGAAGAATGTAATCTTTGACATGATGATTGGAACTTGAATGCTACTCTAAAATGCTTGATAATATTCTCTTGAAATGCCTTTGAATTCTCTTGTGAATGCTCAAATTCTCTTGTGAACTATTGAGTGCTATGATCACTTGATTGCTTATTAGGATGCTAGGGGAAAATATGAGTGAAATAACCTTGTATTTATAATTAATTATGCAAGAATTATTGAAATTACAATACTAAAAGCTGACATTAGATCTAGGAGAATAAAATCCTGCCAAAAATTTAAATTAAATTTGAATTTTGGGCACATGGGACTCATTCGTCCAAGGTGGCGAATGGGTCCCATCATACATAATGTATGGGACCAGTAATGAGAAGTGCTTAGAAATGTGTGAAACCTGCATCAGGGCCAAAAGACCTAGGTGGGACTCATTCACCCAAGGTGAATGAGTCCCAAACTATAAATATAGACCCACCTGAGAGCCAAGAACACTTGGGTATGATTGGTTTAGCAGTTGGTGTGAGTTATCATGAAAAAATGTAATAAATGAGGCTTTTGGATGTAAAATGGGGCTAATTAAAGCATAAGAAAGACCAATTATTAATGAAAATCCTAGAGGAATGTTAAAGTGTGTTAAAAAAATTTATAACACTTCAAATAAGGTAAGATTAAGATTTATTATGATTAAAATTATATTTATTATGCTTAGTTAATTGATAAAACTACAGAAAAGTGTGAAAGTGTGTTACAACACTTCACAACACTTTAGAAGGCACCTTTAAATTTCATAGTTCACTGAGGACCCAAGACCTAGCCAGATGTGTTATCCACATTGCTTACTCATCAAAGGCAAAATTAAGCCAAAATCTATAGGGGAGGACCCAGCGAGTGTGAAAATGTCAAGGGACCCAGTTTTTGACACTACACATATCCACATACTATATCTACTTCTCAATCACCAAGCCAACTATATAGGTTCGAGGGAGGTTTATTAGAATGAGGAATCAAAACAAAAAACTAGATGAAAATTACCACTCCCCTATGAAATAAAGAGTGAAAAATCCTATATAATTGAAATTATAACTGAAAATATGGAAGAAGATGATTAGGAATATAACTATGTTCTTAATGACATAACAAAGATGTGTACTGTGGGAACAATCATGTGTACTGTGGGAACAGTCACATTGGCTTCCTATCCAAAGCATACTCCTTTAGTTGTCTTATTAAATGGTCCAGAGATTCACAATCATCCTCATTAATAAGTGATCCCATTTCTACAACTGTCACATTCCTATTATTTTGGAATCTCCCCCGCATCTCTATCTAGAATCCTTTGGTTGTGGGCTACACTTCCTAGTTGCTATGGGTTAAAATATGCTTACTTTGGCTTCTTGGTTGCAAGGAGTTAATTCATATAACATATACACAATACTAATAACCATAAATTAAACATAGATCCATACTAAATTCCATACACACTCACACATTTAATCATACAATTACCAACATATGATAATTATATTTCCATACATCAAAACCCGGTTCAAGTTGCATGGACATAAAAATATAGATAAATTTAGGAATGCATATGAAATGAGTATTGAATAGAAGGGAAATAGGGTTTCCATCAAAATATGGAAAAGAGTAATAAGGGGGTATGATTGACCTATTTCCCACTAATTCATTAGGAAATGAGATCCCCATAATGAATTGACTAACAACTCTTAGGTGAATCAAGTCAATGTGGGAATCTATAGATTTCTTTATGCTCTTAGGATAGGGGTCAAGGTCAAATAGAACTTTGGGGATAAAAAATAAAAATAGAAAATCAACTCCAAAATGTAATCTAACACTTGAAACAACAATATTAAACTAAATACTAGCAAAACCAAAAAACCAAATGTAGTTCTAAGAAGGGAAGAGATTTGTTTACTAGGCATTAAGAGAAAGTTTCTGAAGGCTGAATGGGACTCATTCACCCATGGGTGAATGGGTCTATGATCAAGGTTTTTTTGAAACTTTTGGGAGCCTTTGAAACAAATTTGTACCTTCTGATTTATCTAGGTTTCAATGTCAAAAATTCAGAAATTAGATCTATGAGTTAGATTTTGTGATTTGACAACTTTGATAACTTTTGCAACTTTGACTGCTTTTCAATCTTTCACTTCAAAAGGTATTCAATCCTTCTTCAACCTAAATCTACAATCACACACATGAGAAATATATATATATTTTTTGTGAATGGGGGTTTTCCTTGGTCAAAATAATGAATGAATGAGGGAATGAAGACTAAAAAAAGCTATGTTACCACTCAACAAACCCTTGTAAGAACCTTGATAATGGAGATCTTATAAAGTATGAAACTTGCATAAAATGGTTGAATTTTAATTGGATATTCATACTTGAATAATTCTTTGAATGCTTGAACTTGATCTTGAAACCTATATCACAATGTTAGCTCCAAAAAACATGCACGATGCAAGAAGACTTTGACATGATGGATAGATCTTGAATGTTGCAATAAATATCTGATAAATCTACTCTTGAATGCTGCAATAAATATCTGATATATCTACTCTTGAATGCTCTTGATCATCAAATTTAGCTCTTGTGAAGTCACATATAAATTCTAGGTTCTTCTCTTAAAAATACTAGGTGAAACTTAGTGAAATAACCTTGTATTTATAGGTATGTATCCTTAATTTCTCAAAATTCTAATATCACAAGCCGAAATTGAAATATAGATTTAGAAATGTTATAATACCACAAAAAATAATTTAAATTTAGGTTTAAAGGTCTAGGGAGGACCCATTCATCCAAGGGTGAATGGGTCCCAGGTCCCTATTTCTAGAACACACATTGCTCAAGGTAAGGTGTTATGTTTAGGCATTAACTATTGTCGGGTTTCCCCTTCAAAAAATATAATTTATTAGGATTGTAAATCAATAAAAGGGATAATTAAGGAATAATTAAGCTCAATTTAATTAAGAGGGCCCAAATAATTGTGAAAATGTAAAGGGATACATTTAACAACACTAAATTAAGGTATTATAGGTCCATTTTAATTAGGAGGGCCCAAACAAGTGTGAAAATGTAAAGGGATACATTTTTCTACACTACACTTAGCCCTCACTTTAGTGAGAGGATGAAACTACTTCAAACTTACACTAAAGTAGACAATCAAGAGAGGTCTAATTGTACAACTGCTGGAAGGATAAGATGACAAAGATCAAGGAGGGTGATCAAGCCCCCAAGATCTAAGATCTCATAGAAAAACCAACAAAGGAACAAGGAGACACATGCCTATGTTAAAAATATATATGTATAAAACAATGGAAAAATACTCAATCATACAATTTAAAACACTAAAAGAAAGGAAAAAAGGAAAAGAAAAGGGGGTGGATCAAGCCTTGACTATCCAACATGATGTGGATCAGGCCGTAGTTGTTTGTCCAAAAAATGTTTACAAGTGGAACTTGTTGTCCACTATGCAAACTGATGCAAAGTTGGGTGGAAGAATTCAACCTAAATAAAAAAACCTTTGCAATTATCCCAATTTTAGGTGGGGGTGTTTTGTAACAAAAATCCCTAAAATTGACTGTCCCATTTGACAAAAGGCCTAATTAGGCTTGTTCAACTTGGTCACTAGGAGGTTTTCAATCTTCAGGCTTCAAATCTTCAAACCAATACCTTAGACATGTCAAAAATATTCTACCTCAATAATTCCAACCCCTTCAAACCATTTCCCAAGAGATTTTCTACAAACCCTAACTCTTATTCAAATTTTATGCCCAAAATATGGGGTTTTTAGACTAGGGCATCAACAAATTTACACTCAACGTCCTTCCCCTTCTCCTACAATATGATGAACACAAAAATCAACCTACCTATATCCATTCCATTGAGTTAGAGGCCAATTCATTGGTGGAATGGAGAGGAATCCATTATTTATAGTCAAAGCACACCTTAAATGAAGGATTCAAGCAACTTTTAGTAAATTGGCTCTAATTTACTCCAAACTTAATGAAATCAGATGAAACCAAATGAAATAGAACCAAGATTCAATAAATTATCTACTCCAATTGATTTTAGATAACTTTTAGGACGTACAAGGATGTACCATGTGTAGCAGCAAAAACCAATGGAAAAACATAGAAAAACAAAGTTTTATTGATGCTCAATCTTCAAATTCACCACTAGAACCTTGTCTTTTCCTCCACAAGGCTTATTTAAGCCTTTAAAAACCAAAAAATAATTTTTTATAAATTTATTTTAAATTCCAACCATTCAACTTCCATAAAATGCAAAAATGCAAAGTTGCTTTGATAACTTTTACAACTTTTTGCAACTTTTACAATATTTACAAAATGGACTCCAAAATGACTTAAGACACCTCAAACACATAAGAAATGGTATTCAAGACCTTATTATATGCAAAATTCCTCAACTAAATTGAAATACTAACATTTATCAACTTTTAACATTAAGACCTATGGTGCCCTACACCACAAATAAACATTGCACACTCACACAGGCTACTAAAATTTGTTGTCAAGTAGGTGAGTCCCCAAGGGTGAAAAATGATAGAATATTATTAGATTCCCATACCATACTAAAGTTATACCTCCAATAAATTTAATAAGGAACCACACAAAATAAAATTTTAGCTTCATAAGGCTTAGCATGCTGCATTATGCTAAACACTTATGAACAAACAAGGCTCCACAAGCAAGAAAAGTGCGTCATGCTTGGTGGCCATGAAAAAAGGTTGCAAATTTGAGCTTCACAAGGTTAGAAAGCTAAATTATGCTAAAAACTTATGAACAAAATGAAAATAGGATAAGACATGTTAAAAGGGGTTTTTCTTAGTTCATGTAAGGTCTCCTCTTAGGGAACATCGTGCCTAATGTCTCCAATAGAGGACAAGTCTAGGATTGAAGATTCACAACTTAGGGAATGCAATGCATAGCATCATCTCTAAGAGGAAAGTCATATGCCAAGAAAGGTCACACTCTTAGAGGACATGAAACCCAATGGCACCACCAAGAAGAAGGCACTTCGTAGGAAGTAAGAAGATCACACAATGAAACATTAGATATAGTCAAAGATCTCCAAAATGATAATACAATTGTATTCCCCCACTTTAAAGAAATTGCTAATACCATACTGTGAGCAATTACTTTAAAGTATAAAATGATAAATGCTAAAAAATGCATGGGAGTTTATTTGGAAATCCCTATGTCAAACATATGTTTCCAAATGAATCTAGATCATGAAAAAGGGGTTTCCCCCAAAATGAAATCCAAAAATCACATGTAAGGGATCCATGGATTTAAGGTTAGCATATGTCTTTGATACAATGATATTATAGAGCTCAGAAACACCATCATTCCCCAAATAACTCATGGAACATGAATAAAAACATATAGAGAGCAAAAAAAAAGGGATTTTGGGTCAACATGGAAGAGACCTAAATGTCTTGATGCCTTGTGTCATCCCCAAAAGGAAAACACAATACAAAAGAAAATATAAATGGATATGACATATAGAAGAATGTAGATACAAATAGAGGAATGAACATGAAGATACATCAAACATAATGATACAGGGTATGAAATTACGCACATGCAATCACACAAAGAATATGAAAAAGAAAAATAAAGACAAGACTAGTAAGGCACATGTGGTTCAACCTATTAGCTTAGGTTCACTTCCGAATATTGTTTATCATATGTGGAAGGCATACAATTAGACAAAGGGACAACATGAATTTCCAAACTAGGATAAGGCTATCTAACTCCTTTCCCCCACTAAGTGAAGGACAAGTATGAACTAAGATGGGTGATGAGAATGAGCTCCTTGAAATATAGAAAATTATTTGGAGTGAATGAAAAGCATGTAATAGTGAGTATTCTATGATCCTACAACTATTACATGGCAATGCGCAAAGTTAATGCATTTTAGTCAAGTTGGATTCTTTTCAAATTTTCTTAGTAGTTCTTGTAGATCACGACAATCATCAGTATGATGTCCAAATATTCTATGATATGCACAATATGGTCCATTTTGATCACTTTTATTTTTTGTTAATTTTTTAGGTTTAGGTGGTATCTTAATTAATCCCTAATGTAAAAGGGTGTAAAAATCATTCTCAGTCTTGGATATCTTTAATAGGTCATCTAAGTACTCAAGAGGATCATGTTTCTTTTGTTTCTTTGATTTGTAATGCTTATTAACTTTCTTCCTTGGTTTGATAATTTATTGATTACAAGATGAAAGATGAATAGGATTGTCATGATGGTCACCAATTGTATCTCCTAATAGCAAGGCCTTTCCTTTAGAAGAAGAGGATGTGTCAAGAGAAATAGGGTTATCAATGATTGTCTCTAGTTTTGTCACATTACTTCCACAAGTGAAAGGGGTATTTAAGGATTATTGATGGTGGGGAAAAGTAATGTTAAAAAATGTATCTATGATCTCATCCTCTTGAGCTAGGATGTCTTTAGAAGAGTCACAAATAGAATTCTCATGGCATTCAATGGTTGGTTCTTCTAAGAATACAACACTTTCATCACAAGGGATAGGAGTGTTGGGAGAAGATTCTTAATGATTTTCCAGATTATCCATAGTTGTTTTCTATTGCATTAAAAAATTCTCACACGTGGGATGGGAATGGAGACTAGGCAAGGTGGTGTTAAGGGACGTGTTAATAGTTTCACCCTCTTGCACTAAGAGAATCTCATAGCTATGATGATTTTTGGAAGAATGGCTACCATTCTCGTTACTGAACTTTTTCTTAGCAAACTTGTAAAGGAAGGATGCAAATTTTTTGTTATTTTTAGATTAAAACAATTTTTTTTTATTATGCTATGTAAAAGCCTAGAAATGATGTATTTTAGATGCAATTTTGAATTGAAAAAATGCACCAAATTTGAAAAATTAAGCTTAATATGAACAATTTTAGATAATAGAAATTCTAGAAACTGAAACAAAAGATTGAATACAAAAACAAAGAATGTAGAAATGGTATTTTTCATGCTCAAAAATTCAAAAAAAAGCCCTGATTAGGGACTAATTCTCCCATGGGTGATTGGGTCTCACTTCAGGGTTTTAAAAAATGAATTTGCATATTTCTAAAGTGATTTATATGGTTTTAAGATTCTAGTTTCAGAAAGTAAGTTAGAGTTTTAGATTTCTATAAAATGAGGTCTAAATGCAAGTGCAAAATAATGCTAAATGACAAGCAAAAATACCTAATTTGAGATGCAATTTTGATTCAATTTTTTGATGTAAATGATTGATCATGCAATGTTATGTAAACATTATGCAAAATGACTAAGATTTTTAAATTTTCCAGATTTTAAAGAATGCAAAAATGAAAACCTTAAACCCTAAATGAAATGAAAAATAATGCAAGCATACAACCCTAAATGAGATGCAAATCAATGCAATGCAAAAAAAACCTAGATCTAGGGCTGAAAATGGACTCCAAAATCAACAAGTTATGATGTTCACATTGGGCTCACCAAAATGAATAGGTGGAAAATAGGGTTTCCACCAAAATATGGAAAAGGGTAATAAGGGGGTATGATGGACCTATTTCCCACTAATTCATTAGGAAATGAGATCTCCACAACGAATTCACTAACAACCCTTAGGTGAATCAAGTCAATGTGGGAATCTACAAATTTCCTTATGCTCTCAAGATAGGGGTCAAGGTCAAATAGAACTCTGGGGATAAAAAATAAAAATATCAAATCAACTCCAAAATGCAATCTAACACTTGAAACAATAATATTAAACTAAATACTAGAAAAACCAGAAAACCAAATGCAATTTTGAGAAGGGAAGAAATGTGTTTACCAACCACAAGAGATAGTTTCTAAAGGCTGACTGGGACTCATTCACCCATGGGTGAATGGGTCTTTGCTTATGTTTTTTTTGCAACTTTTGAGAGCCTCTAACACAAATCTATAGCTTCTGATTTGTCCAGGTTTTAGTGTCAAAAAATCAGAAATCAGATTTGTACATTAGATTCTGTGATTTGACAACAACTTTGATAACTTTTTCAACTTTGACAAATTTTCAATCTTGCACTTCAAAAGGTTTTCAATCCTTCTTCAACCTAAATCTGTAATCAAACACACAAGAAAGAAACATGTTTATTTTTGGGTGAATGCAGGTTTTCCTTGGTTAAACCCCATTTTGGTAATCAAACTTTGAATTGAAATAATGAGTGAATGAGGGAATGAAGAATGAACAAAGATATATTACCACTCAAAAAACCCTTGTAAAAACCTTAATAATGGAGATCTTAGAAATTTTGCAACTTGGATGAAATGGCTAAATTGGACATGGATCTTGACGCTTGAATAATGCTTTGAATGCTTGAACTTGATCTTGAAACCTACATCACAATGTTAGCTCCAAAAAACCATGCATGATGTAAGAAGACTTTGACATGATGGATAGATCTTGAATTCTACAATAAATCTATGATATATCTACTCTTGAATGCTCTTGATTATCAACTTTAGCTCTTGTGAAGTCACTTAAAAATTCTAGGTTCTTCTCTTGAAAATGCTAGGTGAAACTTAGTGAAATAACCTTGTATTTATAGTTATGTATCCTTAATTTCTGGAAATTCTAATATCACAAGCTGAAATTGAAATATAGATTTAGAAATGTTTTTTTTAAGCAAAAGTGGCAAGCCACTATAATTATATTTATATTAAATAATAGTTGTTAAAAAAACTTGGTTCAGGTGAGCATACCAACACGAAAGAACCAAGAAGAAAACCTCTGGTTATAGCTCGAGAAAGTACATAAATTCCTATCAAGGACCTATGACTAACTCAAACCTAGTATAGATTTCTTAACATTTTCAAATGACATACCCTCTTTACAATTACATTTTATAAATCCCTTTACATACCCCTTTGCATTGTCAAAAGAAATATCCCATTACATTTCCAAAAAAAAACCCTTTACACTTTCAGTATATAAACCCCTTTACATGAAATTTAATGCATATTAAAAAACAATATTATATATGAATTATGCTCATAACAACTAAAAACCTTGATTAAATAATTGAACCATAGATTCTGACTAGAGCATAATCCAAAAAATTGATTAGAAGGAAGATGATTTGTTCCCAACTCTATAAGGGCCATTAACCAAACTTTCATCATATATTTGTTTATGCTTATAATCATACTCCTACGAAGGAATTGTTGCATTGATATCAAGAACATAACGATAACAATATTTCCCCTGGTAGCTTGTGGAAGGATTGATAATTGCAAATCATGCACACATGTATGATTCCTCAAGAAATAAATTTCATGGAACTTTCTCTTAATGTGATCTATGTCCTCCATAGAGAAATAAAAATGGTATTTATTAAGAGCTTGGTAGAGGTAAGATGAGGTATCATGCATTATTGACAGAATCATACCTTGAATTTTTTTGCATACCGCTTTTTGTAATGGATTAGATGCTTGGGGAATAAACCTCCAACCAGACCATCACCTTTGGTGAAGTCATACTGCTGAACACTTCGAAGCAATACATCATTTTCCAAGTAAGGTCAAACAAAAAATTTGCTGGCTATAATTGTATACACCTAAAAATGGTCACATCTCAATAGTCTGGTAATTAATTAAATATTTTTAATATTTAATTAAATCTCTGAATTCAATCTACGTATAAATGAATTTAAATAATTTATTTATATATTTTTTTTGATCAGTGATAAGATTTATTTTATTAATATAAGAATAAGAAAATTACATTGCAAAGATGAAAAGCTTCCAATACAATCCCTACCAAACTCCACTAAAACCCAACTGCCAAACCTAGAATCAACATATAACAACACCCATTTACAGGTCAAATTTTAAAGTTATTTTGAATGGCCTTTTATTGAGATCGAAGGACCATGTTAAAGGATTTCTTCTCCTTCTTCACTTTCTTTCCCAAGACTGGTTGCCATCGGTCCTCGATCCTTGCTGCCTCCTTCTATCAATCCAAAGATAAAACCCGGGAACTCCTCCAGGTGTCGTCTCCACTTCTCTCTTGTTGATGCCGAACAAAAGAAATTTGCTTATTTGCATCCTTCTTCTGTGGAGGTAAATCTCGGGGGCCCCTCCAAGCACCTTCTCCACTGTTGCATTGCTGGTGTTGATCACCAGCCTTCCATTTTCCTGCTTCTTTCTTCTGGGGTCTCACACTTCCCATCTTTTCCTTACATTATGGGGTTGCAGCCCTATTTTTGGTGTTCAACTCCTTGACTCCACCACTGAAAGCCCCATTTGTATTGTTTGCTGCCAGTAGTCCTTCCTGAGTAGAAGCTAACTCAAACTATTGCTGCTCCATACAACTATCCTCCTGCATCAGCTGTCTCTCCCCCTGATGCATCTCCTTTGAAGCCCTACTCTTCTTCGTAGAGCCTTTCCTTTGAGAGATCCCTTGCTTCGTCTCTTGTTTCTCCACTGTGTAATGTTGGGTGGATGCATCTTTCCACCAAAAGGAAGTATTGTTTCTACTATGTTTGACACACTCAGCCGCCAAATTCCCCATTTGGTGACATTTTTTGCATCTAAAAGGAACCCCTTCATAATCTAGTATCTATACCCAACAACCCTTTGAGGATTTTAAGCTGATCACCTTCGGGGGCACCTTTGAAATTTTCCTTTCTACCAAGATTCGAGCATAAGTGGAGTGCAGAAGACTAGATGAACCTTCATCCACCATTATGAAGGTTTCTAATGAGTTCCCTATGGCCTCCAAGTAAGAATCAAACCAGAACTGTAGAGGGAGGTTAGGAAGCCTCACCCAAAGCGGAACCATTTCAAAAACTTCAGTAGCTGGGTTGAAAGCCAGATGCCATGGATTTAGCATTAGGACATGCTTCTCTTCCCAATCCCAGTGATAATCGTAGAGGATCTTATTTCTATCATGCTCTTTTTCAAACACAACAATAAAAAATCCTCTGGCCATAGGGTAAATCTGAACATACCCGTCAAGTAGGGGCTTCCAGTATTTGGAGATCCACTGGGGAAGATCAGGCAAGCTTGGCCAGAAGCCCTTGAACCTCCCAATCAGGCACAACCCAACATTTTTTTTCATTGGAGTCAACTTCTTTCTTCAGTTCACCTTGTAGCTCCAATATGATTTCATTGGAAGCATGGTGTGTAACATGGCTCTCTCCTTTCTTCACAACAGTGCATTTGCTTGACTGATTTACTGCCTTTTCGAGCTCAGATCTGTGTTCAAGCCATGACTGCTTTAAAACCCCGTTTGCACCATTTTCATTACAAGCAGCGATGCCCCGAAGAGATTTCTCCTTTCCACCATTGACGACAATTGAGATACCAAAATTTTTCCCTAGCGAGAGCCTTGCCAGACATTTGTTGTCTCATCTAGTAGAGTTAATAACATCATCTCCAATAGGAAAAAAATCCCCTAATGCCCCCTGTAGCTCCTCTTGCAAGGTGTTCAGTTCGGGAAAAACCCTCGCAACCTCCGCCAACACCTGACTGTTGGTAGCCATCGAATTTAGTTGTGTGTTAATTTTTGCTACTTCTACTATTGTCATAATAATTTATTTATATTGTTCATTCTTTCATTTCGATTAAATAAATAAGTTTATTTAATCACTTTCTTATCCATTGCTTAATTAATTAAATAAACATTACGATTTATTTATATTAATTATCACATAGTCTTGGCTTGAATTCTTAATTCAAATAAAGATTAAATATTCATCTTTTCTTAAAAATCTTCTAAAGTTCATTTACAATTAAATATCTTAAATAGTTAATTAAATCTTCTAATGTCCATTCACATCAAATATTTCAAAAATCCAAATTCCTCAACCCACATAACACATAAAATTAAATAAATTTATTTATTTAATTTGGATTATCTACAACAACCGTGAAACAACTTCAAAACAAAAAATCAATAAATTTCTCTATTTCTGAGCAAAGTTGTTCCCGTGGGTTGAAGACAAACCTCCATTCTTCTCTCCAACCTCCCAACATCTTCCATCTTCCTCTCAACCTCTCCATCTCTCACCATTCAAATTTACCAGACAATCTCACAGCCATTGATCTTTTCCAGCTAGGCTCTTGCTTGTAAAAATCTATAAAAAGGACTGCTGGGCCTTTGAAAAAAAAAGGAGAGAAGCTTTTGTATGGGAAAACTATAGCCAATCTGCAATAGCATAGCCTTCTAACATCCATAGCATTCCAGATTTTAGCATAGAATAGCCCAACATATCAATATTCCATATCATGGCTTATCAACCTCATATCATAGTTTCAATAAAATTCATAATCCAAAGCCCCTATGCATAATCTACAACCCCTGTGCATATCCGTATACCAACATTTCACTCCATCAACATATAGGATAGAGAAGTACTTTCCCTTTGCATACTCGTTCTGCAGGTTGCCATTATGAGAAGCTTTGCTTATACAATCTGAGAGCAGCAACTTCAAGCGAATCACTAGAGATAGAGGACAATGGAACGATTCTGAAGAAGCTCTATTTGATTTATTTGATTTATTTGATTTCATTCTATTTAGCTTTCTTTAGTTTAATGTTGCATTGGTATGTTTTTTTCATCTCGTTTTGACACTAATATTTTCCACACACAATAATTTTTAAAACATTATAGTTTTGAACCAAATCCAGTGGGTTCGATAAGAAAATAGACAATAAATTTCCTGGAAATATGATCCTTTGAATTTCTTTGTGCAATACGTCCTCACCAATGATGATTTTAATACAATTGAAAATATACTTATAGTTTACTTTGAATTTTTTTTGCAATTCCTCCTTCTTGATGCATGATGAAAAGTGCTCTTCCCATGGCTTAACTGTGATCGACACTCTGTAATTTCTCACTTGAAACTCCTTAAGCTCCATGAACCTGTAAATTATTAGGGACAACACAATTCTCTACAAAACCACTTAATTTCTTATATGAGCTAAATGAATCAAGTCAAGATTTTTTTAAAGGCAAGCTTTCCATTCTTTTTACAATGCAATTTCTTGAGAACAACATCTTACAAGGATGACACACTTGTAGTGTCTCGATATTGAAGATGGCTGCTATATTTCTTGTTATCGTATTGATTACAAGGCCAAATTTGTACTAATCTATGCATCGACACAAGTTAACAAGTTAAATCTGTAATCATTAAAGAGATAGGCCTTCAAAAGGAACATTTCTTAGTAACCCAAACTTGGCTAAGCTTGGATAAACTTCAATGCTAAAACTATTACAAATTTAGCTTTGTACTTTGCAAATAGATATCAGGACAACAATCAAGCATATCATCCTTGTAAATCCTATTGAATATTCCTTATTAGATGTTCCATTTCGAAATTCTCTATTTTATATGTGTGGAGAATGTACTTAGCACATGGATTTTAATAAAACATGACTTAGCAAAATGTTCAACATATGCATGCTTTAGGAAACTTGTTGATTTTCCCTCTCTCTATGTAAAGGAACTTCAAATTTTATCTCTACACCCTTAACATCTTGCTCTATTAGTTCAAGAGATGACGGAAGGTGTTTAATGAACTCAAATCATTAATTTCCCTAATCTCTGTATTATCACTTCCTAACCCTGCTAATAAGTCTGCTACCCTATTTCCTTCTTTGTAGGTATGTGAGGTTACTGAAGCTTCAAGATTATCTAGTAATGCCCATGCTTTATGAAATATGTAGCTTAAGTTCTAGTTATGAATTTTCCTTTCCCTAATTGCATTGATAATTATCAATGAGTCCCCTTCTATATGGATATTTGAGAACCCTAATTGGATTGCTAATTCCAAACCCAATAACAATGCTTGAGCTTCTGTACTATTATTTGTGCCATGTTGTAGATGAAAAGAAGAGGCTACCAAGACTATCCCTAATGCATATTTGATACAAATTCCTACTCTTGAAGAACCTTTGTTACCATTAGATGCCTTGTTGAAGTTTAATTTTACAAAATCCTTTAGAGGTGGGTTTCATTTAACTGATGCTGTATCAACTTTTGGAGTGCAATTTTTGAGTTCGCTGCCATCGAATGACAATTTGATGTCTTTCCAATTTTTCAAAATAGAACTATCCCAATTTGTAAATAATGAATTAATAAATTTCTCTTTCTGGACACATGAGTTAACCCCTTTTGATATTGCCTTTTCTATTTTTACTAAAGTCAAATCTATTGGAGATTTTGTTTTTCTAAAAATTCTCATGTTTATTTCCCACCAAAGGTTCCATACTACAATCACCAAGAATTTATACCATATGAATGTGAAGAACGAGGATTGATATAGTAACAACCAACTTTGGAAGAGATCTCAAATGGTATTTGGCAGGGGATTAGATAGTTGTAACTTATTTTTAATAAAGTTCCAACATTGATTGGAAAAAATACACTGGAGAAATAAATGATCTATGGTTTCAAATTCCACTTCACATAATGGGCACTTGAATGGATCAACAATCTTCAATTTGAATAGACGGTCACTTGTTAAAATAATTTTCTATAAGGAAAGCCATGCAAAACTTCTTGCTTTCAGTAGGAATTTATTATTCCAACATAAAGAAAATGCACATTGAGGTTGTGCAGAATGTTTAGATTGTGCTAAGACCACATATCCTTCCTTCATAGAATATGAGCCTTATTTTGATGCAACCCATATTATTTTATCTGGTTTTGTAGATAAATAAACTATTCTTTCCTTCATACACTTACTAAAAAGATCAGACTGCTGAGTGCTTAAAATACTACTTGAGGGACTTTTCCACACTACTTTTCTAGTTAGAGAACTTGATGATTGTACATAATCCAAAAAAAATTCTCCCCATGCTTGAGATAGAATTGTTCTTACCTCATGAAGATCCTAATTTTTTGACAACAAAGGCTTCCCATCCCATGAGTCTGCCCAAAACTTTACACTTTGACCATCATTTACCTCCCAAGATGAAAATTTAATGATGAGGTTCTTGTAGTGTATAATGAAATTCCAAATAGTAGATCCCTTTAGAGGATCTTCCACTATAAAAATTCTTGTTGGGCTTGCGCTGTCTAAATATTTGGCTTGAAATTTTTTAGACCATTTAGCCTTTGGATTGTTGTACATTTTCCATGCAATTTTGGCCCCAAATGCTTTATTTATCCATGAGAGATTCTGAATGCCTACCCCTCCTTGTTTCTTTCCTTTTGACAACCCTTCCAAGGAAATTAGGGGCACCTTTTTCCGCTCATCAATATTTCCGTTCCAAAGAAAATATCTTATTATATTTTCTATTTCTAAGATTATAGATGTAGGAGCTTTGAGGACCGCCAAGAAATAGTTTGGAATTGATGCTAAAACTGATTTGATTAAAAGAATTATTTCTAATAATGATGGCCACCTAGCTTTCCAAATTAATATTCTTGACTTAAGTCTATCAATGACCTTGTCCCAATAGAAATCTTTATTTGAGCATTTTAAAAAAGTAATCCCCAGGTAGGTACAAGGAAATTCCACTTCTTGAATCAAATCATTAGGAGTGTTTAGGATATAAATCTTTGATTTTATTGCATTTATCTTCTACCCAGAAGCTAATGAATATTTATCAATAAATTATTTGACTTTCGTAGCTTCCAATAAAGATGACTTGTTGAATAAAATAGTATTGTTAGCAAAGAGAGAATGAGTGACTAATATTGTTGAATTTGGTATTTGCACACCTTGCCATAGATGTTGATTATGCTTTACAAGAATGTATTTTCTTAAGGCTTTTGCCATAATTATGAAAAGGAAAGGAGAAAGTGGATCCCCTTGCCTAAAACCTTGTGTGGAATTGAAAAAGCTTATTGGACTCCATTTATAATTACTGAAAACTTGGCCCCAGATAAACAAGACAATATCCATCTATGCCATTGAGAGCTAAACCCAAATTTTTTCAATACCCTATTAAGGAATTGCCAATTTACCTTATCATAAGCTTTCATCATGTCTAATTTGACAATGAAAGAAGGCATATTTGACATTGTTATTGTATGCAACACTTTGTGTGCGACAATTGCTCTTTCACATGTTTCCCTACCAGGGACAAAACCTCCTTGCTTAAGAGATATAATCTTTGGAATGAATGGTTGTAATCTCAAATAGATAACTTTTGTGAATATTTTTTAAATTGTATTGCATAATGAAATAGGCCTAAAATCAACAAATTTTTTAGGCTCTTTAAGTTTTGGTAGAGTTACAATATTGGTTACATTGAATTATCTGAAGATAGTCCTAGTTCTCCTAGACACTTCAAGGGCCCATAAAAGCTCAAAGCATAAAAATTACCAAAATTTCTAAAAAAATAAAGCCATGAATCCATCAGGGATAGGGGCCTTTTCTGGGGGAGAAGATAAAACTACATATTTCAATTCCTCTAGGGTAAAATGTCTCATTAGGAGGTTATTATCTTCATTGTTGATAAGATGAGGAATTGTGTCCAATAGCTCATTTTGATCTCTAATTGTATTGATAACTGTAGACTACGAGGTTAAAAGAAGTTTTGAGAAAAACTTAATTCCTTCATTGTTAATACCCTCTTCCTTTGTTAACTAGTTACCTGTGGACAACTCTTGAATTTTTTGAATTGATTTAGCCACCTTTTTGAACTATGCAAAAGCGTGAAATAATTTTGTATTGTGGTCACCTTTTTTTAACCAAAGCTCTTAAGACTTTTGTCTCCAATATATTTCTTCCTAAGAGCATAATTCTTCCCATTATGTGTGTAACAACTTTTGTTTATTGTAAAGAGCAACAACTAACCCATTTTGTATTATATTCTCATGAACTGCTGTAAGTTCTTTAAACACTAACTCTTTTTGATGAAAAATATATCTGAAAACTTGCTTATTCCAAAATTTTATTTGTTGCTTCACATGAATCAATTTTCTATGAAATTGAAACATCTTAGTCCCCTATTCATATGGGGAGTTAACCCACCATTGCTTCAAAAGATCCATGAATTGGGGATGTTTGAACCACATACTTTCAAATTCGAATATTTTTCTCTTGAGATGGTAATGTTTGATATGTCTAGACAAATTGCATAATGATCTGACCTCAGATATGGAAAGATTTTAGATTTTAATTTATGCGAAGAGATGAACCAATTTTGGAGATACGAAGAATCTATCTAGTCTCTCTGCTATTTGTAGGAAACCTTTCCTTTTATCATCTCAATTGAACTTTCCAAATATTGGTTGAACATCCCTCAAAGCATTCGTTACTATAAAATGACTAAAATCAACCATCACTCTAGGCAGAGGACTTATTCCTCCACTTTTTTCTTGTAAAGAAGATATTGCATTAAAATCCCCTACTATGATAATTTTCCCATTGTGAAGTGAGCCTATTTTCCTATAAATTTCATCCCACAGATGCTTCTTATCTATTGTGGAAGTAGGGACATAAACATTTATTATCCAAAAATGTTGGTCAAACTTCATTACTTCTACAAGCTGCCAAGAGTTCTCATTTTCATGTGATTGGACACTTATTGATTTTGGATTCCACAGAATCACTAGACCTCCTAATGCCACTTGAGTTGGTGAATGTGTAGATGTCCATCTATGCCATTTCTTTATTGATAGTTCAAATACTTCTATTGATGTTTTGGTTTCTTGTAGAATGAAAATGTCTTCTCCACAAGCATCTATTAGTTGCTTGATACGAGCATGCTTGTAAGGGGAATTAATACCCCTAACATTCCATGAAGAGATCCTCATTGGGCCTGAGGAGAGAAAAATGCTCTCATTAGTCTTTTGTTTGAAATGGATTTGAATTTTTTTTTTGCACCCCTGCTTCTATCTATTCCTTCATCTTAGTGAGGTTTGATTTTCTACCTCTCTTCCCAGGTGATTTCTTAACTAAGGGTTGAAGAGGGGATTGTGACAACATAAGAGTATTATTGGAAATTGTCATTTCATCTGAAACCCCTTTCATATGATTTTCTTGAGTTACTCAATCTCCCATTTCCACCAAGAGTTGGTCTTCCATAAGAAAACTAGCAACCTTTTGTTCTTTCATGCCAACTTCCTGTTGTAACATCTTAGCTATCTTTCCTAAAGGTTGCATATCTAACATAATACCATTTTCCCATAATTCTTCCTCAACTGCTAAATCATCACATAAATTCGACCCTGTTGATAACAATATCTTATCTATTAAAAAACAAAGTTCAACATCCATAGGCCTCCTAGTTGTGGCTAATGATAGACCCTTACCCTCTTCAATAGAGCTTATGCTTTCTTGAGTAACCAAATGATTAATTTGCACATTATCTTTGAATGACCAAGCAGATAAATGGTCCTTGGTACCTTGAAACATTAGTTTCTTCACTATCTCTATTAATTGATGTTGTGAACTTAGTTTTTCCATTGGAGAGTATAAGTTGAGCGATAGGCTAGAAAAAGCTTGCATTAAGCTCCATATGTTTTTAGACACTTTAAAATTCAATGCAACTTTTTTAATTGCTCTAGGATTTGAGTAAAGCTCCAAATGAGAACCTTCCTCTTCTCATTTTCTCTTTTGAAAGTGAATTTCATAGTTGTTACTCTCTTGTTCTGGTTTTTTCCAATTAGTCTACTCACTCATTTTGCAAATGTTTTGCATTGAAGAAGGGGAAAAGGGCTGCTCATTCTGTTTGCAATTACTTTGTTGATCCCCTCTTTTAGCATTAATCATATGAGCAGAATGTGATGAAATAGATCCTAGTGAACACTAAGAATAAGAATGGCCTATAGTGTGAAATTGAAAGCAAGTAGACTTAGGTGATTCAAAGGAAATTTGTTGATTCCAACTACCAAACTTTGAAATTAACATAATCTATTATGGAAATTGCTTGCTCATATCCATTTGAACACATGTTCTGATAGGTTTTGAGGGATTTAAAAAAAAGTATTTATCATGCATAAGGAATACTCCTACATGATTTTCTATTGATTCAACTAGATTCAATTCTTTATATTCTAATGGAAAAGTAGGTATTTGAAACCAAAATGGGACAAATTTAAAAGGGGCATTTTCTACTTTAAAGTTTGGAATCCAGGGTTGCATGCATAACCCTGATCCTTGAAAAACCCATGATTTGATTCTGAATACATCTTTGTTTCTTTTACTATCAAATATGACTACAAATATTCCCTTTTCAAGATCCAAATAGAAAACTTTTTGTACCCCTTCCTAATCACCGCAAATTAACTCTTTTAATTCATTTAAAGGTAGATTGGGATTCTAGAACTTACAGATTAGGGCTTTATCCCTTAGGTCTTGAATTTGTGGTAGCATCATAGATTTTGGAAAAGTGATTTTAAAATATTACTGCCTTCTAAAGGAAGGATTTCAACATCTTGTTTATTGGATGTAGCATGCAAATTTTTTTCCATTGGTTTTGAATCCTTGTGCCTCCATACCTTCTTAAGTCCTTTATTCTTTGATCCCTTCTTTTTATTCTTAAATTTTTTCTTTCTAGGGGTAGCTCTTTGTTGATTCTAAGTTTTGGAATTTCCTTTAATGTCCTATTGTGCTTGAAGCCTCTCTTGAGGTTTTGGAATGAAAGGAACACCTTATTTTTCTAGAATCGATATGTGAGAATTTTATTGACTACCCCTGTTCTTGTATGCTGACCTTGAAAAACCCTTGCATGCTTTCATGCACATTATGGTTTCCTTGGTCACTGACATTTCTTGCATTTGATCCAACCCCTTTCTTTTGAGTCTCTATAGAACTCGGCTGCAATTCTTTCAAACCCTTTTTTTCCAAATATTGAAGCCCTGTGCATTGACCATGTGAATCTTTAGGATCCCCATTTTTGAAAGATTTTAGGTCTGCCTTTGCTTCTCAATATGACCATTGAAAAAAGAATGAATCTTTCTCATGACATTTGTTCTGAAAATCTCTGCTATATAGGGTATCTTCTTCACAAATGTTAATGATCTGTTGACCATTTCTATTGATAACCTTATGATGCAGTACTGGAGCCCAATTTGAATGGGTGAAATGATGTCAATTTTGATATACCCTATTTTCATATTACCTCCTCTGATTGTCTAAGGGACCCCACAATCAATATTTTTGATTATTGTGCAAATTTCTATCATGAGGGCTCCAAGATCTATCATTTTATGCAAAATAGCCATTAGGATGCCATTGTTGATTCACTACCATTGTTGATCATATTGAAAAATAGATGTTGTCATTTGTGTTAGATTTAGAAATGTTAAAATACTGCAAAAAAATAATTTAAATTTAGGTTCAAAGGTCTAGGGAGGACCCATTCACCCATGGGTGAATGGGTCCCAGGTATCTATTTCTAGAACACACATTGCTCAAGGTAAAGTGTTATGTTTAGGCATTAATTATTGTTGGGTTTCCCCTTTGGAAAATGTAATTTATTAGGATTGTACAAATGAATAAAAGGGCTAATTAAGGCATAAGTAAGCTCAATTTAATTAACAGGGCCCAATTCAGTGTGAAAATGTAAAGGGATACATTTAACAACACTAAATTAAGGCAAGCCTAATTCATGCTATCTGTAAGTATGTACTGGCCATGTCCCTATAGAGTAATCTTTCTCTCAATCTAATTGAAAAACCTACCCCTAAGAGCTCTGTGAAAATTGAGCTTATTGAGAGTCGACCTCACACCTCATCTAAAAAACCAACTAAGACTGCTCCTAAATTTGAGACCCTTCATGGTTGAAACTTCTTAAAGCCACTCCTGAAAAATGGAGTGCAGTTTCTATTGGCCTTGTTGTGAAAAAAAAAGGAAAATGCTTATTTACGAATTGGGGGCCAAGCCAAACACTATCACTATTATGGATGACAACAAAAACCCATAATGTTCTACTCCAGTGGGATGAAGGTCTACCAAGATTTCTTTGGAAATGTCAAAAGGGTTGGATAGTAGTAAAATGTAGAAAAGTTCAAAAGAAAAATGTGTCTATGGATCTCAGGATAGTAAGGGGAAGAAGGCAGTAAAGGAAGATATCGTCTCCTCTTTGGAGGAAATCCTAGATAGTTTTGGTGGGAGTCTATTAAGAAGGAGGATTCCAATAATGAGGAAATTGAAGGTGACTCACAACAAGAAGAGAGTTAGGAGGTTGAAGAAGATAATGATAGGGATGTGGATAATGAAAATGAAACCAAGGACTTAGCGGTGATGGAAATAAAAAACCCTAATGAAGGGATTTTAGCATGGTTTGAAACTGATAGATTTAGAAGGGTGGAAGAGAGGTTGGAACTAATGTAAAAGATGTTGGAAGTGGCTAATAAGGATAGTAGATTCCAAGCCCTTAAAAAGGTTGTGAAGAGTTTGTGCACTGTGGTGGATGTTGTTATGAAAAAGGATATTATTGCTATGGTTTTAGGTCAAGGAAAAATCAAGAAGCAACAAAGGACAAAGGCGATGGAGGGTGAAGAGGACTTATCCAGAAAGATGGAGCCTAAAGAGAAGGTTGAAGAAATTGTCAATGACCTAATGAAAGCTTGGAGTTTGATCGAGGATGCCTAATCCTTGGTCTATGTTCTGCTTTTTTGTCTCTTGTTGTTATGGATTTTTGTGATTCTCCTGGTGGTTTTAATACTATTTTTGGCCGGTGGTGCCTGGACTATTATATGTTAAGATGTATTTCTATTAATAGTTTTAGTTTTTGCATGGAAATTATGTTAAGGTTACTCAATTATAACCTACTCTACTGGTTAGATTTTAAGAAAAATTGGTTAAATATTTTTGCTATGTTTGATAGAGCTATAATGTTTGATTCATAAGGTATTGGATAATTTTTGATTGTTGGGTAGGGGAAGAGTCTTTCAAGATTGCTTCCTCATGATTTTGCTCATGATTTTGCTTTATCTCGTTGTTGTACTAATTTGTACGAGTCAAGGCACTTTCCCTACTTACTTAATCAAAAACACCAAATTAAGGCATTATTAGGTCCATTTTAAGTAGGGGGGCCCAAACTAGTGTGAAAATGTAAAGGGTTACAGTTTTATACACTACAAGTATCTGAAAATGTCTAAAAGCATGAACTAAAAAAAATAAAAAAATAGCTAATACTTGGTCTCATCAGTTAGTAAATCTATAGATAGTTTTGTATAAGAAAATTTCATTGATAAACTTGGTGTAAAATTTGAAGACTTCGAATAAAGCATTGAGAAAATTAGAGGGGTTGAGTTTTGGCGAAAACACTCAAATCTTGAAGAAGAGCTAAAATAGTAAATTACAATGACATTAAAGTAGTTTGTATGGTGCTTGAGAGGATGAATAACTAGATAATAAAAATGGTGATACCCAGCCTTCAAAGCATACTTATAAATAACTTGTGCAATCACTTGATGTTTGAGAAAATGAAATTACAAGATAAAAGGAAGGAAAAACTACATTATTAGTTAAACAACTTGCACAAGGTGGTGAGTAGGTAAAACTTCCTCTTATGTTTGTTAGTATGTAGATATTTTAACCTCACACATTTAATGAGACCAAGGGGAATCCTATATGAGAGGATGATACAATTTTTTTTAATAATCCATCCTTGCATCCAAGTCCTTAATTCCCTTAACTCAATACAAAACTAATTGAAAAAAATTAAATTTTTATTAAACAAGTTACAAGAAAACATTGTTGCTATTGAACAAATGTTACATGATTTATTTTTATAGAATAAAAATTTACATGAAGCTATAGAAACATTAGAGGTATCTATACATCATTCTCTGTGCAACTATGAAAATTAGTATAGGAAAATTTTCTTATAACGATGCTTTACCATACCTTTTCTTTACTTTCCAAGAGCTTTCTTCTCTTTTCATCTTTAAGACCCTTCTACTCTTTTTTCTTAAGAGATCTCTACACTTTTCCACTTAATGATTCCCTTTCTATGTTCCACTTTTTCTATATGAACTACCTTCCCTTTCTCATTATTGCAAAGCCAATATTAAAGAATGATTTTCCAACACTTTGATTCTTGTATCTTCAACATCTAGATGAATCTTCACTTCCATATGAGGAATTTATTTTCATTCATTGAAATAATGTGATCGATTAATGATCCAGAGGAATTTTAGAAAATGAATCAAGAGTTTATTTCAAAATTTGAATAGTGTAAGTACTTAATGTTTTATGATAGTTGAAACTACAAGAACTTGTCATCATTGTGTAGATTCAATTTTTTTTTGGTAGTTTTGTTAACCATGTATTGATTTGGACATTGCTAGGGTAGTCTTACTACTACTAGGTTGATTTGAATATTGAAGGTGAACACAAAAAATATGGGAAACAAATAGTTATGAATTTTGAATGGGAGGGATAGTAGTATTCTTAGTGGAGTTATCCTAGAATTTTTTTTGGGATAAAAGCAATCACTAAGCCTCAACCATGGAAGACAGTGCACCACGGGGATGTCTATGTCCCACATGGTTGTCTCTGTTAAAATAGAGAATAAAACCCTTGAATCCATGATGTCTAGCTTGTCAAATCCACACATTTTCACATAAAATATAGATGAAAAATGTTGGGGGCTGTTTTAGGGCTTGCCTCACTCAAACCCCCATTTTGGTGTTTTCACCTCCATGGACAACTAGATAGGTAGAGATAGAAAAAAAAACATGAAATGTAAAGACATGTGATCGAAACAAACCCCATAAAGGAGGATAAACCCTATCATGATTATAAGGACGTGTACTATAAACAAACCCCATGAAGGAGGAAAATACCTATTGTGAATATAAAGACATGATAAAATAGATAACATTAAATAGACAAGATAAAAAGACAAGAGAGAAAATACCAAAAACCAATGGCTCCCGTCTTATCTTGGTAGATGTAATAAGCTTGCATACAAGAGAGCCTACACTATTGCTTGAGAGAAATCCATAAGAGATTCACTGTGGAAGTGAGATAGAGAAAGATAGAACAAGAAGAATGAAGTAGAATGAGAGAGAGAAAGATTAGATGAGAGAACATAAGAAGAATGAGAATGAGAGTGAAAATTGGAGTTTGTGAGGTTGCATGGGTTGGAAGAGCCATTAATTCTACATTTTTTCCATGATGACATGTGCCATAGACAAATGATATATAATGTTCTCATTTGAATCTTAGAAATTTTGGGGATGCTAGTGCATCACAGAAGTTCCTACTTAAAATTTTGCAAGAATGAAGTATCCAGGTTGCTAGTGCTTCATTGTTGTCACCTATGAAGTTGAAATCATGAAATTTTGACTTGTAGGTTTTTATCATTAAGATGGTCGGCTAGATGCACAATTATGAAATTGCCATGAGGTACAATTTTACAACACTAATTACTAATATTAATGAGCCTAGAACTATGAAATAGGTGGTGGATATGAGTGATTCTAAGTCTCAAAGAGTAGTTATGACAAGGAGATGATTGTGTTGCAAAAGAATGGCATGACACTTGATATTGTTTCTAGAAGGAAGAAAACGTATTGGATGTAAATGGGTATTCAAAATTAAAATCTATTCAAATGGTAACATTGAAAAGTACAAGGTGATATTGACTAGAAAAGGATATTTATGAGTTGAGGGGATAAAATTTGGTGATATTTTTCCCTAGTTAATAAGATAACATCTATTAGGTTCCTAATTTTGATTAAAGAGTAAATAAGTTTTAGTGGGATCCTAAAATTTATAAGGTTTGAGACCAAATAGGACATGCATTAGGCATAGAAAAAATACTTAAGAAATCATAACTTAAGGTCCTATGGGCATGATACCATGAAAATATCTTCCAAGCTTGAACTAGACTTCTTACTAAGACAATTTCATATAATTCAAAATATCAAACTCTCAAATATTAAATTGAGATGAAAAATAGAATGTAATTTAACTCTAGAATTTCAATTTCTTAATTTCACAAAATTATCTCATTCATTCTCCACTTCATGTTCCTTCAATATTTGAGTTTTTGATCATTTGTTTTGAAATGATGTTGAATTCTATATCACAAACACTTGTTTAAACTAATTGAAAATTATTAAAATGAAATAAAAATTGAAGATAATTGTTCAAGTTGTAAGAAAACAATCAATCAAGTTCTTCAAACACATGAAAATAATCAAATAATCAAATTCAATTTAAAAACATGTAATTTTAATCTTCTATAGAAATGAAAGAAGAAAAAGATGATATTTGTCAAAAAAATGATTTAAATTTCTCAAAATTATAAAATGTGAGTTTCTATGTTAGAAAAAGTGTAGTTTGTAGGGAAAAAAAGGAATATGTGGTCCACAATCACAATATGCACATGTTTTTATGACTATTTAGTGTTTTTGACTTGTAAAGAGACATGCCCATGCTATTAGTTGCTTTGGATATTTTCAACCCTTAGGGTTGGATTTACCTTGGGAATCCAACCCAAAGGGTTAGACTTCATTGCTAATGTCCAAAGATGTGATTTTTTCAAAATATAAAAAATACATAAATGTTAAGTGTGCTCTCAATTAGGTTATCATGTCTTTCAATGTTGATCTGAAAAAAATCATAATAAAATCAAGCTCTCTTATCTTTCTCACCATATAATATTTTCTTCATTTCAAATACATTAAGGTTTTGATATTGAATTTCTTTTGTCAATGTCTTTTATCCAAAAACTCATGTATATCATTTTTAGTGTGATTTAATCCATTCATCAAAATTTCAAATAATTTATATTTTTACATTCTACACTCTATTCTATACAAATTATTATTATTTTTTGATTAGTTTTCAAAAAAATCAAGGGGGCATACTTAATTTTTAGTTTCTTAGGATGTGTTCACTTTGAAAATCAATAAAAACTTCATATATTGATTAAAAAATTAATAGAATATCTAAGCATTAACTGCATGATGCTAGTTATTTTTTTGATGAAGAAGTTTTTGAAATACTTAGAAAAAGTTGAAATTTTAGGGGGAGAACACTAGACACTATACTAAATATTTTAACAATTTAAATATGAGCATTTTGTGTGTTTCTCCTATTTGAACCTCTTAATATCTAGTATAAAAAAATAGTTTTGAAAGTAAATTCTAAGCATTGCAAGTCTTGTTCTTATTATATTTTTAAGTTTTAAGCATGAATATCTTCAATTTCTCATTCAAGATTAGATTGGAGTGATTTCATAAAATAATTGACCACTTTTAACCCCCTTTTGGTCCTCTAATTTTTAATATACATATCCTTTTAATATCCACCATTTTTCTTTTAAATTTATACAATTTAAAAACTATATTTTGAATACTAGTATTCTTGTTCTTATCAAATTGTTATTTTAAGCACAAATATATCAAATTAATTGTTTAAGTTCAACATTTGTTGATTTTGATAATTTTTTTTTTCTTTTGACCCCCTTTTAACTCCTTGTTTCTACGAACTTACCCTAAATATTTAATTCATTCTAATTTATCTCTTTCTAAGTAGGAATTCCATGTTGGCTAAATAGATGAATCTAGATCTCATCCTTCCATTTAAGATATCATATTGTGTATAGTTAATGATTTGGAAAACATATGTTAGTATATTATTTATCTTGTACATAATGAAAGTGGTTAATGGTTCATTAATAGTTTTGTATTATTCTTATTCCTTGGAAAGAGTAACATACTATTGAATTTAATTCATTTAACTTTTAAAAAATTTGACTTGAATTAGTTATTCTTCTTTCTTTATTAGTTAGTTTAAGTAGATTTTTCTTATATGTATTGAGATGCCATCCTTTATATATTAAAGTTGCAAAACATCTTTACTTGTGCACTATCTACATTTATCTTTAATGTTGAAATCACTAGCACAAAAAATCATTAATCTTATTTTGTTATTGATAAATTTTAGACATATTACATAATTACATCAAGAGGTGTAAACCTACAATGAAAACCATATAACATGTTAGGAATTTGTTTACATAAAAATATATAAGTAAATCTCACTAAAATTATTAAATATTTATCATTTTTATTAAAGAGTATTAATTATTATAGAATGCATACATGGATGAATATTGGAGTTGTATCTTTGGTTAGGCCATAAATCCTTAACTATTCATGCATATATATTCCCATTTTGGTGAAATGTTTTATTAAAACCATTTTGTACAAATTATGATATGTAACAACTACATATCCAACCTCAATGAATGAAAAAATAGGGATTTTATAGTAAAAGTAGTGAAGAAATGGAGAAATTCTTGTGGTAATGTTTAGGGTATTAGGAAACTATGGACATAATGTATTGGTAGTTTGATGTTTTTAGGCTTAAGAGGATTTTTTATTTTTGTTTGTTTTGAATTTTAGGGGTTCAAGTATATTTATGTTTAGGTTGAATAGGACAAATGATCACACAAGAGCCTCACATAAAGCATGCTCAATTCCTAGAGATTATTTTTTTGGTCCTCTATAATTTTATTTGAATATAACCCCTTATATTTCTCAATGGAATTTATTTGAGTTAGTTTAATTGTGTTTATGTGTAGGAATAGAGGTAAAAGAAGTTGGAAAGGGAAGGACCTTCATCTCATTTTTGTGGTGATCAATGAAGCACTTGGGGGTGAAGTGACAAAATCAACTATCAAAAGAGACATGGTAGAAAATTTTCTAAAAAAATAACACATCCTTGTAGTGCTTATTGTCAAATTTTGTGTAAATTTTCTCCTCTTTTTTTATGGTTTCTTTTAAAAAATATCTCATTAGGGAAATTTCATTCAAACCCTAAATTCCTACATTTTCCACAAAAATATGATATTATTTTTATTATTTCTTAATGTTGGTTGAACATTTGTAGGTGTAAGGGGGGAAAGTTTCCATCACATTACAATGGGTAAGACATCCTATGGAAGAATTAAATTCAATAATTTACATGCCTTGTTTCTAATTGTTCTTCTTGACTTTAGGTTTTAGGACATCTATCTCAAGGCACAATTGGGGTCATGCAAGTTTCCATGTTATATTTTTTTACATATGTTAACTCTAATTATTTTTGTATAGTTAGATGAAACACAATCTCTATTATGACACCTTAAATTAGGCTTGAGTGTGAAATGTAGAGTAAGTGCAAGAAGTTGGATCCACAAAGAGGGGAAGTTTTGGACACAAAAATGTCAAATGAAATAGGTACCCATTTAGAAATAGGATCTCGAGCCTTAGATTAGGATCTCATTCCTAAATAGGTATTGTTGAATTCACAAGAAAACTAAGAGGGAGGGTGAATTAGTTATACCTTAAAACTTCAAAACCCTCATTAACATTCAAATCCACATTCATTCATTAAAACCTTAAATATGAAACAACTTTACACCATACACAAGAGAACACCAAATTTATGTGGAGGACCCAAGAAGGGAAAAACCATAGTGAGAATTAGCTCACAATATAAGTAATATCAACACCAAATACAATAGGGCTCACTGTCCAAAGAAGAAAGGCTCACTTCCAAAATAGAAAAAAAGATAGAGAAGAAATGTTATACAAAGGATAGCATCTCAATGCATCAAAAAATCCACCATAATATCATCAACACCTTCATAGTATGACTGAATATCGTAGCCACCTTCTACTCACTACATCTAGTAGACTAACACATGAAATATCTCACTCCACTTCTCAATTTCACACTCTACAAATCTACACTTCACATCACTCACATCTCTCGCATCTATCTCACCATCCTTAAACAACTCAACTCATATTTATACTATCTTCAACCTTGAAACCTTCTCCAAGGTCGTCTATGCACCTCAAATAGGCAAATTCAAATTAAGTCAGCACCAACACACTTTCATGGTGTGTAGAAGTGAAAGTGGACCATATCACACATTAGATAGGACTCAAATCAACAACAACACACTACAACATGCTTCCATAAACAAAAAAAATTCACCACAAGTAGTGTAAACACTAGGTTGGCAGATACCCATGTAAAACCTATTAAACTTTTAAGTGCATGCTTCCTGAAACCCAAGGATAACTTGTGAACATCACACCACACTTGAACATGATCTAGAATATTCTTGAAACACCCAAAAATCCAACAAACTGCTGGAAAAATGAAGAAGAACATCTCATTTTGTTACTTTGTGTTGTCATTGATGTCATCATGATATATGAGTTGCAACTGTAAGATCAAGATTGAAGTTATTACAGTATTCTAGTTTGGTATCTAAACCAGTATTTTGCTTACATGCTCCAGTATTTTGGTCTGCATTTTTTTACTGGTGATTACTATTTCTTGAGGTTTTGGGAAATGGTTTGTAGATGTTGGGATCATGTACATTCAATATTTCACATTTCTAGTTGCTTGTATGGAGTATTGGCATTACATTGGTGTTTGCATTTGTGCTATTAGGTCTATCCCTAGCCAACCTAATGGATGTATTGTGTAATAATGAAATAAATTTTATGGATATATGTATGAACTATTTTAGGTCTATGTTGACTTGATGAAGTGTGTTGGATGTGTGAATTATCTTTTCAGAATTTTTTATGAATGCTTGATGCCAATAGTTGGTATTTTTGGTAAATAAGAGTTGCATCTAATTAGGTTGACCTAATTGATGCTTGCAGAGAGATCAGATATATATTGGATAATCCTTGAAGTTTAGTGTGTGAATTTTAGGTATGTTGTGAATGTGAATGTGAAGAAGAGTGAATATGATGATGTGTTAAGTTAGTTTACTGAGCTACGTTAGAACTGAATCTACACTCACTAGGTGTACTCCATCGGTTCATTTTTTGGATGTAAGCCATTTTTTGTCATTGTAATTTTGTAGTTAGTGAGCCTTTCTTTCTAGACAGTGAGTCCTTCTAGTGAGCCACTCATTTTGTAATATTTTATAATCAGTTATACTATATGTGAGCTAACACTCACCATGGTTTTTCCCATTTTTGGTTTTCCACATAAAAATCTTGGTGTTTATGTGTTCTTTGATTTCATGTTCTATTAATGATTTTAATTATCTTTGGTATTGTATGCATTGGAATAATTGGATGGTATTTGATCAGAAAATTTAAGAAGATACTGATTCACTCCCCCTCTTAGTATCTTGGATATTTAACAATTGGTATTAGAGCTTGGTTCCTTTGGAAAGGCCTAATAGCTTGAGGAAGATCCTGAAGATGAAAGAAATTGATGATAAAGGAGAGCTCCAAATTGCACTTGAGGATCTTGACAAAGTTGAAAGAGAAAACAAAGATCTGAAAGAAAATATTGAAGAAGCATATGAATGTGTCTAGAAATTAAATGAGAAATTGAAAAAATTTACAGATAGGCATAAGGAAGCAACTGATCAGTTGAAGAAGGATAATGAAGATATTGTTGGTTTGAAAGTGCAAGTAGAGGAGAAAAAAAGAATTGAAGAGTTTATGAACAAGTTGGTACAAAGCAAGTTTGAAGATTGAACCAAGCTTGAACACAAAGTTGTGAACCTAAAAGTGGATCTAGAGAAGGAAAAACTCTATGAAAAAAATTTCAAATCTAGCTCAGACAGGATTGATGAATTGATTGTAGGATAGAAACTGAGTGAAGACAAAGGTGGTCTGGGAAATGATATCGGTGAAAGTTCCAAGACTGTAAATAATTAGAAGACTCTGAATAAAGGAAAGTAGAAAGAAAATTCAAGGAACTTTTCTAGGAGACCCTGGTGAGACAACCTAATGCACAAAGGTGTCCTTATTTTAATGGCACTTGTTTTTCATGCAATAAATTTTGTCACAAGGTTAACATAATGTAGAAGTAGGATGAATCAGTTCCCTAGTCCTTTTACTGGTCAATGTTTTGCATGCAAAAGAATTGGACATAGGGCAAGTGAATGAAAAACCTTGATAATGAATTAGTTTAATAGAAGAATTAATCAATCCTTTAATGGCTATTTCTACACCTATAACAAGTATGGACATAAAGCTAACCAGTGTAGAATAAGAGTCAATGGAAGTCAATCTTATCAAAGAAATATTGTCTACTATAACTGCAACAAACTGGGACATGTTTCAAGAGTTTGTAGAAGCAAGAAGAGTAAGGAAACCAATCTAGTAGAAAAGAGTGAATTTGTGAAGAAGGTTGACAAAGATGAAATTAAGCAAGAAATGAACAAGATTTGGAGAAAGAAAGAAGAACTAGAGACTGTTGATTTTTTTTTTCCCTCATCTGGTACAAACAATCCCTTTGAGGATTAGACCTAACAAGGTCATAGGGGGAGCATTGTCAAAAAATTATAAGAACCCCCTATATAAAGGCATGTCAGAGGTTGGCACAAGGATGAAATGTGAAGATTGAGTTTTCAGAGGTTTTGGAAAAGGAATTGGTAGAAAATATGAAGGGATGATCTTTTACGGAGTGAATTAGGGTTTGTATATATAAAAGAGAAGAGTTTTTAGCAGCTTTTTGGATTCTATCACATTTAACGTGAATTAGGGAAGATCATTATTTTATAATGGGAAATGTTCAAGGCATTTTGATCATTTGAGCATTTGGATAAATTGAAGAGCTTTTGGAGAATTCCTGAAGAGAATTGGAGTTCGAGTTGTGGAAACCCTAGTTGTGGTTCCTCATGCAGTAAAAGGTATTTTATCTTTTGAGTAGTTGTGTTTTCACTTTGGTTAAGCTATTTGAGTTTAGGACTGGTAGAATAGCAACTCCTGTAGTTGTGAAAGTGTTAGAGAGTTTGAGGCCCTGTTACAAAAAATATTCATCGAAGGTTTTCGAAGATGACCACATGGGTGTATTTTCATCAATTCCACATGGAATAATGTTGATTGAAGATACAAGGATGCATATTTGTGTGAAGTATGAGGAATATGATCACTCTAAATTAATTGATATTTGGTAAAAATTTCTTACTGGTGATGAATTCTTAGTAAAACCTGAGTACTCGAATGTGGTTGAGAAAAGGTTGGATAGATGGAATAATTTTCCCAATTTTAGCTATGATGAGAAATATGTGAAACCAGTCCTAAGCAGAATCCATGACAAATTCCTCTAGATTGACTGCCCACACCTGATAACAAAGGAAGCAATTAGGGTTGTAACTATAATTTGGGATAAAGGTACAATACTTGTGTTAGAACCTATGAAGAATGAGGTAGTAATGGAACTCACAGGAGGAACATATGAAAAAAGAGCCCTAGCAACGAAAACCATCACTAATCCTGTTGTGAAGTATGCAGTGATGATGATTGGACACAAAATATATTTCACAAACAGAGATAATTCTATTTCAGCCACAAAAATATATACTAGTTTTGATATGGTTGTGAATGGTGTTGATTATGATCTTTGTGAGCTTCTTTGGTTACAGTTGCGAGAGAACTTGAAGTTGAAAAAGGAGAGGAAGTATTCCTTCAAGTTTGACTCATTTATTATATGTTTATTGTTTTACTTCATGAAGAAACTTCCAAGAAAGAGTGAAGAAGTACATTGGGACTCATCCAAACCAGCAAGCCATCAAATTTTTGATTATTTGTATAGTCTGGGAAATATGGATGCTCAAGATAATTCTCTACCAACATTGTTTGTTGTATTTAAAAGAAACATGAATGAGGGAAAGGATCTCAAAGAAAATTGTTGAAAAGTATAAACATGATATCATATTCCATGTCTCATCTGATGAATGCATGATTGAGGTTGTAGAACCTCAAATTTTCTGGATTCAACCTCTAGGATATGAGGTGACAAAAGATGAAACTAAAGGCTATGTGCAATTATTGTTGAAAAATCTATAGGACCCCAAAGAACCTAGAATTGGGAAATATGCAAAAAATTCTATGGAAGTTCATTTGGAGCTACAAAAACCTAAGATTAGAAAGAATGTAGAGAAAAAGAATAAGGAGGCTAGATTTACTGATGAGGAGATTTCCCTTGGAAGGGCTAAGGGAGAACAAGGGGAGGTAGAATCATTTGGCCAGAGGAGATCTTAAAGGACTACCTTTGCAAAATCCTGCACAACCCCTACAATAATGACTAAGTCGAGTGTGGTTGATAAAGGTAAAGGTCATGTTTCCTCCAGACTAACTACAAGATCTGGGAAGAGGAAGGAAAATCCTTTAGTAGCCCTTGAAAAAAGAGGAAGGAAAGAGAAATCAACAAGGGAGAAAAATTTGAGTGTTATAGATGATCAGGATGATGAAGAAGAAGATCTTGAAGTAAAGCTGGTGAGAAGAAGAGGAGGTTTACCCTCCAATGAAGGTGCATATATAGAAGCTGTTGGTTCCAAAAGAGTACATATTGTATCATCTTCTGATGATGAAGAAGAGCAAGATTTTAGTATACATATGCAGACCAAGCTAGAATCTAAGAAGGCCAAGGTAGCTGGTGAGACCTCTAAGGACCAAAGAGATGAATAGGAAATTTTAGTAAGTTATGGTCCTCGATTCAAACTAGATCCAACTCTTTATTCCTTGATAAATTTTGAGAATATGCTTCAACCCACAATTGAATACTATTATAAGGTTGGTGAAGAAGACAAGGAAACTCTACTTTTAGCTGTTATTGAATATGTTATCATTTTAGAAGTCAAATGAGATGACATAAGGAAAGATATACTTGAAAGCATGTGGGATGATCTAATGAAAAGGAGATATGAGGCTATTGTATTTGAAGAGAAAATTAGAAATGAAAAATATAATAAGATTGGGTCTTCCTTGACCCCAGATGATTTGAAATATCTAAAGAAGATCTGTGCTGAAATGTTTCAGATGAAGAGTAGAGTAAAAATGTTGATGACAAGGAACAAGAAGCTGACAAAGAAAGTAAGAAAGGAAACTACAAAGGTAATTCGAGAGACAATTGAAAAATATGGTATGCTGAAAACCGATGAAGATGCTGCTACTGAAAATGTTGAGGAAAATAATCCTCCTGATACAGGTAATGAAGATATTTCTGGAAATTTTGATATTGAAATTAATGTTGGTGGTGAAAATAATGAGTAGAATGAAGGTGAAGTTGAGCCTAAGATGTATAATGATGCTCCTCCAAAGCACACTGAAGTAAAAGAAGGGAACGATGATCAAGGCAATGTTGAAGAAGAAAGATAAGGCAATGGTGAAGAAGAAGGACAAGACAATTTTGAGGAAGACCATAATAAAGAGGAAAATGATGGAAACTATGAAGAGGACAATAATGATAAAGATAAAGATGAAGATAAAAAAGAAGAGAAGAAAGAAGAGGAAGAAGAGGAAATAGAAGAAGAAAAGAAGGAAGAGGAAGAGAAGGAAGAGAGAGTGGAAGAAAATAAAATCAAAGATACTGTTAGGAAAAATGGAGAAAGTGAAAATAAAATTGTGAGATCACTTAAGATTCCTGGAGAATCATCCTCTGGTAATGATGTTTTGAAAGGTTTTCTTTTCAAGCAAATCAAATTTCAGCCGATAATTCCCTAGGAGATTTTACAAATTCCTATGATTAAAGGGTTGGTGGATATGAAGAAGATGTCTCCAATGCATAAAGTAATGATGGGAGATGCTATGAAAGCATCCGATAGGAAGAAAATTCTAGAAGCACATCAAAGAGGAATAAAAATTGTAGAGGATGCTCTCAAGGCATTACAGGAAGTCATACTTGGTGCATCCATTGATACATATCTTGCCCCTATTGAAAATTTAAGATTGTTGCTAGATTCTCTCAAGGAGTATACCTCTGGGCTTAATGAAAAGGAAACACAAGAGGTTGAGGAGAAATTTGTAGAGAGAAGGTTATTGGCTTTACATTACAAGTGTGCTCTTGCACACTCTAGAGTTGCAAAGAACTTGGAAGCCGTGAAGGGTTGCGAGTCAAAGGATAATGTTGTTCTTGCTTATTTCTTAAAGTGGCTAGATGCCACTCAAAATATTAAGGTTGCTATGGATTCCATTGAGTCTCAATTGTCAATAATCTCCAGTACTTACAATCTATCTAAATATAGAGACAAATCATCCTAGAATGCAATTTCTATGCATAAAGAAAAAATATTTGTTTTGTAGAAGAAGAAGGAAGAAATTATTAGGAAATTTGATAGGTTGAGTGACATTGTAAGAGTTGAATTCACTCTAGTTGGAAAGGATATGGCTTGCATAGAAAATATTGAAAAGATAAACTTGAATCCTGATACTTTAGAAGGTGCAGAAGAAATTATGATTGAGTTGGAGTCTTTGAACATGATGCTGATTTTCATAAAGGATAGTTGGGAGAGTGGAAAAGCAACATGGGAAGGTATTCTAAAGGAGATTCAAGGCTCATCATATTCCAGTTGATACATGTTTCTTTGTTTTTATTTTCTTTAATGATTTTTAGTTGTTTCTAGCACACCCTTTGTCCTTGATGTCAAAGGGGGAGTGAAGAATGGTGAAATGGTGCTAGGGGGAGAAGTACTATAAATAAGGAATTATGTAGATATTATTTTTGGTTTTTGGAACATGTTGCCATCAATGTCAAAGGAGGAGATTGTTGGAAAAATGAAGAACATCTCATTTTATTACTTTATGTTGTCATTAACGTCATCATGATATATGAGTTGCAACTACAAGATCAAGATTGAAGTTATTCTAGTATTCTAGTCTGATATCTGAACCAGTATTTTGCTTACATCCTTTAGTATTTTGGTTCGCATTTTTTTGCCGATGATTAATATTGCTTGTGGTTTTGGTAAATGGTTTGTATATGTTAGGATCATGTACATTCAAGATTCCATGTATCGAGTTGCTCGTATGGAGTATTGGAATTACATTGGTGTTTTCATTTGTGCTATTAGTTCTATCCCTGGCTGACCTAATGGATGTATTGTGTAATAATGAAATAAATTTTGTGGATATATGTGCGACCTATTTTAGTTCTATGTTGACTTGATGATGCGTGTTGGATGTGTGAATTATCTTTTCAATTTTTTTTATGAATGCTTGATGCCAATAGTTGGTATTTTTGGTAAATAAGAGGTGCATCTAATTAGGTTGACCTAATTGATGCTTGCAGAGAGATCAAATATATATTGGATAATCCTTGAAGTTTAATGTATGAATTTTTGGTATGTTGTGAATGTGAATGTGAAGAAGAGTGAATATGATGAAGTGTGTTAAGTCAGTTTACTGAGCTACATCGAAAATAAATCTGCACTCACTAGGTGTACTCCATCAGTTCATTTTTTGGATGTAAGCCATTTTCTATCATTGTAATTCTCTAGGCAGTGAGCCTTTGTTTCTGGATAGTGAGTCCTAGTAGTGAGCCGCCCATTTTTTAATATTTTATAATCAATTATACTATATTTTGAGCTAACAGTCACTATGGTTTTTCCCATTTCTACATAAATTTTTTTGGTGTTCATGTGTTCTTTGATTTCATGTTTTGTTAATGCTTTTACTTATATTTTCTATTGTATACATTGGAATAATTGGATGATATCTGATAAAAAAATTTAAGTTACTGATTCACCCCCCTCTCAGTATCTTGGACATTTAACACACAATCCTTCACAACAACTTCCACCTAAAGAATGTACACACCCAATACATCTAGACAACTCTTCCATACACTATCACTTGAGAAACTGACTTTCAAATAACCAAACCTCAAACTATCTTGATTGAATAAAGACACCATCACTATCAACATTCCTTTAAAACCACAATACCTAAAACTAATCTATGGAGAAATGTGGAGAAAAGACATTTCTCCTAGACACCTATGAAATACACAGTCACACACTAACTATGAAAAAAAATTATTCTATATGACGATTCAACACAAAAACCCTTGAATATAACACCTCTGAACTACTCTCACCAAATATTTGAATCACACAGTTAGATCTTCAACCTAGAATAAATGCAAAGCAACACAAGAACACACCTTTGTAACCCAAAGAACCACTACAACACATTGTTTCCTCTTTTTATCAAATTTTCTCATTTAAGCACTTGGAAACCAAGCATCATAGACACATCCTTATCATCTTCAATATTTCCTCAACACAATTGGAACAATAACAACTCAACCATAGATAGAATATTATCAAAGCAACACTAGAAGTTGACACTTTACTAATGGAAACATAATGCAACTAATAAAAGCATGGAAAACATCAATTGATCATACTTTTGCAACAATCTCATTCAACAATAGACATCAATGACAACATAGGCTTGTTGACATCAATAACTACACTAATTTCTCATACTTTCAAAAATCTCCCCCTTTGTCATTGATGGCAACACATGATGTGAAAAACCATCAAAGGCATAACAACTCTAAATACCAACACACTGCAAATCTTCACATTACTTCTCCCCCTGAATAACTTATCTTTTACACATTTTTCTCTCCCCATTTGTAGCTTGTATTCTTTACTTGTTTCTCTCTCCCTTAATGATTTTATCCTTGATAACTTGTTATTTTTTCACATGAATTTCTCTCCCCCTTTGACATCAATGGAAAAGGACATAATATTTGCATTATTTATTCTCTCCCTTTTTCATCAAACAACCTGCTTGCTACTACTCTACAACATATTTCCTTTACTTCTCTATATACTCCCCCTTAACAACACACACCAAATTGCACCAAATCAACTATCACTGCACAATGACAACACACACTCTTTTGACTGCAAAAATCAACAATGCCACTACCTACTCCCCCCCAAGAGGTAGCCATCAACATCATTCCAAAAAAAAGAATGAATCTTGAGATCCAATAGACTAATGCAACTCCTTATGCATCTAGTTCAAAGAAGAAGGGGAAGTAACTCCCAAATTCTCCTAGAGATACTCAAAAGTATCCTTAGGAAGAGCCTTAGTGAATATATCAACAATTTGATACTTTGTAGGAACATATTCAATCTCCACTTCATTCTCCAAAACCTTCTCTCAAAAAGTGATACCAAATTGAAATATGCTTTGTCCTTGAATGCATCACTAGATTCTTTGAAATATTGATTGCACTTGTATTGTCATAGAAGATAGAAATTGGTTCATCATACACCACTTTTATATCCTTCAATATTTGTCTCATCCATAACACTTGTGTGTAGCAAGATGCTGCTGCAATGTAGTCATCCTCTATAGTAGATAAAGATACTGATTCTATTTTCTTACTTAGCCATGGTACCAATCTACATCTAAGAAAGATTGCACCACTACTTTTACTTTTTCTATCATCAACACAAATAGCCCAATCTACATTTGTCTAAGCACTCAAGGTGAAATTAGTATCCTTTGGGTACCATAAGCTATGATCTAGAGTGCCCTTTAAATATTTGAATACCCTCTTCATTGTTGATACATGTGTCTCTCTAGGATCTTCTTGAAATATAGCCACAAGACAAACTGCATGCATGATATCCGATCTAGTAATAATTAGATATAGTAGTCCACCGATCATTGATATGTACTTGCTTTGATCAACCTTAGGAGATTCATCATTCTTTCTTAGCTTGCAACCAATAACTATAGGATTACATACCAGTTTAGAATCTTCCATTCCAAACTTCTTCAACATTTCTTTGACATACTTTGATTGTGAAATGAATATACCTTTGTCCGTTTGATTGATTTTTAGCCCAAGGAAGAGATTCATCTCCCCAAACATGGACATCTCAATATCTTTCTACATCTCTTCTGCAAACTTCTTACACATATCTTTATTGCCTCTAAAAATTATTTCATCAACATACACAACCACAATTCAAGATTGGATCTTCTTCAACTTTAAAGTAAATATTACCATTTGTGGTACCTTTATTGAATCCTTACTATATCAAATATTTTTCCAACCTTGTATACCAAGCTTTGGGAGATTGCTTCAATCCATATAATGCCTTCTTCAATTTGCAGACCATATTCAGTTTGTCTGATAACTAAAATTATTTTGGTTGGTCCATGTATTCTTCATCCAATTATCCATTTAAGAAAGCAAGCTTCACATCCATTTGATAAACTTTGAAGTTATTTGTGTGGTGCAAAAGATAAATACATCTTGATGGATTCCATTCTTGTCACCGAAGAAAATGTATCCTCAAAGTCTATTATTTCAACTTGTGAGTATCCCTTACACACAAGCCTTGCCTTGTTTCTAACCACTTCTTCATTCTCATTTAGTTTGTTTCTAAATACCCACTTAGTTCCAATTATGTTTTTTTTTTTAGGTCTTGGGATAAGTTCCTACATCTAATTTTTCTCAATTTTTAGTAGTTCTTTGATAGCCTTTTTCCAATGTTCATCTTTGCATGCCTCAATCACTATTTTAGGTTAAAATTTAGAGAGTAAACACAAATTTACCTCCTCTTCAACAAATTTACTTCTTGTTAATAAACCTTTACTTTTGTCTCCAGTGGTGTGTTCTTCATAATGATTCCTCTTTAATTTTCACTTCCTTTTCCTTAGCCTTTTCTTTTTCTCTACAATTAGGCTCATCTAATTCATATCCATCTATCACCATTGACTTTTGAAAATCTTCATCAACCTTGACACTTACACTCTCAACAATATTTCTTAACATTTTTTTATAACACTAGTAGGCTTTGATTTTGGTTGAGTATCCAAGATTCCTTCATCAAACCTTGCATCAAACTTCCCCAAATTTTCTTCATCTCTTTTGATATTGAATTTTCTTCCAAACACTCTGAATTATTTGATAGTAGGGATCCTTCCATACCACAACTCATAGGGAGTCTTTGTTCTATTTCCTTTTGCTTGAACTCTATTAAGTATATAAACAATAGTATGAATTGCCTCTCTCTAGTAGAATTCTAGTAGGTTTGCTTCTTTCATCATAGTCCTTGCAACTTCTTGAACAATCTTGTTTTTCCTTTCAACCAATCCATTTTGCTAAGAAGTCCTAGGGACAAACAAGTGCCTCTTTATGCCATGATTCTCAAAAAACATGTTGAACTCATTGGAGGTGAAATCTCCACCTCTATCAGACCTCAAATACTTGATCTTCACATCCATTTCATTCTCAACCATAACTTTAAATGCTTTAAGAACCTATCTAGGGCTTCAAATTTTTCTTTGAGAAAAGTAACCCATGTCATTCTAGAATAATCATCAATAAAAAAAATGAAATACCTATCACCTTGAATCTTATTTCTTGTAGGACCACAAAGATCTGTATGCACCAACTCCAACAATCCGATAGAAGATTATAATTTTCCTTTGAAAATTCTTATTTTCTTTCCAAATTGACAATCCTTGTAGACAACATTGATAGGTTTTGTAATCTTTGGAAAATCTCTTATTGTTTGAACTGAACCGATTCTTATTATATTATCAAAGTTAATGTGACACATCCTCCTATACCATAGCCAACTTTCATTAATCCGAGTCATAAAATTGTGACCGTCAACACTCTTGAGCTGATAAAAATTTCCATCCATCCTTCTCTCAACAGCAATCATAGTTCCAGACCCTTTTTTGATCTCACATCCATCATCCTGAAACATAAGATTGTACCATTTGCTACACATTTTTCCAATGCTCAAGAGGTTATGCCTTAAACCATTAACATAGTAAACATCATTGGTATTATGCTTTCCATCAAAATTGATTGAACCTATTCCACACATCTTAGCACCTGAATCATCACCAAATCTAACAAGTCCATCATCATTTTCAAGTTTAACAAACTTACTCTTGTCTCCATTCATGTGATTAGAGAATCCACTATCAATGATCCAATGGTTATTATCTTGTCTAACATGAAAAGTAGATACCAAGGTACCTTCAGTTCTTTCCATTGTATCCGTAGGGAATTCCTTCACACATCTTTCAAAGTTAGTAGAATAGATTCATATTTTAAAGAGATGAACAATAATTCAACATCATCATCTCCATAATAAAATTCATCATTAGAAATACTTGCATATTCTCTAACATAATAGATTTTCTTAATCATCTTACCTTTTTTCTCTTTGGTTTTGTCATTCACAAGTTTATTTGGACATCTTGAAGTATAGTGACCTAATTTTCCACAACTTAAACATTTGAAAGGAAAATTACCTTTGTACTTGTGAGTACCCCTTTTCATTCTTCTCACAAAGTTAGTCTCCACATCACCAAGATTCTCCTGATCTAATTTTTTAGTCTTCTTTGATTTTCTAGCCTTAAAAGTACTCTAATTTTTTTCACCACTATTGTAAAAAATTCTCTCATTTCAAATGAAGTTAAAGAACCATACAATTTATCTATAGAATAGTGATCTAGATTTCCAAAATCTTCAATAACATAAAATTTATGACTATAAGCTTTAGGTAGGGTTATAAGAATTTTCTTTACCACTTTTGACTCTTTGAATTTTCCACCAAGACCTATGATGGAGCTAACCACATCATCTACCCTCTGCATGTAGCTTGTAATGTTTTCATCTTTAGAAATTTTTAGGTTCTCAAATGCAATCTTTAAATTCTGCATCTTAGCTTGTTTGACCATATCATATCCTTCATACATACTTTCCAACTTTTCCCAAATTTCTTTACCAATTTTTAGATTCATAACTTTCACTAATTCAAAATTTGTAAGACTACTCAAGAAAGAATACCTTGCTTTACTATTAATTTCATAGGCTTTGACTTCATCTTTAGTGCTTAGACAATTTTCAAGCATAATATATCCATTCTAAATTGATTTCCAAATATCATATCTTAGATAATACAGAAAGCCTTCCATCCTTGTTTTCCAAAATGCATAGTCCATTCCACAAAACATAGGGATCTCCTTCTTGTGCGCCATCCCAGATCTACCTTAACCAATTAAGCTTTTATCCAAGGAACCTTGATCTAATACCAATTGTTGAATGCACAAGAAAATTGAGAGGGGGGTGACTCAGTTTTACCTTAAAATTTCAAAACCCTCATTAACATTTAGATCCACATTCATTCATTAAACCCTTAAATCTATTATGATGATTAATCAAGAAAAGTAAGTAACAAAAACTGAAACAACTTAACACCATACACAAGAAAACAACAAATTTATGTGAAAACCCAAGAAGGTAAGAACTACAATGAGGATTAGCTCACAATATAAGTAATATCAACACCAAATACAATAAGGCTCACTACTATAGAGATTACTGCCCAAAGAAGAAAGGATCATTTCCAAAATAGAAAAGAAAGAGAAGGAATGTTACACAGAGAAAAGAATATTAATGCAACAAAGAATCCACTGAAGGAAAGTAGAGTGTGGAAAAAACCTTCCTAATACTAATCTTTGGGAGAGAGATAGATAAAATCTTTCAATACTTCCAATTATAGAACATAAAGATGCACATACATGAATAACATAATAGACAACAAAGAATGAATACCGGATTTTACATGGGAAAATCCTCTTGAGAAAAAACCTACACACCAAAGTAGAGATCTCTTCTATTATAGTAAAATGTAAATTACATACAAGTCATAGAACTATGTTCTTTCAGGTGTTAATTCACAAAATTGATTCTACAAAAAATTGATTACATTCACTCTAATAAATCCTTCTCATTGTTACAATTCACTATGAAATTACATAAAAACTCACCAACATAATAGGAGAACAACCGCTCCAACTTCCATATCAGAAAAATGGTCACAACAGACTAAACCATCACTACCTTCTGCCTCTATCAAAGTCTCATCAGAATGTCGAAGGGTTGAGGAACCATGTCTCTTTGAATCCACACTATCACCTCGATACGTATACCGCTCCACTGCAGTCATCTCCATTGACCATTGCAGGATGGTGAGATCTATATGACACCACTACAAGCCATCTCATGGGTTGTTGTGGGATAGTGGGATATCCCATAAGCCATCTCTTAGACCATTGGAGGGTGGTGAGATGGACCACACACCCAAGAAGCTCTCCAATAATTTTCTCAGGGTGGTGGGGTGAGCCTTTCTCTACTGCCAACCATTCCATGGACCACTGTGGGGTGGCAATATGTCCCTATAAACTTGCACAGGATGATGAGGACCACTGTGGGATGGTAGGTAAAACCGCTAGCCTACACCCCTCTTAGCTGCACCCTATGATACTATGATAAAGACCAAAATGCAAAACTTTGGAAGTATGAGTTTGATGGCAATTGAGCTAGGATTTCAATAGTGAGTTTGAGACATACATTCTCAACATTCCCCCACTTGAAAAGTAACTCACTAAACCCCTTCCAACGCTTGAAGTCACTAAATATTTGAGGCCCCAAGGCCCATCAAACTGACACACCATTTGAAATTATCCATGCTCACATGATTCGTCAATGCATTACAAAAATTCGCTAGAGTATCGACCTTCTCCAAGTCAACCTTTCCATCTTCCACCATATCACAAACAAAATGGTATTGCACATCAATGTGTTTTTTTCTGGCATGGAAATTTGGATTTTTGCCAAACATATGACACTTTGGCTATCATAGTAGATCATAATATGCCCTACATCAAAACAAAAAAATCAAAAACAACCTTCTAAGCCAAATGGCTTCCTTGTAGGCATGAGTTGCTACCATGCACTCAACCTCAATAGTGCATAAAGTGACTATAGCCTGCCACTTGCTCATCCAACTAACTGCACCACAAAAAAATGTGAATGCATATCCACTAGTGGATCTTTATTGTCAATGTCTCCTACCCAATCGAAATCCACATATCCACGAATGCTAACTAAACTATAAGATCTAGTAGAGTAACCATGATAACATAATGTGTACTTAGAAGTACCCTTCAAATACCTAAAAAACTCTCTTTACAACATCCCAATGCAACCTTCTTGGATTAGCCATAAAATGACTGAGTAGTCCCACTACTTGGGCAATGTATGGCCTAGTATAGACCATAGCATACATTAAATTTCCAACCAAAATTATATAAGGCACCCTGGTCATGTCCTCCATCTCAATAGGAGATTTTAGACAATCTTCAACATAAAGTTCCAATCCCTGTAACATTGGAACAACTTATTGCTTTCAATCCACCATATTAAACATCTATAGGATATAATTTATATACTTGCTTTGGTTGAGCCAAAGTTCTCTATTTCCCCTATCCCTTCTGATTTCCATCCCCAGAATATACATAGCTAAACCTAGATCCTTCATTTCAAACTATGCTAACAATTGATATTTTAATTCGGAAATCATACCCTTACTATTCCCAATGAACGACATATCATCCACATATAAGGAAATAATAAGAAGATGACTATTTTTAGTCTTTGAATAAACACAATGATCAAAATTTTATCTCACAAATCCCAAAGACAACACATAGGTATCAAAATTCTGGTACCAAATTCTAGGTGAATGCTTCAAACCATAGAGAGATTTATTTAATTTATAAACCACGTTTTCCTTACCTTTTTCAATGAAGTGCTTTGACTGGAAAATGTAAATCTCTTCCTTCAAATCACCATGAAGAAATGGTACCTTCACATCCATCTGCTCAATCTCTAAGTCATATGCATCTACAAGTGATAATAGAAATCTGATAGATATCAACTTAGCTATAGGAGAAAATATTTCTCCATAATCAATCCCCTCCACTTGGGGATATCCTTTTGCGACCAACCTCGCTTTATGATTCTCAACATTGCCATATAGACCAATCTTCTTGAACACCCATTAACATCCAATAGGTTGTCATCTTTTAGGAAAAGGTACCAGATCTCACCTTTCATTCTTCTTCAATGATGCCATTTCTTCATTCATGTCTTCCAACCAGGAATTTGAATCAAACATACCCATATCCTCTCTAACAGTCCTAGGCTCATTAGTGTTAGCAATCAAAGCATAGGCACAACTGGGATCTAACATAAAATATCCAAACCTTTCTAGTTGCCGCTTCACACGTGTAGACCTCCTCACAAGCTGAGGCTAAGGTTCTTCATCTTGATTAGAATTTTTAGAGCTACTTGAGCTCTCCTCATTAAAAGGTTCACCAAGAGTACGCAGTTCATCTCTATCTAGAGTAAGAGGAATTTCAACTACCTCCTTTTCTACTTCTTTCACCTTTGGTTGCAGATCAACTGTAGAAGGTTTTAGCTCATGGAAGATCACACTTCTGCTATACACCACCTTCTCTATAACTGGGTTCCAAAGCTTGTACCCCTTCACACCAATGCTATAACTGATGAAGATACACTTCACAACCTTGTTCTCCAATTTAGACCTTTTTTCACTAGGAACATATGCATACACCTCACAACCAAAGAATCTAATGCGTCTCAACAAGGGCTTCTTACTTGACCATGCTTCCATAGGCATCTTTTCCATGAGTGCCAAAGTGGGAGATTTTTTAATTAGATAACATGTTATAGCTATAGCCTCAGCCAAAACTTCTGCTCTAGACCAACACTACTCAACATACCCGTTTCCCTTTCCATCAAAATTCTATTCATCCTATCTACAACTCCATTTTTTTGTGAAGTGTAAGGAGTAGTTTTATTCCTTTTAATTATGTGGTCTTTGCAAAACTTATTGAAATATGCTGAAAAAAACTCACCACCATTATTCATCCTCAAACACTTAATTTTCCTACTAGTCTGATTTTCAACCAAGGTTTTAAATTCCTCAAACTGACTGAAAAATTTAGTTTTATTTATGAGAAGATAAACAAATTTCCTTCTTAAATAATCAACTATGAATGAGACAAATATACAAATTTTGATAACAAAGGAACATTAACTGGACCAAACACATCAACATGAATATAATCCAAAATTCTAGAAGATTTATGAGGACTAGAATAAAATGAAACATGGTGTTTCTTTCCATATATACAATATTCACAAAAATTGAGCTGAAGATTACAATCATCAAGCCCTTCAACCAAGATTTTATTTTTCAAGGATTTTAATCCTTTTTCACCAATGTGGCCGAGCCTTTGATTCCACAACATTGTTTTCTCTATCAGGAGCTTCATCTCCAAAGATTTTGTGCCCATAGGTACACCACCTCCTTTCTCTACATGATCAGATTCACTTGACTTTGTAGAAGCACTATTACACTACACTGCACATAGATCTAGCTTATACAAAGTACCAATTCGTGCACCCTTAGCCAATACCATAGAGCCTCTAGTCATTATACAAACACCATTCGAGAAAGAGAATTGTACAATAACATCATTAAGCTTACTTATGAAAAGTAAATTTCAAGCCAAACTTGGTATATGCATGACATCATTGATTCCCTTTATTCTTCCATCAAGAAATTGAATTTTGACTCTTCTATGACCAACAATCTCCAAGTGAGAATAATCACCCATATACACCCTTCCACCAACATACCTTTTTTACTTTGAGAACCAACCCCTATGAGAGGTCATGCGAAAGGAAAAACCTAATTCAATCAACCAAACATCATTTGATGCATGAGTCACCAAGGCTATTATGAAGGAATCAACATTGCTATGAGAAGAATCATTTTCTGAAGAACTATTTTTCTTTTTCTTCTTCTTCTCCTCTTTGCAATATTTTTGGATGTGTCTAGTCTTCCCATATTTCCAATATTTGACCTTGGACCTTTTACCAAGAAACTTTGATCTCTCTTTTGACTTGGATCTAGACTTCTTGTCCTTCTTCTTGCCTCTCTCCTTTGATCTTCCTCTAACAATAAGGGCCTCTTTGGGCATCTCAAAATATTTCCACCACATTTCTTCTAACAAAAGCGAAGCAACCACATCTTCCATCTTGAAAGTGGTTGTTATACTCTCAATAGCCATTACAAGGAGAATAGTCACTCCAACTTCTATATCATACAAATAGCCATATCAAAATAAACTATCACTAGCTTCTGCCTTTGTCGAAGTCCCATCAGAATGCTGAAGGGATGAGAAACCATGTCTCTTTGAATCCACACCATCACCCTGATATGTGTACCACTCCACTACAGTCATTTCCATTGACCATCACGGGAAAATAGGATCTATACCACATCATCACAAGCCATCTCATGGGTTGTTGTGGAATAGTGGGATATCCTACACAATCGCAAGTGATCTCTTAGAACATCATGGAGTGGTGGGATATCCCTCAAACCTACCAACCTATCCAATCACTATTATGGGGTGGTAGGGTGAACCTCTCTCTACTACCAACCATTCTATGGATTACTACGGGGTGGCAGTATGGCCCCACACACCTGCATAGGCTAATGAAGACCACTGCACGAGATGACGGGTAACACCGACAACCCACATCCCTCTTAGTTGCACCTTGTCGTATTATGGTAAATACCAAAATGCAAAAATTTGGAAGTATGAGTTTGATGGAAACTAAGCTAGGGTTTCAAAAGTAAGTTTGAGACACACATTCTCAACATCCACCACAATATCATCAACACCTTCGTAGTATGATTGAAGAATTGTAGCCACCTTCTACTCACTACATCTAGTAGACTAACACATGAAATATTGCATTGCACTTCTCAATTTTGCACTCTACAACTCTACACTTCGCATAATTTGCATCTCTCACATATATCTCAACATCCTTCAACAACCCAAATCATATTTATACCATCTTCAACCTTGAAACCTTCTCCAAGGTTGGCTATGCACCTCAAATGTGCAAATTCAAATTAGATCAGCACCAAAACACTTCTTTGGTGGGTAGAAGTGAAATTATACCACATCACACCTTAGGTAGGACCTAAATCAACAACACCATGCTACAACATGCTTCTATAAAGAACATACATTCATTTCAAGTAGTGTAAACACAAAGTTAGTTGATACCCATGTAAACACCATTAAAATTTTAAGTGTGTGCTTCCTCTAAACCAAGGATGACTTGTGAACCTCACACCATGCTTGAACATGATCTAGAATATTCCTCAAACACCGTGAAATCCAAAAAACTCCCTAACAACTTCCACCTAAAGAATGTACATACACAGTACATGTAGACAACTCTTCCATACACAGTCACTTTAGAAATTGACTTTCAAATCACCAAACATCAAACCATCTTGACTAAACAAAGATACCATCACTATCAAAACTCCTTCATAACTACAAGAACTGAAACCACTCTAAGGAGAAATAGGAAGCAAAGACATTTCTCCCAAACACCTCTACAATACACAATCACACATTGGTGAACACAACTTCTTTTGTACATTGATTCGGCACACCAATGCTTGAATATAACACCTTTGAACTACTCTCACCAACATATATCCAAATAACACATGTAAATCTTCAACCTAGAAGAAATGTGAAGCAACAAAAAAACACACCTCTATAACCCAAAGCACCACTACAACACACTATTTCCTCTTTTTTATCATTTTTCTTTCAAAAACACTTGGAAACCAAGCACCAGAGACACATCCTTATCATCTTCAACACTTTCGGACTGATATCAAATCAACCATAGATAAAATATTATCAAAGAAACACTATAGATTGACACCAATAGCTTACTAATGACAACATAATGTAACTAATCAAAGCATGGAAAAATCAACTATCCATACTCTTGCAACAATATCATTCAACAATAGACATCAATGAAAATATAGGCTTGTTGACATCAATGGCAATACTAACTGCTCATACTTGCAATAGGTACTAATTCTAAAAAAATTAAAATCCCAACCCACTTTTTGATTTGGTTTTAGGCTCAATAAAGGCTTGGTAACCTACCTTTAGCCTTGGACCTATAACTAATGGACTAAGACAATATTAAGAGAAATAACCGACTTTGGCAATATAGTTGATGTGATTTTTTAATAATTGGTTTATGAAATTAAAATACATTATAGATCAAGATGTCTAGTTTTAAAATATATAATTTATTATTATGATTGTATTATTTTTTCTAATTTTTAATTAATTTCTAAGAAAACTGGTCCATAAACCTGAAATGTTAGGATTTTTAAGTTTTTAATAACTTTTAATTTTTATTTTTTTGTAAAACACATTATATGCCATTAATCTACAAATAATTATTGGAACAATGCTTTTTTTTTAAAATAATTAGTTTAGGTCAAATTATGGTGTCTGTAGATTTTGGTTTTCAAAAACAACAATTATGGACAATAAAAAATTAATAAAAAAATATATAGAAAAAAATTATAAAAAATATTCTCATCAATATTTAGTTCATTACACATCTTTCCCCAAAAAGAATTAGAAAAATATTTTTATTTAGGTAAAATTATGGTGTTTGTACATGTACATGGTATGGTCCCAAAAAAGAAACTTCTAAAAAGTGGTTTTTATACATTCCTATTAAAAATTCATTTGTATCATCTAGGTATTGCAATAAATTACATATTTAGAAACTAGAATCAAAACAATAACTTTCATATTACTGATATAGGGGCATTGACAACTAAGGTGGACCTTCGGATCCTACCACTTGGCGCTTATGATGTCATCTTCGTAATGGATTGGTTGAGTGCACTCCGTGCCATGATAGACTTATTGGTGTAATTAATTAATTAATTATTACACTAACATAAGTTAACTTAGGTCATAAATCATTTAGTCCTAGGTTGCATCATTTAATAAATGGGATAATATTCCCTTCCTAGTTTGTGGGATAAGATTCCTTCTAGAACTTATCTCATCATTTAATGATCATCTAGATAGGGTTCACATGTTGTCACATGTTGTTAGATTATAACACTTGGCAACATCTCATGCATATTAGGGTTTACCTCTTGCCTATTTAATCAGGCATCTTGTTCATTTGTAACATATCATATCAATCATATTATCAATATAGAATCTTTAATCAGCATTCCATTGTTGCAACACTTCTCTTTGTGGTTGATTATCTTTCATGGCTAAAGTCCTTCATTGAAGATTCTAGAGCTTCAAGGGCTGTGCATCATCCATTCATCTCAACATGGTATCAGAGCCAGTCCATTGAAACATCAACCCTAGATCCAGGAAGTTTGGAGTGCAAGATTCAAGTAGGCTTGGAGTTTTATTTTGTAGGCTAGTTGGTTCTACCCGGGAGCCAAGCTGATTTCTAGTGTAGATTAGGCTCTCTCCAACCTCTCCATTGTGTCCAAAAGGCCTCAAAACCCATAGATCGCCTGTTCATTTGTCAAAATCGGAGTACATTCAACCGGGAGCCTTTGAGGTATAATCTAGGGTTTGCAATTTTTTGTACAAATCCGTACATTTTTGCAGAAAAAAATCATCCCTCTCTGTCTTCCATCAAGGCAATTTTTTTTTAGAAAAATCAATTTTTTTTTGGCTATTATTGGGCAATTTTTTTCTATAGTTATCGCATAAATTTAAATTTGCAAAGTTCGACCTGCAATTATATTACTCTGTCGGTAGAAAAAAATAAAATTATTTTGCAGGCTATAGTTTCATCCTCCTTCGGCATTCATATTTATCGACATTTTTTATTTAAATTTGAATTGCAAATTGCAATATTCAAATTTTCATCAGTATTTTACCGACTGCTGCAGACTCGTCGGTCTTGTCCCATCGGCTCTTGTCACCCTGCGTCATCCGACAGTCCGTAGACTTACTGGCCGTTGACTTCCCGTCGGCCACTGATCACACCACCGACCATTTAATTCCCGGTGATGTCCCATTCACCCATCGGCACCGACCACTAGCCTCTGGCTACCAACCATCTACAGAGCTCATGCCGATAGCCTAGCCACCACCCCAGTCCTATCTGTGACCGAGGGCCCCTCTATCCCGAGTGGTGACTTCTCACACACGGCCGTGCCACCATCTCCGCCACTGGACCACTGCTCCGACGCCACCTGCCCAGTAGAGACTTTTTTTAAACTGCCAACGCCACCCACGGTCACATCAGTGACCAAAGGCCCCTTTTTTTAGCCCCAGGTGCTATATTTTTTGTGCCTAGTTAGCCAGTTCCATTCAAATTGCAGCTTTTTTTTTTTTTAGGGGCCATATCTTCGCACCACAATATCAAAAATTTGCAAATGAGATATCGATAGAAAGAGAATTCAGAGCACTATCCAGTGGTACCATGCATTTTGTAGTATTTTTTTGCTATCAAATTCTAAAGTCAACTAAAGTCAACCCTCCATTCTGGACTCAAAAGTGCCTATCTTCGCATCAGATTGTCGGATTTCAGAGATTCCAGCGGCATTCAAGAGATATTTCAATGCATTTTTTCATTAGTCTAGTCATCTTCTTTGGTTTCAGATCTAGGTATCTTTTATTGATTTTTTGATTCCCGAGACATCCTGAAGCTTGAAGAAAAATCTCTTAGTCTCGGAGGCATATTCTGAGTTGCATATCCATTTGGAACTCTTTATTTTCTGTTGAAGGTCATTTGTCTTTGTTTTTGTAGAGAAATTTTCTTTATGGGGCTTGCATATTATTCTCCTTTGGTTATGTTGCACAAGGGTAACTATCAGCAATGGCGAGATGGGATCTGCCACCATCTTCTATCACTTGATCTATTACCTCATCTGTATGGTATAGTTCCCCGTCCAAGTGAAGGTGTTCAGAAAATTTCTTGGAGTTGCAGTAGGTACACTGTCTTGGAGATCATTGCTATGCAAGTTGATTGTGATGTTTTGAGATCTATTGATCATTGTGATTGTCCTCACATCCTTTGGATTAAGATTTGGGAGATATATGGAGATTCAGACACTCCACCCTTCCCCGATGGTCATGATTCAAAATGTCATTCTTCAAATCAAGTACCCCATCATGATATTGTTGTGTAGGAAGTTGATTGCCTTGATCTTTCTGAAGAGGTTGAAAAGGTTCCTTTCGGTGCTTCTTCTTCATCAGAGATAGTTGGTATCCCTTCACATTCAGTGATTCCTTGTCCAGAATCATTGATTGAGGCTTCCACCATCATCATTCATTAGGACACATTCTATTTTTTAGACTTGACATCACAGGATGGCTTAGTTTCAAGTATCACTGACTTGGCTACTTCTACAGGTTTGGAGGACATTCTTGAGGGGGTATCACTCCTCTATTCAGATTTGGCTTTGGAGAGTTGTTTTGAGTCTCCTCATTCCTTTGTCTCGACCTTGATTGGGAATCCAGAGACTATCTTGGAGGCACTTGGTTTCTCTTCAGATATTTCATATCCGAGACTTCTTCCCTATTACTCCTTTCAGGACTTGAGGTTTCTTCAACATCTACCATTGGATTTGCTTCAGTCTTATTTCAGTGGTTTTGAGGACACTTCATTCAAGGGGGCAATCCAGTCTCTATCACATCCTTCATATTCATTATATCTCAATCTTTGGATATTGTTTAGCATCCATTTCTGCATCATCCTGATTTGTCACCCTCTTCATTGATTGTGGCATCTTCATCAGGCAAGGAGACTTTTGAGCAGAGTTCAGAGACATCATCATCCATCTTCATCCTTCCTTCCTTCAATTCCTATCTGAAATGGGAAGCATCTTTTCACTTGCAGTTGGTTTTGTTTCTTCCAAAATGAAGACGAGTTGTTTGTCGACATTGGATCTTGTTTTGTCTTCAGACACTTACCTTTCTTGTAGGTGATCACATCTTCTGGGGAGGCTATTTTGTCTCTCTCTTTCCTCCCTATGGGGGGGCTTTTGAATATATTGTATCCATGTGACAGATGGTGTACTTGGGGGGTATTTGGAAGTCCTCCATCCTTCCCATCCTATCTCACATTTCTGTATTTTCATCTCCTTTTTGGAGAGGGGTTTTGTTCCCACTGGGTTTTCCCCTTTTCTCCGGTTGTGGGAGATTTTTTGCATCTTCATGTACATGGGTATCTAACATGGCCTCGTAGCCGGGACCCATCATCATCTTGCATAATCATTGCATTTTCCTTCCTAAGTTGAACTTATGGGGGGGTGTTGGTGTAATTAATTAATTAATTATTACACTAACATAAGTTAACTTAGGTCATAAATCATTTAGTCCTAGGTTGCATCATTTAATAAATGGGATAATATTCCCTTCCTAGCTTGTGGGATAAGATTCCTTCTAGAACTTATCTCATCATTTAATGATCATCTAGATAGGGTTCACATGTTGTCACATGTTGTTAGATTATAACACTTGGCAACATCTCTTGCATATTAGGGTTTACCTCTTGCCTATTTAATTAGGAAATCTTGTTCATTTGTAACACATCATATCAATCATATTATAAATATAGAATCTTTAATCAAAATTCCATTGTTGCAACACTTCTCTTTGTGGTTGATTATCTTTCATGGCTAAAGTCCTTCATTGAAGATTCTAGAGCTTCAAGGGCTGTGCATCATCCATTCATCTCAACAAGACTATCATCATAATGCAATGTGGTGCGTTGATGATTTCAGAAAGGAGGTGGAGATCATGGGTATTCAAAGGCCCATTTCATTGTGAATGATCTCTACCATGCAACTTAAGAGGTTTTTCTGGCAAGATTGTCAATTTTTTGTAGTAGCAGTGAGTGATCTTGAGATAGAGGATAGTCGAGGAGTGTCATTGGATGATTACCCACTTCTTAAGGGGTTTTCTCATGTTTTTCTGAGTGAGATACCAGGTATGCCACCAAAGCAGGATATAGATTTCAAGATTGATCTGGTACCTGGAGCTGAGCCTATATCTTGGGCTCCGTACTAGATGACAACGCAGGAGCTTCAGGAACTCCATCTGCAATTGGAGGAGCTGTTGGCTAAGGGGTTTATTCACCCAAGTGTTTCCCCTTGGGGAGCACTGTAATATTTGTAATGAAGAAGGATGGTTCTCTTCGTTTGTGTATTGATTATAGACAGTTGAACAAAGTAATGGTGAAGAACTAATATCCCCTACCAAAAGTTGATGATCTTTTCGATCAGATAAAAGGAGCAAAAATATTTTCTAAGATTGATCTCAAATCAGGGTATCATCAGTTGTGGATTATGGAACCAGATATTCATAAAACAACATTTATCACCCGATACAGAAATTATGAGTTCACTATGATGTCCATTTGGGTTGAAAAATGCACCTTCAGTCTTCATGAGCTTAATGAATGGGGTGTTCTGAAAGTATTTGGATAGATTCATCCTTGTGTTTCTCAATGATATTCTTGATTTATTCCAAATCTATGGAGGAACATGAGGAACATCTAAGACAGGTGCTATAGTGCTTAAGGGACAATCAGTTGTATGCCAACCTGGAAAAGCATGAATTCTATAAGATTGAATTTCAATATTTGGGTCATCTCATTTCAAGTGAGCGAGTTTTAGTTGATCCTGCAAAGATTCAGCCCATTGTGGATTAGCCCACACCCACGAATGTCTCAGAAATTCACAGTTTCATGGGACTAGCAGGCTATTATCGGCGGTTCGTCCAAGGATTTTCTAGGATTGTGCATCCTATTACCTCTCTTCAGAGGAAGGAGAAGAAATTTCTTTGGTCAGATCAATGTCAGTTAGCATTCTAGACTCTTAAGAAAAAGCTGACTAGTGCACCAATTTTGGCAGTACCGGATCCTATGGGGGAATTTGTAGTATGTAAAGATGCTTCCTTGGAAGGTTTAGGGGCCATTTTGATGCAAGAAGGATGAGTGATTGCGTACAAATCCTGTAAACTTAAGGATCATGAACTAAACTACCCACACATGATCTTGAGTTGGCCGCTGTGGTTCATTCTTTGGTAAGATGGAGACATTTCCTTTTAGGGCATTGGTTCGAGTAGCATACAAATCATCATAGTCTAAAATAAATCTTTACATAGCCGAACCTAAAAGCAAGACAAAGAAGGTGGATGGAATTCTTGTGCAAATACGATTTTGAAGTGAAGTATATCTAGGGAAAAGAGAATGTAGTGGCAGATGCTTTGAGCTAGTGTAGACATGAGATTTCTGCAGTGGCTCTCGAGGTTGATTTGAGGAGTCAGATCCTCACCGCTCTCTCCTCAAACAAATGGTATCAAGAGGTGAAATCTGAAATTGAGTCAGGTATAACTCTGGAAGGAAAATTTGCTAGATACTCATTGAATTCTGATGGTGTCTTGCACTATGCAGGCCAAATGTATGTACCTCTTGTAGAGGGTCTTCGAACCCTAATCTTGACTAAAGCCCATTGGGCACCTTATTCAGCACATCCTAGAGTTAAGAAAGTGTATACGATTCTACACTCACTATATTTTTGGGCAGGATTGAAGCATGATATCACAGATTTTGTGGCTATATGTCTTGGATGTCAGAGGGTTAAGACTGAGCATCATCATTCAATAGGTTTGTTGCAGCCTCATCTTGTTCTAGAATGGAAGTGGAACATTATCTCTATGTATTTCATTGTTGACTTGGCTATGTTTTCTAGGTGGCACGACACTATCATGGTCACTATGGATAGACTGACCAAGGTAGCCCATTTCTCTCCTATCCGATCTTCCTATACTGCTTCTTTGGTGGCCAAGGTGTTCATGGAAGAAATTTTTTGATTGCATGGGATACTACAAAGAATCATTTTTGACAGAGATCTGGTATTCACATCTACACTATGGACATCTTTACAATAGTCCTTAGGGACTCAATTGAAATTTAGTTCTGCCTACCATCCTGAGACATATGGTCAAACTGAGAGAGTCAATTAGGTGCTTGAGGATATGCTCTGCATGTATGTCATGGACCAACAATCATGTTGGGAAGATTATCTGCACTTGGTCGAGTTTTCCTATAACAATGGTTATCATAGTTCGATTGGCATGGCTCCTTTTCAGGATTTATATGGTTGTCCTTGTTGTACCCCTTTGATCTGGGATCGGTTGGAGGAAAGGGTTCTCCTTGGACCTGAAATGCTTCAAGATATGGAACAACAAGTAGCTTGCATTCGAGAGAATCTTGTAGCAGCTCAGGATAGGTAGAAGAAATATACTGATGCACATAGAGTTGATCAGCAGTTTGCAGTTGGTGATCGGGTGTTTCTTTGAGTATATTCACAGAAGAGCCCAATTCATTATGGAAAGGGTTCTAAGCTTGTGCTCCACTTTGTAGGGCCATTTGAGGTGTTAGAAAGGATTGGACCTGTTTCCTACCGCCTAGCCTTGCCACCTAGTCTGTCACAGATTCACGATGTTTTTCATGTTTCAATCCTTAGACCATATTATCCTGATGTTACTCAAATACTTGATTGGAATGCTCTACAGGTCGAGGATGGGAAGCTAGCTCTTGAGCCCATGGCCATGCTAAAACATCAGAGACTCGCCCTTAGGGGCAGAGATATTGATTAGGTGTAGGTTCAGTGGGACTCAAATGACGAGACTTCAATGACATGGGAGGATGCGTCCCATATTAGAGAGGCTTACACATATTTATTTACTGGCTTCCAGGAGTAAGCCATGTTCTTGGGGGGGAGGATGTAATACCCCTCATGTTGTTGTTACTCTTTGATACTCTTTGATACTCTTATGTGTTGGTTTGATATTTGGTTTGCGATGGTGATTAGTCACCGACTTGGTTGTGTGCGGATTCATAGTTTGGTTGCTGCACTTGACATTACTATGATGTTTGATGATACATTATGTGGTGGTTAGATTATTTCATATGCTATGGTTTTCTTTAATAATATATGTGGTGATGTTATGATTCTATGTTGCTATGTTTCCTGATGCCTTGTTAGTGAGTCTTGGTGAAAGGATGGAGTAGCATCACTCGCTTGCGAGTACCCTACTACCCCCGTGATTACCTTTCATAGTGTGGCTGAAATGGAGATTTACATGCTACTTGACATTTGTTTGTATGGAGGAATTTGCAGGAATAAAGTTTCAATTCCACCTATTTCAGCAGGACAGGGCTAGCATTAAATTAACCCAACAGGTACGATGTTGAAAAAAGGGAGTTGATAAGGAAGTGTCCCCATCCCAAGTCCGTCACCTTGTTGTGAGTCTTGTTGTGTCATGGTTTTGACATTGTCCTTATCTCAGTATTGATGTTGTTTATTTATTTTATTGTGGTTAGTTGTCATTTAATTTATCTTTATTTTATATGGGATAAATTAATGATATTTTGTGGATATGATTAATTGTGAGTAATTGTAATTTTGAATTTAGATATTGTAAATTAAAAGTTATTTAATTAATTAAAAGGTGTAAGTAATTAATTTAAATAAATAATGTTGGTGATAATTATATATTATCTTTTTCAAGATATTAAAATTAGAAAATAAGAAGAGAATATCTTGTGAGGATAATATCATGTGAAAGTAATGAATTTTTAATTAAATTTGTGAGATAAGTGTGAGATTTTAAAAGCAAGAAAAAGAACCAATGGATGGGTTGGATTCTTAAGAAAAAAAGATCTTTATTTATTTTTATTTATTTTATTGTGAGGGGGTTTTACACACAATGGTTTTTTTGGTTTTGGGTTGGAAAAGAAAAAAGATAGATTTTTTTGTGCTTCTCTGTTAAAATTGTTCTATAAGAAAAGAATAGCAAATTGATTTAGAAGATAGTTGAAAGGAATTGGAGAAGGAATTGCAGAGGAAGTTCATTTTCGAAAGAGGAAGAAGGGTTACCATGTTTGGATTCATCATCAAATGAAGAACTCTAGGTTCTTTTCAATTTATTAAATCTTTTATTTTTTGAAAGTTTTGTAATGGAAAATAAAAATCATGTTTTCCATTCTTTAAATTGGAATTTATGTTTGAAAGAGGGTATTATGATAGAAAAATTATTGTGTTAAATTTTTGAATCTTCTATAGAAAACTGTAGAGAAATAAAAATTTAGTTGTGAAATTTGTGATTTGAAAGAAAATCAATTTATTAGGGTATTAAAAAATTGTATACCCATATTTATTTTGTGTTTTGGAGGAATATGTTGTTTGTATTGTGTTTTTTCATATTCTGGGCAAGAATATATATATATATATAATTTTATGTATATATATATATCTATATATCGATATATATATACATAAAATTATATATATATATATATTTATTTATTTATGTATATAAATATATATACATATTCTTATGTGAAATCTTGTTTTGTTTCATTGGATTCTATGTTTGCGTGTGAAAAAAGAAGAAGTGTATTATAAATAAAATATATTTATGCATTTGTTTTGAACAATTTTTTTTGTGAATTATTGGGAAGGGAGTGGTTGGCGATCGCTGTACCACCCCCACTACTGTGGGGAGGTACACAACCACCACGGTTGCCCATAGTAGCCGAGGCTACTGGGTGCAGTCCGCTGGGGACTGCGTACCTCCCCACATTACTATGGGATGAGACTTTATTAATTTCTATTTTTTTAATTATTTAAAAAAAATAAAAAATCAAATGTGTATTAAATTCATTTTTTATTTCATTGGGATTTTTATGTAATATATATATTATATATATATATATGTATGTATGTATAAAGATGGTTATAAATATGGTGTGATTATGAATTAATTGGATAATTTTAAAGTTTGCAATGTTTGAGTAAATGTTTCCTCTTGAAATTATTTATTGAATCAATTGCGGTTTTCTCTTATTGGGAATTTGTATTGTGGGAAAATCCTTCAATTGCTATCCTTCTATTGGAGTTTAAGTTACCTATTAGGGACTTCTAGAGGTGGGGAAATTGATGTTTATATTTGATCTTGTAAATTGATATTTGGCCCTTTGTTTTGGCTATAGTTGTGATTTGAGTTTACACATGGGTTGTACTATTTTATGAATGTGTTTCATATGATTTTGGTGAGATGGTTTTTCCTCACGAATGTTCCATTTGTTGGTTTAGTGTTCTTGTGGTACAACTCCTTGGTGTTAGATTTTATGTTTTAGGTGTCTAGGGAGAGTGGCTCTAAGTGGGGGCTGACACACAAAGGGGCTGTCAAGGTAACCCACGTAGAGTTAGAGTAATAAGTGGTAACCTAAGTAATTTAATTAGGGGGTGGGTAGTTAAACATTAATAAAATAATTATGGATGCCTCGTTCGCTTGTTAGTGCTATCATAGACTAAAGGTGGGCTGAGAAGGCTGTGGTCGACATGATCATTGCCTCGTCCTCACGAGAGGTTAACAATTTAGCATGAGTAACCCTATGGAGTAGCGCCTTGAGATAGGTTGTTAGGAGAACCATAGATGAAGGCAACACCTTGTGATAGGTTTTTCTAGATAATCCATGTAAGGCCATACGATGACACTCTCCTCTAGCATTCCATTTGAGTTTTTTTATTGAAATCGTCTAGAAGTGGTCTATTGTTATGTCTTTTGGTGATTTATCGTTGTTTAGTTTTGTGAGTGGTCTTTTGATATTATGTTATCTTGTTTGGAGTTAGTCTTGTGTTACTGTTTGGATGTGCTTGGTTGGGGATCCTTCCTTGTTTACTCCTAGCACGGGGGTGATTGGGTGGAACGTACTACGCACCCCGTTGGGTCCCCTTTGGATGCAGTTGTACCATTCAGTGCAAAGTTTTGTAGATGTTGTTGATCCAAGATTCATATGTTACGAGATGTATATTTGTACTACTGATGTATTTTATTTATGGATGTATCACTCCCACGTGTGTTGGGAAGACCTTGATGTAATTTTTTATATGTGTTCATTGTGATGTACTATTAGATTGATGTAATGTATTGTCATACCATGTAATCATTCGTGAACTACCATTTGTAAATATTGTTAATGTTATGTTGTATCTGTGGAAATATATATACTTAATCTCTTCATGATTTTTTTTTTTGTGATTTGCATGTATGGTTTTATATGAATTACTCTTATTAATGTGGTTATCATTAATGGATGTTTTTAAATGGTGATATGTGAATGAATGGATATGTAATTGAATATTTAATGTTTAATCTATTATCTTTGTTATGGGTTAGTTTGGTAATGTCACCTCGTGTACCCCAAGGGATTTAGTTGTGCAACTTAGAACATTGTTATGTTGGAATACTTAAGTACATTCCTTATGTTCTTTAAAAAAAATAAAAAATGCATTTTTACTTGTTCCTTTGGTGTTTGCACGATGGGGCATTAGAACTTGGTATTAGAGCCAAGGTTGCTAATGTTGGGTTCTCTAAGTAGTTTGTGTATGTTAGGTAACCTTTGCATTAAATCTTGATCTTATATAACTCTAATTGTTGTGTAGGATCATGCCTCGATGTAGAGATTGTGGCCGAGGAAGAGGTCGGGGTGGTGGTTGTGGAGCCAACTGCCAAAGTCCATTACCATCGAGTTCCCACGGTTTAAAGAATGAGAAACAAAAAAGTCCTCAAAACAATCTGTTAGGTGGTGGTCAGAACCTGGAACAACCTGGTTTAGATGGATAGTTGCAACACCTTCTAGGGGAGATTTTGAATTGGTTGGGACCTAGGCCAAAGGAGGAGCAACATGTCGAGAGAGAAAGGGAAAGGTCACCAAGGTAAAGGGAAGTAATGGTAGATCATGATGCAGTAGTAGCTGGTCATATGAGAGATTTGATGAGAGTACACCTGCCTAAATTAGATGGTTTTGGAGGAGGTTTGGAAGTGGAAACATGGTTAATTGATTTGGATTGATGCTTCGTGATGCACCCCTATGGTAGCAATACCAAAGATCGGTGCACAGTCATGCATCTACGAGGCTTCACGTCCACTTGGTGGTGGATGGAAGAGAAGAAGTTACATCTGGATATCAACATGGTCACATGGGAGCTATTTTTGGACAGGTTTAGGGCTTGCTTCCTTTTAGATCATTGGATGCAACACATGGTAGATGAGTTTCATGACCTTAGGCAGATGTTGATGTCTATTGAGAAATATGAGCGGTGATTCTATGAATTGAAGCAATATGCAGGAATTAGTCATGATGAGGGAATGTTAGTTCAACATTTTGTTCAGGGCTTAAATGCCCAAATCAGTGGTGGAGTTAGAGTCTTCGAGCTGAAGAAAATGGAGGTAGCAGTTGAGAAGGCTCGACTAGTAGAAGAAAAATTGGCAATGGCATTGGGAGGACACACAAGAGTTTAGATTGGCAGTGTTCCAGCATCAGGTTTTGGTTCTAGAGGTGGACAACCTCAAGTTGTAGGGTCTTCTAGGAATTTTTAGGCACCCTCTAAGGGCGGTTAGTAGTAGCCACAACCCAAACAAAACAAATCATAGTCTCAATAGGGAGATAGATCTTAGAACAAGAGGAACTGAAGTTGGCAACATAATAGACCAAATCATTTTTTGTAGCCTACAAAAAGCACATAGTCGACACCTTCACAAGGTAGTTTTTAGTAGTCAAGTGCACCATCTAGTGTTAGAGGATTTGGGCGAGGCACAAAATATTTCTCATGTGGGTAGTAGGGCCATATTTCCAGATAGTTTCCACAAAGGATTACTTTGGGTTTTAGCCAGAGACTAGCTACTTCTGAGTCAACAGTGGGCAATGTGGGTAGAGCACATAAGGTGTTTGCGACATTGGACAATCGTCAAGAAAAATATCAGAGCATTGTGATTGAGACATCAGGTCTGTTGCATGATACTAGTATTTCCATAGTCTTTGATTCTAATGCATCTGAATCTTTTATATCCCCTTTAGTAGTAGAGCGATGTAGATTGGTGGCATCTAGGCAAGGTGTAAAATGGTAGGTTGAATTGGCCTCAGGGTCAAATGTTCTAGTTTGGATATAGGGGCATTGACAACAAAGGTGGACCTTTGGATCCTACCACTTGGATCTTATGATGTCATCTTGGGAATGGATTGGTTGAGTCAATTCCATGCCATGATAGACTGTTGCCATAAAGCAGTGCGGTGTGTCGATGATTCTAAAAAGGAGGTGGAGATCGTGGGTATTCAAAGGCCCATTTCATTGCAAATGATCTCTTCCATGCAACTTAAGAGGTTTTTTTGGCAGGGTTGTCAATTTTTTGCAGTATCAGTGAGTGATCTTGAGACAAAGGATAGTCAAGGGGTGTCATTGGATGATTACCCACTTCTTAAGGGGTTTTATGATGTTTTTTCGAGTGAGATACCAGGTATGCCACCAAAGCGGGATATAGATTTTAGGATTGATCTGGTACCTGGAGTTGAGCCTATATCTCAGGCTCTGTACTAGATGACAACGTAGGAGCTTTAGGAACTATGTCTGCAATTGGAGGAACTATTGGCTTAGGGTTTTATTCTCCCAAGTGTTTCCCCTTAGGGAGCACCTGTAATATTCATCAAGAAGAAGGATGGTTCTCTTCGTCTGTGTATTGATTATAGGTAGTTGAACAAAGTAACGATGAAGAACTAATATCCCCTGCCTAGAATTGAAGATATTTTCGATTAGATAAAAGGAGTGAAGATATTTTCTAAGATTGATCTCAAATCAGGGTATCATCAGTTGTGGATTGCAGAACCATATATTCATAAAACAACATTTCACACTCAATACGAACATTATGAGTTCACTGTGATGTCGTTCGGGTTGAAAAATGCATTTTCAGTCTTCATGAGCTTAATGAATGGGGTGTTTCAAATGTATTTGGATAGATTTTTCCTTGTGTTTCTCGATGATATTCTGATTTATTCCAAATCTATGGAGGAACATGAGGAACATCAAAGACATGTGCTATAGTGCTTAAGGGACAATCAGTTGTATAACAACCTAGAAAAGTGTGAATTCTATAAGATTGAAGTTCAATATTTGGGTCATGTCATTTCAGGTGAGGGAATTTCAGTTGATCCTGCAAAGATTCAGCCCATTGTGGATTGGCCCGCACCCATGAATGTCTTAGAAATTCATAGTTTCATGGGACTAGCAGGCTATTATTGATGGTTCATCCAAGGCTTTTCAAGGATTGTGCATCCTATTACCTCTCTTTAGAGGAAGGGGAAGAAATTTCTTTGGTCAGATCAATGTCAGTTAGCATTCCAAACTCTTAATAAAAAGCTGACCAGTGCACCAATTTTGGCAGTACCAGATCCTATGAGGGAATTTGTAGTATGTAAAGATGCTTCCTTGGAAGGTTTAGGGGCCATTTTGATGCAAGAAGGGTGAGTGATTGCGTACGAATCCCATAAACTTAAGGATCATGAACTGAACTACCCCACACATGATCTTGAGTTGGCTACTGTGGTTCATGCTCTGGTAAGATGGAGACATTTCCTTTTAGGGCATCAGTTTGAGTTGCATACAGATCATCGTAGTCTACAATACATCTTTACACAGCTGAACCTAAATGCAAGACAAAGAAGGTGGATGAAATTCTTGTGCGAATACGATTTTGAAGTAAAGTATATCCAGGGAAAAGAGAATGTAGTGGCAAATGCTTTAAGCTGACGTAGACTTGAGATTTCTACAGTGGCTCTCGAGGTTGATTTGAAGAGTCAGATCCTCATCACTCTCTCCTCAAACAAATGGTATCAAGAGGTGAAATCTGAAATCGAGTCAGGTAGAACTCTGGAAGGAAAATTTTCTAGATACTCATTGGATTCTAATGGTGTCTTGCGCTATGTAGACTGAATGTATGTACCTCCTGCAGAGGGTCTTCAAACCCTAATCTTGACTGAAGCCCATCGGGCACCTTATTCGACACATCCTAGAGTTAAGAAAGTGTATGTGATTCTATGCTCACTATATTTTTGGGCAAGATTGAAGCATGATATCATCGATTTTGTGGCTAGATATCTTGGATGTCAGAGGGTTAAGGCTAAGCATCGTCATCCAACAGGTTTGTTGCAGCCTCATCTTGTTCCAGAATGGAAGTGGAATATTATCTCTATGGATTTCATTGTTAGCTTGGCTATGTCTTCCAGGTGGCACGATGCTATCATGGTCACTATGGACAGATTGACCAAGGTAGTCCATTTCTCTCCTATCCGATCTTCCTATACTGCTTCTTTGGTGGCCAAGGTGTTCGTGGAAGACATTATTTGATTGCATGGGATACCGTGAAGAATCATTTCTGACAGAGATCTAGTATTCACATCTATGCTATGGACATCTTTACAGCAATCCTTAGGGACTGAATTGAACTTTAGTTCTGACTACCATCTTGAGATAGATGGTCAGACTGAGAGAGTCAATCAGGTGCTTGAGGATATCCTACACATGTATGTCATGGACCAACAATCACATTGGGAAGATTACCTGCACTTCGTCGAGTTTTCCTATAACAATGGTTACCATAGTTCGATTGGCATGGATCCTTTTCAAGCTTTATATGCTTGTCCTTTTTTTACCCCTTTGAGCTAGGATTGATTGGAGGACAAGGTTCTCCTTGGACCTGAAATGATTCGAGATACCGAATAGTAGGTAGCTTGCATTCAAGAGCATCTTGTAGTAGCTCAGGATAGGCAGAAAAAGTATGCTAATGCACATAGAGTTGATCGACAGTTTTTAGTTGGTGATCAGGTGTTTCTTTGAGTACATTTGTGAAAGATCCCAATTTGTTATGGAAAGGGTTCTAAACTTGTGCCCCACTTTGTAGGGCCGTTTGAGGTGTTAGAAAGGATTGGACCTATTTCCTACCACCTAGCCTTGCCACCCAGTCTGTCGCGGATTCACGATGTTTCTCATGTTTTAGTCCTTAGACCATATTATCTTGATGTTACTCATGTACTTGATTGGAATGCTCTATAGGTCAAGGATGGGCAGCTAGCTCTCAAGCCTATGGCCATGCTACAACATTGGAGACTCACCCTTAGGGGCCAAGATATTGATTAGGTGTGGGTTCAGTGGGACCCAAATGATGAGACTTTGGTGACATGGGAGGATGCGTCCCATATTAGAGAGGCTTACCCATATTTATTCACTGGATTCTAGGAGTAAGGCATGTTCTTGGGGGGAGGATGTAATACCCCTCATGTTGCTATTACTCTTTGATACTCTTGGATACTCTTATGTGTTGGTTTGATACTTGGTTTGCGATGGTGATTAGGTCACCGACTTGGTTGTGTGTGGATTCATAGTTTGGTTGCTGCTCTTGACATTACTATGATGTTTGATGATACATTATGTGGTGGTTAGATTATTACCTATGCTATGGTTTTCTTTAATAATATATGTGGTGATGTTATGATTCTATGTTGCTATATTTTCTGACGTGTTGTCAGTGAGTCTTGGTGAAAGGATGAAGTAGCATCACTCACTTGCGAGCACCCTACTACCCTGCGATTACCTTTCATAGTGTGGCTGCAATGGAGATTTACATGCTACTTGACATTTGTTTGTATGTAGGAATGTCAGGAATAAAGTCTCGATTCTACCTGTTTCGCTAGGACAGGGTGATCATTAAATTAACCCAACGGGTACGATGTTTAAAAAAGGGAGTTGATAAGGAAGTGTCCCCATCCCAAGTCCATCACTTCATTGTGATTCTTGCTGTGTCATGGTTTTGGCTTTGTCCTTGTCTCAGTATTGTTGTTGTTTATTTATTTTATTGTGGTTAGTTGTCATTTAATTTATCTTTATTTTATATGGGATAAATTAATGTTATTTTTTGGATATGATTAATTGTGAGTAATTGTAATTTTGAATTTAGATATTGTAAATTAAAAGTTATTTAATTAATTAAAAGGTGTAAGTAATTATTTAAATAAATAGTGTTGGTGATAATTATATATTATCTTTTTCAACGTATTAAAATTATAAAATCAGAAGATAATATCTTGTGAGGATAATATCATGTGAAATTAATGAATTTTTAATTAAATCTGTGAGATAACTGTGAGATTTTAAAAGCAAGAAAAAGAACCAATGGATGGGTTGGATTTTTGAGAAAAAAAGAAGAAGATACTTATTTAATTTTATTTATTTTATTGTGAGGGGGTTTTACACACAATGGTTTTTTTGGTTTTGGGTTGGAAAAGAAAAAAGATAGTTTTTTTGTGCTTCTGTATTAAAATTGTTCTGTGATAAAAGAATAGTAAATTGATTTAGAAGCTAGCTGAAAGGAATTGGAGAAGGAATAGCAGAGGAAGTTCATTTTTGAAAGAGGAAGAAGGGTTACCATGTTTGGATTCATCATCAAATGAAGGACTCCAAGTTCTTTTCAATTTATTAATTCTTTTGTTTTTTGAAAGTTTTGTAATGGAAAACACAAATCATGTTTTCCATTCTTTAAATTGTAATTTATGTTTGAAAGAGGGTTTTATATTAGAAAAATTATTGTGTTAAATTTTTGAATCTTCTATAGAAAACTGTAGGGAAATAAAAATTTAGTTGTGAAATTTGTGATTTGAAAGAAAATCAATTTATTAGGGTATTAAAAAATTGTATACCCATATTTATTTTGTATTTTGGAGGAATATGTTGTTCGTATTGTGTTTTTTTATATTGTGGGAAATAATATATATATATATATATATATATATATATACACATAAAATAATATATATATATATATTTATGTATATAAATATATATACATATATATTAATATTAATGTATATATATATATTTACACTGTTGTAAATTACATAAAGTTTATATGGAAAATTTTAATAAAAGGAATTAAATGCATATTATATATATATTTATAAAGATGGTTATACATATGGTGTGATTATGAATTAATTGGATAATTTTAAAGTTTACAATGTTATAGTTTAATTGAGGAAATTGGAAATAAACTTTGTGATTTAAATTAAATTGAATATTCTTGTGAAATTAAATTATTCATTTGGTGGAATCATTGTGTATTGAAATGTGTTATATGACATTGTTTGTGCAAATGTTTCCTCTTGAAATTATTTGTTGAATCAATTGCAATTTTCTCTTATTGGGAATTTGTATTGTGGGAATATCCTTTAGTTGTTATCCTTCTATTGGAATTTAAGTTACCTATTAGGGACTTCTAGAGGTGGGAAAATTGATGTTTATATTTGTTCTTGTAAATTGATATTTGGTCCTTTGTTTTTCCTATAGTTGTGAATTGAGTTTCCACATGGATTGTACCATTTTATGAATGTGTTTCATATGAATTTGGTGAGATGATTTTGCATCGCGGATGTTCCATTTGTTGGTTCAATGTTCTTGTGGTACAACTCCTTGGTGTTAGATTTTATGTTTTGGGTGTCTAGGGAGAGTGGCTCTAAGTGGGGGCCAACACACAAAGGGGTTGCCAAGGTAACCCATGTAGAGTTAGAGTAATAAGTGGTAACCTTTTTAAGTGGTAACCTATAGCATTCCATTTGAGTTGTTTTATTGAAATCCTCTGGAAGTGGTCTATTGTTATGTCTTTTGGTGATTTATCGTTGTTTAGTTTTGTGAGTGGTCTTTTGATATTATGTTATCTTGTTTGGAGTTAGTCTTGTGTTACTATTTGGATGTGCTTGGTCAGGTATCCTTCTTTGTTTACTCCCAACATGGGGGTGGTTGGGTGGAATGTGCTATGCACCTTGTTGGGTCCCCTTTGGATGCAGTTGTACCATTCAGTGTAGAGTTTTGCAGATGATGTTGATCTAGGATTCATATGTTACGAGATGTATATTTGTACTACAAATGTATTTTATTTATGGATGTATCACTCCCACTTGTGTTGGGAAGACCTTGATGTAATTTTGTATATGTGTTCATTGTGATGTACTATCAGACTGATGTAATGTATTATCATACCATGTAATCATTCGTGAACTACCATTTATAAATACTGTTAATGTTATGTTGTATATGTGGAAATATATATACTTAATCTCTTCATGATTAATTTATTTGTGATTTGCATGTATGACCTTTTATATGAATTACTCTTATTAATGTGGTTATTGTTAATGGATTTTTTTAAATGGTGATATGTGAATGAATGGATACCTAATTGAATATTTAATGTTTAATCTTTTATCTTTGTTATGGGTTAGTTTGGTAATGTCACCTCGTGTACCCCAAGGGATTTAGTTGTGCAACTTAGAACATTGTTATGTTGGAATACTTAAGTACATTCCTTATGTTCTTTAATTTTTTTTTTTTTTTGTTGTGTTTTTAGTTGTCCTTTTGGGTTTGCGCGATGGGGCGTTACACTAAAATCCATATACAAAAAAAGATGTAATGCAAGCAAGAGCGATAATAGTGTTATCCAAAAAATGACCATAATATATTTAGGGCTCAACTCATATGCTAAAAAATTGAAACCAAGATCCACACAAAAGATGTTATTTAGAAAATGAGGGTTGTTGGTGAGAAATTTAAAAATTGAATCATCAAGTGCTTAGCTAAGAAACAAAGAATCCAACAATTTTACCACAACATACTGATGCTCAAATCATAAGGTAATAAATTAAATTTAAAAATATTAATGATGAATGTAATAATCTAATTAACATACTATAAGAGTTGTTTCAAGAGAAGAATGCTAAAAGGAATCAAATACAAGTTTTTATAGACAATGGAAAACTTCAACAATAATGACGAGGTCTTGTAAGAAAATAAACATAAATTAGTGCTCACATAGAAACTAAGAAACTAAGAAGTGTAAATTATAATTCAATATTTAATATATGCAACAAAAGTTAGAGGATCCACCATATAGAAAGCAAAGGTGAAACTATATTCGTTATCCTCACTAAGGAGAAAATTAATTAACCCCTAAATCGATGCTAATCACAATTCTAACATTAGATGTAACTTTTACCCTAGAACCCTAACCTTATTTCTAAAAAAACACTAATTGTAATTATAACCCTAACCATAACCCTATTTCTATCTCTAACCCTAACCCTAACTCTTAGAGTTAGGTTTCAATTAAGATTAGTGTTTAATTAGGATTATGGGTAAGGTTGAATGAAGGTTAAGATTCAATTATATAATAGTAATAATATAATATAATATAACATAATAATATTAATAATATAATAATTAATTTATCATTAAATGTATAATTATATACTATTATTAAATATAATAAAAATATTTAATGTAATATTATTATTAAATATAATTATATAATATTTTGAAATATTGTTAGATATAATATAATATAATAATAATAAAAAAAAAGAAGAAGAATATAATAATAATAAAAAATAAAAATAAATTATAAATTGGTAAAAGCACAAAGCTGTGTCACACTATTATAAAGGAAAGACCAAAACTGATCTAACTTTTAAACTTCTATCAAGTTGGCATATATGTTTTGAATTTTGAAATGATGTAAAGCAATAAAATGTGTATTTTTTGGTATATTTTATGTTTGTATTTTTTTAAAAAAATTAAAAAAATATTTTAATATAGATTTTTATAAATTAACACTATACTGAAAAATGATGTTGCATGAGATGTGAGTAAATAAATATAATTTTTAAATAGATATTTAAATGTGTGAATTAAAATAGGGTCAACTTTTATATTAAATATTTATCTAAAATAGAAAAAAGTTATGCTATCTTAATCTTGATTCTTTTATCTAGGGCATCATATTTTTTTAATAAGTTTTAGTATTTTTCATAGTCAACCTAATATTTTTTGTGCTCATAACTTACTTTTAGTAAAAAATAAAATAAAAATATATAAATAATAATTGAACTATTAAAATAAATATATATTTTAAAACTACACTTATGGATCTACAAAAGGGTATTTTTACATTTTAAAACAAGAGTTGTAGAGGAGAAAAGTTCTTGCCAAAGTGTGCAAGAATAGTTTTGTTATTGTTGTGTCTGCTATGTTTATTTTGATTTTGGTAGCTGCCTCTATCCATCGTGAGAGTTTTTGATCAAAATTGAGAAGTACTATTTTTTGACATACACGAGGATCCGTAGACTAAATGAGATTTGAAGAACCAAAATATCAAATGCATGATGATGGATTCAAAATCTAGCATGAATTTAAGCTATGTGATGATTTGTCACAGTCTAATTGTCTTATAGCTCCATTCTAGCTTGATTGGCTTTGTTAGCTATGTAATAGCTCCACAATTTGATGTCCAAAGTAAAGAAGCATTGATGTACTATTGTCACTATAATTTTTCGTTTTGAAAGTTATTGGATGTCATCCTTGTATCATATAAACATGCATAGTAGCACAAGTCTTTTGGGGAAAAAAATGGTAAACCAAAAGTATAAGATTTTCCAAAAAAAAAAAATTAGGGAAAAAATGGATTTTAAAAAATTACAGGAGAAAAACATGTTTCCTTTAAATTTAAAGGCATTCAATAGCTCATGAACTGTGTAATATAGAATTATACATTTTCATGAACATGAATTTCAAAAGCAATATATGATTTCATTATAGTTTCTTTCATTGTTTATTTCAATTCCAATATATAAGGGTACACTTTCAAATTTAAATTCACACCAACTTGTATATAACAACAATCAACAAAGAACAATAAATTTAAAATCATAAATTTTCATCAATCATTAGATTTAGTATTGAAAGCAACAAAGAACAATATCATGACAAAAATCACATCAACTAGCTTAGATATATCTACTATTTTTTCTTAAATGTTTGAATACATTTTTAACATGATATACATTCAAGCATTTGAATATCATGAAACCTATAGCTTTGCAATTGAATCTAATAAATTTTTTCTCTCAGATGAATAATCAAACTTTTTTGTTTTTTATGACCATGCATTTAATCCTCTGTTCATCATTATAAGTCTCTCTTTTCACTTGAAGTTTAAATATCTATCTGTTGAAAATCACCTTTTGTATAATGTGTGCAAACTTAACATCATCTTGTCCTTTGAATGTTTCAAAATGTTCAATTCTTTTGCTGTAACACCCATAATTTCTTCTACCACTTCTTCAAAAGCAATAATCCAAGTGAATGAAGTATGGTCTTGCACTTTGCATTGAAGTATATATTTATAATCACATTCAGGGAAAGTTTTATCACATCTTCCACAATACCACTGACCATTTTCATTAGCACGTTTACCTTATTTTTGCAGTGCCTACTTCCAATTTTCAAGGGGAAAGCTATATAATGAAAATTGTCTACCTTTATGAAAGATAAGGTAGCTTTTATCACTATCCAATAAGGTTTACTAGAGTTACCAAGGTCCCGATCCTGTATTTGTGAGATACTTTTTAACATTTTTTCTTCTATTACAAATGAGATTTCCTTTGTAATAGAACAAGAATGGAGATTCTTCCCTTCTGTATCAAACCAAATCTCAATCAGTGTGAGTCTAAAAGATATGGATTTATAAGGAGATGGGTTATAGTAATTGTTCCCACAAATTTCCCACCAAAATCACTAATTCCTGTAGCCTTTATAGCAAGAATGGGGGGAGTTCCTACATTGCACATTTCTTGGAGTTGTTGACCTTCCTTATTGTAGAAAATACCCCACATTGTTAATTCAACCATACAACCTGACATATCTTTCAGTTGAAGGGTTCTTTTTTGAGTTTGTGTGGCATTATTTCTAAATATTGTGTTTGGTGTGTTGATTGAGAGAACAACACCAATGATATCAACCAAAAAATTACTTTTCATGTTCTCAATTTCTCTCATTGGTGTAAAATGGAATTTTTGTTTTGGTATACAACTATCCTCCAAACACAACTCAACAATCGAATTTGTTTCTAATAATATTTCCCATTCATTTTTTAATTGGTTGAAATTCTTTTGTGTAGGTTTGAGTCTCCCTTTTGAGATGATAAACACTTTTCCAGTTTCTCTGCCATCATAATTTTTTTACAATTGCATTAAAACATGTTACTCTTATTTCACCACCATCTAAATCAACCAATTCAAAAGTAAACACTTGTCCAACTCCTTTTGCATTGTTAAAATGACAAAGTTGACCCTTTCTAGTGACTCTTGCCTTTATTGACCGTATATTTTGGTATGGATTTAGTGTTGCAATAGGAATGGTTCTTGTAGGAGGTTCATTTTTTCTAGAAATTGGGTGCTTATATGGATTGTTGGTAGGATTCATGCCTGCATCATCATCATATAAGAAAAATAGTATTCAATAGAATTCGAACATGGCAAATAAAACTAGAAGTGTAAATGGAAACATTTATAATTTGTTGAATTTTTAATATAGTAGAAGAATTGAATGCAGCATAAAACTAAATATCATACACATATATTACATTTTGGAATTTGACACTCATGGAATCAAAATTGAAGAACATATACATGTTACATCAAGTATCTTCTAATATTTTCAATTTGTTTTCCTCAGCCTTTCTCTTGGCAAGTTGTCTACCATTTCTCATTTTTTCATAATGGTCATATGTGAACGGTGGCATAATTCTTACGCCTTTGATGTATTTTACACGGGATATAGCTACAAATTTCAATCTCGTTCTTTCTCTTGGTCCTATATCAATAGTAGCTTTTGATAAAGTTAAACCCTATGATTTGTGAATTGTGAATGCCCAAGCCAATCTTAACAAAATTTGGATTGTCTGGTCCCTCTGTATTGCTGTAGTTGGAATTGTATTTGGGTTATGATCATCAAATGGTATTCTTGAATAGCTGTCAAATGCAACCATTACATATGTTGGTGGTTTTGGTGGACCGGTTTTAGATTTGTATATAATGTTTCGTATATATCCTAAAGCTCCATTGACAAGGCCTACTTGTATTAGTAGATTTGAGGTTAACATAACCTTGGCATCTTTACATATCAATAATTCTAGATCCAACTCATCATTTGAGTATTCTTCTCCTGCATTACTACTTCCTGATTTTGTTGCAACACTACATGCAATTGGATGCTTCAATGAGTATAGCATTTTCTTGTTATGGTTATTAACATTTTCATTTGTGGAGAATAAATGCACACCACTTTCAAACTCCTGATTGCTTGTTGTATTTGAATATCAAGAGATCCTAGAGTGACATATTCATTGATAGGAGATGAACCAATTCTTGGCCAGTCAATCAATGTTGTTGAATTTGCATCAGGGTTATTAACCCATGCATGAATCAATTCCATTTCTCTTTGAGCATTAGGTGGCATAAAAGCCATTGATGTAGTGTGCTCAATTATATTTCCTTGATCCATTTCCATGATTGGACCCACAAATACAATTTCATTTGAATCATAATCAAATTCCATATGCATTGTTTGTAATTTGTTGAATATATTTTCATTAGAATTTCCTATGAGATCATTTAGAGAATTTTGATTGATTCTGACATCTAAATAAAATTTTTCATGATCTACTTTTTATTTTAATTCCTTATAGACATGATCCCTATTCATTGTGAATCTATAATTTGTGCCATGTTGATCCCTTCTTCGAACAATAATGATTGGAAACTCTCTTATTGAATGTGGTAAAAAATTTAAAACATATTCCATATTTTGTGGAAAAATTATTGTGTGTCCTCTATATTTATACTAACCACCGACTGCATGGGTAACTTGTAATATTGGACTAACACATGCAATCAACATTTCTTCTAATTGAGTCAATTTCGCAAGCTCTTCTAGTTGTGGCCTAGGATCCATATTATTTAAAGCTAAAAATCTATGATTCCCAAGTTATCTTGACAATATCTATTACAAACAACACCTTCATAGGTGTGAAATACTTTCATTCCTAGGTAGCATTCTTGACAGATATAACACATGCCTAGTATTGTCAAGTTATCTAATTGATGTCAAAATTGTATTTGAATTTTTTTGAAATCATCATGAAGCATTCCATTTGGGTTTTGTATGTTTCCTTGTACACCTACATTTATCTCATCTTGTACTATTACTTTTTCCCTTTGTCTAACATAGCTTTCTCTTTCAACTTCATTGTGTCTTTTTCTCTATTCTTCCCTTTCAACATCTGTCATTTGTTCCTGTCATCATCTTCTATATTCTCTTTGATATTGTTTTCTTTGCTCCTCTAATTCAAAATTCAATCTCAGTCTCACCATATCTAGAAAATAATTGAAGTTGGATTTGTAAAATTGATGTTTTTCAATGGTAAATCTACTATTCTTTTAAATGAATTTCATTTAAGATTAAAGAATATTGCAATTGAAAGTTTCTAAATAGAATACAAATTTACACGACTATTAAATAATAAGTATAGTTGAAGTATAATTAGACGAATACATTTCCAGTTATCAAACTAATGAAAATTTCTTCCTTTTTTTTAATCTAAAGATTAGAAATTAACTAATTCAATTAAAGGTATGAAATTAATATATGTAATGTATGACGAGAGATATCCTTTAAGAAATAATTAATTCATCACAAAGAAGAAAAAACAAACATAAAAAAATCATCACAAAGAAGAAAAATGAAACCTTTATTGTGTTTTGGATATTGGTCCTTGAAACAATGCACTCATTATTGTGATCTTGTGACTATTTATATATTAGGTAGGGCATGCACATCCAAAATATATGAACAGTCTTTTACAAAAGTAGACATCAAAGTCTATATCAAAATATTGTTCATAAGACTAAGTCAATCATGGTTGCCACCTACATACAACACGTATGGACAATTTTTTTTACAAAATAGACATGAAAATCTACACCAAAATGTTGTTCATAAGACTGAACCAACCATGGAACAACCCTCTATATGGTTCACATGTGTTTACCCTAATTATCATATAAGTACAAAATAAATTCTTCAATAGCACTTTTTGCAACTCTTGGTTCCTCGCATTGCTTGACATAATAAATTTCTCTTAAAAAATCAGAGAATCTTGCAATTTACTTACATGTTGTATGTAATTTGTGGGCAATGTCTTCCATGTCATCAATCCTTGGAAGATGGAGTAGAAATTAGTCAAACAAATTTAAACAAAAAATATGAATTATAATATTTCAAACATTTAGTTATGAAGAAATTTATATATAATAATTAAAATGAAAAATAAAATGAAAACACGTAAATTTCATAATACCATGATAACTCAATATAGAACAAATCTCCATTTGACACCTTAAGAATTAATGAATATAATGAAAAAATTTATATTTAATAAATAAAATGATATAAATCAAATGAATAAAATCTAAATTTCATAATACATGGTAACTCGACATATATAATTTTTTTTCTTTTGAAATATTCATATTTATATTTAATAGGATTTTTAATATCAAAATCTTATAACAAAATTCTATATATAATATAGTTACTAAAAATGGAAACTTTAAAACTATTTAAAATTATAATCATATCCACAATTATACAAAATAATAATCAATAGATATAACCACAAAGAAAATATCACATAACAATATTTGGCTAGACAAAAAAAATATTCTAAAGTTCCTTATTATGAAAATGATAAATATATATATATATATATATATGTGTGTGTGTGTGTGTTTTTAATACTTTTTTATTATATATAAAAACCTTATAACAAAATTGTATATATAACTCAATATATAACAAATCTTCATTTGAAACATTTAAGAATTATATTTAATAAGATATTTAAAATGAATATGTTATAACTAAATTCAATATATAACATGTTTAGTAATTATATATTTATTCAAAATTCTTTAAAATAATAATCATACGAATAATTATACAATATAATAATGAATTTTCAAAAATCTTTGTTGGTAAAAGCATTATTAATAGAGAGTAAAACTTCTCCCAGTTTGCATGCATGCGAGGAGAAAATTAGGGAATGAGAAAATTAGGGATTGAAACTACTGTCTAAATTTGCATGAAATAATCTGTAGTTTAAACATATTCTATTAATAGAGGCTCAATGTCATAGTGTCACTATACATTAAGTTGAATAAAATTTTAATTGTTGTAGCAATTCGTTCTATTTTGTTGTTTGTTTTTTATTGTCTCTCCCTTTCCAGGATAAAACACTACTGTGTATGGATTGATAGTCTGTTTCAAGTTGAACACTACTATGTATTTGTTTTTGTGAAAAAAGAATTGTTTGATTTAGTGTGAAAATTTTGAACAAAATAAATCAAATGCTTTCCACAGGTGAGTTTGATCTTTTTTATTTGATTTAGGATGAGAAGCTTACCTGTGCTTGATGTATCTCTAAAGATGTAGCCGGTTCGAGTATCTGGGGACAACTTCCTCCCGTTGAAGTTAAAAATTAATTATCCCCTTTGGTAGTCAAAAGAGGCCTTTCTAGTTTGTACCGCTAAACCCTAAACAACCACAACACTCTTTTAAAACCACCACAATGCTTGTAAAACTGTCATGGAACAAATGTAACCAACATATTATGACAATATTACAATATTGTCACTCACAAAAACTAATCTTATTTGTACTCTATTTCTCAAGAAACTACTTCAATTCTGTTTGACTCTAAGGTGTCCAAATCAGTCTATAAATTTTTGCATTACTTGAGGACCTTGCATAAACTTGAAAAAAAATCCATTGATACAAAAATATTTATTGTATTGTAAAACTTTAAAAACCATTTATTTAACTAAATAGAACTACTTTATGACATGCAAAAGTTGCATTGGTTCTATGCTACAAAATGCAATGAATTAGCATGAGGTACTATCACATTGGAATAGTGGAGTAACTTTAGAGTTAAATGTAATTCTAACATTAAATTTAACTTTAACCTTAACACTAAATCAAATTTAAATGTAATTCTAACATTAAATGTAACTTTAACCTTAACCCTAATTCAAATTTTAAAATTAATACTAATTGAGTCTAACCATAACCTTATTTTTAACCCTAACTCTCAAAGTTATGTTTCAATTAAGACACAGGAAACTAAAATCCAGATACAAAAACGATGTAATATAAGAAAGAGTGATAGTAGTGTTGTCCAACAATTGACGACATATTACACAATACACAATAACAACTAATCAATTCATGTAAACAAAATTTAATTTGAGATAATGATGATGATTACAATTCAACCACCGAAAGTTTTAGGTAGGTAAAAGGAAAAAGTAAAAGTAAAAATAAGTGACATGTGAACTCTAGTTTATTCTTTTGTAGTCATATTGCTATTTAATTCTTTGTACTGGCTCTATTCCAATTACAAAAAAAATGTAAAAAATATCATAGTAAAGGTAAAAGTACTTGCTTTATTCCAATTACAAAAAAAAATCAAAAATATCATAGTAAAGATAAAAGTGAAGATATTTTGGTAAGAAGATATCAATTTCTTGTATCAGATTTAAATTGTTATATATTTTACTGATAAAAATTGTTCTCACTGATTAGTTAAATAAAATGTACAACAAAAGGTGGTGCAATTGATTAAATATAGGTGAAGAAGATTTTAAATGTTCCGTGACCGTATCATATACCAAGATCCAAATCTGATTCTTCTTTAAAGGTATCGTCAAAAATTACCTATATAGATAATGCAATGCCCAATAAAAAGAAAAAGGGCAAATATTTCGGCCACTCGCTTTAACAAAAGCAAAACAAAAGCGCAGATGAAAACGCCGACACCCGCAATTCCCACATGTGAGGACGGCGCGCAGTCCCCCATCCACAGTACACGTCTTATCCGTTTCGAAACGATAGGCGTTGAGTTTTAGTCAACAAGCCAGCTGGCATAATGGGGTCCGAAGATGTTGCGGGTTTCGCGCTGCACGTTTTGTGGGTCCCTTCTTTCTAACTAAAAATTCAACCGTTTTGTATTCAACACATTAATTAAAATTTGGGGCTTTCGGCTATTTATTTGTTCCAGTTTGTGACTGTATCTACCATGTCTGTATTCACCAGAGAGTAGGAAATTTTTGTGGTAATGGGTTTTTCGACGATCTACCGCGGGTCCCTCGCAAAGAAGAAGAAGAAGGTGCAGGTGATTTTCCCCAGTGGAGAATTGCGCCCATTTGACCCGCCCATCACCATACGCGACCTGCTTTTGCAATATCCCCACCACTACTGTGTTCCACACGTCAGGGGATCGAGTCTCGACATGGACGACGAGCTCGTAGGCGGCAATACTTACCTTCTGTTGCCCCTGCCCAGGCTTGGGGTCGATCCCAGTTTAAGGCGCGCTAAGTCGTGGGAGCCCTCGTTGCACATGATCGCAGAAAGCAATGCGCCACTGCAGCGAGTGACTGCAGAGACCAGCGCTCCATTGCAGAAGAACAAAGAACACAAGCCCCTGTCTAAACAGGACAAAAAGATCGTTAAATTGGTTGAGATAAAGCCTACGTATTCGTTGAATCGCAGAACTTGGTGAGTGTCTTTTTAATTTTTTTTGGTTTTGGATTTTTAATATTTGGAATTTGAAGAGACGGAGAGTAAATGGGTAGATTGGATTTGATTGTTTTGTCCACAGGGATACGGGAAGGGCGAAGAGCATGGAGTCTATGGCACCTTCCGCTTTGATATTCTGACGACTCCTCTGAATTAATTCATTGGAGACTGATATGTGAAATATATGTTACTGTCTTTAGATGGGGCCCTTTTTAGTTTTGGTTAACAATGTCTATTCTTCTGGCTGCCATGCCTGTATCTAGTTTTCTCTTGTTATTATAGACAGTACATAAGTTGTGCTCATGTCTGAAATCTAGTTTTGTTTTGTAATTATACACAGTCCATAAGTTATGATCATATCTAAAATCTAGTTTTGTTTTGTAATTAGACAGTCCATAAGTTATGATCATGTCTAAAATCTAGTTTTGTTCTGTAATTATACACAGTCCATAAGTTATGATCATGTCTAAAATCTATTTTTGTTTTGTAATTACAGACTGTCCATAAGTTATGATCATGTCTAAAATCTAGTTTTGTTTTGGTATTGTAAACCATGAATATATTGTACAGCAGGTTATTTATGTATAGCCATGCAAATGTGAATTCTCATGGGATGAGATGATAAGATGGAGGTCCTCCAGGTTAATGAGACCTGTCAAACCTTCTAAAATGTTTTTGGGTAGTGGATAATTGTTCTAGAAATTTAAGTATGATGGGATGATTTTATTTTTTTTTGGTTGTTTTTTCACGTGGAAGGTTATATAATCGTTTATGGTTTATTCAAGGGTTTATAAATTTAATTATGATGGATGAATTTTGTCGTTTTTTTCATGTATAAGGTTATATAATTCTTATATCTTGTTGTGTATGTTAATATTTGTTATTTTTGTAAGGATTTTTTGAATGTTAATATTTGTTTTGTTTTTAGTTATTAATTTTGTTTTAGAGTGTAATTTCATTGAGAATTTACACAAACACTCATATTTAGGAGAGATGGATTAATATGAATCAACACTCATAAAATATGGGTCAATGAATTTGACTCAAAAACTACATAGTTGAATCTTGATCAAACATCATAATTTCAACATTATTTAATATAATTTTTTTTATGTAATTTTATGACTTTAATATATTCAATTGTATCTTTATTTAAGTCAATTAAACACATGTTCCATGTTTAGTCATGATTTTATTTTTATCTATACCAATCATTTAAGTTAATAAAATATTTGTTTCATGTCCAACCATGAAAATAAAAGTTTTATTTTTTATAACTAAAATAATTTAAATTTCTTTAAAATTTTAATTATCTAATGTAAATCAATCAATAATGTTATTATAATTTTATAATGCTTCAATTTTTTTAATGTTAATTAATTTAAATTATTTTTTATTATAGATTATTTTTTAGAGCAATGTTTATTTTTATGTAAGTTCAAATTTCACCCCCTTTACCTTCTTATTTACATACTTTTGATATTTATTGTTTTACATAAACTATAAATAACTTTGCCTTGCATTATGAATATCATTATCATAGTCATAGAACTAGACCAATCCAAATACTAGAGGATTTCCCCTCTTGGACTAAGCTACATATGTGAGTTTGTCCTCTAGATGGATTTGTATGTGATCCAGGATTTGTATGTGACCCATCCATATCTTTTCAAATTTTAACTTTATTACACCAAGGGTAAAAATATTAGAATTTTTTTATTACCAATCAAATTTCATGCCAAAACAATTTGAATTGAGAACCCATGGTGTTGTTCTTAAGTAAATTCCACACAAAATTAGTAGGGAAATATAATAATCAATTATGGAATGAAAAAGAATCAATTTCAAAAAAGCTCAAAATGTAATATCAATCAAAATCAACAAAAACTACATTGACATAGACATTCTACATATTTGTGTTATATTTTTTAATCCTTGTACAATGGAAAAAAGGGTTTTGACTCATTAGTAAGGAAGTTTCATACTTCCTTCTACATATAGTAGACCACAATGTGGTTTTTAGCACCCCATTTTCTCCAAATGTTGATACCTCAAACACAAGCTTAGATTGGTCCTAGGCATCAATAATATTAGTGTTTTAGTATGAATTTATTGTTTGAATTTTATTTAATTTTTTATCCTAGTTATAACATATCAATTAACCAACACATAAAACCAACAAAATTATATTGAAATGGATAAATATATCCTATATTTTTCTTTTCATTTATGATGTTTCTAGTTATCTCTCTAAATTTATTTAATTAGTTTAGAGTCTAATTTGTATTTTCTTGTGCTATCATTTTATTAGACAAATAAACTAATTATAGAGTAGTTTTATAACCTTACATTTTTAACCCATAAGATCTAATATCACCTAGGATTTTTTTAATGTGCAATCATATTACACTCTTGCTATAAACTTGCACTCACAAGGATATCAAGAATAAAATTTAGCTCATAGAACAACCTCCAAGGTTAGGAAGCTAACACTAAATTAGATCTTTAATGATTTCTTTGAACAATTTGTGGGAAAAAAGGGAGAAATAATAATTGATGATAAAAAATTATTTAATGGGGGTGATGGATTGATTAGAAAATTTATATTTGCACCAAATTTTCAAGATGCATGGCTCAATAGTCATTAGTGACAAGAAGACACAACCATGCCAATGAAGGGAAAATATGAAATGTTTAATGATGTGTAAAAATCTAGAAGTGATCTAAAGCTATCAAACAAGCCTAGAGGTGCATGAATGAGGGTTATAAATACAATCAAAACAATATAATAAAAAATTATAGATGAAACACATATGAACATATTGATAAAATATTTCATTAATTGTAAATAATATAATAATAAATAAACACAAAAAAATAGATATATCATATATCTACACAATTATAAAATATTTATCCAAAACACTAAATATATATATTCTTGATAGAAGATAACATTTTTTGCTTGTAAACCTCCCTACATTACAAATGGCTTGTATATAATATATAAAGAAAAATAGAGCAAAAAAAAAGAAAATAAAAGAAAAAGATAAGTATAAATAAAATATTAAACAACAAATAAATACTCACTTTTAAATTCTTATTTGAAGAATTAAAACAATTCATTAAACAATTAATTTTTCTAATAAAACTAAAAATGAAAAAAAAAATCCAAACTATTACATTACCAATCAATTGCTCACTTCTTACATTCATTCTTATATTATCCAATTTATTTACATACTAGAACTCTACCTCTATGTTTCCATTCATTCTTATATTATCCAATTTATTTACATACTAAAACTCTACCTCTTTGTTTCCAATGGCAATCACTCTCTTCCCTCTAAGATCTCCATTCACAAACCTCATAATGCTGATACTAGGGTGGAAAAGTGTTGTGTGTGCTCCTTTTAATTTATCTACCCATAGCTCTAAATTCTTTGCTCTTGGCGAGTTTGCATAATTATTTTAGGTAAAAGATATATTTATTTCCTATAGCTTCCACTTTATCTTGAACACAATTTTCCCTTTATTCTCTATTATATCTCCTTTATGACTACAATCACCCCTTTAATGATCCATAAAAATATTTTTTCCTTTATGGTCTATTTAAATTATTAATATTCTCTTTTGATGATTTAATATTTGTGTAATCATTTAAAACTTTCTATATATTGTAAAGAAAGTATTTTTTTTTAATGAAATGACATTTGGGTCCACTTTCCATATTATTAATCCCTTAATCAATAGTGCATCTCCTTTGAATTTATTGTATTTTTTTAGGATGGATCCAGTCATTTATCTCATTCGAAATGAATTATTTATGCATCATAACTTTAATAACAAGATAATTTTTTATTTACAATTTCCTAGTTGTAGATCTTGAAATCTCACATGGCCAATATAAGGGCCAACTTTAGACTATTGGATACTTAAATCTTTTCCCTATATCTTGAGTTAGCCATTACATGTTTTAAGAATTTGTCTATCACTTGTCTCATTTCTATTTTTAATGTTTTCACTTTATTTGATGATGAACTTCATATTGGTTAAATAATTCTTTTTACATGTTTAAGTACAATGATTTACTCTAAGTATTTTTTCTTAAATTTATATAATATAATTAATGAAGAAGTATAAGATACTTAAATG